>JAXCHO010000019.1:8817500-10017500 GCA_036630365.1 Acanthiza pusilla
AAGGCACTCCAGGGAATGTTTATACACATCAGTGTTGGCTGTCCTTTACCACCAGTGATAATCCTTGAGCCATGCTCATATGAAACATTATAAAAGGCACAGCAAAGTTACCTCCCCTCTCTCTCTGCTGACCTCACCACCTGTACAAAAGGCACTATCCCAGCGAACACAACAGCAAACAGAAGAAACATATGAAGCTGACTGAGCAGCTAAAGAGGAAAAAAAGTTATTTGTAACCCATAACAAGCTCATAGCAACCAGATGACATACTAATTTACTGGCTGCTTTACACTGTGCAGTCCCCAAAACTAGTGTAAACAGTGCATTGCAGGAATGATACTTGGCTATGCATTTTCTCACCAAACAGTTCTGAGTTACAAATGTAGAGGTTGGTATGGATTGTTTTTTTAAACTATATTCCCCCAAGAAATACCACCAATAATAAAACAAGACAAAGAAGAAATTGCCATTTCCCAACTTTTAGTAGACTCAAAGGCTGGCTCAAACATTTTATTTGGCACCTATGCTCCAGTGCCAGCTGATGTCTTAAGTTTGCCCCCCTGCCCTGACTTCCTTTATACCTTTCAAATCATGTAGCATCTTCCTCTTGGAATATGGGGGCCCCGTGAAGCCAGAACTGTTGCTAATATCATCTACTCCATACTCAAAGCCTCTTCCAGATTCAATTTTATCTGTTACCACTACATTTTATACTAAATATACTTCTACCAGAGTCCCTATCATTTACTTACTAGAGTTTGTGAGAAGCACCACAGACAGCTGGCAGAGAGCAGCAAACCAACCCTGCCTCTACCAGGTCTCCCTATGCTTGAGACTACCTTACTTAAAGGCCAAATAAATTTAAAGGTGAAAACAGCCACGTTTTGTTGAGCCATTTCTTGGTTTTGAGAGGAACTGGCAAAAAATAAACTTATCTACAGTAGTTTGGGGAGGAATTTAAATTACATTTGGCCCTTAGCCAAGTTCTGCCATTAGAGAGCACTACACTTCCTTGTCCTTGTCTGTATGTGCCCAGCAGAGGAAAGCCAACAGGACAGGCATTGTGTAAGAGCTTCCCGAACTTATGTTCTCCTGGTGAACCTCAAAAGGGTTCCCTCATCCCAGGAGAGCATCTGTCCCACACAAATTAGTGCTAGATAGCTTGAAAATAAACACAATAACACCTACACCTGCTCCACCCAGCACACAAAAAGTTTTTTTCTGCCTCATTTGCCTGGAGCACCACAACAGAAGAAGCAGGTCTGACCCTCGCAGGGATCAAATGAGACATCTCACCCACAGCTTCTCTGGTTCATGCATAGTTCCACCTCTTCTGCGGACATCCAGAATAATGGCTGTAAGAAGCACAAAACCCAGCCTGCATCTACTCTTCACAAGACTCAACCTCTTACTATATGAATCATTTCTATGTCCAAATCACTACCTCTGCATTTCTGCAAAAGGACTCCTTTTCACACCACACATGCGTAAAGCTGTTATCCTACAGTGCAGCCTTCCAGGTTCTTCTACATCATCCAGAGCACAAAAACCCCACTACTTCTCCTCTTTTTTTCAAAGAGCCACTACTGGCATCCAAGATATACAATAAATAAACAAAAATACACAAACAAACCAAAACAGAACACATTTCCAGACTAAGGCGAAAGGTCTTACCTCAGGAAGAAAAACGTGCACCGCTCTGCTCTAAACAGGTGTTTCTCCCCTGCCTAACTCCCATCAGGCTCCAGCCAGCCCATTAGCAGTTAATTTAGAACTTCACAGGTGTTAACAGGATGAGTAGTAGAGTATTCTGCATATCTTGGTGTGGCAAAACCCTACTGTGGGGATATGGCTCACTTCATGCAGAAAAGGTAAAATGTTTTCATCAAACTAAGTTTAAGAAAAACCTTTCCAGCTCAAAAATACTTATTTTTCTTGCACAAACTTTTAGATTTTTGAAGCCACTGATAGTTTGTTTGCATTCTCCCCCTCAGATCATTAGAAGATTGTGGGCATTTCTATACCTCACCTTCATCTGCCCTGAGTTGTCTGGAACATGCACTTTCTAACCACGCAACTTAGTACAATTGCCTTCTTACCAAGCTTCCTTTTTTTGTTCTTTTCCTTTTTTTTTCTTCCCCCCCACCGCCATATATATATAGTTCCAGTGCAGGTTATGCAGAGTGGAGTGAGGAAAACATTGGCTTTTTCTTCAGGTTGAAACTTACCTTCTGTAAGGATTCCAGATGCTGGAAGTAGGTTAGAGACAAAAAGCTAATAAAAGCATCAATTTCTATCTTGATTACCTTTGCTTGGACAACTTCAACAAAAAGAGGAATTTTGTTTAAAACGTTATTCTACCTGCTTTGGTTTCCCAGGCTATTGCCAAGAATTTGAACTGCAAAGATGTGGGAAGAATGCCTTATAACGCCTTATAAAACAAGGCATGACAATGAGGAAAATACACTGCTGAGTTACAAATGCAAGTGGTTTTGACAGGTGATGCTAATAAAGCCTTTCTCAAAACTTCTATTGCCTTGTTCTGGCTGTGCAGGCAGGACAAACGAAGGAAGAACAAAGCTGCTTTTGGCCTTTTGACTTCCACCCAGGAGATGTTGGATTGTGCTACTGAAGGCTTCAGGCTAAGCTGCGTCCCACAACTTCTCTGCAAGATAGGCTGGGAGGAAAAATGATTCAGCAGGACCAATTTTGAATGTGGTTTGCATTGTCATTTCCAGGCAAATCACTCACCTCTCTTGAGCTCAAATTCAGGCTTGTGAATATATTTTGTACTTAAGAATATGTAGCAGCCTATTTATGGCCTCTACCTAGCTCTCAGAGAGAAATGGCAGGGTGACAGCCACCAGCACATCCTCTCCAGCATCCTGGGAGCATCTCAGAAGTGGAAGGAGAGACCTCACCCCGTGCAGTTCACCGACCAACAGCCAGATTTCATATGGGTTATTGCATCCTCTGCCTGTTCCATCTACCTATCACTAGTGTGAGTGCAAAAGTACAAAGTGAGCAAAAAAATGAGCAAGCATTTTTCACCAGAAGCTCTCAAAAATCAGTGGATCCCCTTATATGTATTCTATTGAAACAGCCCTGTTCTTATTACCCCAGAAACTGTATAACTGTGTTTCTTATGTAGTACAGAATAGTTGCAGCTGCACAGCTCAGTCTAAATATACAAATTAAACAAGTCAAGGTATGGGAAGAGAAATGAAAGGTGAAACCTCTTGCCCAAGACCAGTGATGACCCAAAACCAGTTCCACTTTATCCACCATCCTTTGCTCTATCTCACTCTCTTGCACTGCTTTAATTGCTCCTGATAGTTTCAATGGAGCCACATTGAACTGGAAAATTATGATTCTTTCGGGCCTTTCACATTAATCTTAACAGACCTAATGGCTTCTTGAAATAGGTTTTTTTTTCTTCTACTACTAGAAGGATGAGCGCCGGAGACTTGGTCCCGCACACTGTTCTACACCTGGGGTGCTAACACATGAATACTTCAGTAGTGGGATAACACCAGTTCCTGCAGAGAGAATGTGGGCAGGGATCCCATAAGTTATGCTTGAAGAAGAGCTGCCTAGGGATGCCAAGTTTTGTCCGTGTGTAAATTTACAGTTGGTGGCATTTCCACTGTAAGTGCCATTGTCAAGATTTTAGGATTGGATCGCAAAAAAAAAAAAAAAAAAAAAAGCATTTGACTGAAACTTGCCATTCAACTTATCATCATCAGAGTAAAATACCATACTGTACCAAGAATGAAAAGAGAGAGAGAGAGAGAGAGAAAACAACAACATTTAGCAGGTTTTAAAATTATGCAGATATTTTTAATGGCTTTGGAGTATTCAGACACTCACTCATATGTCAGAAAACAGATTTGATTTATAGGAATGACATTTGGCAGAGCAATTAATCCATACTATGTTCTAATCATGTTTGGTATAGGGAGAGGGAAAAAAAAAGTCAAACTTAGGTTTAAAGCTGATTGTGCCAGGAATTATTTTCAAAGAAGGCTCATAAGGGTTTTCAGTAAGCTCAAGGACAAAATCTGGTCCTTTATTCCTTCCCCACTCCATCACCCAACACAAGAATGATGACTACATCCCACTTGCTAGTTGAAACTCAGCAATTAAATCTTCTTGCCTCCACTAGAGGTGAAACAGGAGTATGAACCTCTTTGGTTTCTAAATATAGACTCTCCTTCCCACATTATTCCTCAGGCCTAGTAAGATTAACAGAAATCTGGAGAGGGAAACTATGGGTGGTTCATCAAAAAAGGTAAGGTTTCATCCAGCAGAACAGAAATTTGCCTCTGCACAAATGCTCTTTAGCCTGCTTTGTCTTTCCCAGAAAGAAACTTTAATTGTTCTCTGTAAGGTCCATTTCAGAAGCATTATTTGAGACAGGAATTTCCAGCTCCCCACCTGGCACTGCTCAGATCTCCACTGCCAGAGCATTTACCCTTGGCTATGGGGGCTCTCATGCCACAGACAGCAGAGCTGCTGCTCAGGTACCTGCAGTAACTTCCACTGCAGCAGAGCCCAGGCCAAGGGCAGAGTGGCACATTCCTGTCTGAGGCTCTGGGACCCTGTGTCCCCAAATAGGCTGTTCTGTTGAAACCCAACCAGCACATCTGGGAGGGCACAGCTCACTTGCCCAGCAGCTGCGCTCGCTCCTTGAGGTACACCTGTGGCTGCTGACACCTTCTTGTTCTGTGCTGGGTTTGTGTAACCACGAGCCTGTGTTTCTTTTATTCCTGTTTGAATCCACGATGTTGAATTCTGCAGAGATGAAAACCACCCTGTGTTTCACATCCGGTGTGACAGACCATCAAGAAAACTTCTCTGGCAAATCCATTATGGAATACAAGAACATGGTAGTTTTCACTTACGGACTTTGCAGAAGCTGTGAGTTCTCTCACACAGTAACTGCACCATGTCTAACACAGCACCAGTGCCAGTTTGCTGGGAGAAATCTTTCTTAAAGGCTATTTTATCTCAAATCTA
Source organism: Acanthiza pusilla (assembly GCA_036630365.1). Lineage (NCBI taxonomy): Eukaryota > Metazoa > Chordata > Aves > Passeriformes > Acanthizidae > Acanthiza > Acanthiza pusilla. Next base: position 8,822,520 of record JAXCHO010000019.1, read on the forward strand.
TCAGATTTAAATCTAACAGCTGTTCCAAAACATACCAGTACTTTATCTGTGCTTGAGTTTGTATCCTGGACTGCTCTCCACTGGTGGTTGGACCTCTACCAACAAACAAACAAACAAACAAATATAACACATAATTTGATTTTTCTGTTGCTGTTTTTATTTAATTACAATTTTTAAAACCAGACTGCCTCCCTTTACTAACTCTACTAACTCTCCTTCACACCCCGTCTCCAGAAACTCCTGCTTAATTTATTCACAGATGAAAATATATTCCTCTATACTTCTTCCAGGATAGCTTTAAAAATCTGAGGTTACACTTTTAAGACAAATAATTATTTTAGCATAATGGTTTTAACACCTGCTATGAAGATTGCAAAACCATTCACATTCTACCTATAACTCAGTATTCTGACACCCATAACTCAGAAAATATTTGCCCCTGGGTTTAATAGCTTCCATGTTCTTTTCTATCTGAAAATGTATCATTAAATATTATTACTACTGGAGGTATGTTTGGGCAATATCTTTCAGATGTATTTGAATTCAAGGGAAAAAGAAGAAAAATTCTGACCAGATACACTACTTTTAGAGGAGTACAAAAACCAGCTGGCCTGAGCTAGCTTCTACTGCAAATTATACCTCTAGAAAAGAGTGAGATAGGAGAGAAAAGTTCAAAAGACCTTCAGGAGTGACTTTTGGGGCTGGTGTAAGAGTCACTGACTCCATTTGCAGGCAAACAAGGATTCACTCCTCACAGGTTTGTGCCAGCACACACGTAAGAGCTTCCTTGCTGCCATACCTGAGCAACTCGTGCCTTTTGCCTTGGCTAATCTGCCCTCAAAACCTTCCTGTGCAGCCTCATGCCTGCGAGAGAGGGAAGGCAGCCTTGGAGCAGGTGCTGAGATCTGCTCCTCTGGCTATCAGGCTCTGCCCCACACCAGCTGGGGGGCAAGAGCACCCACACAAATGCCCCAGGGATGCCACCCCTGGGCCACCAGCCAGCCTGGAGTAGAGCTGCTGCTGTCTCCACAGAGTAGACTCACGGTTCTGTCCAGGCTCTCAATTGCCTTCCTGTTGGAAAAGCTCCTCCCTGTTCAGAAGTTGGTCTCTGAGTGTCAAGGACAGTCCTTGCTCTCTTAGCCCTGCTCCCAGCAGCCTGCTTTGTTCAAGCCCTGGCTTTGATCTCAGCATGATGCTGTAAGCTGCTTTCACTGTGTGAAGTCAGCTGGAGGATGGGTTACCCAAGGCATGAATTCACAGATGACTTTTAGCACAAATAGTCTGACACAAAAAATCCACAAAAAAAACCCCCATCACATAAAATTATGAAATAATAACCAAATGTGGCATTTCAAGTTCCCTGCCTTTTCCAGAGGAGCATCTCAGGCTGTTATATTCCCACACAAATTACTCAGATAAAATTGGAACAGATAAAGATTCCAAACCAAGCAGTATTTTATGTGCAAGCATGAGGTCTGATCCAGTGCTCAGCTGAGTCAAAGACACCTATTTGCTTCTCTAGACCATAGTAACATGGATTCTGATTTGCATATTTTCACATATATCTTGATATTTTACCACAAAAACTTTCCATTATACCTGCCTGAAGCTTTATCTCCTAGATTTACAACTAATCAGTGCTTTTTCCCTGCACTGACAGACAGGCACTGTCTGAGGAGTCATTATTCCTCATACAAGTACACAAAACTGGTAAGTGTTTTAGGTTTGATGTTACAACTGCTCACTGTCACCTTGGTATCTGCTGCTGACAGTTATTCCCTCCACAAAAATCTTTGTCAGAGTGCTTACGTTTTTGCTGGAAGGCTTTCAAGTTCTCTTTGAGAGCTGAAATCCACATCACACACAGGCACACAGGCACGCACACACACTGCTTTAAATATCATAACAAATGATACCATAAGCCTTTCCAAAGCATCTAAAAGAGCTCTTCTCTTTCATAGGATAATGTATGTGGATTTTTCTGAGGATGCTTTACACATTGTTTTTTAGTTGGCTGGTTTAGTTGATTTCTTGTTAGTTTGGGTTTTGGGAGGGGTGTGTGTGCTTGGGTTTTTTGCTTGTTTTTTTTTTAATAATAGGAAATAGGTGTTTCCTCAGTGCCTGAATTTTGAAATGTGGAGTGTGGGTTCTTCAGTAGATGTGGCAGCATGTGGGTATTCTCTCCTGTTTTTAGAACTCAAGTTGCTATAACAACCTACGGCATCTGTTCAGCCCACTACCTAAGCGGTCTTGTTTTCCTCCTTTCTTTTTTTTTTCCTTTTTTTCCTTTTGGGTCTCCTATTCTTCTGAAGTCAAGTGCTTTGCTTTGATTTTTATTTAAGGAGCTAGCTTATGCTCCAATGTGTATATGCAGAACGAGCTGAAAGAAGCCAAAATCTGTGCTGAAAAGATCACAACTTTTGGAGAGTATCTGGCTGAGTGGGACGAGCTCAGGGCTGGGCCCTGTTCCCACTGAAGTGAAGACACACCAGTTCCTGCTGTGAGCCTGAAATTCACTGCCACATCTCATGAAAGTGGGGGTTACTCTGTTGAATGACAGACAAGTGATGGACACTACCAGGGAGCCAGTGACAGAACAAGAGCCAACAGATGGACAATCTGTATAACTGGCTCTGTATAATTATTATGTTTCCTCCTTATCAACTGCTTTCTTCTCTTCTGGAGAAAATTTTGATTTTTCTTGAAGTGGATTTTTTCCAGATTGGTGGAGGGTGGGCAAGAAAGAAAAAATAAGAGGTTTTTTTTCTTTCATTCATACCAGAGCAGCAGTACCATATTGGTTACTGGGGTTTGGAGGATATCCCACCTCCTCCGTGGGTTAGCTACCCATATTTCATGCTTCATCATAGAGCACTGCCTGTGAAAAAGAGGAGCTTATCGCTGCTAGAGTCCTTGGCTGCAGTTCATCAGAGAAGGTACAGGGCAATTACAAAGTCCTATGCACATAAAAGAATGGGAACGTAGCTACAATTCCCATAAAGAAGACGACACTGGCTTCAACAGAAATATTTCTGGTTTAGGATGAAACATTTTGGCGGTGAGTTTTTAAAAGTACTAAGGATTTTCTATCCACACAAAACACTTTCATTAAAAGTTTTCCACAAAAGATAAAAAAGTTTTTCACAAAAACATTTACATTTTCTCATCAGTCCAGCTCCGAAATGCTACTACTGTCAATCAGAAGATAAGCAGGGCTGGGCATACACAGGTCTGCCCAGCCCCCAGTCATGGCTTGTCAGGAACCAGGAAAGGAGAAGACATTTCTTAGGGCCTTTGGGCAAAGCATGAATGTCTTAGGAGCAGTGGAGAAGTGTTCAGAGCAATCTGCTGAGCAGCCAATTCTCCCATGTATAATTCTGCACACAGGTAACTTGTCAACAAACTGAGGTATAAGCTGCCCTGGCCTGACCCAAATGCACCTTTGGCTTTGTCCCCAAACTAAGGCACTGCCAAGGCATATGCTCGGAGCTGTAGACAAGGAGACAAGGTTCCTTGTGGGAAGGATTTGCAGGCTCTTGGCTGCCACAGGAGCTCTGCAAGGAGGTGGCACTGGGAAGCCAAGCTCCTTGTCGTCTCAAGCAGCTGTCCCTGCCTGCAAGGAAGCTCTCCAGAAACACAGCTAGTGAGAGGCATGGTGTGCAAGAGTGATGTATCCTGCCACTCCAGCCTTGGTCATTCCAAGGCCCTCTTGGAAGGCCACGTTGGAGGCAAGAGTTCACAGGGACTAGGAGGCTCAGCAGCCAGCCCGGCTGAGCCACCCAGGCAGGAGATGGTGGCTCTTGGATCAGAAGCAGCACTTCTGCAGGGCAGGAACTGACTCAGAGCTATCCCAGGGACTGGGAGCACAGAAAGCTCTGTCAAGACAGTCTTGCCTTTCTCCTGTGCTACCACTAAACCTAATCTTAATCTTCACTTGTACCTAGATACAGAGCAATATCCATATCTACTAAGGGAAGACATGCACAGGCAAGGTGTCCTTCACCTCACATAAAGACTTTTAACGCTAACTGTAAGTAATCCAGAGCCATGAAAACTCCCATGAGGGGCAAGGAACCTGGTTTCCCATTTTTCTTAGGAATCATGAAATAATATTCTCTGAAATCACACCTTTCTCCTTCAAAGCTTCTGTGTATATTTGGTAACTTGTACATATGTCATTTCTGTACGACAGCCACAGCTCCCACCTGGAGTTTTGCAACATTGTCCACATGTTACCTTTCCTGCAGGATATAAATGTGTTATTGATACTATTTTTGCACTACAGGGAGAAAAAGAGAAGGAAGAAAGAAAAAAAGCAGAAGGAATGAAGTTGCATGCCAGCTACCAAATTGGGACTCACCTTGCCCTGTAGAAGAGAGACAAAGAGGAGCCACCTCTCCCTTTTACCTTTCAAACACAGAGACAGGGTCTCTCTCTGACCACAGGGATGAACACCACCCTGATCTTCCAGCAATGCTGTTGCTGGTCAGGCTCCTGAGGAGACACATCTGAACTGCCATGCCTCACCCTCAGCAGGTAGCACTGGCCTCTGAGGCTCAGCAGCTGCAAGGTGGAGGGCACTGCCCAGATGGGAGCATGAAAACCCATCAGTGCAGGAACAGGCAGTGAGAGAGGACCTCCATGTATCAACAGCCAGCAACAGCCTTGACCCTGGCAGTGCCTGCTGGCCCTTTCCCATAGTTTGAGGGCAAAAAACTTGTGGGCATCCTCACTGTGATTCCAGCAGAATTTCTGTGGAACTGGTTGAAAAGAAGTGGAAGAGCACAGAAGCAATTTTAGATATCATAGAGATCATGTAACCCAAAGTGAAAGTGGGAAGTGCAACCCCAAGAAAGATTTCAGTGCTGGGGCAGGAGCCACATTTAAGAATCTAAACAGTTTGCCAGCTCCAGATCAAGTGCCAAAAAGTGACTGCAGATGGATTTATCCTGCAAATACTTTCTAGAGACAGCAAGTTTCACAGTGCAGCACACGGATCCTCACCTTTGGAGATACCCATGCACACAGACTCTGGAGGAGAACAAGAAAACTGGGCTAAGAATTGAAACCATTTCCAACATGCGTATGTTTGGTTCTCTATAGGATAATGACTTCCTTTCAATCTCCTTCAGACTCATCCAGGGTTGCAGTAAATCAGTATAAGTTGGCTTTGCTGTGCTAGTTTACATTAGCTGAGGACCTGGCATTCAGTACAAAGAATGTGTGATAAACCTTTACAATGTTCCCAAAACTGGTTATTGGAAAGGCAGAAATCTCAAGATTAGTCTAGTGGAAAACACAGCCACACATAAATTTGACTTTCACACTGAGAAATGCTAGGGTGACCAAAAGATAACATCTGAATATTTTAAATTGACAAATTTATTTCTATTCTACTTTGCCAAGAGTTTTTCTTATGGATTTGGGCAGAAAAGAAGACATGTAGACATCTATTCATTCATCAGCTTTCTCTAAATCCCAGGATTAATAGTCTACTATTACCATGAAGCCTGAGCAGGAGATAATATAGCTAGAGTCAGACTTTAGTGTAACTTAATGCCCCAATCACAGAAGCATGATCTGACCCAGAGCCTTCATGCCTGAATGCAGGTTGTAAACAAATGAAATAAATATTTCCTTCGTTGTAGACATAACAGTATTAATCACAAATGACTAGAGCTCCTTATGAAAAGTTAAGTAAACAATATTATGAAATCTACCTTTTTAAGCTTTATTTCAAAATTTAATACTAAATTTTCATCCCTATTCTGCCAGAGTTTGAATCCAGACAAGTCAATCAATTTTCTGGTCATATCTCTGCATTGATACTTAGAAATCATAGACATAAAAGACAAGATCTTCTTTTTTTAATATGCTGAACTAAAATCCTGATGACAAACATCCTGATCAGTATGGCTGTTCTCTAAATTAGGATCCAGAACTGGGTGTCTTTGGAGGCCACACTGGCTTCAGGGGAATATATTCCACCCTGATGATCAGGCAAAATTACAAATCCCTCTGAATATTTTGAGTGTTTGGTTCTTTGGTACTGTTTTGATCTCCATGCAAAGTTCAGTGGCATTAAATTCTGGACTCTTCTCTAGGTGTAACCAGCACAACCACCTTTCTTCAACCCAGCAAGGTGAACATAAGAGATTGCCTGTGTTCCTTGGGCAAGTTGTGACCAAACACAGACCAAGAGATGTTTAAAAGTATTTTCATTAGGCAGCATTTCCAGCTGCACTACTAACACTGTTCAAAACAGAAAGCAATTCTCTTCCTGGCACCATTTCAGAAGATTTAAAATGTATCATTCTAATTACTGCCTGACAAATAATCCCAGAATGCTAGCTGGGAAGTTTGCAGTGCAGACAACAGATATATTATCATCACACTAGTATATTGAACTTTTTATGATGTCTAGTATCTCTAGGTTATAAATGAGTGAAAGCATCCTTTGCCACTGGCAGAATACAGCCCTCTCACACACAAACTGAAGGTTCAAACATTATCGTGACACAGCTATAAACCCAGGGTCATTTTGTGGTAAAACAGTCTAGAAGAGTTGCCAAATCTGTCTTTGGAGTACTCTTGATCATTTTGGACAGCGATTTCATTCAGTCATTCCAGAAATTCGTAGAATTCCTCCACATTACATTAACTCTTTGCAGTTCTGCTTTTTTTTATAGAGTGACTGCCTAATCTCAAGAAGATCAGAGTTTCCTTTATCAAGTCCACACAAAGACCTGTAACTCTTTCTAGAAGCAGAGCTCAATTCAAACTTCTTCAAAGGTCTAAGTCATTCTTTTTCCCCTCCCCAGGTTTCAGGCAGCAACTGGGACTTACAGGTTCCAAAATACCAACAGGAACTTTGTTCTCTTCTTATGTGCAGCCTTGCTGTGGCAGTTCAGGAGATGCAGAAACTTCACTGGGCTGTGGATATGCCTACTTTAACGACATTTTGAGGAAGCTTCCATGCCAACTTTTCTAAGCATTGCCTGTCACCCACGTGAGGTGCACTTAGCATGCAGAGCTGATTTAAAGTCTAAGTGAATCCAAGTGAACAAGTGTGATTCACATGTCAAGAGATCAAAAGAAATTTCAAGTGGGAAAAGCAGCCATTAGGAGAGGTAAGAAAGTGAAGACAGATTAAAGTCCCCCACGCCCCTGCAATGCCTATACAGTCATGAACCGAACTGAGTAATGTAACTGAAAATTTTGCTAGCTGCCATCTGTAAACACCTCTGGCAGTAACTGCTTATCACTCAGGCTAGCAATGTGGACTCATTTAATGACATTCAATTAATTTAAGCTCCCCTTTCTCTCTCCCTTTTTTTTTATCCTTCTCAGAAATAACTATTTGACATAAACATCTTTGTTTGGCATATCACTAGATCTGCTGCTAATTATAATGCTGAACCCAGATGCTTGGTGGAGGAAATCAATCTACGTCCTGCATAGTTTGTTGGGCTTGTTTTAGTAGGTTTGCCAAATATTTAGTGAAACCCTCATATGACTTTTATTATCTGGAGATAGATATTAAAGGGCCAAATACTGTTCTTATTCTCACTGGTATAAACCTGGACAGCTCCATGGAGGGAAATAAATATAGTTACATTACTATGGATTTACATGATGTTAGTCTAGATTTACAGTACTGTAAACCCTCAACAGTGGAACCAGGAAGCTAAACCACAAATACTCCATCGTGTAAACCTGGGCTCTTCCCTTAGCTGAAAAGCACAGTCTTAATCCTAAGCAAAATGACAGTATTCACAATTTATTTTGCTAAATTGGCATACAGAAATCACTTTTTTTTTTTGCAAGTTGGCCTACAGAAAACACCTGTGGAATAATTGGCATCAAAATTACTCTATTCAGAAAAGCAAAAATGTTTCATTACAAAACAGTTAAAACAGTTCAAGCTATGAGCTGCTTCAGGAGCCAAAGAACTCATTTGCCTGCTTGGCTCACCTGAGTTCCCCACAAAACCCTGTAGCACATCACCAGTGGAGGAAAGCTGCTGCTGGTGGAAGCTGTTTGTGAGGGCAAGACAACCCCAGGGTTAAGTTAGCATTGGCCTTGGATACACGGACTGAACACCTGAAGTCCCGGGGGCACTAAGAGATCACTTGGGTCCAAGAAAACGTCACACTACCCCAAAGAAAAACACTTCAGTTCCAGCAGAAAAAATAGCCCAACCACAGAGAATACAAATTTCAGCTACAGAAAAATTGACTATTTTTCTGCAGAAAACACTGGGGTTTGCTAATCTCCCTTTTCCCCATCCATTTTTGCAATATAATATTTTCCTGTTGCAAAAATGTGAGGTAGGGAACCTTCAAAAAGCCTGGTATTCCCCACACAGAAAATAAATATAAGCTTTTGGCTCTAAGCTTTAAGCTAACTAAAAATAAACAACAAACACCAACAACCTTTACAACAAAAACTCCTGAAGTCAACATTTCCCAGGCAGAGAACAATATATGTTGTGAAAAGTGTATTTTCCATGAGAAACAAAACCGCCAGAAAGCTTCCCACCCTGCTTGCAGACAAAACTGAGCAAGCCAGAGGAGCATCCCTGTATACCAGCTGACATTTGAGGAGTAGTATCATTTAGGCAATACAGAACTAAAGACAGGAAAATTCCTAGAGAAAAAAAAACCTAAAAACCATGCTGAGAAATTATAACCTCTGGTACAATGAATGGCTATTAGCCCCAGCTGGTCATCATTTGTAGAAACGCCATAGACCTTAACTGGGGTGATGATTTTAGAATGAAAAATATATTTTTTTAAAGTAATGATATAAATTTTTTATTTAAATAGATTATTTGGCTTCATCTATGGCATTTACAGTGCATAGTTAATTGTAGTTACCCTGTTGAAAAGCCACTTTTTAGAAGCACCAGGAGCTATGATTATGAGTGTGAAACAGGCTACTGCTATCAGAAGGGGCAGCAAGATCCCTGTCAGTAAGACACGATTTCTCATCCCATGGAACAGGCTGAGGAGCCCAACTCACAAGTTAAGAGATTCTCAGGGATCCATGTAGATCAAAGTAATTTACAGGAGCCTGAGGCCAGCTGTACAATCTGAGCAAAGTCCAGTTCTCAGCCCAGCAGTAACTGAGTGGGACAGATTTCAGGCAAAACGAATTCCTGCTTTGTGCAGTACTTAGGAGGCCTCCACACTTAGGTCCTACACAGGTACAGTAAGCAGCAGCAGAGCAAGTTCCCTGTGGAGCTGATCCTCTTTGATTACAGGTTTGAAGACAGTGCCACCAACTAGTAACTTCAGAACATTTATTGTCTCTCTTATGTCCTTTTGCTCTGATATTCTCTGTGGAGACGTTTGCCACCCAGGTTTGTTCTGCATTTTGCCCAGGCCACACAGATTTAATTTTCAAGTGTCTTTTCTAAGCAAGAAGGGAAAAATTAATCTGCTACATTAGCAGGAAGTTAAGTATCTGTCCATGCAGTGGCAAATGCTTACTCTTTTTCATAGATGTGTTGGGAGCAATGGAGGGTAAGTTCACCTTTGATGTGGGTTTGGAAAGCTCCAGTGCTTTGTGTACTCTTTTGGGCTAAAGCAAACACAAGATAATTTGCCTTTCTGCAGCATGGTTTCAACTTAAGCTAGAATTTGGCAAAGAAAAACAATGCTAATAAAGCAAGTGTGAAGCAAATCCAGATATTCGTGATTTGCACGGCAATATCTTCTACACTCCTTTGGACACTAGAGTAAAAACAGGACCTTAGACTTGCAATATTTTGCTAGAAGCCCAGGCAGACATCACAGCTTCCCCCTCAGCACTGTCCAGAAACCAGAATTCAACCTTGCTTTCCAGAGGCAGCCCTTCAATTAACACTTCATGCTGCAACTGCTGACAAGATAAATCTTTCTCCATGCTCAGGGATCTGTGGGACAGAGATTTTGACCAGAACACCTCTGAGGACAGAAGTAAGAGCACAGAAGCTCCAGACTATTCTGATGTACACCCCATATATTCATGAATGGAGTCAGAGTATAGAGGGTGCAGTTCACAAACCAATCCAATTACCAGTCTAAAGCGGAAAAGCTGGTTCAAAAAGTAGTCCAGTTATGAGTCTAAAGAACTGGAAACAGTACTATTTCTCCCTTTTAAACTGCAACAGGGTTTCCAGAAATCACAGCAGAACTGTGGTTGCCATACATTTAAGAAACTGTCTTCAGGTGGGCAACCTGCTCTGACAGATTTTGCATTAACACACCAAACTGTACTTGCTAACACTTCACATCAAAAAGCAGGTGCACGCATACATGCGCAAGCAGCAAACTAGGACTCCAAGCCGTGATCCAGTTGGAGCTCGATCCAAGGAAGCATGGGACACTGCCAGGGTTCGAACATGAGGCTTGGCTCCAGAAAGGATGGGAACCACTAGACAACACACTCTTTGGCACAGGTGGAGCACAACCCCAGAGAGCTGGAAGACAATCAAGTACAGACAAGCCACTGCAGCCAGCACTCAATACATCTTCACACAAGCGTCCTTCTGTAACCCTCCAGCTCTTACAATCATTTGCACAGTAAAATGGCAGCAGCAAACTGCAATATAAAGAGCAGCAACACTTTCAGAAATCAGTGTGATATATGGCCCTGTAGAATAATACTTCATACAGGTAAATGCTGTCCAGTTATTCTTGTGGTATGCTTTTGACTGTCATTCAACCCACAGTGAATGCTATCACTGTAGTAAGCTAATAGAACTGAAACCTTAACTAAGATTATTGATAGCGCCCTGTATCTAGTCCATTATAATCTCGGCATACAGATTGTGGAGTTCATAATAGCTAGCCATAAAATATTTTTGTTCATAAAGAAGGAAGATAAACAATGCACAGATACTTTGCTTAGAAGAACTCAACAACTTAAAACCTAAAAATATACACTACTTGTTCCATCTAAAACAGCATTATTGTTTCATAAAAAGTTCATTGCACTGTCCTTTTAGTTACAAATTCTGTTTTTTCAAGGACAATCTAATACAGAGTAATTTAAATTGCTGGCATTTATATCTCTAATAAACTGTAACCTGATAATCAAGGACCATAAAGGATTATTTTTTTCTCTTAAATTATCACAGAGCAGCTGTAAAAGTACAAAATCCACAGAACTGTGTGTACCTAGTCCTAATGACAAACACAGGGCTTCATCCTTCTGGCCTCAGTAAAACCCAATAGACTGGGCCCTGAAAAGACTAAAACGGTTGTTCCCCTCAAATATTTACTCATACTTCCTCCTTTCTCAAAACAGATGCCAAGCTCCCACTGCCTCTTCATTTTCAAGAGTATTTGGCTCTTTGTTTTAACTCTCCTGGTGCTTTGCAGCAGCAGAAAGGCCTGGTGCAGATTGCACCCACTGTCACATTCACACCAGGAAGGGACTGGGAGAAGAGCTGCCGCTTCTGTTTTACGAGGGTGCTCTGGGCGTTGGCATGTACATACACAAAGGGGCTGTTTTACTTCCTCACAAAGACAGATTTTATTGACTTATTTATTATGCCTTCATTTTACTCAGGGTGGACAGAAACACCCAGTTTAGATTCACTTTTATACAGAAATACAGTAACAGCAGGAGAACTATGATTCCTTGTGCTAATACAATGAGAAGCCAAAGATGGCCTCAATGAGTTTACCCTGTGCCTCAGCCAGACCTGGGATCCTTCTACAAATGTTAAATTAAACACCCTAAATTCTGCATTGGCCAGATGAAAACCTATTTGTATAATTTACTTTGTTCACCTCATTTCCATTTACCCTGAGTGCCAGACATCAACACTTTTCCCCGCACCTCTATAAGCCTGTCCTTTCTCCTCCCTTTCCTGAATGCCATTTTCCCCTTACCTTTTTGTTGACTAAATTCAAGCTATGGGATAAATTTATGAGAAGAGGAAAATACTTCGTGGGCCAAAATAAACCAAGACAGGTCTGACAGCAAACAAGGCCCATCCTCACCTTGGGCCAGTCACAGATTCCTGCTACTATGGAGGGAATGGCATCGCTGTCAGGATATCTGTGGGGAGAACAGGCTGCGCCATGTGCTGTCTCCCCTGAGACAGAGACAGTCTCACTGCTACCAGATTCTCCTGGCCTTTCCTGTTTTAAAAGAGCAAGGAAGAGAGGCCTGTGTACAAGCAATATAGGTAAGTCCAAATACAGACATAATTAGACTGCTTTTACAGCAATACCATGAACAGCAAAGTCACAAGCCTTTAGTAACAAATGACATTTTTTGGTCTTGAACAGATTATAAGTGCTATGGAATTGAAAGCCAACATTTTCCTTCCATTCACTAGCTCACATTTCTCTTACAATGGAGTCCCTTTTATTAGCTAATCACAGTCACCACATCCAAAGAAAGGAACAAGCAAACCGGCCTACAAGTCTTCAGCTCTGTGAGGTAGCAGCTGCATGAAATATTTCAGGGAGATGTGAACTCAGTTGAGGCACATTGGGGACACCAGGGACAGCTGCAGCCCTGGGTACTTTCTCTACTAAACACTCACCAGAGTAAAGGGCTCTGGGAGCCACAGCTGTCTATAAAGCCAATTGCTCTTTCCTTGCAGTTTTTGTTACTAATGATTGTATTGTTTCCCCCCAGCAATGCCAAAAAGCATTAATTTGTCTTCTTCTTTGTATCCTTTGGTGCCTATATCTCTCTTCTCAGTTGCGATTTTCTCTGGCACCCAGAAAAATATGCACAGGCTATGTGTAGTCATTTATATCAGTGCAAGGCAGATGAAAATCGCTTCAGGATCAGGACGGCATTTGCTACCTTGCTTGCTGCACTGCAGGCAATCACCCCCTTCAGCCAGATGTGGTGCAATGGTGATTCCAGCCTCAGGCCTTTAAAGGCTGCAGCTCTGCTCTGTCCCATTCCCTTGCCAAAGGGCCTACTTATAAAGTTTTCAGCAGGACACATTTATTGAAACTCTGAGTAAACCGAGGATTCATTAAATGCCCTATCAGATGTAAAATACATTTTGCATGGGCCTGCAAAGGAAATTTCTGAAATAAGATTAAAAGAAGTCACTGCCAAATATTTCAGAAAAATAATGTTTATAGATTAAGACTGATTCTGTCCTCCCTGCTGGAGCTACAGCCACACAGCCAGTGTAAGCCAAAGCAAAATCAGGTTCTGGCTAATTTTAAAGTGCTGCATTGCTGAACCTCTAACTAGGTGGGGCAAGTGGGTGGAAAAGCTATTAGTAGCAAACAGATAATTTTGGCTACCTGGGAACTAGGAACTCAGGGAAGAGAAAAGTGGAGAAAATACATCAAGCACAACAAATCATTTTAAATGGGTCAGCATTTAGGAATGCAGAAGTTTGTCATACCCTTTTAATTATAAGGGTAAGTTTAAGAATAAAAGACACAATTACAGCTGAAAAAACACCTCCCTTAAAGACCAAGGGAATAGTTATGCTTCCTGCAAGCTTCCAAAAGAAACATTTCTAAGGTGGAATATATACATAAAATATCATCAGAAACTCAGTAACAATTCTTTTAAAACTTCTGACCCAGGGAGCAATCCCTTCCTAAGAATGTACTCTAGGTTTGAAAAGTCACTTTGTAAACACGTTATGATTTTACAAAGGCTGTGTGTTGGAGCAGAAGTGTTCTCCAGTCAAGCAAAAGAACAAGACCAATCTGTGGAGCTCTCCAGGCACAGTCATTCTGTCCCCAGCCACAGCATCTCTCCATAGACCTTCAGAAATGGACTAAGCAACATGGCACAGCATTCATTCTCCGGTAATATCAGGCCCATAACTTAGCCTTTACCTTTCCAAGTTCTGGATCCCAGTCCTGCTTACTCTGGCATCAACAGATACTAATGAAAAGCTCCTTCTCCACAGCTTGACTCCCTCATTTCCTCGGTTACCCAGGCAGCCATAATGCACCCAGCTAACACGGGAGTAACCAGCCTGCACAAGGAACTGCAGCTTTTGGTCTTCAATGTGGTTCTGAAGTTTCTTTTGATTCTCAGAATTTTGTAATTTTAAAGTCCGGCCTCAAGGGGGAGATGCCAGAGTTTAGGATCTTCATTGATCAGCACGTGCATAATGTAATAGTCCTAAAATTCGGGAAGGCCCAAATTGCATTGCCAAGATAATCTTTCTCCTACAATTTCCCTTAGCCTTTGAGCTGTGCTTTCAGTGACGACTCACAGTGACCTTCTGCCAGCTGGAACCTGACCACTGTTCCTGAAATACAAATCCACACCAGCGAGTCAATTCCACAAGCCAATCCTGAAACCCGTCCTTGTCAATGGGAGCCCAGAACTGATCCCATTGGCTGGATCAGAGTTATGCATCAAGCATACACTGATTATAGGAATGCCAAATGTGCTGCAGGATTATATCCTTAGTTTCCATTAATTTGCCATGCATCTTTCCGGACAGCGAAACTAGTAATCTTCTGCTCAATTCTCCACAGTTTGAATAAAAACACAGCTATTCAGTACCCTGCTCTCAGCAGCATGGACATCGACCCAAGCCTGGCTCAGTTAGATCGATTTAAACTCTTAGCTTCATCTTGTGTCTGGTTCCTCATGGCATATTTGGCTTTCTTATCAGGATAAACTTTATGCCATGCGCTTCATGTCATCTGTGGCATAGGGCAACATATTTACAGGATTTGCAAAACAGAAAATATCTACCTTACTCATTTGATCAGGGTGTTCACAGACTCCACATTTCTAATGACAGATCATGCACCACCAGGCTGCCTTAAGTAGTCTGACATAATATGGAAGAGCCTTGGCTCAAGCTGAGGTCAAAAACCTACAGATGGTTTTCAGATAAATTCACTGAAGTGGGACACATTAGGTCAGCAATACACTGAGAACACTACTGCAAGTGGTTTTTTACTGAATGCGAGGAGTACAGATACCTGCAGTTTCTGCGCATGCAGGAAGGCAGGCGTGCATGTGATGAACCAAGGTGGGTCAGTGGATAACAAAAAAAGGCTTACACATATTCAGAAACTCTGGTCCAAGACACTGTCCCTACATTATGAGAGTACACTCAAGACACAAGGCAGACACTGGTGGCTGGGTCAGCACACTGTCTCAAAACTCAAAAGGCAAGGTTCCGGGACAGAAAAATCTGACAGTTGAAGCTGAGTTTGGTTCAAGCCTGATCTTATCCTTTATAAGAAGCTGGACTTCATTCTGTTCATTCACTATGGCAAAAACATGTACCTTTCCTTCAAACTACGGCCACATACAAAGACCTGCTTTCAAATGTCCTTTGCAAGAGAAGAAACAGTTCTTCTCAACCATTGTAAAGTTATGGGCAAATGTATTGCATCCTCTACATTTCTCTGAAGTTCCTTTCCCTTGAATGCAAATCTGTGCTGTAACCATGACTCATTCTTACTCAGCTTTTCTCAGGTTTCCATAAGCAAACACTTGAAGCATTTGTATATTTCTGCTCTGAACATAATCTGACTTGCCTAGGTCTAACATCATATAAAAAGCTCAATACTGTATCTACCTGTGGCATAACACTCAAATTTGCTAGTGAGGAGATTGGCAGGTAAATCAGGGGGTTAATATTCTGGTGTTTTTCCAGCAATCCCCTGCAGAACAGGCAGCCTTTCTCTAAACAAAACCAGAAGGGAAGCTGTCCATGCTGCTGGCAGCAGCACATACTGCTTGAGGTGTCCTCTCTCCAGCAGACAGAGCTGGTGGGGAACCGTGTCCCAGCAGAGAAAGGCCAGCACAGGTGGGAATGTGGCCTCTGCCCAGCTGGTCCCATGCAGCTTGTGCAGTCACACTCTGCATCCGTGGCAAATTCCCATGTGCACTGCAACTCTCAGTGTCCAGGGCACATGGTGAGGACTGGGAAAGCAGCCAAGCTAAAGGAAGTCTCAGTACTGTACCACTTGGCCATTCAAGATCTCCACAGATATTAATGGGATAGATGGAATAAGTGATCAGGCTCTAACTGATCCAGCTTCTACTAGCTCAAACTGGAGCTTGTAGATAACATGTATAGGCAATAAATTCTAAAGAAGATTTACAAAGCCACAGATAATTTGGTTGAACAAAGCTAAGTTATAAGACATTTGCAAAGCCCTAAGCTCACCTAAAGGCACAAAGAACTCAAGAAAGTATCAAAAAAGTTATACAAGGAAAGAGAGAGAATAAAATAAATTCCCCTAATGTACCACAAATATCAACCACCACACACTACCTACAAACCATATGTTTTGCCCATCTGTTCTGTTATCTTCAACTAAATTTATAGTATTTGGGCTATCGGAAGAATTGTCAAGCCTGAGCTGGGCAGGATTATAAAACCTAGGTGTTATTACACTTTAAAAGACATTTTCCCCTCCCCCTACCACACCAGGCACAAGATTATACATTTCTCTTGCAGCCTCCTGGTTCTGGTACTACAGAGGATGCTATGCTTGTTCTCAGCTACACTAAGTAGTAGGGCATCCCTGCCCCCAACAAAAGAATAGTTCCTGATTTTGCCCTCTTCTCCATCCTTTTCTCTAGGTAGGTCAAAAAGAGATGCCAAAGCTGAAGGTGCAGGGTCAATTCCTGTGGTGCTGCAAACCAGCAAAGCTCATGTTAAGTCAGGAGAGAGCTCCTAGCTCTGCCTCAGCAAGGGTCACGTCTCTGGGGCAGGGGTCCAGGAGCAACACTTAAAATTCTCCAGCTGCTGAGCCAGAGTTTCAAATTTGAACCATCAGGGGTTGTAGACCAGGACTGTGATCATAAAATGGCAGTGCAGGCAAAGGATTAGGGCAGGAGAGCAACTATTTGCTTCAAAAATATACGGGCAGTGGAGGTCTCCTCGGGAAGAAAATAAGGCCCCTTAAGTGATCCCTTCCCACCAGTCCAGATGCATCATAAGCCAGAGAACACTGTGCTCCTAATACAGAGCCTCCTGCCACAGGCTGCATGCCACTGCCACTGAGGAAGTCAACAGCTTTTAAGGTGGTCTAGGAAAAAGCATTTCTAAACACAGCCTGGAATCGCTCAGTCTACTCCTTCAATACTAATCCTATAGCCAGTCTTTTGGGTAGAGCTCAGCATGCTGGATATTTAAGATCCTTTAAAACAGAGCCCAAGTCTTGGGGGCCTGCATTTCTAAGTGGTACTCCCCCTTGTGTGCTTCCACCTGTGGTGTGTTAGCTCTCTTCTGCATGTGCAGCAACAGTGCTTTTCAGAGTGTGCACACACAGGGAAACTGCTTGGAAAAACGCAACTCTGACTGTCAAGTCAAATAACATCCCTTAATGCTGAACCCTCCCTACTTTGGGCACCAGATCCTCCAGTCAGTGCATCACTTGCAGCAGCTGTCTACCACTCAGGACCTCCTTCCAGAAAGCAAAGTGTCTTGCACAGCTCCAAAAGCCTCCTAGGAAGTCTACAAATAAGTACAGCGGGGAAGATTCCAGTTTGTTTTTTCACCTGCAAAGGATTACGGTAAACGTAACGATTTTCCGCACAGAAGGTCTTTAAAGAGAGTGCAGAATTCCAATAGGTGTCTCATTAATGCCAAGTCGGGGAGCAAATGGTGCTGCACTCCTGCTGTCTGGTCCACCTGCCCGGTGCCAAGTGGTTCTCTCCAGTGCTGCCTCAACCTGCTGACTGCCAGGTGATGGTCTCCTGCTGCCCCGAGCCCTGCTGTGGAACCAGTGCTGCCTTCAGGATGTTTCCTCGTTTGCTTCAAGAGCTGATTTCTGAAAGGTGCAAAAGCTCAGCATTGACCCCTGGGAGAGTCCAGCTCCCCTTTTACCCTAAAACAGCATGTACAGAGGGTATGCTGGCACAGAACCATCTCCCTTCTGGTTTCCAGGATGGATGGCAGATTGCAATGCAATTTTCCACCCAGTCTCTCTGTATTCATGACTTCCACCTATTGTAATCAGCAGTCATTTCTGAGCTTGTCACTGCCACAAAAGAGGCAGATGAGTTCAGAAAAGAGTGAGAAGCGCTGTTTCATGTTCACAAATATTGCTGCACACAACAGGGTTGTGCCTATCCATTCAAACTGCACAAAGGGTGTTGAGGGGTTTTTTTGTTTTGATTTGGGGGTTTTGGTTTCTTACAAACCTCTTCAGTAAAGGGAAAGACTTTCATTGTGGACACCCAGGTACTGGAAAGAAGGGCTGGGCTACAGAGTGAGTCCTTATCTTTCCTTCTTATAATGTTCAAGCAAGTCCAGTCAGGTAGAGCATCAAACATCCTAGAGTGCCCTGGAGAGTGGTAATCAGAGCAGGCAGGCAATATGGGAGCAAATCCCACTTCTAGGCAGTAATTTCCCTGACTTTTACCTCAAATAGAGCTGTGTTCAGTGGCTCAGGAGCAATATTAAAGCATTAAATTTTACAGTGAACAGGAGGACTCTTAAGAAGATCTACTCTTGATGAAAAAATGTTTCTTTTTTAACCCTCTCAGAAAATCACCTAGGTTAAAAAAAAAAATAAGAAAAGCAATCTTTCAAAACATTCTGTCCTTTTTCTTTAGGCAGTAAGAAAAAATACATCCATTTATAAACCTGATTTTTTAAGCTTGAATTGTCACTGCAGAAAAAAAGTCCATCCCTACTTTAAAAACGCCCCAAATCCAAGTGATTTCAGCAGAGCAAAGGAGGTTTTTTTTATACAGGTATAGCTACATGGATATAATACAAAATATTTCAACACTTATAGCCAAAACTATTAATTGAATTTGATCCTAGGTAATAGTTGTCTTTGATTGCTTCAAAATTGCATTTGGGGCAAATGAAACTGATTAGGTAAAAATAATCAAAATTTTCAGCCAAGTTGTTTGTCTTTTCATAGGTTTAAATTCAATATTGCATTCAGTGCTGTTTTACAAACACACTAAGTTTACAAAAGTTCTTCCATTCTTCCAATCTTCCTAAAACCTGGTTAAAAGGGGTGGGTCCTTTATTCCTATACATATCCCCATTAATAGCACTAAATATGAGTCCAAACTCCATGCCTCATAATATCTATGTAGGGCTGATAAAAGGCAATCACACAGGCAAGAGAAGAGATTTCTGAGAAAGGAATAACTCTGTTCATCTTTATCCAAGGAACTGGGCAGAAGGTTATGAGACATCTTCACTTTCGTAAAGCAAAGAAATCTGACCTGGAACTGACAAATGTGAATCCAGAAGTCCTGCAATGACATTTGGATAGAGTCACTTTGAGAATGGAGCAGGCCATGGAAACCACCCACGTTTGAAGGAAATCAAAACTTTATTCCAAAGCTAATCCAGGATTTCAGAACTCCTTTTGTATATATGACATGAAAGAGATCACTGTACAGGATATGCAAAGATAAAATCTCGCACAATGTTGAGAAAGCAGGCCTTGGCACATGAGGATTTAGGAGCAGAGCTGTGCTGCATTCATTCCCCTACATGCGCAGGAGTGCACACACATGCACGTGTGCTGCACACCTGCAGCCAGGCTCACTCACTCCCTCTGTTCATCTGAAACCCTCTTCATCTCACAATTACTGCCCCGAAGAAACACAGTGTGCTGCCGATGTCGCAAGGCAGGACAGTCAGTCTGTGATCAACCAGCCAGCCAGAAAGAACAACACCACTGGGGATGAACAGTTTTGCCTTTTCCCACATTGAATGGAGCATTAACTTCAAAGTCTATGACCCTTTAAATCTTTAACAATAATTAATAGGAGAAAGATGGCTAATATTTGTGTTTGCCCTTAAACCTGCTCTTGGGAGAGAAAATAAAAGCTCAAAGAAAGTGACATTTTGTGCAAGCAAAGTCAACAATATTAGTTATTCCTGAATTAGTTTGTCTTAACTCTGGTGTTAATGCTTTACTTGGCCTTGTGCTCCCAAGTGCATTGCATTTGGCACTTCAGCTCCTACAGCACGAAATATTTCACTGCACAGATCTCCCAGCGCTAAGTAGAGCAACCTGAGGGCTGCAGCAATGTCTGCCAGATGCCATGGGCCTCTGCAGCCCAAAGAAACTGTCACAGTCCAAGAAAGATCAGCTCACACCATTCAGTCCTGGATTCCAAGCCTTGGGCTTCTGGCCTCCACAGTGTCCCAGAGCTGGGGTACTGGACCCTGTGGGCAACCAACAAACCAAGTGAGCTTTCCTAGCCCAAAGGAAGACTGACATAATCATCTCTAGCCATTGGCTTCAACACGGCCCACAGCAAGTCAATATCTCATTTCAGAAGGTTTGTTTTCTTAAGACATAAATAGTCTGATGGATTTTTTTTATCCACCAAGGTCAATGTATCCTAGTCTAAAAAGTGAATTTACAATACAATTTTAAGAGGACTCTGTGTTCATACCATCTCCAATGTGCCACCTCAGGGAAAACTGTAAAAAATTGGAAAGCCATTCTTTCACAGCAACCAGAGGTTTGATAGGCAAAGCCAGGTTTCTTCCATCCTGTGTGTAATAGCCCTACCAAGAGAGGCTGCACATATAGAGAGTTCAGAGTCTAAACCAATAAAAAAGACAAACTCTCCAGTTTTTCCTGTACCAGCTTTAAACAGCCCATGGAAAGAGAAGTAGTAAAGTTGTCAACTTTTTCCTAAGCTTTCACTGCAGATGCACAGAGGGCCATTTTAAGATGCTGCCATGCTCACAAGATCCTGGCATTGCTTTTTGCATACCAGTATGTTAAGCCAGGTCAGCAAATCCCTTCCACTGCTCCCCCCTGAACCAGGTATAGCAGGCAGTGAGAATTAGTTCGTCTCCTGCAAAGGGGAAGTTGGGCAATATAGGAATGACCTGTGGTAAGGAGATTTTTGTATCCAGCTCTGCTGAACGCTCTGCAAGCACAGTCTAAAGACATGGCAAAACAAGTGCAGCCTGGGCCAGAAAGCATGGAGCTAGCAGTTGCATTCCATGCTCCCTCTGTCCCCTGTTCAGGCAAACTTGCTACCACATTTAAGAACAGGATAGGCCCCAGGGTCCAGAAAATAACCAGATGAGTATACTAGCCCAGGAGTCCAGCCCATGTTTCAAAGGTGTCAACTTCCTTTGGAATTTTTAAGCCCACAATTTTTTTTGTTATTTTTGCCTTATTTTAGGCATCACTTGAGGACAGGCTGCCATTTAAAAGTTATTTAAATTACTGTAGGTAAAGAAAGCTTTAATTAGATTTTGTCCCATTTCAGATTCCCACCAATCAATAATGGAGCAAAACTGAGAGGGAAAATGAATGTCCCTTATTTCAGGAGAGCTCACTGTAAGGGCCTGATCCAAAAGCCACTAGGGATTTCATGGATTACATTCTTAACAAGTTTCAGATGATCAGTCATTTCCATCAGTCATTTGCAGAGATGGGAATGAACTTCAAAGGGTTTGATGTAGAACTGAATTTCCAAGGCTTTCTATCTGAACATCCTGGGACTTACAGGTATGTTTCCAATCATCTGCAGATGCAGCCTGCAATGAAAGGAAACAGAACCCTAAAGGTTCTGTATTTTGCAGACAGAGAGGTCCAAAAAAGTATATTGTTTGCAGGAGATGGTCAGTTCATTCTCCCACTGATTCTTATCAGACACTCACACAAGTCGGCAGTGAACCACAAACAGGAGCCAAACTACTGGAATTTAATGGCTCATTCTCCAAAAACCACACTGGCTTATAAAGATACACTGTGTTCTCATTCAGTGCTAATTTACTTTAACAATAAACTTATTGTGACTTGTGTTCCCACTTCAAAGAGGTTTTATGTGGCAAATGGGAGGAGCATAAGTGGGAGTTTTCCTCTGGTGGATAAAACAAAGATACAGTAAGGTGAAGGAAAAAAGCTCAATAATTATCCTCCATAGGGTGTAAGGCTATATAATAGCAGTGCCTCAAATTATTTGCAGACATGTCCACATTTGAGAGAAATAAAAGCTTTCAGAGGATAACACACCTGTGCCATGGGTAATTGCCCTCACTTGCAAACTAGAACTGCCCAACAGATGTTTATTCCACCACACACAGGCAGCAGGAGCAGTAGGAAAGACTTTGCCTCGTTGCAGAAGTGGAAAATTATTAAGCCCACCATAAACTTGTACAAAGCAGCTTTGCCTGTACCTCCTCCTACAGCAGCTGCTTCAGCACAGAGAGCAGCTCATCCCTTGACAGGATAAGCCCAGATGTGAGCTAGCCCAAAGGCTGCCTGCAAGCTGGGCAAGACTTGGAGGGAGGGTGCCAAAAACCAGGGACATGCAGGGAGAGCAGCCTTGAGGTGCACAGGGAAGAGGCAGGTGCAAGAGGGCTCCAGCATTCCTACAAGACTCCATCAAACCCATCACGGAGCCCTGGCAACAAAGCTGCTCTGTGATTGCTGAGCCACGAGAAGCCCACCCTCTCAAAACAACTTGGATCCAGCAGCCTGAGCTTAAGGCAACCGACACTTGGGCATTTTTGAGCCATTGTCCAGGGCTTTCCAGCACGGTTTACAACCCCACCCCAGGATGTCTGGCTGGGCTAGTCCTGACACAGCCATGCAAAACTGCAACATATTGAGGGATGGATTCCTAAAGGCACCTGGGGCCTCACTCCCATCGATTTAGCTCAAAAAACACAATGTGAATGTCTGTGGGGAGCTGGCTCTAGCATCTCCAGTTTCTGTTGTTATTATGTCCATAGCAAAAGCGTTTTGCTTTCCTTTCTCCTCCTAAGCAGCCCCAGATTCCTTTCACAGCACCACTTGATTCAGTCCAAGCACCCCTGGAGTACAATGTCTCCCCAACATTATCAAAAAGTCTACTCTGGAAGAGCAACCCAAAAGAAGAGCTGTTTGCAGAATGCTGGAGGGGACAAGGTCAGCCTGACTTCTACTCTGTGTGCCACAGCTGCCTGGAAAAACGCTGACTAAAACAGTTTTTCTTGAAAAATATCAATATCATTTTGTTCGAACCAAAATGTTTGGGGAAACATGTCAATTATGATAAAATTGTAATGGGGAAGAGAGTCCAAACATTCCACTGCAATCATATCATATAGTTAATGCTACAGTAAATATTTACATTGACCCTTTGTAGCCATGCACTCAATATTTAATATGACTATTACATTTAACATTAAAACTAATAGAAAAATTTCTAGGGAAATAATCAACATTTCCCTGAATTTGCTTAACATAAGATGCTGAGATTTTCATTTTTCACTTTGATTACAAGTGAATTTTAATTTTTAAACATTTAGACTTCCTGCCAGACAGGAACTTTGGCTCCTCACCACCAACAGTCCAAGGTCAGAGTAGCTCACTAGAATTGCTGGTACACCTCCAGCCTCTTGCTGCTGCAGGAGCCACTGGGAGGTGGTGCACCAAACAGGCTGTCATAGGGCAAAGCTGCTGCAGCACAGAGATGACATACTCAGCACAGCACAAGTGAACTGGCAAAGACAGCACTACTGGCCAGAGCCTACTCCTAGAACACTCACTCAGAGGGTCTGCCAAATGGCCTTTCATCACATACAAGGAACTGGAGACATGTGTTTGATCGCCACAGTTTTTTCATCTTTTGTCCCAGCTTGTCAGTCTGTCCCTGAAGATATACTATTTCCTTC
Source organism: Acanthiza pusilla (assembly GCA_036630365.1). Classification (NCBI taxonomy): domain Eukaryota; kingdom Metazoa; phylum Chordata; class Aves; order Passeriformes; family Acanthizidae; genus Acanthiza; species Acanthiza pusilla. Next base: position 8,846,098 of record JAXCHO010000019.1, read on the forward strand.
TATCTGCAGAACAGCCAGTGATCTCCATTTTGTCTGTGTTGCATACATTTACACATTATTAAAAACAAGCCCATTTCACCCACATGCACTGGGAGATCCATCACCCAAAGCACCATGTTAGGTCCTAGCCTCAGCAGCACAAGCCAGAAGTGTGGTGGGACCCAACACCTCTGAGTGTGTTACACCTACCATGTATGATGCCTGTTGCATCTTCTGCCTGTTTGTTGTGATTGCCCTGCACACGAAGTTCTTACTTGCAAATTGAGCTCTCCAAATAGGAAGCTTGCTGCTGTGCACAGTTGTACCCATGTGCCATAAGATCAGTTTGCCTGAAGAAAAGGTTTCAAAATGTTTTGCAGAGTTGCCACCTACCTTTGTTAAGTACAGCATTCACTTAATCTTATCTCTAGCTATAAAAAGGGTACACAACTACATATACGTATGTATTCATTGTCATCACTTTAGCCTAGCAAAATACAAAATCCCAGATGTATGTTTCCTCCCGTAATGGTAGGCATGTAAAGGTGCTTAATCAGAGGCACTCAAAGCATGTTTAAACACTTGAAGAGTAGTCATTGAAGTCAGCCACATTTTCTTTTCCTAGACCCCATCATCCTTTCTTCCTCTTCCTTGCCTTCTAGCCATTTTCTGAAATGCCAAGTGCACCGCCTGGTATAACCAGCCTCATTTTTCATCAGAAATGCTCTACCTGATCCTGCTTTGCACATGGAGGTTGTACTAGATGGTCTCAAGAGGGCCCTTCCAGCCCCACCTGCTTCCCTTCACAACAAAACCAAACTGATGTGGGAGAAAAATGTAAACAATTAAACATTGTTACTTCCAAAGAAACAAATTCTGTTCTTCCTGCTTCATTCACAACCTGCTACTGCAGCCTTTTCCAGAATACCTCCCATACTTCATACAGTCAAAACCTGATGCACTATCTATCAGCTGGATGCAACTGGGAATCTTGCCAAAATATTTAGCAGGAGTCTTGCAATATTTGTCAAGCATCTTACAGCAACAACTGTGAGTCAGGTGAATCTGGGAGAATTTTAACTTGCATTTAAACCACACATGGGTAAGCTGTCCCAGTTACTGGAGGGGGTTGTGTATGCTTAAAACAGAAGCCCAATGCACTTAAAAATATTTTTAAAAAAACCAAAAACAAAAACAAAACAACCAGGAAGTAGGAGACATTTGAGGGTCTTTTGCTCTAAGTTTGCATAATTTTTACAATTCTCTTTGGTGTGTCCAAGTTTACCAACAGCTGGGCTTGAGAATATTGATATTATCAATTGAGAATATTTTTGAACATTATAATAAAAATTAAATACCTTTGCCTTATAACTGTCATTTTTGTGAATTGCATGCAGTGCTCATTATAAAATTTTTCAACTAGATTAGGAAATTTAGGACTCAAAGTAGGCTGAAAAAGATGTAGGTAATTTCCTGGTATTTTGAGGGTAATTTGAGCAGCTTCTTTTCTCTCTTCCTTTGCTTCACCAAAGGACTGTGACTATGCTGAGATCCCACAAATCTAGTACCCTAGAGGGGATTTCTGACCAAACGGCATATGTATAATCCCAAATCTGCTTTGGCCATGGTAAAGGTTAACAACTTCCAGATTTTTCCAAATGCTACTTTGTTTGTCTCGCCTGATATTTTATTCAGGGGAGGAATGAAAAGGATACCTTTTGGTTTACCTGTTTTACTCTGCAAATACCTCCATACCACCTTAGACACTTTTGGAAACAACAAATCACCTACAGGCAATATAGATGCCTTCCTTGGCATCCCTGCTGTTTGTGGGTTCAGTCAGGTTATCAGTTTATCAAGAGAATTCATCTGCAACACCCTACACTGAACAAGAAATCATATTGCACATTATTTTCCTTTCCATCTGCACTTCCCACTAATCACAACAATCTACAAGGAAGCAGGGCTTAATATTTTCAATGCATCTTTGCCTGCCAGCTCTGTTCCTTGAATACAATCTGTACTTCCCACCTGGTGTCAGCCAGTCCACTCTCTGTGCTGGCAGAGAGCTGCCCCCTCTGCTCTGCTCCCTGCCAGCATCCATGGGCAGTCATGAGATGAGATGGTAGGGATTTGGGGCAGTGAGTGGTAACTCACTTGGTGAACTGAGCTGCACTGTGCTTGGGCTTTTCTTGTTCTTGCTCACCCTGTAAAGCAATGCTTATGTATTGTTTTCCCCCAGGAAGATGCATGCCACCATTTGTGTGAGATGCAGCAAAGGCTTTTGCATCCCTGGTCAGGCAGCTCACCCTGGCCTGACACAGTTATGAACTCCACACTTCTGCTGTTGCTGGTCCCCAATGACCTTCACCTGACAGTTATTCCTGTGCCTTTGGGGTGGCTGGGCCTGAGCAGAGGAGCAGAAAGGATCCCTTAATCTGGCAAATGAAAAAGGGAAGACTTAAATGAGGTGCTACCGATTCTTCTGCCAGCTCTCTGGACTGAAGACAGCAGAGCATGCAAACAAGGGGCTTTGCATGGACTTCCTGCTGGGAGCTCCAGTCCAGGGGGCACAACATTCCACAAGAGAGAACAGGCACTGGCTGTATTCAGGTTAACCTGCTAACTGTGCTCCCATGGGCTACCACTGTGTTAAGGGTCCTAAGAAGCTACTGATAATGAGGGCATGTGCACTCACGCTCTTCCTTCAGCTGCAGCATAGAGACACCCCGAGGTGCCCTGTGCCTCAGTTTATCTGTAAACATAACCAATCTAATAATTCTTCCCTATACCTTACTTAAAACTGAAAGGTGCTGAGATAGCAGAACACAGGGGATGTAGGAATACAGCAGTGACATGTTCTACACCTAATTCAGGAACTCCAGGTAAAGGTATGAACTCACTGACAGAAGTAGCTTACACATTCAGACCTATTGCTTGAGACTAAAAAAAAAAAAAGGTGTTAACAGTAATGGAACAATACAATTTTCTAACACATTTTCCACTTCTAGGAAAGGTCCAGCAGCAAAGGCAATTTGTGTCTCTGCCATTTAAAATGACATGCTGTCTACAGGAGAAGAGATGAGAGCTATTAGATGAACTTATTTGCTGCATTTTTAAACTCTGGCTTACTGTATCAGAAGACACCTCAGCCTACCTGGGTTTCTGGTGTCAAGTAGGCAGCCTGCTGTTAATGAGTTACTTAATAGCTCATAAAGTATCCCCTAGACTCCCCTCAAACTATAACCATTCCCATGCAGCAAACCAAGCATTGATCACACACAAGCATTTAACCATATCAAATGTCAGAAAGCAGAAAAAATGGTTAAGATCCATCAAATTCTTCATACTTTTTGATGAGGGGTGGGAAGACTGGCATTCTGTCCGCAAGATGGGGGACAGATTCTTCCAGGGCACCATATCATTTAGTCACTAAAATGTGGAGAGACAGCTATATTGTATAATCATCCCATAGCACTTCAGCTCAAGCTTTATACCAGGATTCTAATATTGAGCTGAATCAAGACACAGCTTCTCTTTTCCTGGACAACAGGCACAGCCCTTGGCAACTTACACAGACTGCAGCAGGAGGAGCGTGGCAGAAGCTAAGCTTGGTTTCCTCTGGATCAAAGGGCACAATCCAGTGGCACAATAACCCCAGCTAAAGTGTCTGGATGAACTTTGAAATATTGCAGAAAACATGAAAGTTTGCAAATTAACTTTTATGTTCCACCCCATTCAGCTGGTGTGAAGTGCGTTAAATGCTGCCATGGAGTGTGTCAGAGAGGGTACTGGATGGAGTACATTTAATGTGAACATCCTTACTCACAGGATCACTGGCAATAGCAGTGGTTATCTAAGTGGCTGACAAATGAAGCCTCCAGCCCAAAGGTTGCTATTTCATTTGTATTTGTGCTTACGTCCTACTACTAACTCGTGTTTCTTTCCTCATACACATATTCTGAGAAAGAAACCTATTTAAACTAGAGTATCTGTTCCATACTAGAATATATTGCATTCGTAAACTATAAAAAAAAATTTATGAGAATTTAAAACTATCTAGCATGCACTCAGAGAGCTATCATTCTGTCCTAAAGGTTTTATTCCAGGAGAGGTTGGGTCTAAATGAGTATTCCACATGCAGTGGCTTCTGGATATGCAATGTATGCCTGAGCTAGTATAGCAAATAATGAATGAAATCTTAGCAGGAAACATAGGGCACTTACTGGAAGAAGGTTTTTCCAGACAACTGTGATTTCAACATTAGAATTATAAAATACTTCAAGAGTCAACATTTCTTCATAGTGCATCCTTGCTACACCTCATAGATTCAGCACTGTATGCAAAGCATGCATTACAAATGATGTATGCTCACAAGCAAGTAGCCAGTATGTAAACATATGTTCTCTGAACACATGCACTGTACCTGTGCTTGCAGGCACAGTTTGCAGCATTCAATGTTCTTTAACTTCCTGAGAATCTATGGGCTGTTTAACAAGAAAATTAAATACCCTTTTCAGTAATAATCTCTCCTTCCCCATGACCTTCTGGAGAATTTTGCTGTTTAATTATTTTTGCTGCCAAATGCACACAATTAAAGCCATATAAGGTTGCTTTTGTCTTCTTCCTTTGCTTCCACAAGAACAAGCTTCATTGACCCAAGAACCTTCAAGGCAGTGTCACTTCACTCATGTTAGTATGCATGGCTGTGCTGCTGGAGCTGCAGAGAAGGCCTCCAGGGCCAGGCATTTCAGCGTGATGCCAGCAATGACATCATCTCTCAGTGAACCCTCGGAAGAACCTCATAGGTTTGGACTGGGCTGAGTAGACCTGGACAGGTGCTGTTGTGTGGCTAGGCAGAGCTTTCCAGGAGCAAGGCAGAATATTGTCCCACCACAAGCTCACAGAGCCCAGTGTGGCCCTGGAGCCTCAGTGCACCTACTTGGGGAAGCTCATTTCTCCGGTACAGCTCCCAGGAGCCACTTCTTGCTGCTTCTGCCTTCTGCAGAGTGAAAGGGCTAACTGAGCTGGAGAAGGCCTGCAGGACCTCACTGTGCAGGGGGACATTTGCCAAGGAAAGAAGCAGGTTGACTTTAAAAGCATCACAATGCATTTAACCAAGCTGACAGAACAGGAAGAAAGAACAAGAAAACAAAGTCAAGGCAAACTGCATTTGATCTGGAAATTATTAATATTTTAGACAATAAAGGCAGACCCCCTGAATACTATTTGCATAGAATCCCTCCTCAGAGCCAAACCACACTTTAAAGGACATCATCTCGAAAGAGCCCTGCCGAATTGAAACAGAAGTACTACCATGACTAGAGGGTTTTGGTGCCAAAAGATGTCAGATTGAACACGAAACAGAATTTTCATTCTTTTGTGTCCTCCATAAATATTAACAACTTGACACCCCATAATGAAAGCAAAATGCACTTAAGCACGGGCAGAAAAACCAAACTAGCCAACCATTCTTCTTTCAGGATTACAATTGGAAATTAATTGTAGGGGTCAGAGTTTTCCAGCATCACTGTAGGTTGGGATTAACTCCATGGACATTAAGTGCACAAGAGGAGAATCTGGCCTTGCACAGTGCAAGACGATTGCAATTCCATTAAATAGCCACCCCATCCTTCCAGCCCTTAGCTGGATGGAGGCAGCTGCCAAATCCTTGTCTACCAGCTGGCCTCAGCCCATGTTCATGGCCAACAAGCAGAGGAGGGAAGTGCAGCACAGGGGGACTAAAGCACCTCGCTGGCCTGCTCAGGACCCCTCCTGAAGAGACCAAACACCCACAGTGGCCAGGAGGCAAGAAGTGACAGGGAAAGAACAGCAGCCAGGATTTTCTGCAACACATTGCTTTGATTCACTTTTCTTGTGTATCTGATAAAGGTATCTGAATGTCTTTAGGGGGAAAAAAAATCTTAATTTAAATTAGAAAATATTTTTGTATTGGCCCCCATGCCCATCAAAAAAGGTAGGACACTTCCTCTTGGCAAGAACTTCCACCCTCCAAGACATGCAACAAAACACTGATTGTAGGGGGGAAAATAAACAGACACACAAACCCCCCCAAAAAAAACCAAAAAACAAACAACCAAGCAACAAACCAACCAAACAAAAAAAACCTCAAAAAAACCAAATTCAAAAAACCCCAAAAAAACCCCCAAAAAACTAAAAATAAGCAAGAAGGTAAACTGAAGTCAGTCTGTTCAGGTTTGACTTTAAATATCCACAAAGCACAGATGTTGTGAATTCTGTGTTTCTCTTCAAGCATCTCTCAATAAAACTTTTCTAGATAGCCCTTGGAAAGAATGGAATAAGGCAGAAAATTTCCTTTGTGTGGGAAAAGTATTGGGGAATAAAAATAGGGAAATATTTGTTTTAATTATTCCCCCTCCATAGACCAGCAAAGGCTTTTGCGCACACTGTAAGAAACATTTAAAATACTTAGGTTCCTGACCAGAGCAGCACAAGTCACTAAATATATCTCTGTAGTATCTTGATGCTACTCTTAAAAATAAAATTAATTTAAAAAGCAGAACATTGCTACCCACCATATTTACTGGTACCTTCAGATATTTTCTTCCACTAATTGTAGAGCCAACTTCAGAAACCGAAACAAGAATTAAAGGGACAATGGTGCATCAGGCAATAAGAGTACTCCCCAATCAATCACAACTATTTCAACTTTTTACTCTTCAGGCTTTTCAAGTACCCAGAGAACCTTTTGAATGCCTGCCCTGTTTACCTCAGAGTTTCACTTGCTGTATCTGAGGCAGGAGCCAACTAACCTCACTGAAGGCTCTGGACACCAAGACAAAGAACAGCTTTGCTCAAGGAGAGCTCCTTTTCGATAGTGAGGGTATGCATGAATGCTTTGCCTTCAAAGTCCTGTTGCAGGGACCAGGGTCTGCCTGAGCTCCAAGCTATGTTTCCACATTCTCCAGTACAGACAGAAGGCACTGAGGAGTCTGTTACTTAAACAGTTTCTTCGTGATTAATTACTGCATGGGAAGAGAGTAGCCTTAGGTAAATTTCTGAACCTCAAACTACGTGCTAGAAGGAGAGTCCCAACCTCGAAGAAACACAGAACACAAAGAATCCTGCTGTTTTTAGCATGAAATCAAGTCTGTTTCAAGTCAAAAGAACCCAGCAAACAGTTCTGTGGGGAGATATTTCTTTAGTGAGTCCCTAAATTTATCTGGGGTACCAGTTACTGCCATTGTCCTGGCTCCTTCTGTAGCACAGCCTTGGAAACAGTGACCTCATTCATCAAACACCTTCTGTAGAAATCTCAGACCCTCCTGAAGGGAACCCAGCCCTGCCTGGAAAGTCATACTAACTCCTACTGAAATAAATTGTATTTTCATGCTCCAGTAAATACAAACTGTGGGTGTACCTCCCTCGAGGAAGGGTTAGAGCTCTGCAATGTTCCTAATCTCTAAATTGTTAGGTAATCTCATTTGACTTTGCTGATAGATCAGGAATGTATTTTGCAGAATCATTTACTGATTGCCCATTTCATTCCTTTTGAAGTGTTTCCAGAAAGGCAGGGAAAGGACAGGGACATTTTCTATATTGTCTTTCCTCCACTTGCACCAGTAAGATATTTGTTCTTAGGTGTGCAAATATCCTCTCCAAGTGAAAGAGTGTAATATTCACTCTCTCACTCTTTCTCTGCCTCTTGCTGCCCACCACTGCCTTTACTGCTCCCTGACAGCTGCTTTAGGAGGACATGCAGGAGCAGCTGCTGTAGGAGTGCACAGGGCAGCGATGACCTGTCACAGAGGTAACTCACATCAGTACTTCTAGGTGGGGCCAGAAGCCACCTCTTACACCATCAACCTTTTAAAACACTTGCTACAAAAGTGCTCTGAGTTCCCCCAGTTGCCTGTACAACACGGCCTCCAGCATTTGACCAATTACAGAAGGGCTTCACCAGGTCAACCTACAATTATTTAAGAGCATTTTGACAGAGTTGTGCAGGTACTCTACTGCCCAGGCAGCAACTGTTCAGGTTAGGAGCTTCTACTTTAACCCCAGCCACTGGAGCCCAGCAGCCTGTCCTATCCAGCAGATGCTACAACCCTTCCCAGGGCTCAGGTTTATTTGATCCAGCTTTTATGCAAAAGCACATAAAAACAATATAAACACATTTATATAAGAGACAAATGTGTGTGTTTAAATTAGCTCATTCCTCAAACACAGGCTATTGAACAGCCCCATCTGCACATGGGGAAGGCAGCAATGACCAGGTGCATGCGTAGGAGAAAGGAATGATGAAGCAAGCAGGAAAAAAGCAGGAACAAGAGCTGAGTGCAATGTGAGGATGTACAGAGAAGGAAAGAAGACAAACCCTCTTGTGTCTCAGCCACAGATGGGGCTGACCTGTGTCACTACTGTTAAAGCTGGTGTGAAGTGGAAAGGCAATTCCAGGGCTGTGGGTGGAGATCCTGCAATCCCACCACCACCAAGCTTCACTCCTCAAGGGCTTTCTGCAGCATACTGGGCCTTGGCAAGCCTGACATTCCCCTGAGTGTGTCTGGCAGCCCTGCCTGCTGCCTAGGCTGTGACGGCCATGGCATTTCACTGGGAATGAACAGGGGTCTGAAAGAGCGGAAAAAGGAGAAAAAGAACAAAAAAACCCCAATCCAAACACCTTAGTCCACCTTCCTGCCATCTGTTGGCATGCAAGTGGCCTGTCTGGAGAAAGATTTACAGTAGCCCTGAGAATGGCCAGACCCCAAACTTCTCTGGGAACACTAGCTGGGGCAGAGTTTAACTTAGGTACATCGTTTCAGTGTGAAAGAGGTCTTTTGAAACATGCTAAAGCTGAAGTAGAAAGTTTAGAACTCCCAAGGTGACATCCTCAGCTCTGACCAGGAAGCCAAGATGACAGCTGCTCAAGGGCAGCAGGGCTACACCAGAGCAGAAAACCCCTCCTCTTGAAAATGGAAGCTGCACTGAGACAGAATCCATAAATACGCAATGCCTGGAATCTGGTCTGGATAAAAACCACAGGGAATGCCCTCAGGACTCAGTGTAATGCTCTACAGTTTAATGATACATATCCTTGCATTGTTAAATCTGCTGTTTACTTAGGTACAGACACTAAGGTGCAGACTAACTGAGCACACCCTTGGAAAACTTAGGGCATTACATACCCAAATATTTGAAATTTAATGGGCACTGGTCACCTAAGTCCCCCAGGACTCATCTCAAGAGCTTATTCTCAATTTCTATGTATCTCCACCTTTGTGTGTGCACTTGAATGAATACCAGTGGATTGTATTATGGGTATCACTGAAATTGACATGTTAAATATTCTTCCCCAGAACTGGCCTTAGACAATCCTAACTTTTTGCCAGAGACAACTTTAGTAAATAAATTTTTTCTTAAAACTACAAGACCTTTAAAACATGCATGGTTAAATTATTCTCTTAAACCTTTTGATATGTATTAACGCTGCCATATTTTAAAAAAAATCACAATGTTGCTAATTTAATTTAAACCAGCCATGAAAACAAAGGATTTAACTACAGTGCAGTTAATGATTCCAATAAAAAAAAAAACCTAGCTGTTTACATGTTTTATACAAAGACTTTTCCTGGCCCCTTTTAGCTGTCCATACAATAAATTGTTAAGTTAACACTTAATAACACCAGTTTAATATGTAACAGAGGGAAAGGGTACTGCAGCCTCATTTGCTCTATTTAGCAAGTCCTATTAAATTCTGGTTTTCTCCCTCAGAAGATCGTAAATATACCAATGTTCACCTTTGAGAATGAAAGTCTAAAGTGCAACATAATATGGGCAAATCGCTTGACAAGTAATTTGTGACCCTCAATTTGAAACCACATTAAATGTACCTATTCTGCTAAATGGGAGATCTGAGGCCAACTGGAGCATGAAGCAGAAGAGGGCATAAGTTGCTATTTCCCTTCTCTCCCGAAGCCTGAGAGCCCAACTGAGAGCCAGGCTGACTGTGACATTACCTCGGCCAGCCTCGGCTTCCAGACGAATATTGCTGTGCCAGCTGGCACTTTGGGGCACTTGTCTCTGGCCAGATAGGGGTGACGTCTGGGGATGTTACAAAATTCCAAAAGAAGCACTCTGACATACCAGAACTGCTGTGAGCTGCTCAGTGCTACAGCTCACACATGTCAGACCATGGGCAACTCCAACATGGATGAACAGAGTAACAATCTCCCCCTTTTCTGTGTAGGAAGTGGACAACAGAGAACTCCAAAACAGATTTTGAAGCATGAATTTTGGAAAAGATCTGTAAACGAGACTTTAGCTCAGGCTTCTGGGGACAACAGGGACCCTCAATACCCTGGGAGGGACTCACCTTTGTAACAGAACAATCCCAGTTCAGTAACAGCCCAAAGGTCTGTGCAGGGAGCCAGGCACCCAGTGGGAGGACTTCCAGGGTGACCTAGGAGAGTGTGTGCTGGAGACAGTGCAGGGACATCCATCAGCCACACACAGTGCCAGACCATTTCAGCAAGTCAGATACAGGGCTGTAGGTGGGACCTTACTGAACACTCTGTTGTTTGTTACTATCCTTTTAGCCATCTTCTCAGGCTGTGTTGACTTCCCACATCTGCTCCCCAAACCGGGAAGGCTGTAGGAGCTGCACACTGCCACACCTGCACTAAGGGCCACTGCAGATGGCCCAGCCCCTCCTGGACCAGAAGTCATACTGCAGGAAATAGGACTCCCCTGCAAGTGGAGCTGGCTGTCTCCCTAGCTCAGCGCAAGATGTTTGCTAGAGTAATTTAGGAGCAGCTATGAATTCGGGTTCCCAGCTCCAAGTGGGTCTGCAGGTGAAAGAGCAGCCTAAACATTAGCTTTCCCAGTGATCTGCTGATGTACTCAGTCATTAGGGTTTCAAGCTTGTGTTACAGGAATAGGGAAACCAAATCCCCAAAGGAACAAATGTAGGAGGAGAAAATTTGTTCTGACTAGGACTTCAGCAGAGATACGGTTCTCTTGTCAATACTTAGTGAAACACCTTCAAATATATGAAAGAACTATAAACAAAGCTACAAACACGTCTGGGTTTGAGTAGCAACAAAAAGCAGAGCTCCTGCTAGTGCATTCCTGACAGCACTGACTGACACTCACTGTGGGTTTTGGGGATTTTTTGAGGGTGGTGGTGTGTATTAGCTCCTTTGCTGGAATCCAAATCTTTTAAAGGATATTTTATCGCAAAGCATTTAGTACCTCAAAGTCTTGCCTAAACTCCCAGGCAACACAAGCAATCCCAGTCATGAAGTTACAGGTCCAGCTCTACCACATATACATTTTTACCAGTTGTTCAAGGTATAATGTAATTAATTATAGCAATTCAGCAGCAATTGAGCATGCATTATACACAATATTATAATAAACACAAATGAAGAGATGATTTCTAGACACATATTTTCTTTCTAAACACCAAACTTTTTTGTGATATGTTCTAAATGAGGCAAATTGATACAGCTGCAACATTACCAGAGCTCTCCTGCCTCACACTAAGGTTTGGCTGGGCGAACTTGAAACTTCCTTTTGTTAGGAAGAGCACAGAAAGCCTCTATGCCCTTTACTTCCAGGTGGCTGTACTGCAAACGTGAAGGAGAATATACAGCTACCCCAAACAGAGAAATACAGAATATTTCAAGCTCTGATTCTCCACTACCAAGTTGCACTTGGTGAAGATGGTGAATGTCTGAATTTAGGGCAGACACCCAAGACCACTGGGGACCTGAAGTCTAGCAAGGTGCTCTGACCAGGCTAATTATTTGGTCTGCAAACACTAAGGCAGCTCAGCTGCTTGTCCCATTCCCATCTTGCTCCAGTGAGCTGCTCTGCGCATCTGTTGAAACCCCTGCCAGCCCCCAGCCTGTCTGCAGGTCAGCTGGGCTGTAACTATAGCACACACAAAGCAAAAACTGAGACAAAACCAGCAAGTTCTCCCTTCAGAAGGCTATACTGGATTTGGCTGGGATAGGGTTGATTTTCTCCATTTGTGTTAAAAACAGTGTTTTCACTGCACCCATCGCATCCCTGGTTACTCACTCCTACTAAATACAGGCCTGCTGTAGAAGAGCTGTCCCAGCTAGAGCATCTCAAAGAATTTGTTTGCCTAAGAGATTCTCTGGTGTCCCTTTGTGGGGCTTAATCCCCTCTGTAAGCGCTACCCGTAAAAGTCACCTCCACTCCCCCATCCATGCAGCACTTACCCTGTGATCCAGCTCTCTAGAAACTATGACACAGAGCATGTAGGGATGCTGTGGATTTAATAAGATGCTGATTATACACAACTGCAGAAGACATCCAACTATAATATTGATACAGGGTGGATCACAGGGCTGTAAATTTGCAGAAACATTCCATAATCAATTGGCATCCAACATTACAACTTGCTGGCCTTCAGAATCTCTGTCAAATGCATAATTGGGAGCTTTTATTAAAGGACTGCCCACAGCTTCATAAAGAGTTAAAGATCAAGAGCCTGCAGCAACTGAAAGGAGATGAGGTTTGTCACATTCTTTTTACCGTCAGATTCACTACAAGTGGCAGTCATGTGCTAATTACAGGTCTCTTGCAACAGCACGCCGGGCAGTTTTCCAGACTGGTATCTCCACTGCAAACAGAGCCAAACTGCAGCTTATCAGACTCTGACTGTTAACTTTGTTCCAGCTGGAGATATTTCGACACCTCAGCTTCAGTTCTTGGGACTTATAACATTATATACTTCAGGTATTTAAGTTCTATAGTGGATAAATTCATGTAGTTATTGCTCCTCCTGGATGCTCATGTTGAGGCACCACACCCAGAGCAAAACTTACCTTGCAGAGACTAAATGAGCAACAGAACCCACATCAGTAATGCCAACACACCAGAGGTGATTGTGCTGCTCAGAGTGCTCGCATTTGGGGTGAGTGGAACTGAAACCCAGGTGGGTCATCTCCTAGCTGCAGGGGCATTCAGACAATTTGCAGCTGCCAACTTTTACAATGGAAAAGTGTGGAGAAGCATTCAAAAGGCAGTAGAAGCTGAAACAGCTGCAGAGACTGGTGACTGGATCATCCCTTGATGCAGTCAAAAACGTAAGACGTGCTTCTTTAGGCCTGAGCTCTGTCCCCTCTGCTTGGTAGTCTCATGAAAGAGCCCACTGCTAACTGCAGCATTAGCTGCTTGAAACACACACCTTGCATGTATGTTATTTCTCCCAACTAATTTGTTCTTCTGCAGCTATTTCCAGTTCCATTGCCTAGGCATCCAGTAGAAAAGGAAGGCAGAGATTTACCTTATAAGACTTCAGTGGACTTTCATTCTTTCCTGATTCTTCTCCCCACATTTTCCCAAGGCTGGACATGCAGTGTCATGCCTACGCTCTGTCCCTGAGCTGTTCAGTCAGCTTTCCTGTACAAACCTGCCAATTAATTACCAGTCAGTCATATTACAGGAAGGATGACAAGGAGGGATTTCTTATGTCTGGGCTGGAGAAAGATGGGCTGCAGTACAGCATCCACTGGTAAGCAGCACAAGGACACTGGACAAGGCACATTCTTTGAGCTGAGCCTGGTTTGGTGAAAACCAAAGCATGTTTCATGCCATAGCATCCTCAGGTTGGTGGACAGCTGCAACAGCCCTGGATTATGCTTCCCTTCCCTTAATTCTGTGGTGGCAGCACTAGAGAAAAGGTCTTTCTGTGAGAGCAGAAACCTTACTGCATTTTTCAAGTTAGCCTGATGATCACACAAGAGAATGCACCAGAGCCTCTTCTAATGGCTGCTGAGCCTACAGAACTTACACAAAGTATGGTTTTCTCTCTACACCCTAAAACATGTCTACCTTTTGCTAACAGTGATGGTTAGAGAGCTGTTGGCAGCTTATTGTATCATTTCATATAAGCTTCAGGTGCAATTTGTTATGGACTCCAAAGGTGTCTCTGAAAACATTTTTGTTCAGTTGCCTTTCTAGACAGCAGAAATGCTAAATTCTCTGCATTTGGTACTGCATACTGTGTAAAAGAGACTGAATCCTAATGTACAAAACAATGACTATACATTCATTTCCCAGTCGAAATTACATATTAACAGCTGTTAATACACAAATATAGCTAAATTGCTAATTCTGAAGCTTCTTTCTGTTCTCTTGATTTACTTTGGTCCACTAAACCCTATGCATTTGTGAGCTGCCCCATAAGGATCCACAAAAGGTTCTCTCAGAAAAGCAAAGTGTCAAATTTCAGTCAGGATCCACAGGTCTCCAGGAAAAGAAGAACAGCCTCTTCTACATAAGCTCTACATTAATAAAGAGTCAAGTCTGTGTAATCAGGGTTCATATCACTTACTACTATGTATGTTAAACCTACTGTCAATAATAAAGATGTATCAAGAGCCTGTAGTGGTGGCCACTGCATGTTTGGAGATATATGGGTTTAGATTTTAAGCATTTATAGAACAAAACTAACCCTGCTTTGGAGCTAAAAAATTATTATAGGCAAGACTTTTTCACATCAGAAATCCTTCACATGTTTGTTATTACATGAATCCTCCAGAATATATTCTAGCAGAGATATTTGGCACTGTTAGAAAGTTCCAATGTACTTGTTCAGTTAAAAAAACAAAACTAGTTAAGATTGCAAGGCTAGGGATGCAGTCATACCCCTGAATATAACCTGAGACGCAGACAAACCAGTGGTGGGAGGACCATTTATACTTAGTGACTAGGTTGTCAGCTTGAAAACCACAAGTGGGTTGTAAGTGTAGGGTTGGCTGTATTTAGCTTTTTTATATTTGCTGATTCAGCTCTGACAATCAAGGGATGTTGTTGTTCACTTTGACTAAGCAGACAGTTTTGCTTGCCTTATCTCAAACCATTCGGCTGATAACTAGGCCTGACAAGAAGCACCAGCATTTTCTTTAAAGACCATCTTCTCCAAATATGATCTTGGTTATCTTTACCACATTTGCAACCAGATATGCACAAACTCAGAGACATGAAGAAAGACTCCAACTATGTCCTCGTTATGCTACATAAAGCCAGAGCTAAAGACACTCGGTCCACAGGAAGGACTCGTATGCTAGTGTCAATTGCCAAATGCACTGTCAAACAGATCAATAATTCAGGGATTTTTGTTTCAGAAGTGTTTTTTAAAGTGTACATTAAATGCCAAAACACTTCACACCATGTTTTTCTTCAAGCCTGGCTGTATGACACATGTTGACCTTGCCCACAGTTATTGGTCACTATTAATCAGAAACAGCTCCTCATCCTTTTCCCTTTCCTTCAGGAACCCTTGCTCTTAAGTGGTTTTGGTGCCATTTTCAGAGAGACAGTTCAAAAAACTAAGGACTAGAATTTTTCTTTTTTGAAAGGTCTAATGCTATTTTGAAAGTTTATAAGTAGTCAGAAATGACATCACTTTTCTAACATATGTTCTTAAGCATAAGTGGTGGGAATTTCAAAGCACATTCAGCATTGGTCTTTTTTCTTTTCCCACTGCATCAATAGTCAAACTGCTATTGACCTTAATGGGAACTAAATTTGGCAAATACTGTAAAAGCCTAGCTCAGAGTAAAGCAATTAAGGAGTTTGATAAAACCAGCAGACCTGGGTTTCAGGATTAAAAGCAGCACAGGACTCTTCATGTTGTTCCTCTTTCCCCATTGACGGCCAGCACCATCTGGGCTCCTCAGGCAGTGTGTGCCTCTGTGCAGCACACGGACGTGGTCAGGGGTGCCAGAAGTCAGACTGCCTGCCTGAGCCCTCCTGCCTTCCAAAGGCTCTCTCACCTTCCTACACAGTATGAAAAAATAATAAGGCACTGTTTTGATAGAGACAAAATGGTTGTTCAAATACTTCTGCTAATTTCACAAAGATGCATGATAATGTTTCACATATGGCTCTGTGCCTTTTAATAACAGAAATTGAACACACATTTCAAGACACAAGTTTTGTTGATATGCTGCTGATAGTCCAGAGTAACTGTTTGCCTTGTGGTTTTAATTATTCTAAAGACAGCCCAGGGATCATTTACCCAGAGCTAATGGGTTTACGGGCTCTGTAAGAAGTATGATAAGCCCACAGATGTGGCAGCGAATGGCATGGGGGTCAGAGCTACCATGGGGGCCTACACTCTGGAGGATGAGGAGGTCGCAGGGAAGGGTTTATCCAGCAGCCTCCGGCCTCTTAATTATCACATGGCCGTTAGGATAGCTGTGTTCTGTGTAAACATCCCTGTTTTCTCTGGAGGGGACTCTGATCTGGAGAGCACAGTCCACAGCCTCTGGAGCTGTTTCCCAGCTTTACAGCAGTGTGCCCAAGGCCAGGGCCAGCCCGCTGGTGTGGAGAGCAACCCGAGTGCCCAGCTCCCCGCTCCCGCCCAAAGCCCTGGCATTCACACCGGCCCGCTGCTGTGGAGAGCAACCCGAGGGCCCGGCTCTCCGATCCCGCCCAAAACCCTGACATTCACGCTGACCAGCCCGCTGGTGTGGAGAGCAACCCGAGGGCCCCGGCTCTCCGATCCCGCCCAAAATCCTGACATTCGCACCTGCCCGCTGCTGTGGAGAGCGAGCCCTGAGGGCCCGGGGGCCCGATCCCGCCCAAAACGCTGACATTCACACCGGCCCGCTGGTGTGGAGGGCACGCTCTGAGGGCCCGACTCCCCGATCCCGCCCGAATCCCTGGCATTCCCGCTGACCAGCCGGTTGGTGTGGAGAGCAAGCCCTGAGGGCCCGGCTCCCCAGTCCCGCCCAAAAGCCTGGCATTCACACCGGCCCGCTGGTGTGGAGGGCATGCTCTGAGGGCCCGGGGGCCCCATCCCGCCCAAAACCCTGGCATTCACGCCGGCAGCCACCCCCAGCTGTGCTTTCCAGCCCCCCCCCCCACTGCCCAAGTACCTCAGGACACCACAACTGCTCTGCTCTCCTTTTACAAATCCTGTCTTGCCAGTACCTCATGCCTGTCCCGGGCCCGTGTGAGCCAGGGTGGAAGCTGGACAGCCAGAGCAGCACAGGCTGCAGCTACTTACACCAGTTAAAAGGACACCACTTTGGCTACATAAAGAGCTTTCGGTTGCCATCAAGTCTGCACCAGGAACTAGGCACAGTGTTGTCACTATCTTGGTCATCACAGCTCGCAGGGAACATACCTGGCCCTCTCCAGAGCCAGGAGGATGACCTCTCCCGTGGCTGAAAATTTCTAGCTTCAGTGCTTTCACCTGGATAGCAAGTTTGGAGGGCTTGAATCTGCACCAGGATGTTTTACGCCCAACTCTCACTTAGCACTAATCTAGCACAAAGTCACAGGTGCTGTTCCTGGATCACACCAGAAGAAGGTGAGTAGGAATCTGGCCTTTTCTATAAAAAACTCTGTTACGTAATGTTAAGCATAATTTCTTTTAGAACACTACTTGTTAATTATTCTAGATAACTACTTGTATTTTAGGGATTAAACATAATGAACTTATCGTATAAACCCTGGAAACATTTTGCAGACGGAAGATTATTTTATTTAGAATATGAAAAGTACACGTTCAGAATGTATGAGGCCCTAGCAGGTAGACACCAACAGTATTTTTAGGATTCAAAATTAAAAACAAATTTAAAGTGCCTGAAAATGCAACAGGTCGATTTCCCCTGCACTGGGAGAAAGTAGGGGGTCAGCAGCTTCAGAGACACCAACACAGACACCCTCTGTCAGGAGCAGAAGAGCAGTTAGACTTGCTAGCTGCAAAGAAATCTTTGCAGTTCATGTGGACCTTAAGAAAGGGATCAGGCCTGCCACATTATAAGTTTCTCCTTCTTAGCAAGAGACCCTATCAATTTTGCAGAGGTTTTCAGCCCATTATCACATTACAGGTAGACAGTTGTCATAAAGCATTAGATCTAAGCAAGGCTGACAGCATAACTGCAGGCTAGCTCCAGGCTTGGCAGTCTGTGCAGCACCTGCAGGCGCAGGACCAGAGTGTGCTCCATCAAGAGACAGGCTGGCGTAATCTGCTGTGAATCACTTTGAATTGCTGCCCTTAATTGACAGTGCACTCAAGACCTGGCCCACTATGTAGACAAAACTCCACACACAGTCTTGCCGGTAAACTGCTTGCCCTCAGATTAGCAATGGCTACAGACCCTTTTTCAGCTCTGTATTTTGCTCTGCTCCTTCATTTTTGCAGGCTCATTTTCACCACAAGAATAAGCAAGAACAATATTTCTCCTAAAAATCCTTGGGGGTTTATGGAAGAAGACGAGAGTAGGGATTGAGCAGTCAGTGTGCTGCTATCCTGTGGAAAAAGAGAGGACACACACTTCAGACAGGCTCAGAAAACCTGGACCATAGAGAAGTGCACAACCAGTATCAAAGTGCTATGGGACAAGATCCTTGGGGTGAGATGGCAACCGCTCTCTCTCTGGGGATACCAACACCCCAATTCAGGTTTCTCAGCATCTTTTCTTAGAGAGTACACAGGGGAAAACACATCCAGACCATACAGACAGCAGAGGACAGAAGTCATAATTGTCACCCATGCATTCCACTATGAGCCTAATCCTGGTCTCTCCAAGTCAGCAAGCATTTGCTAGAGATTTAAATAGTCAGGTGCTGAAACTTCCTTGGCCAGGTGAGGAGGATTCCTCTTTTATTACTGCTGTCTCAAATCACCTCCTAAACAAACTCTTGCCTCCTTATGTCCCAGCCTAGGCTGTAAGCTGGACAATTCCTTTGTCTTCAAAGTTTTTTGTCCTCATTGATGTCAGAATTTTAATGGACTTTAAAACCCAAATTCTTATTTGTGCTCTCCTGGAAGCATCAAAAAATTGAAACTGAAAGTGCTTAAATGCCTGTCTCCATGCTGCCAACAGAGGATGTAGAAAAGCCAGAAAACAAAGGGGATTCAGCCCTTAGAGGCCCCGTAAGAGTCTCAGTTTTTTAATTAAAGTTCCAAAAATGTTTGCTGAAAAGATTAGGGGGAAACACAGAGCATGCTGGGTGGGACATTCTGGTTGTTGAGCCAAGTGCCTTCTCTGCCACAGATGCAGTTGCTGGCTTCCCGGGGAGAAGCCAGCTGAAAGAAAAGCCATAAAGAGATTGCATGGCTGAAGGAGCAGTTTCCATGACCAGACAAACCGTTCTTTTTAGTCTTTCAAAGTCTGCAGGGCCTAGACTATACTACCTGACCAGACTGGCAGCAGCTTGCTGAGAGCCACATGATATACCCAGTGCTGCCTGCTGCATCCTGCACAGGCTCTGCCTCCCTCAGCATCCACTCCCATCTCCTTGGCATTTGTTTAACCCCACATGTTCATGCAAGGGCCAATTTGTACGAGGGACCACCAGCAACAAATGTCAGATCTGGTTTAGGACTTGGTTTGAAGGCATTTAGATAGAAGAATAATCACACAGGGATGTGGTTTACTCTGGAGAAATAAAGGCTGTGTTTAAATGTCTGGAATTCCTGGTGACTCTAATAATTGTAACCTCTGCCTCAATAAAATGCACGAATAATGTTATTGAAACATTTCCAATCAAAAGGTATTATTTTTGGTTTAAAACAGATGCAGTAGTCAGTATTTAAAAGGAAGACGTCTGGGCGGGCTTACCTCTTTCAGAGGGAGAGAAAACTGCTGGAACGCTGGTTTAGTCTCTCTTTCTCTGTTTTTATAGCCTTCTTATTACAACATTCTAACCTTCATACAGTTCCTCTGTTGCTTTTTCTTACCAACCAGAAAGTAGCTCTACAGTCATTCACTGAAGAAGTTTTTTTACATTAAGGTGTGTTTCAGAGTTTGACCTGGCGAGACATCACATCCCTGGAGAAGCACTGCCTCTGCAGTAATTGAGCATCCTCAGTACCACACAACCGAATGGGCACCAGCAGTGCTCCAAGCCTGGTTATCATGCCAGTCTAGCAGGCACCAAACAAATTCAGGAACTTGAGAGCCCCTTGCCAATTTTGACTTGGCAGATCACAGAGCTCCATAACAGTGACCTGTAGGATTAAGATTTTATTTTCAGTGGCATCTTGACACTTTAAGACACAAGGAAGTCTCAGAAGGTATGAGCTGGTAAAGTGCCCACCTGCAGCTTTAAGTGCTTAAATATCAAGTGCCTGTATTTCTTCTGAAAAGAGACCTTGGGATCCACAGCACTCTTGGAATTTTGCCTTGAGCTCTCTGCTGACCTGCATTGCTCACATGAACAAAGTCAGATGCATCTCACAGAAGCTGGCAGAAATCGGGCCAGTGTTTCATGATTCACATGCCTATAGGATTAGCTGTAATTAGTGTCTTCAAGTAAGACAATAACCATGTCATGCTATTGCACTCCATGGATGCAGTATCAGCACATATGGAAGGCATTTATTACTATAAATATTCGGGCACTTGATAGTTATCCAAAAATATAAAATCAGGTTAATCATTCTACCCTACAATCCCTGGCAAGAGATTTGAACTCAGGTTTTTCTGGCTCAGCTTAAAGTTTCACATATATGATTACTTCTGCCAGCTGGCAGCACTAAAATCTTAGGCTGAAGTTGTTCTCTAGGAGCCAAATCTATCTGCACAGTAACGTTACAGAGCTTAGCTTTTTGCATGCCATACACTACCTAAAGATATCTCACTGTCGCATAGAACTATGAAAGTTTATGTAGGCCAGATAAAAGAATTACTTTTCTTTTCAGAGTTAATCATTAACATCTCTCAGGGAAATAAACAACTGAGGTTATTGTCTTATTTCCAAAGGTTGCCCCGGGGCAAATGAAATACTAAATTAATTTGCCACATAATACAAGAGGAGCTATACTGTCCCCATACCCATACATGTAAAATTGCTTCCAAAAATAGAAGAAGAATGGATAAAATGGAAGACAAAATTTCTGAAGAATGTATAACTACCCATCAGAGCAAAGGCATGGGAGAATAACAAACTTCACTTTTAAAAAGCCACTCAGCAGCAGGAGCATCAGTGGTTATTTGACTTCCAGTGACAATACATACCATCCTTGGACTCATCAAGTCTTCCACAAATGCAGTCAAATGCAATGGCCGTTTTTCAATCTATTAGGTGTCATAAAAGCTGCAAGACCCATGTATTCCTCTCTGGTCCTGCTCTTCAAGGGAAACTTCTGGGGTTTCAGTGAACTCAGCTCCATGATTTGTGAAGTTACAGCAAATATGGGCCCACCCTCAGCTCCTGGACCTGCCTCAGCCCACCTGCAGCATCACCCATGTATATAAAATAAAGTAATTTCTCAGATACCAAATATTCAGAGGCCTGGCTGTGGCTTGTGAGCCCAGCACGACAGAACACACAGGTCTGGGGCCAGGACAGCGACTTTAACAGGACACAGAGTCAGAGCCAAAAAAAAAAAAAAAAAAAAAAAAAAAAAAAAGCACTGAAGGATCAGTGCCAGCCCAGCATGGAGGCACCCCTGCAGGGAGCTTCTTGAAGTGGGAGGCAGGCGCAGAACCAGCAAGACCCACACACAGCTAAAGCCTCCAGCAGGAGCCAAGCTGGCTCTTTGCAGAGGCTCTGTGACACATCTGTGCTCCATCCTTCAGTGCATCCCAGAGTGGATGTATTACCTAGGTTATTGCATCAGCCATCAGCTTATGGACAATTGGCAGGAACCAGAAAAGATGGTGGAACCTTATTGCAGATGATCACAAAAAGAGAACAGCAACTGACAGCTCGACACGGTGATGCTGGTGTCTCTCTGGGATGGGGATTACCCCCAGTGACAGAGACCTGCTCAAGTATTTGCCTTTAAAACAATTTTTTTTAATGAGTGGTGTCAACTTGACATCTCTGAAGAGCAAAACTTTCCTGTATCACCAGAATAACAAGGTGCCAAGTAGATAAACACCCTCCCTTTGAGCCACATGCAAAAAGGCTGAAGCACTGAACACATACAGTGTTTTATGCACTGCATAACATAGGACCTCATGTTCTCTCCCTTCACTGGGAAACCTCAAATAGCTCAAATAACCTGCCCAAGGAGGTTCAAGTTTCCCTTTTCTAGCCTTCATCTATTTTACAGCTTAGAGACTCACCTCCACCATCTCACATCCATGCTCAGAAGGCATCCAGGCTCCTCCTCTTTATCCTGTTTGCTTCCAGGATGAACCTGCCGGCATTCTCATCTTTTGTAGCCATTCCTGCTCCTCCATCAGAATGCTGTAGGTAGCCCAGCCTCCCCTGCTTGCCATGGCAGGTCAGCACACAGCCACACTGCAGAGCTCCCAGGAGACCACCTCTCTCTCTTACCTTGCCTAACACTCTCCTCTGAGCCCTTCACCACCTGCTGAGTAAAAGAGAAGTGTCTCAAGGCCTGGCAGCAAGGCAATGGGCTGAGCTAGCCAAGCCTCCACACAAACACACCTTGAGGCATTTAGGTGAGTGGCCCCATCCCACACACCCACCTGGGTCAGGTCCTAGAGCTGAGTGAACCCCTCCCTGGGCTGAGCTGCTGCACTAAAACATCATCTCACAGTTCGAGCCATGTGCCTCTCCCTGTACGCTGCTGTTCTTTGGGCCAGGGGACAAAAAAGCCAGGGCACTAAACTGCAACTTCTGTAGCTCAGTGGGGAAGGCTGGATCCCCAGCTGGATATTGCAGTGGTTGATGTGTTCGTTTACATGGCCATAGATGCAGTATATACTGCATTTTGCCACATACATGCATTTGCAGGACAATATGTTCCTTTTATCCATAGAGCCTTAACTAACACTGATCATGCATCATAAAAAAAGAAACAATTTGCAGAGGGTAAATGCCTGTTAATCATAAGCTAAAGGGGAAAGAAAAAATTTTAAGTGATATATAAAGGGAGGAAGTGACTCAGTGGGTGGGAGGGAGGGGACGAGCATTCCAGACAGATGGGACATGAATAACTTTTCCATCTCCCTCTCTCTCTTCTCTCCCAAGTCTTGCAGGAACTGCTGTGTTGAAATAGTCAGTCATTAACTATTTGATGAGGTTTTAAAATCTGAACTGAATTCTCTGGATGTAACCAGCTATTATTACAGGGTCTGCATCATAGCAATGCAAGTGTTGGAGCCCTTTGGCAAGCCATAGTGGTGAGGGCAGGACGGAGCACTGTGGAGGAAAAGCCACTAAATGGCGTCAGCTGTGTAGCTCTGCACAGCCCTGGAAATGCTGAAGGAATCAGAGCAGTAGTGATTAGTGAGTTTGCAGGCCTACTGTGACCGAGCAACAGGGCATCCATCCACACAGCCAGCAGAAGCGCTGATCCGCTGGCACTGCTCATCCCGTGGGAGAGCTGGGCCCTGGGCACGCTGGGTGAAGGTCACTGTGGAGGAAACTTCTGTGCTCCTCCCAAAACACTCTAGCTTTTGCTGTCCCCCTGCAGGGCAGTCCCTGGGGCAGAGTCTAACACCTTTTCACAGGGCTGGGGTACAGCAAAAATGCCCTTTTGGTGCCTGTTCAAGAGCAAGATTCAGACCGTGGGGAACCTCTCCTGCTCGGTCCACCTTATGCTACACAAACAGGCTTTGAGAAAACCTGAATGAAGCATTTCCCTTCTTGGATGCCAAAGGCTAATTGACCAGCACGAGACCTGCTGAACTTGGTGGAACCAGGGTGGATATAATCACTCAAGAGAGCCAATAACCAATTAGCTGAATGGCTTCAGCAGTTTTGAGGTCTGCCTTTTTATTCGAGAGCAAATCAAAGATCAATTTCCTAATAAGCTTTGTAATATCTGCTATTCCTTCTCATTATTATTATTAGCATTGCAGCAGTGTTTTGTGCATATAATGAAAGAGTAAGACAAGTTGGAATGGCCTCAGTGGTGGGAAAGGAGTGGATGAACTCTCAAGCCAGAAAAACATTTGTTTATCCACACACATATATATAACCCAGGAATGCTGTACAAGCCCTTCATAGCACAGGCCAGGTCATGAGGGTATTCTAACAAAAAAGAGTCTACCCCTGCTGATAACTTTTACCAGGTTTTGCACAAGGAAAAGGAAAAAGTTGATTAGAGTCATCAAATGCTGCACTGCCGTGGTTTAGCCTGGCCTTCCCAGCACTGCCACATTGTCCCATGAGCTCAGTCAGTTGCTGCCAGCAGGCAGGGAGCAGTGGGAGCCAGTTGGTAATTGCATGGCAGCCCAGAGTCCAGCTGCTCCTGGCCCTGTCGCAGTGACAAAGCACAGCAGGCAGGGCACAAGCACACACTGCCTTCTGCCACAGGCCTCTGACAGGGGGCTGGGGCAGGTAATACCTTCCTCTGCCCCCATCACATCCACCAGAGCCCCAAGAGATGTGCTCCTCAAATCCCATCATTGCATTGCCCTGCAGTTCCCCTATGTGTTTTGCTTTTGAAATTGCAGGTTCCAGCTCTCTCAGTGGCTACACCACCAGCTCAAATCATGTTTCCTTTATCAGAAAGTGTCCAGCACTCCTTGCAGTCTTCTCTCTTGCAGTAAGGCAAGAAACAGCAGCCCAGTGTACAAATTCCTCCCTGCCTCCCACTCCCTCCTTTTCTCCTCTGGTGAAATCAGGGACCCTTAGAGATCATGATCTCACATATGCAGATACAAACAGTATCATCTACATTTTTCAGCATCTCCAACATATTCCATTGTGTGTTATCAGGCAGCCTTCTGGTGAGAGTGCAGGTTTTCCTTTTGGATGCATGGCTTTGCACGGCCTTGGAAAAGTCCCCTCTCCAACAGCAGAGCAAGACTGCTTTCTTTTCTCTTGTGTGCATTTCAGCTGAGAGTGTTTTACTAGACTGCACAAGAAGAAAAACATTGCGAAATAAGTCTCTGAAGGAGAAACTGAGAACTCAGAGGAAGGGGATGATGCTGAAGCCCTTTTTTAGAGGAGCTGTAGCTGGATAATTGTCCGAGATACACTGGCTTGTTGACTTTCTCTCAGAAAAAGGCACAGGGCTGTTTAATTGATTTTAGCCTGTAACTAAACATATACTTCTTTCAATATAATGAACAACAATGCTACAATACTGCTCTCCTAATGTAAATTGATCCATTACAGATGAGTGTTTAGATCAATGTGTGATGTCCTGATTGGAAATAAAACTGTTTGCTCAAGATCACTATAAAGACAATGGGCACTGATAGATGATATTTATGTGACAAGGAATGGCTCTTAAAAAGGAGCTTGCCAAGACCATGTCCATCAATTATGAAACCAGCATTCACCCGACTGCCACGCCAGTATTTTTAAAGACAAGAAGAAAGCGGAAAAGATCCCAATTACTTCTCTCAGCCCCACAGTCCTGCTCACTCTCCAGCATGAAAACTCCTTAGCTCCAGGCTCACTGGTGTGGGAGCCACTACCGCCTGGGCAGGGCACCCAGCACCCGTGGTCATGTAGGGCTGAGGGATGCTGTTCATCTGCCTGCATTATACTGGGGCTCGTCTCCTCCCAGAGCAGTTGCCTTCCACTGGGGAATTGTGCCATGGTCTGTGTCCTGTATGCTTGTAGCCCGTGTTTTGTCATCTCCCGACATTTAGAGAGAAGCTAATGGCTCCAGCTACCTTCCCAGTCCCTTGTGATCAATCCATGTGCCTCTCTCGCTGGCAGCTACTCACTGTGGTCTTTCATTACCTCTCTTGCATGGGGCACTTCTGGTTTTTCCCTTGTGTACTGAGGGGGTTGCTGGAATACGGGCTTGCCTGGACTGCGTCCCAGCCATTCATTTCTGGGGCAGCTGCAAGCACTTCTCTTTCTCCTGGGGCCGAGCATCTCCTTCGAAGGGCTCTGTCAGTGCTTGTCAGGGCTCTTGGTGGGATGGGGCTGCGCCTGCACCGCCCCCCGGGGCCCGGCAGCCTCCTGCCCACGGGCAGCACCACAGCAGCTCGGTGGTGGGCTCGCCCCAACCGGGAGCAGCCGCCGAGGAGCAGCGCTGGGAGCAGCAGCCGTGCCTGTCACTGCGGATCCAGGCAGCCACAGATGGCCGTTCTGGGACAAGGCTGGGCTGGCTCGGCACAGGGACACCCAGCTCACAGGGGGTGCAGTTGCTGTCTATGAATATATTGGGTGGTGGGTGGCCAGAGGTCAGGAAGGGACGCTGGGTGGGGGAAATTAAATGAAAGGACAATGTTGACACAGAACAAATGATGCTAAATGGCTTGTGAAAATAGATCCATTAAGGGAATGATATTCTGCAACAGCCTTTAAACACAAATAGGGGAGACAAATGGCCTTTAAATACAAACAGAGGAGACTTGGTCGGTTTGAGAAACCAAAGGCTGAACCCTGTGGTGAAGAACTGCATTTGCTGGTCGTGTCCTGCTCCACATCCCTTGCAAGAGTCTCCTGAATGTCAATGAGACCAATCTGCTGCATTTTTTCCTCCCAAGGGCTAACACATTCTAAACACTTCTCTGGTCATCTCTGATCATAAATAGCGGAGACTGTGATGAGTGTAGCATGTACTTCATCATATGGTACAGATGTACAAGCAGGGAACAGTCTGTTAAGGCATGAAAAAGTGATCTCTGTCCTCTCAAAGCCAAGGGAATGTAGTCTTACTGAGCCGGTCAAACTTGGGCCATGGAGAGGTCACCTCTTAAGTGTATTTGTAAGGAAGGAGTTGGGGGATGTCATGGTGGTTGTTGCTACTCGGGCACCATGGCTGATGCTCAGGCTGCTCAATTATTGCATCCCAAGAGCAGATGTCCCAAGGCCGTGACAGAGGAGCTCTGTTGCTCTCAGCATCATTCCAGCTCATGCAAGCTTCCATGGTGTCCTTCCAGTTTTTCCCACTCCCATCCTTGTAAAGAAAAGCACAGCATCAAAGTAAGACAGAGGAGCTGAAGTCTCCTCACATCTGTTCACAAAATGGCTTGGCTGATTTTGGGTGTCTGAGGACGATGCAGCATCACCTTCAGCCCTGTCATGCCACCTCAATAGCTCTGCGGTACACAGAGAAGTGTGATAGGAAATGGGTGAGCACTGCAATAGAAAATAGCTTTTCTGTGAGTGGTTGTCCTTTGGGGCAATGACAGGATTTTGCTTTGTATTTCACAGTCCTATCATGGCATGAAGCACATCCACTTGAACACGACATATACAGACCTGCAGCACATGGGCTAAGAAACAGGCAGGCACAGGGCTGCTGACAACACCTCAAATAAAGCTTAGATTGGTGTTGGCCTCTGGAGGGGCCCACACATCTCAGAAGGGTTGTGGTCTATGCATGTGCACTTAGTTTGTGTTTGGCTGGCACTTCCCACCCTGATGGAAGTCAGGTCCTCAGAAAGCCCCAGGCTGAAAGTTGTGCCCAGTGTCACTCAGCACTCAGCCCAGTGTCACTGGCTGGTGACACATTTAGTCTGGTGCTGTAACAGGAGTAGTGAACACCACCTGCATTTCTGCTCTTGCAAATTAAAACTGTTGAGACTGCTCATAAAAATAAAGTTTCTTTTCTGAGAACATTTTGTTGGAGATCTTCACCCCATACCGAGGAATGCCATTCCTGGTGGCTATGAGATGAAAACCACTGATTACGTCGCATTTATGCAGAATAGAACTATGGATTCCGTAACAATGAGAGATACTACCTGTGAGCATTCCAGGCTCACTAGCAGCAAATAGCCTTTTCTTTATAAAGCTTCTCTTTCTGTCATTGTCTTGATGGACTCTTAAAGGGAGTACAAGGGGTAATTCTGTCACTGGCCAAAGCAAATTTTTCCTTGAAACAGCCTCATTTGAACAATAAAGCCTCAATTCAGGAAAATTCATTTGATCAGGACAGCTACTTCTGAGGGGAAAAATATATACTTAATTACCTGAAACTTTCACCCAGAAGAGAAGAGCCTCACAAAAGACAAAACAAGGAAGCGAAAGCCAATTTCGCCTTAGAATATGGTACAGATTTACTAGGGAGGGAAACCACCATTCAAACAAACTACAGAGGGCAACAGTGATTTTCCAGCTCCTGAGGTCTTCAAATCAAGACCAGATCCCTTCTGAAGGGTAAATTACACCACACCACTGAGGAGGAACCAGCTGCAGCTCCTGAAACTGTACCATAGGACAGAGGGGATGACTCTTGCCTTGAGCAAGTGCTGCCTTGCAGACAGAGCCAGTGGTTGCAGGGCTGGAGCGTGGTGTGCCTGGTGTGTGTCCGTGACCCTGCCAGAGGGGATCGGCTCCGGAGAGCCTTCCACACAGCCAGACCTGCCAGGGAGCAGCAGCCACAGCTCACCAGCTCAGCAGATGAGCCTCTCTTTGCCTCCCACCATCTTCATTCCCCCTGGCGCTAGTGAGCTGCACCTGCCAGTCAAGCAGGACCAGCGTTCACCCACCAACAACCAAAAATTTTGGAAGGAGGGGAAAGCCTGCAGAAATCTGCACTCGAGCTGCTGCTGTCTCTCCCTCACCCGAATCATCTCTTTGCCTGAGGTAGGGCTGACTCACCCAGAGCATGCTCTGCAGTTGGCAAGCTCCCCACGGCCTGCACCACTGCCAAGGAGTGAGCACACAGGTCTGCTGCCATCCCAGAGAGATGCGGCTTTCATACTCTTGCACCGTCTGTATGCGAGCAAAAAAGAAGGGGACTTGGCAGGGATGCCAGAGCCACCTCTTTTCATCCTTGCTTCTGTGAACTTTTCCAAAGGTTTCAAGGGTGGCCTGCATTTGCTATTCCCTGTTGGCTTTGTCACATTGCCTGCTCCCCAAGTCTCAGGCTGCCAGCGTCTCTCCCCTGGATGACTTGGCTTGTGTTATTTTGTGTTAAAACCAGTATGTTTTTTTAATGGGTATAAATAAGTTAAAAGTGCATCTTTAATTAATCACTGCACTTTATATTGTAAGTGGAGATTTTTTGTAATGATTCGTTTATGATTTTAAGATGCCATTTGCTCACTGTCAAATGTATCCAGCTTTTATCCCTCCATGTTTAACAGGTTCAGGATAGAAACAAAATTTCATCAATGAAGGATTTTAATCCATTTAGTGTACAGCAAATAATTGATTACTAGGTAAGTGGAAAGAGATCGAGTGGACACTTTTTATCTAAGCAACAATGAACCTGAGACACTAGTCAGTACGTTCATAATCTTAAAACATTTTAAACTAATCTTAATATGTTTATTTTTCACTGACACAGGTTTGAAATTGGAAATACATATGTCTGGATGACTAAAACATGAACAACAAATAGGAGCAGCAGCATGTAAAATATAGAGAAGTAGAAGCATTAATAGAAATATTTCTGCTATAGCAGCTATTAAATGATTTTTTTTTTACGGTTTGGAAGAAGAACCCATATGTTTATAGGATTTTTTCCCCCCAATTAAAATATGTGTGTATGAGTGTGTCTTTCTCTAAATATTATTTAGCTACACACACACAGAACTCATGTATAAAATTCTCTACCAGTGAAGTGAGAGCTGCTTCTCCTCTTGTTTGTTGTCCTAATGGCAGGCAGAAAGGACACCCAATCCAACAGCATCAGCACCTTCACAGCACCTGCAGGTGCAGTTTTGAAGGCCAGTTCATGCCCACTGTCACCTCCCATGCCCATGAAGGCCAGCGGAGCCCCAGCCTTGGGCCACCTACCAGCAAAAGACTGCCCAGAGTTCAAAGCAGAGGCAGCAGAGCCAGGCACTGGACCTGCCTGTGCCAGCGGAGCATTCCCGCAGGAAGGGCACAGGTAGCCCAGGACACCTCAGAGGTGAGTACAGGGAGAGCAGTTGTGCACCCCAGCACAGCCCTCCACGAAATGCTGCTGTGCACAGCTTCCAGGTGCCAAGACATTCCCTAAGCACATAGAAAGATACTTGGTTTTATTTGGTCTCAGATTAAATACAAGTGGCATGCAGGTGGCTGGGTACCCAAAGATGTGGTTATTCCTTCACCACCCCCCCCCCGCTTTTTTTTTCCTCAGGAGAGCACACAGATATTTTATAAAGGATATAAATAAGCCACAATAAAGGGAAGAACTATTGCATTGGAGCTACAGAAAAAATAATAAATGCTTTTAAAAATTGCTCTACCTCAATTCCTAGACAACTCAAGTCTGACATGCAGTATATGATTTGTCTGCTAGGATCGAATCCAGGCACTTACCACTTTGTTAGCTTAAGAATTTTGAGCAATTTTTTCCATTTATCTGTATTCTCCCCAAAAACATTTCACACATTTCTCAGATACATCAATCCTTCCGGCATTCCTCTATGCACTCAGTAGGATGCCCTGCTATAAATATAATAAAGCCTTTTATTATGTCCATTAACCATGGACATGTGTGCTCCAAAAGTTTCCTGACACGCAGTCATTTGTGGCTTTTTAATTATAAACAGAAAAAATCTACCAGCAAAAGAAGACAGCAGACTGGAAGTGGATCTTTATGTGTGTGTTTTGAGTATGTTCTCCAATGGCTGAAGGCACCCACACCCTCTCCCGATCCCACCAGAAACACTCTGTGCATGCACATACGTGTACACAGAAAGCCGGGAACACAACAGGTTCATCCTGGCTGATACAGATTTGTTAGCTGTGCCAGCTCCAGGGGACTTCTGAAGGTTTTCAAGACCCAATAACACCGATCAAATCCTTTTTCTGTAGGCAAATATGCCCCCTCCATCTTGCAGATCTTGTTCCACTTGAACTCAGGAGAAAAGAAAAAAGGCCCAGTAAATTACTTGACAAATTAAGTCATATTTATTGAATGCGTTTTATTTCAACAACCAAAAAATTCTAACAGCCTAACAATGCACATAAGTTAAAAATTAATTATCACTTAGTGATAACGAAGATAAAGTTGATTTACATGGAAAAATGAACATTTACAATATGTTAATCCTTATTCACATTGTTGATACCGCAATAAAACACAATTTGTTTTTTTTATTTTTTATTTCACAAAAAAGGCGGAAAATTGTGCTTTGTTAAGAGGCACTACAAGAAAAGTTTCTTTCTCCAAATAGATATTATATGATGGATATTGAATAAATAGACATATATGCATTGTAATTCGCAAAGTTCTGGCAAGACCACAGGCTAAAATGCCCACAGATTCACTTAGAACCACTGCAAAATTGGCAGTGAAATTAAAAATAAAAAGGCAAGACTCAGCATTGAAAAAATACCTAATAAAATTTTTGGTTGAAGTGTAAAAGATACCAAATGTTGATGCCATCATCAGATGAACAACTTACATAGCTTGGCAAAATTCAGTTTCCTTTCAAATGTATGGAGTGATTTCAGCTACAGGATAAGAAGACAGTTTTGAAAGCATAGCTCTGAGAGAAACATAAAGCAGCAACCATCGAAATTCTGATTAAAGCTGCAGCATACTACAGAACTAAAGGATGAAGAGCAAAAGGGACATTAAGTAAGCAACCCACCATAATTTTGCAAAGGTATATGAAATTTATGCAGAGATACTCATGTTTCAAACATTAGCTCTGAAAAAATCTCATAAAAACTCCAGAGGTTACTGAGCAGCTAGAATTAGCTTGTATTGCAACGTCTTCTCCCTGTATATTGTCTGTTCTGAGTAAATATCTACACATAGAGGTTTGTTTTTCGTTTTTAACTCCTACCTTTTATACCTTTCAAATATATAAATAGTATTAACAGTTATATTACATTGCCTGGTGTAGTAAACAGAAAGTAACTTTCAAAGTGATATTGCATGAGGTCTTTGTCAAGATTACATGAAAAGCCCACGTGAAAAAAGGAAGAAAAAAGCCAGAAGCCTTGTTGGTACCGTTATGGCTGCAGTTTACAGGCGTCTGAAACCAATCCAGCTGCAAGGTGAGGTCTTTGTCTCGGAACTCATTGCACGGAAGTGAAAAGTAAATGCTACTTGGCGTCTCTCTCGGCAGGGTGCCTCAGAGCGGGTGGATGCTATGGCAGATTGCAGCTTTAGCGCTCAGGCCACTGATGCGTCAGTCGGGATTGGCTCTGCTTTATGGAACGGAGCTGCTACCTGGGTGCTGCGGCCCCTTCGCCCAGGGGGGTGGTGCAGGGCCTGGCTGCGAGTGCAGCACTCGGCCTGCGCTGGGACCTGCGGCTGAAAACACTTCATTGCACTGGCACGGAACGTGGGACACGAGGGAGCCCGGCTACAACAGAAACACGGGGAGGCTGGCGAGGAGGGCGAGTGGGAAGTCAGCAATACAAACCCTCGGTCTATCAGCGATTTACCTGGACAGGATCCTTGGGATTGTGGCATTTTGTGTCGCAATGTAACTTTACACATACGTGTGTGTGTGCGTGTGTGTGGGTGTGTGTGTGTTTGTGTGTGGGTGTGTGTGTTTCACTTCAGTATAAACAAAAAGCAACAACAAGAAGGAAGCTTATACATTTTAAGATCTGAAACAGAGAACAGGTAAATAAAATCCGTGGTAAAATGTAGTTGATAGTATGAATTCCATACATCAAATCTCAACACATTTATCTTTTTTTCTCTTTCTGTAAAGACCTCATTAATGGACAAGTCTTCTATGCACTGAATTTCAGTTTTAGTCATTCTGAATCCCATGAAAACTCATCTGTTCACTACTGAAAGGACTATCTGGAGAGTGGAACATGCTGTATCCTTTTAAGTGTGCATTGTGTTCAAAGTACTTTTAACTTACTAGTTTTCTTTTTAAGGTGCCCTGATTTGTTTTTCCATTTTCTCTCTTTTTTTCCTCTTTTCTTTTTTTGGCAGTGTTGATTTACGTCTTTAAATACCTCAAAAATTACCCATCAAGTTGCCAGATAGGAAGCCGTATAATAATGAAAAAAAAAAAATCAGGGATAAACATAGAAAATAAATAGGAATTCAAAAATAGTCACCACACCCTGAGAGCAGGCGGCAGTTTATCAAAAAGCCAAAGCAACTCATTGTGAAGTGGTTTTAATACATAAACAAGTCTCATCTTTAAAGAACTCATTTCACAGTCTATACTTTCAGGTTGTAAAGTTCCGTCCCATGCAATTTAATATATATATATTTTATGTAAATATATATATACACACACAAAGTTGTAAATTTTCCATCAATGATTTCATAGGACTTTTTCTTCCCATTTACTTGCTAGCTGTCCCTTTCATAAGTGCAAGATTGATGAAGGCATAATCCTATGTGACTACAACGATTGCTTCAGTCAAATGTAGGAAGTGTAACACTCGAGTGTCAGTGTCAAGGCGATGTCTGATTGGGCAATGCTGAATTCATTCGGTTTGCACATGGATCATGCGCAACGGAAACAAACAAACAAAAAGTAAAAACGAGGAAAAAAATTAAAAATAAAACCAGAAAATCCTTGGATCAATGTATTGCTTTCTGCGCTCCTATCTCACATTATCTCTGGTCGATGTCCGCTGGAGCCGCCTTGCTTTTGTCGGGATTCTCCTCCTCAGCCTCTACTTTGTACATTTCCTCAGAGCCTTCCTCACTGTCGTTCTCCTCTGACTCCGTCAGCAGCTCCTCATCCTTGTACTCTGCCACGTCAACCACCGTTCCCAAGTGCTCTTTTAGCTTCCCGTGGTGCTTTACGTGGTAACGTTGGTTCTGGAAGAATTTGATGATGGTGTGTTTGGGGAGATCCAGCTGAGCAGAGAGGGTGTGGATGGCTTCCTGATCAGGGTAGAGACCCACGTCATGAATAAAGCTTTGAAGGATACCTAGAGCTTCCAAGGAGATCTTGGTACGGGATCTTGGCTTTTTGGCACAACTGTCCTCAGCAGGTGGAGGAGGAGCCTCTTCTCTAGGTGGGGAATTCTCCTTGGCAGGCTGGGACTGCTGTCTGTGCAGCACCTATAAGATCAAACAGACACACACTTCACATGCTGACCCCCTCGGTGCTTGACATAAGGGCACTTGTACAGGTCTGTACACAGGACCTACTTTGTTTTGGTGAAGAAAAGTACAATTAATACACATTGTCTACAACCTTTCTCACCTGTAAGACAGCCACACCAGTAACTACAGACTGAAAGGAGAGAGTGATATAAAAAGCGAATTATATAAAATAAATGTAAAACCACAAAATAAAGAAATACAAAATGCGAGTAATAAAGATAAAATAGCCAAAATAAAAATTAAGTCAAAAGGTATTACAGTCTCATGGTCATGATGACTGGCCAGTAGTCCCATCTCAGAAAAGTCATTCTCCTGCTTTGCTCCTCCCCATCCTTGTTTCCTCTCACCTTTTCAGGCTAAACACTCTGACTATTTCTTCAAGATGTCAAGTACCACAAAGGCCTATACACAGGTGGGATTGTCAGGTGCTACTTTATGAATAATGATTTTGCCTTAAAATCCATCACAGCTACTTTATGGAAGAAAAAAAAACAATAGTAGTGCAGAGATTTGTTAAGATTTTCTTCCTCTCAAGAGCGACAGCATAGTCAATTCAGTAAAACTTCACATAGGTGGCTTTAATGTGTCTCCTGAACAGATTTCTCTGTATTACATCTGTAGTAATTTCACTAGTTGAGGAGTTCTGAGTTCAAATAATTATAGCCCTCCATTCTGAGAAACCCTCTGGGCAAACACACTTTGCAGTCTTGTAACAGATTTTCACCCACAGTATCTCCTTTTCGGCAAGTTTAAAGAAAGCATATGTAGCTCTTAATCTTCCTAACAGCCACTTAAAATGACTAAGAAAGGGTCTTATGCAGCCCTTATTCCAGGGGAAAAAATACCTGCTCTGAATTGTTCAAAACACAGAGGAGCTCCATATGCTTTCTTTAAAACCAAATCTATACAAGAGAGATTAACGGAAAAAATCCCCTACAGGATTGAGGGCTGGATTTGCCCAGAGGTTTCTTCAGATGCAGGGAAATAATTATTAGAGCTCGACACTCAAAGCTAACAAAATCAATATGGATAATTATTTTCTTCCAGAAGTAAGAGGGAATTCTGGCTCTTTAACCAAGAAGAAAATGTCTTTGTTGCAAAGTGTAACATCCAGAAAATCGACCCTACATTAAAATTCTCTAAAGGAAAAAAAAGAAATAAGGATAAATAATGGAAATGTGCTGAGAACTTGCACTGAATTTTACACACATACCGAGCCCCCAGTAAAATGCTACTCTAGTCAAGTTATTACCGCAAGAGGGAAGTCCGCTGTGGAATATCAGCCTGTTATGCAAATAACTAAAAAGGCTCTGTGCCGAAGAGCCCTTTACTCATTTCCTTCATCAAACGTTCCTGCCATAACAATTTGTAACATCAGCGATCTCTAGTCCCAGCTTTTGAGATACAGATTGCAGTCCCCAGGCACTGCCCAGCACAGCGTGGCCGAGGAGCTGAGCCTGCCGGGGATGCTGTGTCAGTGGCCCGGCCGCAGCCTCGCCAGGGCACCGCTCCCCTGCGGAGCCGCGGCTGCCCGGGCACCGAGGCAGGAGCCGGCAGCACGTCCCGGTCCCTCGGTGAGCAGCGGGGGTGCGAGCGAGGGCCGGCGGTGCAGGGGCACGGCTGCACATCCTGCCGCCGTCAGCGCTGCCCGCTGTCCCCAGGGGCACAGCCATGCCGGGACAGTGGCAGAAGCACCCCGACAAGGAGCAGCTCCACACGGACAGCCAAGGGCAGGTGCCGGCACAGGACTTGCCACACCGCGGGCAAGAGCCGCTGCTGGGCAGAAACGCTGCAAACTTGTTGCGGTGCCAATATGTACATTTTCCTCCCAAGCATGTAAATAGTGAGGGTGCCATAGAAATGGCTAACCAAGGAGCGGGGGAGAAGGGGGAGCTCAAATGGAAATGACAGATACTCTGGTTTATGTTTTATTACATCTCTTGTAATAAAAGAGCATAATGTTCCAATGAATGGAATCGCTCAGCTGCTCTTTGAGGATTTCTTTTTTGTCCATGGATTGCTTTCAAAGAGAAGGGCTGACGTTTCCAAATAGAGGGTTACAGATGAGGGTGGGATCCGTACCTACGTCAGCAGGGAGCACTGAAAGCAGCAGAGCCAGCCAGGATCGCTGACTCTAGCCAGGGACCAAGCCCCATAAATTTGTCACACAGAACCTACCTAATCTCCCCTGTTGTGGCTTCT
The DNA here is from genome assembly GCA_036630365.1 of Acanthiza pusilla. Taxonomy (NCBI): domain Eukaryota; kingdom Metazoa; phylum Chordata; class Aves; order Passeriformes; family Acanthizidae; genus Acanthiza; species Acanthiza pusilla. The sequence goes on from JAXCHO010000019.1 coordinate 8,882,078, forward strand.
GGTCCCGTCCCCTGACAAAGTAAGGCCCAGAGCAGCCAAAATCAAAAGCATTTAACACCACAAATAAACTGCCAGGGAACTTACAGGCAGCGTCACACAAAAAGCCGCAAGTAGCATTGCTAATCAGGAGCTGGATTCAAGTAGCAGTGAACAGAGATAGAAACACATCCAGAAAGGGTGCGAATTACTCAGTTCATTCTTGTTGGAGTTGGAAAAGGCCTTTTTTTTTCCCTTTTCAGTTGACAAATAGCATGAGAAATGATCCAGCTTGAAAAATGTTACAAGACTTCCAATCAAATATAATGATGAAAAAAATCCAACAATACGGGATCAGCAGCAGTAAAATGTTTAATTTGAAGGAGATGAAGAGATGCCTACAGCATCTATAAAGCAATCAACCAAAGAGAGGGCTGAGAGCAGGAGGGAAAGAATAATTTCAATTAACCCTTCCTTTTCCAGAGTGACCTCTCCACCTTCTCCGGAAGAGAAAATGCGAAACCTGGGGGTTATCAGTGTAAAATACTAGAAAAAGGTTGTATTTTATTTAACCTCCTGTTGTCCTAAGTAATGAAAAAAACTAAAGCTGCTCTTATAACAGATAAATTTCATTATTTTACTAACTTCTGGGGGTTTCCTCTAGATTGCCAGTGGCATTAACAAAGGCTTTCAGCTACACTATATTTTTCAGCAAAAGAACTTTAGCCATATACAGAGAGATGGATAAATGCACAGAATGTCCTTCAGATCTGGGCTGTGGTCAGTTCTGCAATTCCTTCTGACAGTATGGGCTATTTAGCACAAAAGAGCACACTTTTCTGTGCAAACCAGATCAACTGCTGAGCACATGGTACAATATCAAATCCAAATTACCTTTATGTTAAATATTTGCTTTAAACTTGATTGACAAGCATGCTGGCTAGTTTGAGTGATTGGCTTGCTTCGTGTCTGGCTCTGCATGCCACAGCCTCACAGAGGAAATGGACCATTTTTGGAGTACCAGATTTTCAGATCTTGGGTCATTATTAGGCTCCTACACCTGCAGGTAAAATTTCCAGCAGTTTCACACACTGCTGTGCACACCCTGCCATATCACTTTGGGGTTTGGGTCAGTGCTGCTCTGCCTCTGCACTGCCAAGAAGGAAACATCACTCATCTTCTGTGTACAGGGTGCAGAGCATTTTCCAGTGCTGGTGAACCCTCAGTGGTGGCTGGACCTGCCACAAAGCCCCGTGTATGTGATGGGCTTCTGAGATAAGGGATAACAACAATGGCCACACTCAGCTTTTCTTTTCCCAGGAAAGCTGGTGCTGGGCTCAGAAGGGTGCACTTCATGGCACAGGTGCCCCTTGCCCCCTTCCCCACTCCCTTCTCTGTCCCCCATGCAGGTGGGGCAGCCTCCTCCTCCACAGCCAGCACCATCTGGAGCTGACTTCCCTTCCCCTTCCTGACTTCTCATCTACTTTCAAATCAAATGTGAAGATACAGATTTCCTTCCATGCCCAGAGGACTTATTCTTTCCATTCCTTCAAGAGATTTGATTTTTAAACTCTATAGGCATGGCTGCCTTTTGGCATTTGAGAACAGAGCATCTTTAGAAGATGCTGCTTCAAGAAGGTTCATTCAGGTAGACTTTCTCCTCATAGGCAAACTCATCTTTTTGAAACAAATTCACCAGTCTGGGTAGAAAACTTGCAAGAAAATGACTGTGATGGAAGTTGACTTTAAATGATAAAGTGACTGGTCTTAGATCGCACTGTACTGAAATATGATTTGAAGGCCACAATGAAAACCAGCTGGAAGCCATGTGTAAAATATAATAGTACATGCCTACAGGGAAGGAAGTGAGATATTGAATGATTAAATTTAGGAGAGCATATAATGTAGTGTATCATTACGGGAGTGATCAGGATTATTTGTAATAAGCTAAGGGTTTGCGGTCTATCTAAAATCCAAAGCCAAGAATTATCAGGGGGGAAGGATTGTTGCCCTGTTTTACACATATCCACTCCCCATGTCTCTGGGTGCTCCCACAGGAGAAACCTGACTTTGGCATTCCCACAGAAAAGAGAGGTGAGCAAACCCAAACTGATGATGAAAGTCATGAATTGCAGTCTGTGCCTGCAGTGTATTTAATTTTGGCTGGATTCACTATGCCACTGATATTTGTTTCCATTTCCACCCACTTTCTAGCTAGAATTAGACACGTGACATTGGTGAGTGGCTAAGGGAGCCAGGCAGGATGCTCGAGCAGGGAACGCACACACACCCGGGCACCACCAGCAGTGAGGCACCAGCTGACAACACTGGCTCTGTGACACACCACCTTCCATTGCCTGGACAGCCATCAAAGCACACTGCAATCAGGAACTGCATTTCTATGTGAAAACCCCAAGCTCTTTTGTTTCCTAGTGTGGTTCTGCCCTTCCGTTTGCAGAGAGGATCAGTCATGTGAGCTCCCTTTGGCCGGGATTTGCTGAGATGATGAGGTACCCCTCGCTAAGCAAAGCACCAAAAATGTTACATTCTGGAAAGACTTCCAACAGAGACTGCCCTTGCTGAACAGACACCACCACCTTCCTCTGTGCACAGACAGCGTGAGCACTAACAGGTACTGTGATGGCATGTATTGGTCAATATCAATTCTCATAACCAAATCCCACAAGGAGCAAAGTTGAATGGATTGGTCTCCTCTTTGCTAGAGGAGGTTCAAATTGGATATTAGAAAATATTTCTTCACTGAAAGGGTTGTAAAGCATTGGAACAGGCTACCCAGGGAAGTGGTGGAGTCACCGTCCCTAGAGGTATTTAAAATATGTGTATCTGTGGCACTTAGAGACATGGTTTAGTGGTGGACTTGGCATTGGTGGGTTAATGGTTGGACTCAATGATCTTCCAGGTCTTTTCCAAAACAAATAATTCTATGAATCTATTCTCAGTGGTGGGAAGGGATCTCACCTTTCAGCTTTTCTTCACATTTACATTGTTCTCATAGCCAGCCATAACATTGTATCACATCAAGGACTTCCATGCCAAAGACAGCACAATTTTAGCCTGCCTAAGAACCCCAAAATAAAAACCTGAGAGAACAGACACTTACTATAAAATGTAGGTCCAGAACCTACGTTTGGTACACCTAACAGTGATCATCTATTACTGCCCTTACAAGTGTTCACAGCTCATCAGCAGGATTTGCCAGCAGTTTGACTCCATGTGAAAACAATTCACCACACACCTCCTGTCAGCAAGCCATTGGAAAAGCTCCTTCCCAATGGCCAGCTGAAGTCAAAGGCAGGGCAGAGGACAAGGCTAAGCAAGATGTTCAGCTGCATTTTACTGAGCAACACCTCACCTCTGTAAGCTGAACCCCGCAGGCAGTGCCCAGCTACCCTGGTAAGAGTTACTGAAGAGACAAACTCCCTTTTGTTGCAACAAAATCTTATCCCGAGAAGAAGGCACTCTCCCTCTTAGCAGAGTTCAGAGGAATAATCTGCTGGAGGTTATCTATTCAAATAAGGAGCTTTACATTCTCTAGCCCTGGTCTCTCTTCACATAGAAATGTGCAAGAAGAGAAGAGAGGCAGCAGCTGCCATAGCCAGGCTTGCACCCTGACAGCCTCCCAGGCGGGGCTCACAGGGGTAAGAACATTAATTACACACAACCACTGTACCAAGACTCTTTACAGGCTTCTAGGAATGTCTGTACAAGAAACTGCAGCAGAAGTTACAATTTGCACCTGTGTTCATTTCTTTCCTATTAAAAATGTGGTTCTTAGACTACTCTTTTTTCCTCCCTTGCAAAAATACATTCATTTGTGTAAAACACTGCAGCACTAGTTGCAGCATCAAAGGAAGTATTTTCTTTGGGCTCGTTCTCAGAGTGATTTCACACCTTGACACCATAAAGCTGTGTTAAAGACTGTGGTTTAGCTTCCTTGCTTTTCTTGGATTATACAGTATCCTAAGGTCAAAACTCAGGGAAATCCAAAACTGTTATTAAAAAAGAAAAAGTATCTATGAAGTGATGACAAATTGCAGACTACAGGTGTTAGATTACATTTTGACTCCAGGCAGGTTTAATATACTTTAGTTTCCTTTTACAATTGCCCTTAGCAGGTACTGTTATCGGTAAGGGATTTAAAAAAATATATGGTACTCAATAAAAGAAGACCGTGTCAAAAGAAATCAATATGAGCGTGCAAAATGGTAGGAAGTCTGACATGGATAAATATGTTCACTTTCATCTAACTTCAGTCTGAGCTTCTTTTAATTTCATAGCTCAAATGCTGGCCGCACATCCTGTGCGTTATTCAATGCAGCTTAGTAATTGCTTCACAAGAGTAAACACCCTTATTAGAGATGATTATAATACTTGTCTGTGATATGATGTACCCCATCCCATGAAAGTCAGACCAACCAGCCAACCAGAACTGGTGGCTACAACACCTTGTAAGCCAGCAGCCCTGGGTCCCATTCATTTTGTCTGCAAAGACAAAGCAGTCACACAGTAAAAAACTCGCCCAAATATTCAGGCCTTTCTTATCACCCTTCATCTGGTCCTGACCACCACTGGAGCCAGCATATCGGATCAGACAAACCCTGTGTCCTAAATCTATCAGTTCTGAGGTACAAGTCACACTCTGAGCTACACAAAAAGGGACTCAGAGAGGACTCTTGAGAAGAGAAATGAGTTCCACAGGGAACCCGAAGTCAAAAGCAAGTTTGGTTTCCAGGCTGGAATGTGAGCTAGTTGAAGTGATTCATTTCATCTTTGGAGCACGCTCGCCACATGCTTCCCTTGAGCAGTTGCCTTGCTCAAGGGCAGGAAATAGGCAGTGATTTGAAAACATGGCAAGGCACTGAATCCCCAGCCTCTGAAACAGCAGCCCCATCCTATAATTCTCCAGGACCAAACTGTCCAAAATGGTCAAAAAGGTGCCAAAAAAGACAACAGGAATTAAAAAAACAAAACCAACACAATGAAACTTTCAGTTGTACATTGCTTTTGGCATCCCACACAAAGTGATAAACATAAGCAAAACACAATCTTGACTTGAAGGCGGGGGGAAGGTGTCTCTCCCCCTCCCCAGCACACACTGCTCGCATTAATGCTAACAGGAGCTTACCATGCATCAAAGAGCAAATCCACCACAAAACATTTTAAAGTGCTATCATCACTGGAGATAAAATATAAATTACAGCCTGATTACACTGCGCTGCTAAGAGGCCACATGTGCAGCATAGCTCGCAGTGACAACTTCAGATGTCCAGATAACTTTGGGACAGGTCTAAAAGGTTACCGTAAAACGTCTGTGCAGAGGAATCTTGCCTTGTCTTTGCTTTCCTTTCAAGAAGCTGTGGCACTGCTGTCTGCACAGTTGTTTGAAGAATGTTTACAAATCAGCTTGACAAAGAGAAAAAAAACTTCTGCCACCACTTGACCACAATCATGATCTTATTCTTCAGTAATGCGTGGTTTATTTCCCTTTCCTGATCTCTGTTAATAGACAGCACGTGCCTACACAATAGCCACTATTTTGTCTGTATAATGTTAAAAAAATAAATCAGAAAACTGACAATGCAGAACAGTGTCCCGGTGTTTCCTGGGGTAACTGCTCTCCCTCAAATGCTAACTCAACTCTTCCCACAAAAGCACAGGCACAACTTTCATTGCTGTGCAAGTGCCTGAGAACTGGCTGATTTTATGGGGCAGCATAAATGAGCTCATGCTGACGAACATTCATGCATTAGCTCTGAATTTCCCATCTCGGGCTGGTTTAAGCCAGATCCTTAGGTTTACTGCAGAGTAGCTGTGACCAGCTCTGGCTATCTCCTTCTCGAATACCTGGCTGCAGCCCAGGAGAGTTGCCAGCAGCTCCTGCCCAGCCCACAGGTGGAGCCGGCACGTAGCTCCTGTGTCCATACGCAACCGGCCGGATTCATTCCGGCTTCTGCTGGCACGAACCAGGGTGCTGGTGACAGAGCGGCCGATGCGGTCAGGAAGTGTTGCACAACCTCGCTGCAGACTCTCTCCTGAAGGCATCGGTGATGGATGGCTCCATTGTCTGGGGATGGGGCACAGCCAGCACAGCTGGCACGGGGGCCAGTTTGCTGCACCCCTGGCAGGCAGGCAGGACTCTGCTGGCCTTGGAGGAGCCACGTGAGTCTTTCCTGCCTGTAACCTGTGGTAGTGAGGCATCCTCCTCCACAAGGGAAAATGCAACTACAACAGCCTCATAAATGCTGCCCTTCCGCATGATGATGCGAAGTGGAGACCCCTCAAGCAGGACTTTCAATGTCTGTGTGCACAATGAGGGCCACAGACCTTCCAGTTAACACTTACCTTCTCCAAGACAAGACCATGTGCATTGTGAGCCTCTGACTTGCCTCTTCTGTGCTTTCTCTCACAGCCCTAGCAAGGCTTTCCAGGATGCTATGGTGTGCAGAGCTTTGCTTAGCAGTTTTCAAATAGAGCCTGAGCTTGCTGTGGCTGAAGGGAGGGTCTGCCAAAGATTTTGGGTCAATTCTGAGTTTCCCCATCCCAACCCTGATAACCCTAATGAGGAGCTGGCAGAATGCCACGGGAACTAATGAAGCAACAAAAGGTTTTTTCGGTTTGGTTTTCTGCAGACAAAACACTTCTGATGTCCTCCATGCTTTCTTGTTTAATTAACACTACACGTGATCTCCTTTTCTTTTGAAAATCAGAAGAGTATTTGTGGGCAGTGTGAGCAAGATCTTCCCTGACAAGCCCCAATCTAGAGCCATGCTTAAGGTCAAGCTCTAAACCCCTAACTATGGTGGCACGAATGGCGCCACTATAATCATGTTGTTTTCCAGTTACTCAGACCAGGAGTAGGCACTGCATTATTTCAGGAAGGATATGTTTGGATTAGGCACTGGATTCTGGTGGGGGGGTAATTATTTGTCCCATCAAACTGTTTTAGGTCCTTAAAGATGGCTATTTGGGGTTTCGAGAATACCCAAGTGTACTGCTAATTTTTACAATGGGAGCAGTTACAAGTCAGGAGAACCTGACTTTTATGGTTAGTGAAAATAGCAGATTTGTGCTGATAAAATACTACTCAGCATGTTTTTTGGCTTTTGAGATGTAACCACCAATGCACTTAATAACAGGACTTGTGCAAACTATACTGTGTGAATCAAACACATAAAAGTATAAATATTCCTTTTTTTAGAAAGCAAGTCTTCAAATGTGCATTATAATCAACTACCATGGTAAAAGCAAAATATCCTGCATTACCACACACACAACTGGCATAATGTGCTTTATTATACCCTTAGCTTCAAACTGGGTAAATAAAAATCAAATGACCAAAGTACAGTCTCCTGCACAAATTAGGTCACTGAAGACAGGATGCCTCTGAGAATTAGATCTGAAATCCTTCATCTTCCTGATTAAGCTCTAGAAAAAGTGGGCATGTCCAGAAGACAGAGGAAGCTACACTGGCATCTCATTCCCATGCTTTTGAGCTCCATGTCTCACTACTCTGACCTGTACCTATTTTACAGACTCTGGATGCTGGAAGAAAATTACTTTATGGAAAGTAAACAGCATATGCAGTTTATACTCACAGGTTTTTTGTTCATTTTTAATAAAACAGTTTCATATAAGGCCAGAGAGACAGCATTAGGACAAAGCAGAAGATGACATTGTTATGGCCCTGGGATCCATCCAGCTTTGCTGCTGGCTGCTGTGGGGAGCAGCATGGACTGCTCTGTCCGTGGGTGGCTACACACACATAATCGCAGGGGTAAAGCTCACACTTAACACAAGCCTGCAGCTACTGTAGGTCTGTGTGCAAGGAGCCCCAGGCTTTTGCTAGAAATGCAAAACACCATTCTTTGCTTCAATAAGGTTAGGATTGTGTGGCATTTTTCAGTCAAAAATCTTTCGGTCAAAAATGTCGACTGAATGACATCAAAGTATTGCCTAAATAAAGTCTACTTTGCAAGCTGTTTGCCTGGGGCAGCAGAGGGGTGAATATTCTGACAAAGTTCAAGCAGTTGTTTAGGCATTTTTAATGAAACTGCATATTCTGGTTGCTTTTATTCAGAACAACTTCTGCTCTTCAAATTCTTCCTATTTTCCTTCAAAGCATTATGTTGCTTGTTGCTCTAAACTGCCACAAACCTTTTTTTTTTTATTTGAACTGAAAATAATATTTTAGAAAGGACCAACATATTTTTTTCTTTCAGTATTTCAGAAATGTCAGCAACCCCTTTAACTCAGCTCAAGCAGTTCTATAGCTCTAGGCTGTACCACCCAAGGAACAGCAACTCATAGCCATCTATCTACCCACCTACCTCCTTCACCATCCTATTTACAAAGGGTTGTACTGATGGGAGCTCTGAAAGTACAAAATGTAATGCAGTTTATAAAAGGAGATGGATGTGAATCTCTTCTATCTCAAAATCCAATAAAGCTTATGATTTTTATTGCATGTGGGAGTCCTTTGGTCAATGTAACACTGATTAGCAGCTTGGCCAGTAAGTCTGATAAAACCAGAAAGTACTTTCGAATATATCCTGGCCAGAGACACCTGGGAGCAAAGCATGAGTGTTGCAGCTGATGGCCCCAGGGTCACACATGTACTTTGGGATTTCTTCAATGGTTCTATTCTGTCTGGCCCTGGTTTTGTTCCATTCTCTCCAGAAATAACTATTCCAAACCTCTCTTATCCTTGAATCTTCCGAAAAGGGGGCATCATCTCAAAACTATTCCCCCTCACCTTTCCAACATACATGAATGAAGCCAAAAGAATTACAACCTGCTTCAGGCAGGGGTCCAGACTGGACTTTAATGGATCCCAAACATAGCAATGCAGCATTCTTACTCCTGATCTCATTTAAAAAAGGGAACACCAGGAATAACATTACTCCAAGTCAGCAATGCTTCCCTGGTGCTAATAAGGCCATTAAAAAGGCATAAGCAGTTTGTTTGATGCAGGGGGGACAAAGAGAACCACAGAAATTAATCAAAACCAGGGAAAAAAATAGAGATTTAAAGTAATAATACTCCTTCCAGCAAACCTCAGTCTGAATGCATGATAAGTGGCTAAAAGACACAATCACTGCAAGATCTAGAGACAAAAAAATGCCTCCTGACGGCATGAAATGTAAATGAAACTCGCTCTGGTAGAGAAGCATTTCCTTCACAGGGCAGTTACTCACTGCGTCGGGAAATCCAGACCTGTTTGCTGCAAAGGAGAGCTGCCACAGCTGACCCTCCCTGATCTCGCCTATGGAAAACACGAATGCTCAGAGTCAACTGTTAGAGGGAAAGGAAGAAAACCCAAATGCGGCAGACTTGCTAGAAGAGATTTCCATGGAGGTTTCCTCCCCAAATAAGCAGATGGTTTCCAGTTAGTCAGGGTCAGGGACTGCCCATGTGGTTTCCTGCCTGCTTGCCTTTGTAGCTTATCTAGGCCTCATCAAGATACACAGTCCGAAAAAATTAGAATGGTTAAGTACAGAAATTAGGAAAACTAAATACAAATGAGCCCTGGTCTGCACTTTCACAGAGGAGCAGGGCAATGTGTGCCCGCGGGTGGGATGGAGGCAGCAGTGCCGACCCCTCTGCCGGGGCAGCCCCGCCGGGCTGCGGCACTGCACATCTGCAGGGGCAGGGGCAGCTCTCCTTAATGCCGCGGTGCCTCTGCAGGCAACAAAGCCGTGCCTAACTCCGTCCAAAACACCCTCGGCAAGAGCCCAGCTGCTTTGAAAATCCTCCTGACGTCAGTTTACAACCCTGCCTGTTTTAACCGTGGTGCCGGTGGCCGGCGGCAGCCCAGCTCCATAGCGTATTCCCAGCCCCGCTGGCAGCCCCGCGCACGGCGACAAGACTCGCAAAGCTCCGGGCACACGCCGGCTCTCGCAATGCTGTGCATGGGAGCAGAGCAAAACTCCACCAGGAATGCATGCACAAGCTGCCATATGGAAAGGGCATTCTCAAATTAAACCCTGAAACCCAGATGAGATCTGAGCGAAGGACAGTTTCACTTAAAGGAAATGTCTGAGGTCAACCAGCAATTAACTGAAAGGTTCTGATTGAATACGCTATTGACTGCGCTCACATCAGACAGCTTCCTGTTTATTATACCTTATGGGCTGTCTAGGTGCCAAGACATTAAGCTGTCAATAATCTATTAATACTAAACAGCTCCTCCCTCCTTACTCCCCCTTTGCAAATCCTCTTAGGCTAAGAAACTGCACTAAAAAGATGGAAATTTTTGAAGTGAGATGGAAATGAGCTTTTTAGGGTATTTCTTTGCTTCGTTCCAGCTGAAAGTACAGCAACATTCATAAACAATATAACACGCAGTCTATAACTACATGGAAAAAATCGTGTTAAAAAAAATCAGCCATGATTGAGACCATATCCTGAAATCTGGCTTTCTTTTCCAAGCCATCTTTAAACAGTCTAAGTTAAATTTAATTAACAATTTACAACAAGGAGAGAGAAGTTATTTAAAGAGAGGCCTACAGGTCCTTAACATTCAGTGTCTGGGAAACAGTTGTATATAAAAAAAAAGTTTTAATGAATTTAATAGAGAAAAGCACTTTAATTAAATGCTGTCAAAGAGGATTGTATTAATGACTGCACACAAAGGAATTTAAAGCAAGCCAAGTATATTTAGCAAATAGGAAGTAGGCTTTCAGAGGCTGCAACTATTTATGTTTCTGCCATTGCAATGCATCTAGGAGATCGTGCTGCCAATTGAAAGCAGTTATGTTATTAGATATGATTTTATTTATTATGGATTATTAAAATTTCAAATGCTGCAGGGAATACATTTATTTCACTTCTAAAATGAAAGAACAAAGATATTTCCTGCTTGTTCAGTAAGAGGAAAAATAGGAGAGGAAATAAATAATAAATAATAATAATAACTTAGCACTTAACTAGTAAAGTGCTGTCCAGACAGATCTTTTTATGGGGCTTGTTGAGTCCTGAAATTTTAGCGTGTGTTTCTTTCTGCTACAACTGGATGGATTTGCAGTTGCTACCACAGCTTCCCTCAAAACAGCACAGAAAGAGGAGCCAGCTCTTACTCCTTGTGGGTACAAGGGACTTCTGTGATACTCTACATGTTTCAACTCTAAAAACTACCAAAATCCCAAGAAAAGAAATCCTGGTTGCCAAGCTCTTGCAAGCAAGACTGAGAACACCAAGGTTTTCCAGTCCTAACCATGAGACTTAGCCACACATCACTCATAAAAACCCAGAACAATTATGGGTCTGCATTAGGACTTTTTGCAGAATGTGCTCACCTTCCTCAACATCCATGTGATGGGATTTGTAGCAGGAAGGAAGGGACTCTTCCCAACTCTCCCTGCCCACGTGCCTTGGATTCAAGTGTGGCACATCAAATGGGCATGGCCTAAAAACTGCAAAATGTAGAGACCCAAACCATAAATCTGAGGAAAAAGCAACTAGAAAATTCAAAGGCATCAACATTATTTTGGACTACGATGGCACAATAGTGTAAAACTAAATTTAGCCCCAACTGGAAATGGAGGAATGTTTTTTTAGCACAAATTTAATGAGATGGCTGGGTCTGTAATATCCAGGATGTGTTCTGTGATTTACCACATCCTTTTTACCATATGTAATGGTAAAAGGTTAATAATGATTTTAGATGATTCAAACTCCCAAATGTTCCACCAGAGGCACCTTATACATGCTTGTATTCCTTTGTTTCTGAACACCAAATCCTTTTTAAGTTAGGCACCACAATGGGAGTTAGTCCCAAATCACTGGTTTTTAAATGTACTTATTTGTAGTTAAGATTTTCATCTTCTCATTTGCAACATGAAGAAGTGAGTAGAACTGGGGGAGAAGTCATTGGAAAGGAGGCACAAGGGGATACCAACTTCCTTTCACAATGTGAGTAGCATCATAAATGGTGAAGTTTAATTTTCTAAATACATTATCTGATTTTTGTTTAAGACTTTAATAAAAGTCATGTGTGATGTGTGTTGAGAATGTAGCCTTTGTTGTTCCACAGCTAGGGATCTTGCAAACAGCTTCGCTTTGTCTGTGCCAAGATATTTTGGAATATTCTTTGAAACACTGTAAGCATAGATGACTGTGAGAAAAAATATGTGCTACTGTACTTCTGGATACTTGATGCGTGAGAATAGTGCATACACACAAAAACACTTCCCCTTTCAATCTGCGATTCCTGTAGAAGTCCATACAAACATGGAACAACATATACAATATACTGACCCTGAAAAAAACCAACTATCTCCGCACATATTACAGTCTCTGGGTATTTCCAACCATTCAGGAGACAGAAAAAAAAAAAGAACAAAAAAAACCCTGGCCCTGGGAAAGGAGACTGACCATCTATGTCCTGCTCTGTCACAGCCTAACTCCCAGCACTGCCTAGAAGCTGCACCACTTCCCTGGAGGGTGCTGTGCAGCACAGGAGGAAGTGTAGTTCTCTTGATCTTTGAGGGGTAAGCAGTGCAAAGTGCTCTGGTAGCACAATACTCAATGGTTTCCCTTCCCATGTAATTTTCACAATTGCCTCTCTGCAGAAAAAGACCAGCTGCAATGATCCAGGGCTCTAACTTCATCCTAAGATTTCTGTAGAGAGCCTGAAAATAAAATCTTGCATACAGCCAATAGCCTATAAACATTTACATATCTCTGAAGCTTGATACTATAATTTATGAACAAGTGTGAGGGACATAGAGTAATTAGGGAGCATTAAAATTAAATTAAAAAGAGCAATATTTTTAACTGCAAAAATTTTCAAATGTAAATGGAACAGAGGCTCATCTAGTGGCTTTTCAGCCTTCAAGGTTTGCCTGCTGCTGGCAAGCTTCAAAGGTTATGTGAATTTAAAGAGCTTTATTTAGTGATCTTGCTCTAGATGTTTGCTCATCCTCAACCTACTACGACTCTTTACAACACTGGCAGCTTAGCATTTACAACAGGGCCAGGACTGTAAGAAATGAGGGCTAAATCTGGTCAAATTGTGTGTGAAAGGCAAAAGGGTGAGACAACGGGGCCAGAGCTACAGTGATGTCATTTGCTAAAATGACAACTTGTCAGAGCAACACCAACACAAACCACCACCCTGCTGCTTACTGCCAAGTCTCCGCTGTGCTAAATCTGCACATTCAGATTTTAAGGGAAGTTTCTTCCTGGAGCATCTTGCCATGGGAGCCAGGGTAGCCCAAGCAGAGCTGTTCTGGGGCAGCCTCACAGAAGATGTAGCCTCAGAGTCATCTTTGTTTTAAGACACTGCTGAAGAAAAGCAGCCATGTTCTCAGGGCTCCTTCATGTAAGAGTCCCACCTCAATCCTGCCCTGTCCTCAGTTGATCCTGGACCAAATGAAAGCTGTCCAGGAGCAGGTGGCACTGATGTGGCCTCATGGTTTCAGGTTCTCTACAAATATGGAAAGGATGTATTACTTTGACAAGGCTAAATTTGCCACCAAAGAAAAACCTGAAACTCTGCAGTTTACTTGATCTCCCATTTCTAGGGTTAAATGGAACAGTACTAAACCTAAACTAATTTCAGAACAGAGGCAGTTTGGCTTTAATTGCAAATACACTCCCCACTATCATTCAAGGGGAATAACAGGCCTAACATTAATAAAAATCAGCAGCATTTTCAGCCACATTAGATATCCACACTAAACAGAAACAGCTGAGATGGCACAGTAGGCAGGTTTGGCTATAGCAGTCACAGCTCAGAGGCTTTCCCTGCAATTGTGGTAACTACCAATCAAAAGAAGATCTATTGGACACTTCAGAGTCAAATATAAGAAGGTTGTTGTCTGATTTGTGCCTCTGTTGCCCTTGTCAAACCTGTGCAAATCCTGAGCTACTGTGACCCAATCCATCAGAAAAACGGTGTGCACAAAGAGGATGGAAAACCAAAGCACGCAGCCACAGCTGGTGTTTCGAAATGCAGCATCGCTGGCTGTAGGGCAAAGGTACTGGAGAAGCATGAGAAAGAACCTCAGAAGTGGAAGACTTCTGAGATTTTTTTTTTTTTTTTGCACGTACCACATGCTTTGAAGACAGTCCCTTTACCCCACCCAAAAGCAGTCGCACACACAATAGAGATAAATGCAGAGTGAGTGGCATTTGCAATACATATTGCTTTCAGCTTTAACACCACACAGAAATAGAAGTCACATCGTTTGAGACTTTTTTCCGTGGTTTTTAATAGTTTAGACTGAAAGGAGGTACTGAAATTGACTGTTGTCTACCTTTGATAAGAGAAAGAATGAAACTCCAGGTACAAAATTCACAGACCTTGTTCTGACACACATTTCCGTCTGCAGTTCTAAATCAAAGTAAAACAATAACCCAAGTGCAACCCTCCCAAAACAAATCTCTGAGCATTTTGAGTGTAATGAATAACCTACAATACAAATTTCTCTTAAAGTCCATCTGGGTTTGTTGAGTACAAGTTGTCTCACCAGTCTTGACCACCTGTGTCTGAGCAGACATCACATCCAGACATGGATTAAAGAGCTGGGGAGTGAAAAAGCAGTGGGCATCAACCTATGATCTGTCTTTTGGATGCAGAGAAATGATCAAAAAGCAAAACTATCATGGTATAGCCGTTAAGAATGAATCACAGGGCACAGCATCCCCACAAAAAAATTGTCTCCAAACAGTAAGGACCAGAGTCAGAGAGCTAGCATGGTTTGGGAAAGCAATTTTTGTCCAAGTCTCACAGACAACTCAGTCCTAATTTCCAATATGCAAAATCCCCTGGTGTAATTCACACAAACACAACAAAACCTCACTGTGCACATCATCCTATAGATCATTAAGCACACCATGTTCCCCTATGGAATAATACAGTTTTGCTTCACTCATCATCTATGATTGCCTAAGTATTATTAATTAATATTATTTTTTAAGAAAAGAAATTTTAAGTCTCACTGGTTTTTCCATCTGCATGCTATGCATTATGTGACCCATGAACTCCAAGACAATATTTAGAATCAGATATTTCATTAGGAAGCACTACTGTGGTGTTTCTTCCCTTCTTTATTACTTCTAGAAAGAGAATATGAAATTAGTTTCATTGGACTGCCATCGCCACTTGCCTTGACCCATTTGTACGAGGGCTCCATGTTCTGCTCTTTTGTATTTCATTGTCATTTCTATAATACTCATTCCCTTCTATCCCTCACAAACTAACAAAATTAGTATTTAATTTACTTCTGTGGTATGTTATTTTCTGCATATTTAAAGAGAGATCACAAAGTGAACACACAATATAGAAGAGCTTTCATAGAGCTTTTTACTATGCCTTCTTTTATTTACTAATGTTCCTTCATGATTTATAATCTGAACTATTATATATTGCTAGATTTGTCTAAATCAAAGCTTCTGAGGAGAAAAAAAAGGGTGGAGGGATGTAATTTTTAAAAAGTGACAGAAGTTGCAGTGTACCAGAAAGCAACTTCTGATTGCTTTCAAATATATACCTATCAGCTTCAGCAGATCTACCTGTCAGCTTACAGAAAATGGGAGGCAAGGTTTCCACGTTCCCTGAATAGAAGGGACTTTGCTGAAGTGGTGGCTCATTACTCCAGAGAACTGGCTCAGCCACCCGGGCACTCCTGAGACAACAGACTGATTCATGGTCTTCCCAATGGAGTCAGGTTTCTCTGCCCCAGCAATTAACAATGAATTAGCACTATATTAAAGTGCCAGGCACGATGGTTACTCTCTGGAGTGGTCACCTTGGACACAGCAGACAAATAGTGGGAGAAGGGAGAGAAATTAGATTTACTGTGTCCCAGCATGTCTGTAACAAACACGGAATCCCTGGTTGGCAATGGGAAGCAGCTGTAGGCACTTGTCAGCATTAACACTCCAGAAAGGTCTGATGCCAGCAAACAGCCTGGGAATGGTGGGATTCAGCAAGGGATGGAAAGTAAGACAGGGTAACCTCACCTCTGCAGCGCAGGGAGCTGAACGCAGAAGCATGAGGACTGCTTGCTGCAAAGGGACTACTCTGCACAATGTTAAGGGCCTGGCCAGGCCAGATCAAAGCTCCACCAGGATCCCACTCCTGGTGGTGGTGGTGGTGAAAGTGGATGAGAACAGGGCAAAAATGTAATAATGCTTTCCAGGATACCCTCCCACCCTCCAGGAACCTGTGGCTCAGGCACTCTGTAATTCAGAGGTGATGTCCCTGTGGTACCCCAGCTAGCAACAACCTCACTGCTCTTCTTCTTAGAAGCATTTTGCTGTTACACCACATTGCATGGAATGGATGGAGAGCCTCCTAACACACATCTCAATTTCCTTAAAAACCAAATGAGAAGCTGTGGCAAGCTCAGCCTGCACGCACAGCAACATGTAGGTGTAGCATGGATGCTCTATAACCAGCTTGTGAAGGAAAATCCACGGTCTGACACGTCCATATGGTCACACCCAGTGCTGCCAGAGAACACAGCCATGTCACAGAGCTCCACAGGGCTCACATTTTATGACTCCTCAGCACAATAACAAATAAATCAAGTGTGCAGGGAGGAATTTTTTGAACAGTGAGCTTCCACTATAGACATTATTCATTTCAGAAACAGGAAAATAATTGATTAAATGGATTAATATATGGCTGACGGGAAAAAACTAATGGAAGAGAGAAAAATAAAAATGTTTGTTTTAAAATCCTGAACCTAAAGCTAAACACTGAGGTGCAGGCTAGTAATACCAAAGAGAGGGCAAGAACCTCTCACCAAAGAAACAACAATCCCTTAAAAATGAAGAACCAGCCTGTGTCCGACTGATCTCCTACACCACAACTGCCCCACTGAGCACACCCTGCATTGTAGAGGACAGAAGTCATACCCAGCCTTGGGGTAATTCCCTCACTGAAGTGTCCCCAGCCCTGTAACCAGCAAGTGAACAACACAAAACCTAACACAATGATATCCTTGCCCTTTCCAAGAAGCCATACTGAGGAAAAGGCTGCAATATATCCACTATCTTTTGCCTGGTCATGCCTCTTGTGATGATAGCTAGGATTTTCTTCCAACTCTGACAGGGGGATGTCCCCAGCCCAGAGAGGGTTCACTCATGGTGGCTGAGAACTCTGGCAGCAGTGTGGGACAGTCTGTTTTCAGGCTCCCCCAGTCTCACAGCGGGAGGAGCAGGAGACTCAAGCATCAGACAGAAGTTACTGTACCCACACTGAAGCCATCAGAGCAAAGAGGAAGATGGGCTGGGCAGAGAGAGAGAACAGAGGTAAGAGCCTGCCTGCTTCTGTGTTACAGTTCTGCACCTGCTGTTATTCACAGCACTGCTGCTTGTATCTTCTTCAAAGGACTGTCATTTTGCTATCAAGGCTGCAGGTAAGGGCTTGACTTACAGCCCACTTCTCACTAGCAAACCTGCACAGCAAAGTAGGTCGGTGACTGCAGCTCTTGGATGTTTCCACCCGCTGCTAAAATGCAGCCAGGCACCGTGGCAGACTTCTGCACCCGCCACTGCTTTGAGAAGGAAATGAGAGTTGCTTTCCCACTTGACACTACAGGGGGAATTTCAGATAGGCAGAATGTAATTACTTGGCCTGGAGTTCAGCCAGGAGCAGAGCCCAAGACCCCTACCCTTATGTAAAGTGTCAGAAAATCTCCAATGACTGCAAGTGTGAGGACCTCAGTTTTACATCTCTGGCTGCTGTCATTGATCCTTCATGGCTAATTACCTAATAGTGACCCTTGCAGCAAAGCCAAAAACCAAACCTTGCTTCTTGAAACAATTCAAGTCCCAGAGACCAAAAACTGCTTGGTGTTGGGTATCTTTTGACAGGAGGGAGCAGGTGGACAGCAAGCCTCCTGTGTGCCTGGCCCTGGTAGTGTGTCACTCAGAAACCTACTGGGGTTTTTGGATGGGCAAGCATAGCTTTAAAATGCAGCACCCCCAAAACACAAGCCTACTGTATCAACTGCATACCAGAGTCTCCAGAGTTTTGTTGTATGTAGTTGCCAGCTGGTTCCATTTATTTTTCTTCATTTTTCATATTTTGACTGTAATAAATAATTAATCCATGGCTTTGTAACTTGCTGACAAATACAAATGCACTGCATTCCAACACAGTGTAACATGTCACTCACAAGAGCCAACCTGCATGATGCAGAAAAGTGATGTGCAGAAGGCTTCGGAAAGTAGGCTAATCATCAAGGTCACTCACAAGATCCCAGGGAAACTTTTTCTGTCCCTTAGAGGATATTCCCACTTGCTGTGGGCATCAGAACTGGGTTAATATGCTCAAGTCTACACAGGTCTAGTTGTCTTCCCACATGTTAGCTTGGCCCTTTACCTGTTTGTAGCTTCTTGCTTCCAAGATCCCATAAACTTTGGAACATGGAAGACAAAACTTGCAGGATTAATTACTACGAGTGCTTCTCCTACTCTGCAGCTCTGAGAACCCAAACCCCAGGAAACAGATTTTTTTCTTGCAGGCAAAGACACAAAGGAAAGCAAGGAGGAAGACGTTTGCAGAAGAGACAAAGGGGACTGAACTAGGCAATAATTAATCTATGTGGTTTCAGATGGGGCAGGACAACAAGACAGAGAAACCTCTCGCCTTTAGAAAAAGGTGACTAGATAGCTGGCAGCAGTGGTAGCAATAGCAGCACAAGAGCAGCAACAAAGAATAGAGGCTGAATGCCAAGGTTCACAGCAAGAGTAGCAAAGCAGTGCAATCCACCCTCAAACAAAGGGGAGAGTGAAGGTGGGAGGAGGAACTGAGAGATTATCAGAGAAATGTGCAGTACAAACAACCCCCAGAGTGGTCACACAATAGTATCCGGTGAACGGTACTGAGTGCCAGGGGCAATTCAAAGGGAAGGGTTGCTGTGGAAGGTGTTGCCTCAGCTTTTTAGATTGAAGAAATACCTCCTGAGTCTCTCTTGACCATCTGTAGATGTTTGTGTTTGTGACATGCATTACTAGTTATTAGGAATGCCCATTAGGTCATTTTTCTCTTCTGATTGAAGCTGGAATTGCAAAGAAGAGAAGTTTGTAGTATTTTCACTTTGTTTTCCCCTACACATATTTTTATCTATTTTTTTCTCATTCTACTAATACCTGAGACAAGAGTAGAACAAAGGTGTACAAATCAAAAATTCATACTAGCCACGAATGTGTAGAGGAGCGAAACAATCCTAAGGAGGCTGTGAAATGAAGGCCCATTCCTCACAAAATGCTCACAATGGTCATTTCAGAAGTACTTTTAACATTTCAGTCAATACATAAAAAGTACATCTGCATGTTATACTCTTGAACCCCACTGTGTTACCCAGGCATGCTGTCCTCCCACACAGACACCCTGAGGAGGCAGAGTGCTCTGACCTGCACAGGCTCGGGCGTGAGCTGGACAACATGCTGCATACGCTCACTGTGGTGATGTCTGGACTCTTCCTCATAGATCACATCCCTCTCGTGCTGGGGAAGGTTCAGGAAGCGGCGAATGGTGCAGAGGTTCTCCCAAAGGGTGCGGTTTTCTGGGCTTGGGTTTTCTTTCCAGCGCAGCAGCTCACACAGCCAGCCCTGCAACAGTAGGGTCAGCACAGTCAATTCACTGAGCACTGAGGAACCAGATGCGAGCAGAAGGTCAGTTAGACTTAAAGCTCTGTGCTGAAAATTTTGCTGGTCTTATCTCACACATAAACCTCTACCACCCCAAGCTGCCCTTTGGTCTTGGCAATCCATGATATATTCTATTTCCTGCAAGTTGGAGAAACTGAAACAAGTAGCAGTGCTTAGCAGGAACCAGGAAGCACAGCCTCTTGTCCCCTGTCATATTCACACTATGTCTAAAATGCTCAGATAGAAATATTTTTGCTACAGAAAAACAAAGATGAAACAGAGATGCATCTTCACTTCCATTTCAGAGCCCCTTCATTTCTTCATCCAAGCAAGAGAAAAGGAGACATAACTCCTGAGACTTGCTAACAACCCTCACTGCAACTTGCAGAACCAGAAATTCAACACTACTCCAAATGTCTAGTAGAATATACTATCAGGACTTCTGATTTGCTGTCACTATGTTGCACTGACTCTCCCAGCTCTGAACCCCACTAAAATTCTACATCTTTAAATAATAAAATGTTAGTGAAGATGCAGCCTTACAAAAAGGGTATCCTCTAGTATGTAGCACAAAAGCAGCAAACAGGGTCCTGCAGAAGTTACTAAGATACTAAGATAGTAGGCAGAGGTAATTCTAAACCCAACTACAGATCATAGTAGTAGTAGATTCTATTTCTGCTGTCTCGTTTCAATGTTAGTTTGAAATGCCTTTAAGAGGTTACTGCCATATATAAGGAACTGTAGGACCTCTCCACAGGCACTGACTGCTCAGACCTCTGAGGGGAAAGCACCAGCACTCCAGGAAGAGCAAACCATCCGGAGCCCCAAGGGCAAGGAGAGCCCAAGGGCAAGAGCTGTTGGGCTGAGGACAGCCCCGTGCGTGCAGAGCATGACCCGGCGTCCCCAGCAGGTGAGCCAGGGATTGCGGCTGCTGCTGCACCTGCCCGGAGTGGGGGCACAGCCAGCCCTGTCCTGCCTGCCAGCAGCCGGCCCATTTGGGGCTGGGGACAGTGGCTCCCCTCCTGTGCCTGCACAGGAGACGCAATGCAAATGACAGAAGATGAGAAGATAATGCCGAGGATGCTGTCAACGCGCCTTACTGACTCCTGTCAAAATATTTTACCTAGTAGCTTTATAACCCATCATTTTCAAGCTACAGCTCAGCATTCTGACACCATTTTGACAGGCACCTTACAATACCTAAAAGATAGCTTGATCAATGTTAAAAATGTTCGGTACAAGAAGTAGCCAAAACTGTGTTTTTCTGAACAGTGACCGGAGCAAGCTGAACAGCCAGGTTCATTACCAGCCCACAGGGGGGCTTTTTGGTATTGCTTTTTTGTGTAACAACTTGTAAGCCATTGACAACTTCTACCGTGCACTCTAAACCCCGTGTATAATATCATAAGCTGTTGTTTGTCTTACTCTCCACTGTGTCTTCTGCCTTCACCCCCCCAAAAAAGGCAAGATTTGATTATCTCCGCTGCATCAGCCAAGACAGCAACACCAGCTGTTCTCATTGTGCAGCCTCTTCCTCACGGCCTACATGTTAATAACCTGATCATTCCATTTTCTCCTTCAACTGCCGGCTGCAGCACAGCGAAGAGACAAAAACCCAGGCCCATCTGCAGCAGCTGTAGGCACTGAACTGTGAAGCCACCAGGGATTTATAAACTAATCTGTAACACAACACTGCCTTGTTTTTACAAGTGAGAGGCCACATTTGTGCAGACCTGATCTTTTCTTGCAATAAACTAGGAGGGTTGGGGGGTGGGGGGGGCAAGGATGAAAACAAGATACCTAATCATTTACTTAGGGAAAAAAACCTCTGTGTTATATTTTCAAAGTGTTTGATTGGTATTTGGGCAATCTCTCAGCCAGGTGAAGTCCGCATTTTAATGTGGTTTGGCCATATCCCTTACCCTCAGTTCCCCTCATTCTGCTACTCAGAAGTCCCCCAGATCTTCCTGTCTTTCAGAGAAAAGGCAGGAGGAAAATCTCCCTGCTCCACAGTGTTTTCTCAGGGGCTCCTCCATACAAAGGAAATAATTTTTGAAATGAAAAATAAACCATCTGTAGAAAAAATAAGCTCCTGTTTCTCCCTGTTTTCCATGATCTGAATAAGTCTCCAACCAAACTCTTTCAAAATATTTCAAGCAGGTATGTTTAACACCTCCTGGGGGATGCTGCAGCATGAAGACCCATCATGTAGCAGAAAATACAGAACAAGCCCCGCACCTGGTGGAGCTGCAGCCCATTGCTGGGCAGGCCTGTGGGAGGATGCTGTGCCTGGCTCTGGCAGAACCCAGGGACAGCTCGGCAGGGCCACCTCCCCTTCCCAGGGCTGGACCGGGCAGCCCGATGGCGACTGCCGCACTTTGATTTATCTGTCCCGTTATAATCAGCGCTCATTACAATCACTTAGAGCAACACTACAGGCCTCATTACGGACTAGGCACTCGCTGCCATTAGTCTTTAAGAAGGATAGCGCTCAATTTGCCTGGCAACATGCGAGGTCCTGACCTTGGAGCTATTAGGGAAAAGATTAGACTGCAGTGTGACCATGTGTGCAGACATGAGCAAACCAAATTAATTTCTGGCAAAGGGAGGCACCAGGCAAGGACCCTGCCATCCTGAGGACACCTGAGAACTTCTCCATTCCCCAAAGGAGATAAGCTAATGGCACGTTTAAAGGAGCCTGGTTCTGAAGGTGAAGCACATCCGTGGTATTTAGAGAGATATTAATCCAGTTTCCCCACAAAGTATTTGCTTGGCTGATCAGATTAAGGGATCTAGCCTTCAACAGCACACCCCCACCACAGCAGGCCCCAAGAAATCTGTGATACTTCACAGCCTCAGACATATTGCACCATGTGTACCCAGCTGCTACAATAATTAGCTTATGAATGTATCAGCTGGTTCTGTGATTTTTATAAATAATAACTAACCTACAGAGCAGAAAGATTTCCATGAGCCTAATATTAGCAAGAAATTGCAAGGTGCGCCTAACTGAATTGTCATTGTGCTAAATGCCCTGTCTTCTCTCACGTTGTGCGGGACTGGATCTCCCCCAACACCATTTATAAATATTTATTTTTGCAATGTATTTGTGTCAGCTTTCTTCACAAGAGCCATTATTCGCTCACCCCCACACATACACACGCATACCCACTGCGTGCATGTGTACACTTATCTGCATCAAATCTGTCCTTTCACTGCTCTTTTCCTATCCTTCCCTCTCTTTATTCAAGCAATCATTCAAGACCTATCTATCCATCTACGGGGCTGTTCATTAGGCAATAGCTTTGACTAATACGTGAGAAAACACAGAGTGCCGCAGCTTACTCACACGTTCTTTATGGCTGCAAGTAACCGCCTTCCCTATGCACAGATGAAAAGTCTGCATCGGCTTTTTTTAATTATTTATTTAAATAATCTTAGCACGCCATCCAAGAAAGTTTTGCAGTACCAGGCAAAAAAAAAAAAAAAAGTGTAAATGTCAAATAAAACAGTGACAGATGACAGTATTCTCTATTGAATAGCACCGTTTCTTCGTGCATGTTCAATGAGAACTCATGAATTATTAATACACAAAATCTCCTTTTACTGTTAAAAATCTCAACTTGGCGTTTTTTGGTTACAATTTTTTTATTTTCTTTTATTTATTTCTTTGGGGTCTGTGTATGTTACACAGAGCTTTCCAGGAGAATTATTTCATTTAAGAAATGCTAACATACAGAAATTTTTGGAGCTACAGCCATTCACAGTGAATTTTCATCTATAGCTGCATTTATCGGCATGAAGAAGGAAAAGTGAAGGAGACACTATCTCACCACCTTTTCCCCCGCTCATCCACAGCATTTGAGCTCGCTGCTTTATAAGTAAACACAACTTCTGTGAATGTATTCTGAAAAATCTAACAAATAGCACACCCTTCCCGAGACCCGTAATATGCCGTGTTTCTGGTCCTGCCTCCCCTGCACATCACAGGTCTCACTCCACTGCACAAACAGCCCCCTTGGCTGCCACAGAGTTACCACAGAGTTTGATACACACCAGTGTCAATATGGGTGGCAGAATCCAGCCCTTAATGTCAGCTTCTAAGGTTCTCAAACGAGAATGTCTTCCATTAAAAATAAGAGGAGGAAAAACAGCACAATTAAAGGATGCTTTTGGCTCTACATTCAGGCACACCCAGAGCTTGTGGTTACAAGGAATTCTGCTCAGAACTTCCTTCATTTCACCCCAAAACTTCTAGAGGCATCAAGAATGCAGCCCAATTTAGCCCATTAAAGAGCACTGCAGAGAAGTGCTGGCCTCTATTTTTGTTGTTCTCATGAGACAAGATAAACATTTTCTAAGCATTTTGTTTGATAAAAAAAATAATATCATATTAATGTCCTATTTTTAACCTCTCTGTCTTCTAATCAAATACATTTCCACATAGCTAAGCAAACAACAACAAAAATCTGCAGAAAGCCAGCCATTCCCATTGTGCTTTCATGCTGTTAAAGAAACAGCATGCTTAGAACACCAAAGCATGAGCCTTGGTGCACTCAAACCACCTCGAGGATAGCTAGCTGGTGCAGCAATCCTGAGCCATATCCTCTGTCACTTATCCCTGAACCCTTTTTAGCAGCTGGACCCTTTCACTTTTGCTGGGCTTACCCTGGAGCAGGGGAGGCTGCCCCGGCAGCCAGAGGTAGCAGACCACGCTAAGCTCAGTCTTCCAGCGCTCAGTGAATGTGTGCACAAACACACTGACCCCAAAACTGCTTCCTGCAGATCTGCTGCCCTGCAGTCTGCCAAGGACCAAATTTCAGACCAAGGACAAAGAAGGCACATGGGAAGGGTTCGGGCTCACAGTCATGCTGGGGTACAGGCCCGTGTTTACACTTTGCCAAAAGCCACTGCAGGAGGTGGCAGTTGGGTGTCCACGGTGACTTAGTCACAGGCAGCTGTTCTGCTTTGAGCATGGATAAACCTGCAGCTAAACTGACCTTGTGTTTCCCTGCACTTACATTAAAATTAATAACAATAATAACAATAACATCAATAATCACAGTAACAATAATAATAATAGTACTACAGTTAGTTTTCTGCACTGACATTTTCTAGGGTCTCCAGTGAAAGCATGAGTAGGCAAATGAAGAGATTTTAGTAAGAGTGATTCAAGAATAAATCTCAAAAATAAATGTAAAAGGCCATTTCCTCACCCACATCATCAGTGCAGAAAATGTCAACATATGTGACAAAAGGAAAAAAAAGCAGCAATGATTGACGCAAGTCTTGAAAGATTAGTAAAGAAATGCTGCATTCCCCCGAGAAGGCTCCCTTCCCACGTGGGATCACAGGAGTCCTCTGGACAAACTTCCTCAGCATCTCTTCTCTCAGCTCAGTTTGGGACTCTCTACAATGCGAAATGAGCCAGATAATATTCAGCTCTTGTTCCTTAGTCGCCAAACTCTCTTACCATGAATCCAATAAGTGTCTATTAAAATAAATAAACCCCCTAATGATTCAAGATAACCTAATCAAGAAAGCTGAAATGGATAAAAGACTAACTGTAATGGAGAGTTCTGTCATGGCTTCAATGAATTCTTGATGAGGGCCGGGGGAGGGGGACTGAACCTGAGAAGCTTTACTTGGAGCATTTTGATACAGTCCAAGGTTAATCACTCAACAGTCTGGATTTTCTGAAATGTTTGGTACTTTTCCTCCCCAAAAAATTCAAGGCAAAATGCAAAGTAGTTTTATGAGGGCCAGTTTCTCCCTAGCCTCATAAAGCATGAAATTACTAAAAAAAAAAGAATTATATACATGCGCCATGAAGTACCTTAGATTCATGGGAGCACCAAGTCTGCTTACAGTTCTTGGCCTCAGAGGGAAGGATGCTGTGCACTGAGGATATTTCCAGCATGCCAAGTTCAAACTAGCTTCTCCCCACACTAGAGAGGAAGTGTGGGCTTGTGGTTAGGGCAAGCAGCCCACCATCAGCTCCCAGGTCTGCCAAAGACTTCATGAGCAAAGCCCCAGCTTCACAACTGTCCCTTATTCGCTCAGCTGCTGAGAGGGCAATGCACTGCTGCAGATGCTGTCATAGAATCATAGAACAGTTTAGGCTGGAAGGGACCTTTAAACATCTCTAGTCCAACCTCCCTGCAATCAGGAGGGACATCTTCAATAGATCAGGTTGCTCAGAGTGCATGCAACCTGACCTCGAATGTTTCAAGGGATGGAGCATCTTCCATTTCTGTGGGCAGCCTGTTTCAGTGTTTCACCACCTTCATTGTAAAAAGTTTCTTCCTTATATCTAGTCTGAATCTACCCTATTTTAGTTTCAAACCATTACCCCTTGCCTTGTCACAACAGGCCCTGCTAAATAAGCCCAATTTAAGTGCTGAAAGGCTGCAATGAGGTCTCCCTGGAACCTTCTCTTGTCCAGGCTGAACAGCCCCAACTCTCCATGCCTCACTTCACAGAAGAGGTGCTTCAGCCATTTGCTGGTTTTTGTGGCCCACTCTGGAGTTGTCCAACAGGTCAAAGTCCTTCCTGTGCTGCAGACCCCAGAGCTGGATGCTCTCCAGGTGGGGTCTCACCAGAGCAGAGTAGAAGGTAGGAATCACCTTCCTTAACCTGCTGGCCACTCTGCTTTGGCTGCAACCCAGGACAGAGTTGGCCTTTTGGGCTAAGAATGCACTTTGACAGCTCTTGTCCAGCTTTTCATCCATCACCATCAGCCTGTGCTGATACTGGGGTTGCCCTGACCCAGGTGCAGGACACTGCACTTGGCCTTGTCAAACCTCATGAGGTTCATATGGGCCCAATTCCCTTGTCCTGGATGGGGGTCGCACTGTGACTGCATATACAAGTCTGCAAAAAAGAAGCTCTAGTCCAAAGGTACTTCAAAGAAATTTTAAGTTCAGTCAAAGAGAGAAATGTCTTTCTGTATTTCTTCTGTGTGACAAGAATATAGAAATATCAGCACAACAGATACGCCACAGCAGTAGAGATTCAAAGCATCATAAAGGCACTGAGATGATAAGGCTGTAAGAAGTGCCCTATATGCACACACTACATACACTACACATCTTCACCACCAGCTGCTTTTTCTAGCTGCTGTTCATCATCACGGGAAGCTAATTAGTTTAAGGCCACAGAAAACACCTATTATAAGCTAAAAGGGAGAGAGAAGGCATCCCATCCTATCAAATGAATACAAGGGAATGTCAGTTGGGAAGCAAAGAAAGGGAAGGATGAAATTAAGGGTTTCTAGACCTAACCTTTCCTCAAAGTGACACTGCTCATTCCTCTCACAATGCCTGTACTTCCTTCTTGGAGGACAAGCAGGAGGTAAGGGCATGGGAAGGTGGCCATGTGAAGTGTTGAGTCCCATCTAGCATGGGATCCTACTGTGGGCTAACACCCACGTTGGCCAGAGAGCTGGCAATAAGGCAGGGATCTTGACACGAAAAAAAAAAGTAAGAGGAAAGGCAAGGAACTGTCATAGTGATTTCCATCCATAGGCCTGAGTTTTTCTTTGCCTGAAGGGCCTCAACTGAAGTGCTTTTCAGCCCCCAAACTCAAACCCTCATCAAGTTTATTGTTTGTTTGTCTACTTTTCAACAGGGTAAAGATACAACCCTGAGACTAAGCTGTGGTATCTTAACATTTTTTCAAATGTTGGTCAATAGGGACTCTTCTGCTTTACTGTGGTGCAACTGGAACAAACTCCAGTCCCTTGAAAAGAATTTCAGTTTCAAGGCTATACTTCTAGTTTTCATTGGACTGGTGAATGCTCCATTTGCTGTTCCCAGGGCTGATCCCCAGTAACATGCACCCTGCTTCCCCATGCCACCCCATGCTGATTAAGAAGAATCTCTGGCCCTGGGAGAACTGTGGGAAGTTTGATCTCCATGTTCGTATAAACTCTGCGCTCCCTGAGAGTGTCAACAAGGGCTCCAGCCAACTGTGCCCACAATTTATTTTGATAGTGACTGTTTATTATGAACAGAACTATATTCGTAAACTCATTTTGCAAAGACTAAGAAAGAAATGGCTGCTGAGCACTGCACAGCCTCTCATAGGACTCTCATCGGCAGAAGTCAAAGGGTGATGCTGCTGCAGAGCATTAGAGAAGTGCAGGCACACGGTCATGGGGGAAATTGTTTTCCTGAAGTTGTACTGTAGAGCAGTTGCAGAACTGAATGTAGAAGCCAGTTTTAAAACCCAACAGTCCTAACTTGCAGCAATCCAAGGCCAAAGTCTCTGCCTATCCCACTGCCCAGCTCTGCACACACACAGGCCACCCAATTTGCTCTGAAACAGCACACCAGAAACCCATCTTCTTGTGAATTAAATGTAACCAGGGAAGCCCAAAGTGTAGACTGGAAACCAAACCCTGGTGTTCCAGCCACACTCAGAAACATTCCCAATGTGGTAATACAGGTCCCAGGTTTAGCCACTAAAAGAACAAAGGGCACTAGCAGGTAGCATCCCCAGAGAATCCTGCTGTCCATCAGGTACATCACTAACAGCTGGCAACTAAAATAGGAGGGTAGCTTTGGAGGCTGTGTTGTGAGGGCACTGAGCTCTCAGCTCCTGCTGGCTTCAAAAATACAAAGGGATGCATAGCACTTCACAAACGCTAAAAATATCTAGGTATAAATTGCAAGGAATAAAATGCATATTAAGTGATGAATAAGTCAATGTCTGAAATGAATGGCTTGAAATCTTTATGAAGGTGGATTCCTTTAAAGAATTCTCACCATACTACCTTAGTAGTATGGTGGGAGGCCCATGAGGCCCTGAAACTTGCATTTGTGTTGACTTCTGAGCTCTGTGATTTGCAACCTCTAGCATTTTCTAGAACCTGCCCTTCTCTTCAGTTGCTGAGACTCTGCCATGACTTAAGAACGAAGATGGTTACTTGTTAAATTAGAGGTCAATTAACTCCACCAGTAGATGATGCCACTTGCAATAACTGTTCTCAGTGGGTACCACTCTTCCTGTACGCAGACAGAAGAGGAAACGAGGCCTCCATTGCCTCTGGATGTTCTCTCGGGTACATGACATACAGCCCTGTGTATAAAATGTCAAAACATCCCTGTCGGAGATTCACTGCCTGCTAAAACTGTGAAGATCTCACAGCACCGTGGATTGCTGTTGACAGAACAGCAGCGCCCAACATAACACATGCCTTGTTAGCAAACTGGAAGCCTCTCAGTAGTCTGGGGTGAGGGAATAATAGAGGAAGCCAATGCAACACAAGCCAGGCCTGTGGAGAATAGCAAGTGAACGAACCTTGGCGGAGAGTCCAAGCAAAGCCTTAGACTAGTTCTTTCTTCCCCCCTTTCAAACTCTCTCTTCTGCAAACATGGGCAGTTTTCAATGAGTGCTTCCCACCATGTAACTCAGCTGCTGAAATCAGCAGCATTTTCACCAGAAATGTCCACAACTGGCACAGCTGGCCTGTGCAAAGCACAGGGAACATGCAACTGCTAGTTTTCAGACTAGCTAGACCTAAGGCATCACGCTGACCGTGACACCGTGGCTCTCTCCTATGCAAGCAGCTGGGTCCTTGCTTTTGGCACTCCTCCAGGCCACAGAACTCCCCAGCCAGTGGCAGGACACCACAGGCACACCAAGCCAGGCCAGGGGCAGGCACACAGGTGGGCTTTGGGGTAGGGGGAGGCCCCATACCACTGTGGCTCTTGGCTGTGGCTTGGCTGTCCCTGCCTTCCAGTGCCCCCATAAACCACTTTCATGCTCCAGCAGAGCGCTATGACATCTCAGCACGGCGAATGCTGGGCCATCCCAGGGAGCCAGCACTGCTTTGGCAAGGCTGCGAAACAAAAGAAACATCAGCCTCAGAAACACTTCTTTTTCGCTGCTGCTGAAGAAACAAAACCTTTATGAGCAGTAACTTTGCTTTAAACAATAACATTTGTGGATCCTGTTCTTAACCTTTTGCATCTGGTGTTCAAAATCTGCCCTGCTTTTTTTCCACGTGAAAGATTACAGATCTTATTTTTGTTTTGGCACTGGTGTGCAGTGCTGCCAGAGAAGTGCACTCAAGCTGGCACAGACCAAAGCTGGTGAGCCACCCAAATTATTGTTGGGTGGTTCAGTCCCTCTCTATTTCAAGAAGCCTCTGGCTATAATGACAGGAAGCTTGCAGGCAATTTTAAGCCAAACCTCAGAGAGGCTGGCATTCTGTCTGTGTTAAACACTCCTTATTAAAAGCTGTCCAGTCCGGATTCTGGGTGGAACTTTGATATCTGCATGGAGTAAAGAATAAGGGGCACGTTTGCAAAATCAATTGTGCAGTTTTTATATTTACTGCACGTTTACCACATATGTCATTTATTACACAGTGGAAAACCGTTAAATGCACAGTAGTTGTGCCAAGTGGCATTATGCTTTTAACAGCTTTATTCGTTTAACAGCTCCAGTTCTCATTATATTTTGCCATGTGGTACATGAGATTTTTATGCATTTAACAGTTTAAGAGGGTTCCATGGTATTTTCCTTTTATGTATTTCATACTGAGCCTGGGATTTGGTTTGGGGAGTAGAGGGACTGTAACCCCTGTACCCTGACAAGAGAAAGCAAAAGGCAAAGAAAATTAATGATTACATGAAGAAGGAAAAATTAATCATATCTCCATGTGTCAGGGCACAAATACCTGTAACAAGGACAAGGCTTTCCCATGTGCTTTGATAGCTTTTGATGCTTTGTTTATACGCCTTTCAACCGCTTATTTTACATCTACTTTAATGACTATAATGTTGCTCCCCTGCACAGAGGAAAAGAAAGTCTGTGTTTTTCAGAGCGCATGCACCTAGATACTTCTATCCCACTCTCTCATTGTCACATGCACATTTGTGCATTTTTGTGCGCATATTGATGCCCTCTGCTAGCACAACTGAATAATTTCATCCAGGATCAGAAGCAGCTCTTTTCACTGAGTAAACAATTCCTTCCAACAATCTCCAATCCACTTGCTGCCCTTCAAAAAAATCTGTCTGTCCTCCTTTCCACAAAATCCCTTCTGGTGCATTATATTTTTTTAAAGAGTTGGATGAAATTTTTAAATTAATGGATTCTCTTCAAGAATTTCACCCCGACCTAGGTTTGCCCACATGTATTTTTTACACCCAAGGTAGAAATTAATCCAGGAGAGCTCACTGCAGTGCCTTCTCATGCCTTTTTGTAAAAATGATTGGATCCGATGTGAATTATTCACATGGCAATACCGTATGCACCACATACAACATGCTAAAAAGGAAACACCTGCCTAATACACTGTTTCCCATTGCCTTCCCTCAGTTAACCACTTGAGAAAGCAATTTCATTACCAGCTGAATGAGTAGGATACCAACATTTTGAAAGTTCCTTGTCCTACTAGCAGAGGTGTAAGTTATATACCACACGTGGGAAAAGACATACATGTTTGTACAAAAGGGGAGAAAAAGCTTGGCTGTGAGCTGACCCTTTCCTCAGCCTCTTTTAAAAGGGAAAAGGAAACCACTTAAACGGGCAAAAGCCAAACATGACAGGTTCCCCAGAGATGAAAATTATTATTATTGTAGGAACAGATGTAATTTTATTGGTGGCAGGAAGAGATGGATCTAGTCCCAACCCCAGAGTTTGCTTTAAAAACAAAACCCCAGAAAGCCCCACAACAATGAAATTCTCTATACCACTCACCTGACTTTTATTGGCAGCCACTTTGGCAAACAGAGCTTGAGATACCTTGGCCCTTTTCATCTCCTGTTGGATCTCATCATAAATGGCAGCTGTGATGTTGACGTTGGCGCTGTCCGCCTTAATGGGGAGGTCTGTTGTTGGTGTCGAGGTTTTGGCCTACCAAGAGACCATGAAAATAATAATTAAAAAAGTGCTGCTTTCAGCCCAGCCATCTGTGCAGAAATTATCAAAGGATTTCAGTCAGCTGATGCCAAACTGCATTAGCTACAGAGGGACACTTCCTGTCCATTATTCTAATCAGGTTAATTGTGATTGGAAATAATTGCAGTGCATTCCTATAGGACATGCAAGGCCCTGTCAACTCTCCCCCTCTCCCTCTCCCAGCATGTTTATTGAGCAGCTCAACAACAGGATAGGTAGCTGGGGCACTGGGCTGCAGGCAGTGCAGACACTGGCTTTACCAGCCAGCTACTGCGGCCCAGCCACCAAGCTCTACCTTCTCCCCCCTCTCTAAAAATGGCCTACACCTTGGAGGAAGAGCCAATTCTCCCAGAAAAAATGAGTAAATGGGTAGAGGTCTCTAAATAATAAATTATTACTCAATTTAATGCACTCCCTCAAGTCTCCCTCATCCTTTATTAAAACTATACGTATGTCACTTGAGTATGTATGGTTTCCCAGCCTTATCATCATTATGCTAGCCAGACAGTCACCTAATTTCACCTAGGAAATCAGTGGAAATGAAAAAAAAAAATCATTTCATAAAGCTGGGCTTTGGCATGCCTTTGATGTGCTGCCCTCATTCTCCTAAACTCATATTGAGATTTTGTGTATTCCACTGCACTCCTTTTAATTGAATGATTTCCCATCAGCTTCTGTGACAAATGAAGGACAATAACGGACGCTGCCAGTACTTTCCCTGGGCTGGACTACCCCTACAAGGCTTCTATCAATCCAGTTCAGAAGACTGCTACAGCATGTTGATTTTAAAGCCCCTCGGACTGGTGGTCCCCAGAATGCACTGGCAGGAGAGGGAGTGAGGGCAGTGTGATGGGCACTGAGTGCTCCCAGCACCAGCTGCCCCTTGGAGACAGATCTCATTTACTTTCCTGGGCTCAAAGAGGAGAGATACCAGGGCTGATCACTGTACCCCTTACACCTTTTAAGGGAAACATGCCAGTTACTGATATAAAACCTCTATTTTCTCTTGAGATGTAAAAGTCTCAGGAAAGAATACAACCTAAATGGCAAAGCTCACACTTCCCAGTAGATACCACCCATACCCCTCAGTGAAACTCATAGTTGGCCCAATTATGAACCTTTTCAGATGGATCCCAGTTTTGTGTCAGAGTTGAAGTCTGCTAGAGTACATCTAATGCTAATTTTTAACTAGGCAGACACGCTCAAATGTTTATTTGTTAATGGGAAGGTTAACTAGGCAAAACCAAACCTTCTGAACTTATTTTTCTGTTTTGTTGTCCTCCAAATCGTCCTCTTCCTAACATCTCTTTTTTACCAAGGCTACATTAATAATGGTGCCAAAATCCAATCAAGACAACACTCTAGACTAACCACTCTTTCTTACCACTTCCATATAAAGCTTTAACCAACCTGTATCTTTTCCCTATCTTACTCTCCAGGCTCAGCAGGCACTGTACTGGGCTTGTTCCCTGCCAGTCATAGGCAGGACACACGCAGAAAGGGTGTAAGATTTTCCTGCTTCCTAAGGCCAGCCCTGTGTGCAGGCAGGGGCAGCTGGACAGCAGCTGGGGCAGAGCACAGCCACCATGCCCCGGGAGGCCAGGGCTAAACCACCGCCATCCACAGGCCATGCGCTGGGCACAGTCCAACACAGGGACCAACAGGGACACCCCTCTCTGAAACGCAATGTTTACAGATAGATGAGAGTTAGGGCAACTGTGGGAAATGCAAGAAAACAACAAAGAGCTCAAGGAAAGGAAAAGGACTGTCCAAGTCTGTCAGGACTAATTTAATGGGGATTTGTCAGGTATAAAAAAGTCTTCCCAGGCTCTGGAGCCTTTGGCTAGCACAGCAGCCAAGGTCACTACAGTCTCAAAGGCTGTTATGGATGTCTGAGATCCTGAGAAGAACAAAATTAGCATGTAAAAGGAAGATTTAAAATATAACTCCATCCTGCATAGGTCTCCTACACTTCCAGGTCCACAGCCACATGTCAGAAGAAGTCCTGCCCTGTACACCCTGAAAGCTGCACCATTTTTTATTTAATCACCAAAATAGGAAGGGCAAGTACCAACCCAAAGTATCACAGCCACTGAAATAAAGTATTTCATATTAAAGGCCTAGATTCAAAGCTGGTCTTGATACTAAGGAGTTCACCACTATTGAAATATCTTGTTGCAAACAGTGGGGAAAAAAATAAAAAGTGTTTGCAACCACAGTGCCAGAGCACTGCAACCCAACCCTTAGTGCCGGGGTTCTGTGTGCACACCACAACTTCCAACAGCTCAGAGCCTCTTCCCCACAGCAACTGTACCCCATTGTCTGAATCAATCTGCCATTCTCACCTTGAGGCAGGTCCTGAGCCAGGGATATCACAAAAGGGTGGCTTGGGGCTGGCTCAGTCAGGGAGAGCTGAGCTGGGTTACTCTGCATACCCTTACACATGCCTGCATGACAGCCCCAGCACGAGCATTGCCACAGGTATCTGCCATTCCTCTCCTACCCAGCACACTCAATCCCCAATGCATTGCTGCAGGATATCAGTATCTATGGAAACTGTGTTTCCAATTGCCATTCCATCACCTTCTCTGGCACACTAACACAGTTTCCTGCAAGGTTGGTACAGCTCCTGCCACTGCTGCCCCAAAGTACCCTGCTCCAGGGTAGGTAAGAGAGCTGCCTGGGGAGCCGACGCTGCCGGGAATCGCCGCGCTGCCTGCAAGGGTGGCATTTGTCTCCTCAGAACTAATACCAGGCATATGGAGAAGCGCAGTAGCCGTGCTGCCTGCCCAGGAGCTGGGAAGAGCCTCATTTGCAGAGGTGTCCAAGTTGTCAAAACAGCACCTGTGCTGACTGGTGCTGGCCCTCTGAGGGCTGGGGAAATGTTATCCAGCGGGCACAAGGCGAGCACTGGGTACACAAACCTTTGTATGCTGCTTTTGCTGATCAAAAACCTCACAATATTCTACTGGATTCCTCAAGCTGAAATAAGGCAAGAATGGGCTGGTTTATACTTCTAGAGTATGGCTTTCTAGCAACATTTAGCTCTTACAAAAGCAGGCAAAATTTCCATTATTTTAAATTATGTTCTAGCTGTGGCTAGAGCATGGGAAAATTGCATATTTCAACACAGGAATGAGATGGGGCAAGGGATCCAATTTTTATTCTCACTAGATTGCATCTAAACTCACAATTTCCTTTCAGTGCTTGATTCTAGTGCAAAACGTATTGCAATAAATATTAGCAGGAGTAAGCTAATTCTTTAAGGAATCAATACCAATGCAGAAAGTGGGTACACTATTTAAATAGTAGAATAGTTCCCTATAGATTTTTATTTTCATTTAAAGGTAACAAAAAAGGTAAGGAGCATACAATGAATTTCCCATGTAATAAAAATTCAGTGTCAAATTTGGGTTGGCAGGATGCGCTTGCTTTCAGTGAAAACACTTCTTTACATCATTTATTGTGGTGAAGTGCACCTACATGTTCGGGTTAAACTGAACTACCTCAACAGTTTCTACAAAATCAACACACCTTCCCTAAGGATGGTCAGTTTTTGCATGTAAAACTTCTCTTCCCCCAGCAGTGCTTGCTTGCTTACTTACTTTTAGCAGCTGCGGCTACAGAATTCAATGAGAAGTGCTCAGTGATATTTTTAGAAGGGTTACACGGGCCCATTTACTAAAGATCAGAAAAGTGCTAGAACTGACCCATCATGTCTGCACTGTTAGAAAGTTCAGACTCAAGTCAGGCAAATGTCATGACAGAAGTTCATCATCAGCCCTGCGCAAGCACCCTCACTTTCCAGAGTAAACATCTGTGACTGCATCAGCCCGGTACAAGGCGGGATGACTATTACAGTGTACTATGTGGATGCTCCTTCTTGGTGCAAAGGAACAATCTACCCAGGGAAGAGTGGGCAGCAACAGCACGTTAATAAACACATGCAGTTAAGGTAATGAGGTAACAGCTGCTCGGGAGCTCTAAAGAATCATCTTCCTTCCCAGCACCCTGTCCGCTCCTCTTTCTGTACCTCAAACATTTACTTGTAAAAACCTCTAACTCAAGAACTGTGATTTCCTATGCAGAATACAGAGCACAGTGTTTTTTAACATCATCTATCTAATGCACTATCCACCTCTGCTTGCTAGACACCTTTTATTGCAACATATATGAACCAGAAGCCCAAAAATTTCCTCTGTGCTCTGAAGAAGGTAATGGACACAGGTAAAAAGCTGCATGCACTGTCTTTCTATAATATATTCTATAATTGCCATTTAACGGATATATATCAACAGTCTGTATGAAATGCCCACATGTACTCTTTCAGGCACTAGTGTTACATACTCGTTTGCATTTATGGCATTAATTAAAGCTAGAATAATCTTCACAGTGTCTTGCTGAAATCCACTACATGTCTCTTAATAGCCAATCTGAAACCTTACAAAAGATTTTCCACAACTCATCTGGGCAAAAGAAGCAACAGACAGGGGAAGGGTGGAAAGAAACTCCTTCCCTGGAATAATCCACACAACAAACAGGTAACAAGGGATTGCATCTTACCTGGGGTGTTCTGGAGGAGCTTGGGCTGCTGGCAGCTGAAGACACCATGCTCACATTTGGGTTCATACTTCTCTCTCTCTCATCCTGATAGATACGATCCCGCTCCGAATCAGGCAAGTTGAGGAAATTCTGCATTGCCCTTAAGTTAACCAGGAGGGACTGGGAAGCTGTCCTAGGGTCTTCTTCTTTACGCAGGATCTCTGACAACAAACCCTGGTTTAAAAAAAAAAAAAAAAAAAAAGACAGTCATGTGTTGATGGGTTTCTTTGGTTTTTAAAAATTTGTTTAGTGTAACCAGCTGGGTTGCAATACTGAGAATCTACATCAGAATCTCATGGGCTCTCCCTGAGGGGATATTTTGTAGG
Organism: Acanthiza pusilla; assembly: GCA_036630365.1. Classification (NCBI taxonomy): domain Eukaryota; kingdom Metazoa; phylum Chordata; class Aves; order Passeriformes; family Acanthizidae; genus Acanthiza; species Acanthiza pusilla. The sequence goes on from JAXCHO010000019.1 coordinate 8,918,524, forward strand.
AAAGTGTTTGTCTTCTGGGGGCTGGGATTTATTTTGGGACTGTCCTAATCTGGCACAGTAATAAGCTTCTGAGTATGGAGGTGCTGGATAGGAAGGTAGGTGCACCGGGTAGAAGAAATTACAGTTATCACCAGGTGCTTGCTGCAAATATTTTAGGAGCTGTTAGATCTCTCTCTCTCTCTCTTTTTACTTGAAGCTGGGAACACTTGGCAATCCTGTTCATTTTTGACAAATCTGCCAAGGTTGGTAAATTTAGTTTCGACATTTAAACAGTGCAGGAGGTTTATAAAGAAAAATGTTTGGCTGGGTTTTGATGTTACAGTCCGTTCATTTCAGTTTGGACAGTCATTTCTGAAAGGAGAAAAATGAAGCAATAATAAAACCTTAGAATCTGGCTTTAGGGATTTAACCCATTCTTTCATACCTCATTTTAAAATACCGCAGGCTTCACATTGCAACCGTAAATGAACACCATATTAATCTAGTTTTTACAAAAGCCATTACACAGCACTTCCAAAAAATAAAGAGTAAAAAAAAAAAACCAGAAAGAATTGGAGAGATGAAAATATCATTAAAAGAGGCTTAAATTTAATGATGGGATTAAATTTATGCATAACTCTATGTACTCGCACTCAATAGTTCTACAGATTATCTAGAAGTGAAAGGCACACAAAGCACACAAGTCTGGATCAGGACCTACAGAAACTATCAAGGACACAGCATGTGTCACCAGCTCCCCCCAGGCACCCCCTCATATCCAATACTTCACAAACTGGGAGTTCATTCCAAAAAGCAGGAACGGCAAAATCCTGAACTAACGCGTTTTAATGTACTGGTGTGCAAAGAAGCAGAGAGGGAGTATTTCTGCCCATCGAGACTGCTTATATCTGAACATAACGTATCGTTACAGTATCAAAATGATATCTTACGTTAACATGTGATTCTATGTGCTCATTATTTTAAAAGGCTATTCTGCCAATATGTTTCCCTGAGCCATCCGACACCATTGCTGCTTCCCTCCTGTCCCAGCCCGGAGGCTGTGTGCACCGTTGCTCCCAGGAATGCCCACCACAGCAGCCGTGTCAGATCCCAGTCCGAGCTGGGAGGACTCCCCTCGGCCTGCTCTGGGAGAGGAGCAGTGCAGCTGGCGCGGGCACAGGGACCTGGACACGGCTCTGCTGTGGCTGTTGACATGAGTGTTTTGCAGTTACTTCACAGCCAGGATCAAGGAAGCTGCCTCCCAAGGACAGGCAAGGCTTACTCCTTTCTTGTCAGAAAAATGTTACTAGAAAGCAACCACATACTCCAAGCCCTGGAATATTTAGTTCTCATTTATTTTCTTCCATTTCAGAGAGCCTCCTTCAAAAAGCCTTGCTAAAAGCACTGTCACTACAGTTGGTCAATTAACCAAATGCCAACATTTTTAGTATATATTGATCTTATTTACCAGGCTTCCTGACAAAGCCAACTGACCAGCAAATGACATATCTGTATCTACATTTATCTGCTACTAAACACCTACACTAAAACATACATGTGAAAGCTCTACTTCAGCAGTGTTTATCCCACAAATGCTCAAAGCAAGCTCCCCAGACAGCCTGAAGGTAGGCTCCATCTTTTCAGCTCCTCATCTAAATAACCAAGCAAAGACACTCCCAATTACATTTTTCTGCAATTAGCAGTGTGGGTACCAGAGGGACTGGAGCTGGGAATGGAACCGTGGTGAGTTCCACTCAGAAATGGGATGGGAGAGAGAAGGTGGCTGGTGAAAAAGGTCTGCACTGGGAAAAAGTCAGAAGAAGTTGCAGTGCTGGGCTGTCCTCTGGTATTTTGTGTGACCTCAACACAACTGCATGCTCATACTTGGCTGATTCTTCAGGGTTTACCACCCCTCAGAGAAGCTAAGAACATTCTGAAAAGCTTTCTAAAGTTTGACAGGCTCATAGGCTGGGGGAGATTAACCAAAAAAGGACATACAGGAGCTTGAAGCCACAACCCACGAGTCCAAGACTGATGCAAGTCCTTATTAATTTTTTCCTTGAAAGTCAGTGAAAAATTCTCCAAATGAAGTAAATAAATGAAAATATTGGTTCCACCAATTCCCTAAATTCCTAATTCCCTGTGTCTTTGAAAGGACATATATATAACTTCTTTTTAAAAGAAAAGCTCAACTTCAAAAATTGAGTTTAGTATGAAAGAAATGGACCTGAAAGCTACTGGAGTTGACTCTTAGTTTTTTCTCCCTCCCATCTTAGCGTCACTAAATTTATAGTCCAATTTCAAAAATGGAGAGCAGAAACATATGTGAAAGCATGCCAGCAATTACTTTTCCGTGCAGCCATTGACTCTGTATGTAAATCAGAGGCTCACAGGTACGAGTGGCTTGGTCATGGCACCAAGAGATATCTCACTGCCTGAGACACCAACCCTTGTGCTTAAAGGCTCTGATTTATCACCAGAAACACCTTATGATGGGGTAGACTTGGTGCCTGTGCTCTTGCTTCCATGAGGGTCTCATCCTGACCTGCTACAGGGACGTAGTAATATTTTGCAAGCACTACTGTTCCATCAGCAGGCTGGGAGCCTCACCTCCTAAAGCGGCACCTGCTCCAGGGGGGACCCTCTGCTCCCCCCAGCACTGTGACAAAGCAGCCCTGGCAAGGGTGAGCCCTGCTCCCCATGCCCCGCTGCAGGCCTGCAGGTAGGGAAACCTGGCTGCCAAGAGGGTTTTTCTGCAGCTCCTCTAAGTGCTTTGGCAGCTTAGGAGCCATGTAAACAGCGGGAGAGCTAATAAGAAAACTGACTCATGAGGGAAAAATCTCGTGTCCTCCTGCAACTGAAGATAAACAACAACGCCGGTAAACAGCAGCAGCAGATAGCTGAGTGATAGGGGAGGACAATAAAATAAAGTGCCTTGAGAGCAATAACGTTTACAATAATATAATTCTGAGCTACTGAAGTATACACAAACTAACCAGTGAGCAACATTATAAAAAATAAAGTGATATTAAATAATCTGTTCAGCCTTTTTGTCACCTGCAACAAATTAGGCTTTCAATATGCAAAACATCTTCCTTCCAGAAAAACAAATGATCATGATTTCATTTAATTGTAATTTAATGAGGCATAATGTATTTTTTAAAGTGATATACACCAGGTGTGTGGTGAGGAAACTGGCCCAGCCAGACAAACCCTACTGTTTCTATTTTTGAGAAAACCCTAAAGCCAGCCAGAGACTGTTTTCATTTCTGCAAATTATGTTTCTGCTGGAGGGGATGAGGGAGGAAACCCACAGCATTCATACATTTCTTATAAAATTCCATTGGCTAAATTAGCTCATTCTGACTTACTTACATCTCACATATTAAAAAATAAAAATAAAAAATTGGCAGTTTGCAGAGTAACCAATTCTACAAACCTAGAGGATCATCTTCAGGGACTAGAAAGCCTCTGTATGACTTTAAATAGCCAAACAGATCTTCTGCATAGAACACAGCTCCCAGGATACATTTTAGGACATGTAGCTTGATAATATCTTTGCTTTTCCACTCCTCTGCATCATTTTTTAACCGGCTGCTGAAGAGGCAACTGATGAAGTTTAATGTTCACACAGGCTGTGCTTGCAAACGAGGTGTGTGATCACCCTGAGACAAGGGCTCTGCACAGCCTGGTTTACCCTTGGAACTTGCACTATTTTTAAAATTACACACTGGATCCATAACTGACTTTATGAAAATAATACCTGTGGTGGAGAAAAAAGCACATGTCCAATCAAAACAAAAAAGTCACTGAATCTATTTAAAGTAGGAGTAATTTTGATGGTGTTTTTTCAAACTAGCTGAAATGTAGTCCTTTCAGGCCAGCAAAGTCACTGTCACAGGGGTTTGCTTTGCATTTATTCTATGAAACCCCATTTGTGAACTTCTTTTATTTACTACAGGATTTCCAGGAGAAACAACCCAAACCTCACTGGCAAGTAATCTTTTTTTAAGCAGCTTCTGAGTGATGATGCAGCACAACATAGAGCAAATGTTATTCCAACTAACTCCAACATCCAGTGGACCAACTGACCAAACTTCAAGGCAAACAAAGGCTTGACCACAGCCCACAGAAGGTGAGCAAAGCCTCTCTGTTCTCTTCCCAAAGGGCTGCTGCTCGGGCCTGGAAAGAGTGTCAATGTGATCTCAGTGGGACAGTAGGCTGCACCAGCAGTGACCAAAGGCAGGACAATTTTGCAACCAGAACTTTTGAAAAGCAATCTGGATGGGGCTGAGCTGGTGCTGCTGGAGTGCAGCCTAGACACTCATGTCCTGGGGACAGAGGAGGATCAGGGCCATCAGACAGCAGGAGACTCCCAAGCAGTGGACAGAGCCTCACACACATCAGGTTCGATGACTTGGATAGAAGACCCTCTTACAGACCTAAGCCATTTTACTACAAAAGCAGGCACTAATTTTAAAGATGTTCAGAGCAGGCTTTGGACAATCAAAACACTAGCCAAGGCAAAAATTTAAATAAACCCAACTAATGTGCTAAACCTCAGTTTATATGTTCTGTATAAGGAAATTATATATATGAAGGACTGAAAAAGCATAAACGCTTTTTCAGACATTCAGTCTATTTGTGCCTCTCTGTACTTCAGCTAGGGCCAAAAGCAACAGAGAAAATGCTGAAATACTAGAAAAATATTGCTTCTGCAGTGCTTAAAGTTCCAAGTACTTTTAATCCCTGCACTTGTACTGACAAGTTTCAATTGAAAAGCTATTCTGCTTTCCATCAGGGATAAATGTGACCCTGAGCCGGATGAGAAAATGCAGAGATTTATTCAGTTTCAACATCTGGATCTTAAAGGTCAGAGATGGCAACCTTGTCCCCTCTCAGCACACAAGGCCTATTTCCAGAACGGAAGGCAGCACCCAGGGAACCCCTCGTTAGCTCTGCATTTCTACTGAACTACACTGTTACTGTATCGTGAGCATACAACAACAAACTTGATTTTGCCAGGCTAAAATCACCATTTATATTTACAGTTGTCTGCTACTTGCAATTGCAAGCTGGAGGCAGCAGGTCAGTCCAGGAGCTCTGCAGCAGAAGCAGTGACTTCCCGCAACTCTTCAAGGAATAAAGCATTTCCACCTTCTGTGGTTTTTTTCACGTCGGGGAGGGGTTTGACCACGATATCTCTCTGCTTCTCTGCAGAGAGGTCCCACCTTCAATATTGTCTTCTGGGCTGAACAAAATACATTCAGCAATTCTGAAATACTTCTCTTTGCCTCTAAGTAGACAGCACTCACCAAGGACCTGCAAGTACCATATGAAGTACTTGTAGGCTTCTTGGGATTCAAGCTCATTTTCAAATGCTCACTGCTTTGTTTCCATTCCCTTTCATCTCTTCCTAATTCCAGCTAGGATATGAAGCAGAAGTGCTGGAAGTCTATCAGAAATGCTTATATTGGCAATGTGTCCAGTCCAATTTTGCTAGGCAAAATTGCTTTAGATAATCAGTGGAAAATTTTGAGTGGTTAGCCAAACCAAGCACCTTCATGTCCATTCTGTCACAGTTTCCATCAGGCAAAAGTGGTTTTGTACCCTGTTCCCTGACCAGCTTGTCTCTCTCAATGGTAAAAATTTGTGGTGATACATTTGTATCAGTTTTATAAACTTCAGAACTTCAAGGCCTCTGGGTCTGACTCTCCACGAATGAGAGACCAACAGTCTCCCAGTACCCTTCGGTGTACACATCACATCAATCCTTCATTTAGAAGAAATCTCCTGATCTCCAGATTCAGTGCCTACAGCCAGAGTATGAGCCTTGTTCTTAAACTCATTTAACTAATGCTAAAATACATACATCTCAGGAGAGCTGCTTAGGCACAAAGCATTTAGAGGCTGATTTGAATAAAACTTATACAGGGTGCAACAATGACAATTTGATTTTTATTATTAAAAATGAAGTGTTTAAATCCTCAAAGAAAACTGCTTTATTGCATTAGTTTAATAAAGCCTCTTTTTTATTATGGTATCTGTTTTTATGAGAGAAGACAGGATGTGCATGCGGATCTGAATGCGGATGCATGCGGAAAAGGAGGCAGAGAAAGACTGACCACCTGCAGCCACAAAGTGCCACCATTTATATGACATGCATGTCAGACCTTTATCCTGAAATATGCTGGAAAATGAGCAAAGACACACAGCTTGTGCACGCTGCAGATCCGTGCCTTTGCTTCCAAGGTTCAGGACTCCGGTGCATCAGCTGAGCAGGCAGCAACCACCTCCTACAAGCACACATTCTGAAAGCCTGACTCACATGCTACTTAAGATCTTTTCATTCAGCCTATTGAATACAATTAAGTTAATTGAAACTGAAATTTTGGGCAGTGCAAAACCCACTGTTGGAACAAATATCCCATGTACCAAAAATCTGCAATTTATTAAATTAAGCACTTCCCTTACAGACTGCCTTCTTTCCTGTGAGTACAACAGAACACTGCTTGTGCCACATTACACCCAAGAATAAAACAAGCAGGCAGCATGAAAGGGTTTCATGCTATAAGAGAGAGTTTTCTATGAGGGTAAAAACCAACAAAGAATCTCCCCAAAAACCCAAACCAGAAGTCCTGCTAATTGAAAGTCTGTGCACAATGGGGCAGACACCATAGCGATGAATGCAGCATGACTGTCTCACTAGATACCAGGCAGAGAATTAGAGCTGCTTGTGTTCGTCTCATGTGAATTAAAGGGAAAATTATTCGCAAAATGAATTCTGTCCAGGATTTGGCTCACAAGCAAATAGAGGTGGAAGAGTCAGTTATTTCAACAAACCATATTTCTGATCTTAATGCCTTTTAGAGGACTCTTTTCTGAACCCACTTCCATTTGGGGGAATTTTGCCAAAGAAAGCAGAATTAAAATGAGGAGTCACAACCCATAGCCTTACTTCCTTAGCAACCACACTCCTGCTGTCAGAGCCCCCAGACCCTCTATAGGTGACCAGTAACACCTTTGTATGCCACAGAAATGTTATTTTTCTCTTCCTCATCGCAGAACCCTGGACTTGCCTGCAGTTGCACCAGAAGCTGGGACATCATCCAGCATCAGTCCTGTGTTCCCCTGTGCCTCAACCCACTCCTGCAGCCAAAGCGTGACCAAATCCCTTGAACAAGGAGGATCAGTGCAGGGATTTCTTCATAAACTTCACTACATCTGAAGTTGGTGGAGTTTCCTTCTCCTTGGGCTGTTACTTCCTTTAATCCAAGGAGATGTGGTTGGCACCAGCTAACCAAGCAGGAGCTGAGCTGGGAATGTGCTGCTTTCCCATCTGCAGGCTGGGAAGCAATCACTCCCACATGGAGCTGCTTGGGGCAGGAAGGAGAGAGCAGTGCTCTTTGGGAAGCAAGTTACAAGCAGCCTGAATGTGCTGGTGCTTTCACACAGCTCTCTGTATCTGGCCCCACAACAACTTGATTTAAAAAGCCTCAGATTCAAGGGTATTTCCAGTTTCAGAGGGTGTTCAGTAAAACAAGCACTGGCCACTCACCCAAACATTTTACTAGTTTTGGCTATTATGTCACAACGTTGGTAAAAAAAAAGATGCTTGAGAAAAGAGAAAGATGCAAACTGAAACACTCCTTCAGTCTATAGGCTTTGCAGTCCACTGGGCACTCCTAAGGAGAGCAGCAGTTCACTGATCAAGTGATTTAAATCATCTGGACTCTTACAAAGAGCCCAATAAACTGTCCTGACTGCAACTCCATGAGCTTGCAGCAAAGAGGGATGCTGAGCAAATGGGAGGAAAAATACTATGTTCATTTTCTTTATGCAAAACAGGATTCAAATTACCTATTTTCCAGCTTGTACTTTGAAGAGTGGGATCACTTCAGCATCTCCAGATTTGCTGAAAAGCTTTCCAGTGAAGGACAAGGTAAATCCAAGAGTGTATTTTCATGCATTTCCTTTAAAATAGTCCTCTTAGTCCTACTTTTTCCTGTAACCAACACCACCTGCCTATTTATCAAAACATTACAACCTGCAATAAGCAAGTTCTGGTTATTACAACCTTTGTAATCTGAATAGCAATCTGAATGCTGTATTAGGAGACAATAAACTGCGGGATGGAAATGGTACAAGGACTCTGTCCTGAGGATGGGCCAAACTCCATGTGTGTATTCTCCTCCAGGAAAAAGTCCACAGCCTTGGCCATCAGGCCCCTTGTCCTGCCTCCCATTTCAGAGTATCTCCACTGGCCAGCGTGGAGGGTGCTCGTGCTTTAGAGGCCACTCGTGACCTAGAAGCTATCCTGATGTAAAGACGATGCAGGCTTCAGCCAGGTAGGCATTTTTTGAGAACTCCAACCTGCGCTGGAGCTGTACTGCACTGTACTGACAACCTTTTGACTTCACTGCACTTTTTGAGAGCAGTAAGGGACATCAGCTCCCTCTGCACACTAAAACCTCTTCACCCTCTGCAGTCTGTATATTGCAGGCACTTCCTTCACTCACAAACTTTGACTGCTTTTAAAAATGTGCACAGTGCACCTGCTCTCTGGCAGTCGTACTTATACATTTGCAGTATAATCAGACTTTTCCTTGTTTTGTTTTTCCCATGATTGAATGGCTTTATACAATCAAAACGTGCCAAAGTCTTACAGAAGGAAAACCTTTCACTAATTTTAACAATTTTAACAACTTCAGCTTACAGCTTGGCTTCATGTCAATGTGCCTTATGAAGATGCCTTCCATTTTAAAGGTATCAGGTATGACTATGTAACTCTCAGGTGTTTGATCGACCTCACAAAGCTGTCTGCCTTCAATTCAAACCCACTTACACTCTGCATGCCATTTTTAAGGTCCATAAAGATGCTTAGCTTTCTATTAGTGAGCTGTTAGTTCATAGCGGCAGTCTGAGAAGAAGAAACAAACTATTTCAGTAAACAACACATTCTTCTGACTTCTGACTTAGGGGTCACAGGCAAGAGGGAGCCAAGGCCAAGGATCCTAGCCATAAAAAACTTGGGCACAAACAATGCAATTACACAGGCAAGAAACTGAACCTCCTGCCCCAGCAATACAGCTAACTGCCTTAGCCATGGCAAGCTCTGTCCATGCCCCAAGAGCAGGGAAAGCTATGCAGGGCCCAAGAGGGTGTCATTCCAACAGACACCATCCTCACCATTGCTGAGCAGATTGTAGACAACACCATCTTAGACAAACATGGCAGTGCGCACCACCATTTTAAATATTTTGAAAGTTGTGTAGGATTTTTTACACATTGAAAAGTGTCATTAAAACCACCTGCAATAATTATATTGTCTCTGTGGGAGTGCTTCTACCCTTCCCATGTGCTAAACAAGCAGGCATTTAGATTCCACAGTAGCGTGAATTAAAATCATGACATTGACTCTCTAAAGATAAAATAAGAAGAGGCAGAGGTTAGCCCAAGACAAGACACTTACTAAGAATCAGGCATATAAACTTTGGGGTTCTTCATTCCCACTTTCAAATGAATAGGAAAATGTTCACTTTGGAACTTTCTGTTTGAAAGAAACCCTCTTCATGGCTTACTCAGCCTGGGCCAGCTCCTAGCCAAGCACCCTGTGCAGCTCTCCTGTGCAGACAGCAGATACTAAACTGCCTGATGTTCAATCTCCACCTCAGTGGGAGCACTGTGCTCCAGGAAACGTACAGAACTTGTAATAGAGCCTGAAGTGCTTTGCTTTCCTGTATGCAGACAAAATGGCCACAGGTATAAGTCAATATTGTTGTCTTCAGTTATGTGTTTCCAACTTCAAGAGGAAGATTTGGATGCTTCATAAACCATACAATTTCATCTCTCCTTCTTCTGACCGTCCTCACGTTCTCCCTCCCACACACACATGCATACATACAAGTGTCAGCCACTTGTTCCGATGGATTTAGCCTAGTTTGGATCAAAGCTTCCTCTACTTCATTTAACAGATTTGCTCAGATGGAAGGTCTCAGGGGAGAAATAATGTTAGTACGAGGGGGCTTTTCAGCATTGGGTATGTAGGTCATTGGACTTTAAAATAAATTAGAGAATAGTTTATCTATTAAACAAGCCTCACAGTACATATTTCATGAAGCTATACTTAATTATAGGCTAATGTGCACCACAGAGCTACCATGAAGAAAGATTAAGCAGTGGCCCATAATGCAGTGATTAATACCATTATTAGCTGGCTGGCACACAGCATCTATTATTTGGTACCATCATGAGAAACAACAGACCTCTAGTTTCCAATGCTGGCACTTCTGTGAAATGCAACAAACCCAAACCTTTCCAGAGAGAAACACACACCCCTCTGTACCTCAGGGGGGATGCAAAGAGGTGAGAGTGGACTTGAATTTCCACTTCAAGTGCCTTTTACAGAGTTTGCTTCTGCACCGTGGATGTGTGGGAATATCCCACACCTTCTACTGTGCAGTGCAACACTGACTGTCTGAGCACCTCTTAGAGTCCCTGATGTGAGGGGAGCTTGATTTGAGCAGGAATTAACAGCGGAGGACAAGGAAACATTAAGTGTGTAACTATGCTTTTTTGCTACAGTGATGGCTCCTGGGGACATGATGCACTGTATGTAAGACCACTGGTCTTCTCTCTTAGGGCCCTGTTGACAAGACAAAACACTGTTGTGAGATGAGCAAATATTTTACGGATTCCAGACTTGCCTATTCTGGAATCAGTATCATGAACTGTAGATGGAGGGCTATGATGAAGGGCTAAGAAGTAGGTAATTTCTTTCTTGTTGGGGAATGAGGCTTTGATTTAATAGCAGACCTTTGACATTACCAACCCAGGTCTCCCAGTCTGGCTAAAGGAGAGCTTCATGTTCAGTGACAGTGACAAAACCCTCACCGGCAACGTTACTGCCGACCTCTCACTCCAGTTCAGAACATGTCATTCTGTCAATACCATCTACCTTGATTATACCAGGCTTTATATACAACGGGTTATGGTCCCAGAGGGATGAAAAGCTTTTCCAAATTAAAAGCAGCATTTTAAAGAGGAAATACTCATACATTCCTATGTAGTTTTCATTTGATATCCTCAAGGCTAACCCCAGAACTCAAGTGTTTTTTTCTGAGTGCAGCCATCTTATGAATTTAATGGAAGAAGGGAAGTAATAAAATGTGCTCCATACTTTAATTAGTTCCCTCATAACATGGCATTTCCAAAATGGCAGTGCCAAAGAAAATCATTAATCTAGGAGAATAGACAAAGGCACTGTATGGGGCAAGCAACAGACCTCCAAGAGATACACACTGCCCCTTTTCTTCTCTTGCTGGTAAATCTTACCTCAAAGAACAACTCCAGCTACACAAAAGGAATTTGTACCAATATTAAATATTAAGCCACTTTCCATTTCTTAAGCCTTGCTACAGAGTATCACAATTGAGAGACCATGTGTATCCTGCTCCAAGGACAGCAGGATAAATGTAAATGGCCTGTCTTTCGGAGTACACATTCACCCTGGATACTTCAAGTGCCAGGCTTAAGCTGATACTATCATGCAATCATTTCAACATCTGCATTTCACTAGGTGAGTGAGAAAACCTGTGTCAAATGTATGAAAGCAAACACAATCTGCTACAGAAGGCAGAAACTTTTCCCAGCACACTTGCCTTACACATTTCTTGTGGGAGCAGCCATTGGCACTAGTTGTGGCATCAGTTGTACCACAGGAAGGAATTGAGGAAGTGTCAGAAGGAAGCCCAAAAAACACCTCTGACTCTCAGTCTCTTATTACCTCTTCCTGGCAATCAGGCAGGGGAAAAGTGGAAGTTCATAACCACAGACAGGAGCTCAGGGAAGAACTCATATGAGTGGAGTGACTGCTAGAGAACAAAGCTCAGGCAACGGCGCAGGAGTGGCCAAATGCAAACAAACAGCTGTTCCAGGAAGAAACAGCCACTTTCGAAAATGACAAAGAGACTGGGGAAAAAGACTGAGAGTGGTTTGACCTGTTTGTATGGCACACCCCCTGCCTTGATCTGCAACAACCATACAGCCCCACAAGTGCCACAACTTCGCCCCTTCTTGGTTATAGAATAGAAATTGATACCTGTGTGCGGTTGAATGCTACTCTTGCAAAGACAGCTTGAGACACACTGGCTCTCTTCAGCTCATCTCTGACTTGCTGGTAAATATCTGGAGAGACTTCCACCGATGAATTGGATGGCTCTGGTTTGACAGCTCTAGGGATGGGTGGATGATTCAAGAACTGCTGGTTGATAGCCTGTGGGTGCTGGTGAGCCAACAGTCGGCTGACAGCAATCTGCTGGTTTATCAGATGGGCCATCGCTATCTGCTGCCTCACCAGTTGTGGACTGAGCTGAGGAGACAGGAGCCCAGGGTTTATCATAGTTTGCATCGTTGGCACTTGGTTTCGGATTGGAGTACTGTGGTGAATTTGGCCGTGAGGAGACTGTTCATTACTTTTTCCCAAAGTTGCCAGCTGGTTGATATTTGGTAAGTGCATGGGACGTTGACCAAGAACACAATAGTCTGAAAGGTTTTCTCTTTCCACTCTTTCCACTGTTAAAAGAGAAAAAGCAGCTTGCTGTCATTTCAGTTTGCACTTAGGGCAAGGATTATATTGCAAGTATAAGCACCTGCTTTACTTTGTAAGTTTACACTTGCATAGAAGTACCACAGAAACATAAGCAAAAGAAACACAAAGTAAAAGCAACAAGAATAATTAACATTCTTTTGGACTACCCAGGTTTCAGCCACAAATCATGAAGACTCCTTATAAACCAGTAGCAAGTATCCTCTCCAGCCTCCTTCCCTAAAGAAACAAACTTGGACACTTCCATTTATACTTTACTAACATTTGAATCTATCACAGTAAATTGAGTAACCTTTAGAAGTGTTCAGTGTTTCTGAATCACTGGCATGTAGGTGAAGGAAAGAAACCCAAACTGGTATCCACTCACACAAACCAAATGGAAACAAGGCCATTCCCTGTGCAGCTCATGGCTTCTCATTACAAACCCGGCAACTATTGTATTTTCCACATAAACTCTACCTTGCACTGTGTAGGGATAAAGCTATCTGGTACCATCAGCTCACCCACGTGCACCACAGCAGACTCATGTGGGTTGTGTGAAAGTATTATTACAAAACAGTGAAATTCACACACGAGAAAAATCTAAAGCAATGGTTCCTGTAGCCAAAGCCTCATTGCCATGAGTCTGTCCAGAAATTTTAAAGTACTTCTGTATGAATGCCCACTTGAAAGAAAGTGGCTTCACTCTTTTCAAAAAAACTTTGTTTAGCACAACAGTGATCTCTAAGTGACATCATGTTACAAAAAATTAAACAGTACACACAAAATGGATATACTTTAATTTTATATACTGATATGCATTGCCCTTGTTAAATATCTGTCAGCAATATCACAGTATCTTTTCAGGTAACTGCAGAACTAAATGCACATATTACAAAATTAAATTTCCTCTAAAAGTACTATTTGAAATAGGAAATGAAGTTTAGAAAGTGCATAAATGTAACTCCTACCTAGATAATTTTAAGCAATCAGAAGTCATTTTACAGTAGGTTGAAGATTCCGTGAGCCTCCCTACATGCAATTGGATGGGCATTTTTATATTGATCTGATATAAGTGTTCAGAGACGTGTATTATAAAAAGGCACTACCTCATCCCTGTATTGGTCTCAGCAAATACCAAGACAGGATTTATTTCATAAAGACCATAATACTATTATAACTTGTGTAATGATTAACAACTGTACGAGGTTTTGAATGCTTTTTAAAAACCTAATCTATATAAAGCTTTGATGCTTTACACAGTTAATACTCAGAATGACAGCTTACTGATGACTTGCTCGGTTTCCTTCTAAATAGAAGGACAGCTCTTTTCACCTTCCAGAGTTAATCTAAGACAGAGAGGGAGTCATGCCCTGAACACATACAAACACATAGTTACTATCTTTAGAACTGTCACTCCAGAACACCACAAGTACTGAATTTTACAGCTAGGGGAATTTCCTTGTAGGAAATTTTACTTGCTCTTCCCAGTCTTTTAAAGGAAAATCCCACAACATCTTTAGCCTTCTATAAAAGAACTGCTTAAAAATATATATATAAAGTAAAAATTAATTTCTGAGAAAACTATGAATCCCACTTTTCCACAAAAGCTAATATTTCAACCCAACTGAATTTCTAAGTAACTGTTTACTTGTATTTCAGCTAGGAAAGGCAATGCAATATGTGTGATACACAAATATTATTACCAACAAATGACCATTTTGCCATGTTTCTCACAGACTGTCAGATACATAATGCAGTATTTCATCTTGCTGAAAATACTGAAAATCCCTAGTCAAAAGCTGCTTCTCATGATGTCAGTAGGCCTCCCCAAAATGAGGTACAGAAAGCTCTATACCACTCTAGGAACAGACAAAAAATCAATGTGAAATATGCAATAGAAGTAGTGCTAATTCCAGGGATGGACCCATCACCAACAGAGATGTTGGCAGAGGAGGGAGGAGGGGCTGCTTTGTCACAGCCCCAGACCACATTCTGCAACACAGATGATCCAGAGCCCACATGGCCATATTATTGCCTCCTCAGCCTCTCTGCAGTAAGCCTGCACCTGAGTATTGCCATTAAATACACACAGATGCCAGCCAAATGCAATTATTCCAAAGGTACAATAGCTACTTGGCAGGTGTAAGTAGAATAAAGATGTGTAATGAAATTCTTGGAGCATCCTGCTACATCACTGACAGCCCTAAAAATCTAGAGTCCTTCTGCTAGGAGTTTCAGAAGAGCTGAAAAAGTTCTGAACTATTTGTAGTTTGAAGAGCACACAGAGAATAAGTCTCTGAAACCAACAAAATATTACTTGTTAGAACATAAAAACAGTAACCAAGTGTTTTTGAAAACTTGGTGAGAAATAAATATAAATAACATTCACTTTCTGGGCTGAACCACATTTGCCAAGTTTCCACCCACTCCTGACTTCAATGCCAAGTTATAAACCCCTATAAAAATAAAGTTTAAGATGAAAAGGCTGCCAATCTGTTAATCTCTGCAGTGCTACTTGGAATTACACAGAAACATCACCTGACTTGCTTCCATCGGTATATTTTTCCCTTATTATCAGTTTCCTTTTTTGATCACATTAGACTATACAGCTATGCATGTATTCCCTATAAACAAACCAGATTCTAGTCACTCCAACCACTTCAGTAATAAAAGGTTACCATTAGCAGTTACGCTGGATGGAAAAAATGTGCCTTACTTAACTCCTCGAGACTCTTTCCTTCTCTAACACATTGCCTGTATCTGATTCCCTGTTGTTTGGTAACTATGGATTGGTAGGGTTCTGAGGGACTGAACAGGAGCAAGACTGAGACAACCTTGGATGGAGACCAGCATTGTCCTGAGAGACAGTTCTACTTGCCAGCAATGCTCTAAGAAAAAAGGGATACAGGAGCCACAAAGCTTCTGTGACATCAGCATTCTGCCTCAGATCTTCCTGAGACAGGGCTTTTACCTTTGCATCCTCTGTTTTCCATGTTCATACTCGATTACCATCTTCCCTTGTTTGCTGTTGTTCTACTCAAACTGGGGATGCATTTAGAGCTCTTGTAGTCCTGTACTGATTGGAATATAAAGCAGTGAGGACAGAGCAGCAGGACCTTACACTGGGAAGGAAGGGGTTCCATGGATGCGTGCTGTCTACATTCAAGTAGTGCTGATAAACTACTTCTGCTAGCAATGCTTGTGGTAGTTAAATAAAAGCTGGTTCAGGAGGCTGTTACCTACTTCCATCTGTGGTGTGACCACAGCAAAAGACATTGCAGTGTTTTCGTTTTCTCTCTGCATCACTGCCTTGGTATACAATTCTGCAGTTCTTTGCTTGAAGAGCTTGTTTAAACCAAGTACAACAGTACTGTCATATTGCAGAGCCACCCACCCTTCTGAAGCCAATCACTAGGTAGGCAGAGACTTGTGTCTGGACAACAGGTACTGTGCTAAGCTCAGCAATTAGCTCTGAGAGCATGCCAGGATAGCATCTGCCCTTCATTTTTCTATACTTCCCTACAATATGTCACTACCTCTACAAGAGTCAGAAACCAACATAATCCCCAGAATGGGAGCAGCAAATTGTTGTATTTCGATATTCCGTTCTCATCCTATAATGATTACCATGTGTGTCAATGTATTTCAACTCCATACTGAGTTAAAACTTCCTGGATACAGCACAAAAGGAATTCAGTGCACCCTTCCCCTGTGTGATGCTCTTAACCTCTACCCCAATCTTCCTTGCACAGTCAAGCAGCTGACGCAGACCACAGCACAATAGCTTGGGGTGGTCTGCATGCAACTTTCCATTTAAAATAAAACCAGCTCAAAAGATTTAAAATAAGATTTATTTCTCCACCTTCCCTTCCCCTCACACTTTATTTGCACTGAGTTGTTAATAGGAACATTCTGACAAACAGCCCGTGGGGCATTTAGGGCTTATGCGTGGCACTGAATTGACTGACAGCACTGGAAACCAAATTCCTATGCACAATAAGGGATGCAGCAGGGAGAGCAAGAGTGTAACACATCTCCCAGCACTGCACCGCAAGTGGGGACACAGAGGACCCGCCAGCGTCCATGACCCAGCGTGTCCGGAACTCTTCAGTCCCACAGGCATACAGGCACTTTGCCCCAGAGTAAGAAGAAGCTGGTAAAGAAACGTTTTGTAATAAGTTACTAGCCGGCAGAATTGCCATGCTTCAATTGTGACAGGATGTCACCACCCAGGGCTGTTCTCCAGTGCTTCAGTTTGCTTCTTTGTTTTATTTATTATTTAAAACCTGGTGATCATAAAAGCCATTTCTAGCAGCGGTCATGGCCAAACTGGGAGAGCTCTGTGAACTCTGGTATACCCTTCACTAAGCTTGAGACAGAAAGGTTGCCACAATTTCTCCTGGCTTAGAACCATCCTGCTCACTGGAGCGAGACTTGAACTTTGGAGCCATGCTTGGGGGACAAAGCACAGCACTGGCTCCACCTTGGAGAGACAGGGCTGCTGCACTACACCCAGAGGGTGCCCTCTTGCTTATGCTACATCATTATGAACTACCACTTTGTAAATAACAGAACCACCCGAGAACAAAAGACGTGCTTTTAAAGTGGTAATTCCATATCTTAGAATAATTATTTAATTCTTTTAATCACGGCCCACTTAACCACTTCAGTGCAAAGGGCTAGTCTGAGGAGTCTCATTTTCATTCAACATCTAATCTTCGTATTTACCCATAGTCGTTTACTGACTTCAGTGCCCAATCTCTGCCTATGCCACTTGCTCCTGCACTCAGGACTGGAGGAAAAGCAGGTGGACTGGAGAGGCAGACGCGACAAGAAGTTGTAACTTTTAAAACCTTTCCCTTCCTCTACTCCTGCAGGACAGCACAGAACCTCAAAATAGCTATAGAGCACATACAAAAATTGTTTGGCCGCTGGCTGTGGGTAGCAAAGGCCTTTATCCAAGCCTAATGGAAAACAGACAGGAAAGGCCATTGTCTGTTCTTTGTTGTGTTGCAAACCACTCAGTTCCCACCAAAGCACAAATCACTATTTTTTTACTTAGAATCATGATTAAAAGTGGGCCGTTAACCAGCACCAATCTCAGGTAAACTGAGCAGATTTCTCTAACATTTCTGAGTCTCTGCAGCTGACCTCATCCACAAGACTAGCTCTAAGCCATCCCTTGGGACACAGAGATGCTAACATGTCTTCTGCCAGCCCTGCTTAAGCACAGTAAGTCATATTCTTCACATGGGCTGCCCCTGGACTGCACTGCTTCCAAAGATGCTTGTCAGAAGACAAGCATCATCATCTTATTTTTAGATTTATTTTGGGGTTTGTATGTGGGTTCAAGAGACACATAAAATATGAATGCAGTTTTTCATAATGTTAACAGTGCTTGTGAAAAGGACATGCCAGATCCATCTGGCAGAGAAAATCATTACATTGAAGGTGTTCTAGTGGCCACCTGGTCTAATCCATGAATATTGGTCAGGTGAAATGGAAAAGGA
The DNA here is from genome assembly GCA_036630365.1 of Acanthiza pusilla. Classification (NCBI taxonomy): domain Eukaryota; kingdom Metazoa; phylum Chordata; class Aves; order Passeriformes; family Acanthizidae; genus Acanthiza; species Acanthiza pusilla. The sequence goes on from JAXCHO010000019.1 coordinate 8,936,602, forward strand.
GAAGCAGCAGAATCATTAGTTAGAGCTGTCTGACAGAAACTCAGGGTGTACCAATTTAGATGGACTGATGTTCTCATCCGATATAAAAATATCTCTCCCTGTCAAACTATTGTAACTAATCATTTGTGGGCATCCCAAAAGGGAGGTACAAACCTCCTAGATGACCCAGTCCATTGTACAACCCCTGTGGGAGATACATACATGTGTCTTCCTGATTTATTACATCAGAGATGGTGAAAGGAGGGAGACAGAACACAAGTATCATTAAGGCAGAGATATAAACTCTTCAGATATTTCAAGTGAACAGAATGCCATTCTGCTCTCAGAGTTAGATATTCTGTGAAACCCATGGGATCACAGAGAGACATATTGCAGCTTTTCACACAGGAAAGCTTATGCCTAGCTTCAAGTTATCCTCCTGTTTCAAACTAATATCCACTAATGCTTACTTTGTAAAAATATCTTCTGAGTTAACATGTTGCTGTTTGGTAGTATACAATTTTTAAAAAAAAAAATATGAAAGAAACCTAATCTTGAAATTCTGCAGGTTAAAACAAAAACAGGCTTGCTCTTTAGAAAATGAAGATGACCATTCTTTACTAAGAATTCAAAAGGGCAGAAGTCCCAGCTGCAGCACACAACTGGTCCTCACTGAGAAAAGTAGAGTACTGGGAACAAGAGACATTTTTAAAACAAAGTTCAGTGACATCATTTGAGCAGGTTTTGTCAGCATGGCAGGACAAGCTTTTCCACAGAAGGGTTTCCAACCCTAATAGTCTGGCCTATGTTCCCTAAAGCAGCACTGGCTGCAGCTCCAGCCACACAAAGGCACAGGAGATGGCACTCAGCGAACCTCGCATATCCTCTGCCACAGGCACTGTGAGCAGTGAGAGCCACTGCTCCAAAACAGCCAGAAGCCAGGGAAGACATTCTGCAAAGTTGAGATTCATATATGAATTTCCTTTGGATAAAAGCTACTCTTAAATTAAAAAAAAAAAAATAAATAAACCCAAAGAGTGTGTTTTCATTCTCTTTACAGAGAGGAATAGCCAAAAGGGCCACAAGTCATACACCCCTAGAACGCATGGCAGCTGGTAAATTGTTGTTTTAACAATACACATGCACAAATCCCCCAAACTGGCACTTAACATCATGGACAATGCTAAAATACAAAATGCTAATGTGAATAGGGAAAACAGCAGTCAAGGGGTCTATAATTCTTGCTGAATCTTGACACTTTTAACTTATATTTAAAGAGAGAGGCCACTTTTTCCTCATCATTAGTGCCAACTGATGAACTACTCTCTTCATAAAATAGCACAGCAGGTCACTAAGAGGATGTCTCCGAGTCAGAGATGATCTTCAGGTCATGTATATTACCTAGATGCTCACAAGTTTGCCTGTGATTGATGTTATTTTCCTTCCTTTATATTCAAGAAAGTGAGGAAAGTCCTATTTTTAGTGAAATGAATGCACAGTAAGGAGTGTAGAAGTAAGTGAAGGGGAAGTTATAGTACTGTCAAGGGCCTCACTGCTGACCCTAAACGGTTTAGTGCCACAGCCACGACTAATATCCAAGTAAGACATGAAATAGAATTCCTTGAAAACCTTACCATTTCTGCAGAAGATCAAGATATATGCATATAAATACATAACATATATAAATCCCTCTATTTACACAGAGAGAGATAAATGCATATATCAGTAAATAGGGTATTTTTAAAAGTCAGAAATACTGTTTGGGAAAGATCTGGTGTGCCTTTTCATGAGGTTTCCACAAGATCTGCTGCAGAGGAACAATAAAACTATTCCTCAAAGCACATAATGACAGTTTTCCCCAGACTCACACTGGCATTATCACTGTGCTGCAATCCTCAGTTCCTTCAGCCTGGAAATAAGGAAGCTGGGAGCCCTTCTGAATCCTGTTTCTAACCTCTCTCAACCTACATTGGCCTCTAGGAACACATTAAAAGAGAAACAGATTGCTCTGTCTATCCATTATTGGAAAGAAGCAAACAAACTTTCAAGAATAAAACAGCACATAAACAACAAATCAGTAATACCAGAAAAATCAAAGAGCAGCCAAAGCAGATTCTCAATTTAAGGAAACTATGAACGCTTTTTCTTACATTCTTGGTATGTTGAAACTGAAATAATAGAGCCCTCCTCCTTTAAACTGAAAAGTCTCATCATTCCACAAAAACTTTGAGACAGCCACAGTCTCAAAACTCACATCCACAGAAAGCTATATTTTGACAGACACTGATGGCAAGAGCAAAGATGACATATTTTTCATACGCAGACAAAAAAAATATGTCTTTTTATTTTTAAGTCCACAATGTATTTATTTCTTCCCGCTGCCTTCCTAACTTCCTCCCACCAAGCTAAGTTGTGTCATCAGGCAAAAAGAAAATATTCACACCATTTAAGATTTTCAGTTGTGAAAGAATTCTGATACAGTGATAGTCCTTCTGATAAAAATAGAAAGCATGACACTTAGAACTGAAATATCTATTGAGAAATAAAGCTAAAAAATATTCTAAATGCTACAAACCCAAAACACTGGGACATGAATAGGTAACTGGTACAAGTTTGATCCCTTGAAAATTACCTGGCTTGGCTTGGCCAAGAATTGCATGGCTATGTTCTGAAATACCTCTTTCCACACATGCATATCTATATATACATATATACATGTATATAGTTATTACAAAGTGTTGTTTTAATTTCTGTATCTATTTGTTAATCAAATTTAGGATCAATGCAAAGCTTTTAAGAAATTATTAAAATCCTGCATTTCAACAATGTTGAATGCCTTCCCCCATCTTCAGCAAATTCAGCTTCTAGAAAAATCAGGCGAGCATTTCTCAGATTGAGAGAAGCATCCCCATGGGACTGGGTAGGAGGAAGGCAGCTTGAGAGCCACTGGAATAAGCCATTGGTCTATAGTCATCATTGATTAGTATGTATTCTTTAGCAAAAAGGGGGATTTCTGATTCTTCATGGAGGCAGATTTAAACATACTTAAGCCCCGTCATGTATGCACAACTTTGTACTAAAAGGCATTGCATCCCTCAAAAAGAAAAATAAAAAAGTAAATTTAAAAAAAGGAAAAAAAAAAGCTTCACATAGTAATATGAGATAAATTCACAGTGCATATTTTGAACAAAATTACAGCACATACTAAATAGCTTAATTACCACCTCAAGTGATTACAGACACCCATGAGGGCAAGAAGTCCACAGGAAAACTGTTAAGCTCTTTGCTTCCCAAACACTGTCCACATTCCATTAGAACTGTTTTAAGACAAGCTCTCCTTCAAATACACATTGTTATCCAAAAGAGTCTGGAAAGAGTGGACATCCCGTTATAAAATCCCTCATGTCCCCAAGTGGTAGGCCCAGGGCCAGGAGGAGGCAAAAAGCCTCCCTCCTCACACCAGCCAATTCCCAAGTCTGGCTGTACACTAACTCCCATGCTGCTGAGTAAACTGTGAACATCTTAAAACCTTAAGGGGATGAGGTAGGGTGGGAGATAAAAATTCAAGCAGAATTTTATTCTAACATCATCTGACACAAGACCAAATTGCTATGCTGAGATGAACTAACTGAAAACTTTTTTAAAATTATGAGCATAAATAGTTTAGCTGTCTTTTCGGTGAGTTCAACAGAATGCACACTGAGAATGTTTACTTGAGATTTGATATGATTCCATTTGTGTACAGCTTTTACATCTGTTGCTAATGATATCAAATTATTGATTGTTGACTTATATTTATTTAAACATTAACTATACACTCGGCAACATGATGCTTTTCTTTTTTTTCTTTTTTTTTTTCCAGAGAACTTTTTATTCTGTCTTTGGTTGTAATTACTTTGATCTTCCAGAGTGCATAATTAATTTACTGTTTATTTATTTCTATGAGAAAGGAAAAAAGTTTGACCCAGTAGATCTATATGTGGCAATTTGTAACAGAATCACATAGCTTATGTTTAGGAAATCATGGTTTTGATTAAGAAGCAACCATTTAGTTCCCACTGTTTTATTAAAACAGACATTAGCAGATAATAGGAAACACATTTAACACTGTAGGCTGCATTTAGTTTGCAACGTCAATAAAGTTATTTTGAAGCCCCTTCCTATTTTGTATTTACCACAGCTCATGTGAATTGTTTTTTGCTTTTACTTTCTAGTAACCAGCTCTAGAGTTACACAAGGATACGGATGCTGGTTCCAAAGACTCTAAATTATAGTTTTACCTAATCTATCCAGCTACAACCCAAAAAAGGAATCGCTGCATCATCCATTCACCTTCATGGAAGTCCTTTTTAAAAATTATTATTAAAGGAGTACATGATGACTGATGCATGGAACTCGAGTCACTGATTTTGCACACTCACTGAGCTGCCCTGCAGGAATATCTGGCTACAGAAAAGAAACAAAACAACATGAAACAAGAGATGATGAGAAATTGAAACCACCTAAAGAAGTGCAGAAGTCTTCCTGTTTGCAGGCTGTTAAGATTACTGCTCTGAAGTTGCATGACTGTTTATTCTCCATGCACCACTGTACCTGCCACAGACTCTTTGTTTTCTCTCCCACTCATATGGTTGATGAATCAACACTACTTGAACTGCTTTATAGCAGCTTGTGTTTACTTCACACATACCTTAACCTTCCTTTTTCTCCTCCTACTAACACACACATAAACTTCCAAACAGCAACGACTGGCTGTGTCTCTGAATAGCACAGATACAGAGTTATCTGGCAAACTCTTTGGGTTTGGATCCTTGACCTTTTGATTGAGGTTTCATTCTGCTTTTACTGCACTTAACAATTTAACTGTGCACTTACTAAGTAAAAAAAGCAAGAGCGTAAAACTCTGTGAATGGAAGAAAGTGGAAGACAACAGTGTGCTAGAAATACTCAGAAGCTGTAGAAGCATCTCTAGAGCTAAGAACACTACAGTTAAGGGCTTCCAGTGCCTCTGCAACTGGCACCCTTGCCCAGTTTTGAAAAAAGACGAAAAATGAAAAAAAAAAAGCCTATTTTTATTCTCCCTGAACAGCAAGTAAAAGCGAATGGTGATGACCTCAAGGTTGTTTGATTCCTTTGATTGCTTTTTAACCAAGAGGATATGTTAAAGCACTTTGAATAAAATCCTTTTATTAAGAGACACCATTTAGAGAAAAGAAACACTTCTGAGTCACACAATGGCAATTCAGAGAGAAAATAAAATATCCCGTTTATTTGGCATGGGGTTAACCACATACTAAAATGTCCAATCAACATTTTTGCTTCTAGCCTAAACCATTTTAGTAGGTGAAAAGCAACATCTCCATTTCCTTGCCTGCATTGTTACCCCAATTCTGCCTGGACAATCTTCCTTCTAGACGCAAACAATTTTACCATAGAACATTCTTTATTTTTTCCTCTAGTGAAAACCTAATCATTGCACAGCCCAGGCATGAGTGTCTTACACGTATGCTCCACACAAGCCAGATATGCAGAGAAAAAACAGATGCTTCAGAACTTGTTCTGATGTTTCACACAATTTTTTTTTCCTGTGTACCTAACTTAAGCAGCAGACTCTATGGTATTATTATGCAGATTTCTAGTCTGTCCTACCGAAAGGAAACAAGCAACCGTTCATAGATTATGTATGCCAGCCTGTTAAGAGGAAAAGACAGCACACTCTTTTTGAAAGGTGCTAATCTTCACAAGACTGAAAATACAATGGTTTCTCAAGAAAGACATGACATTACCCTATTTCTTCATCATGTTTGTGAATTCTGTTATGATTTTCCTGGCTACTGAAAGGATCACCAACAGAAACGACTCTAATAGTCTATGCCTTCTTTCAGACAATGAATCTTCCTTTCAGTGGTGTAACAGAGAGAAAAACTATTAAAAACCCTATCCCAGGATACAGCTGATCTCCAAGAGTGATGGACATTTGGGGAGAGAGGAGCCAGGCAGAATTGTGAAAAAGCTATCCTCAAACTCCTGAGTATTTAAAGCGCATGAGTGTTTTATAAAAAAACAAACAAAAAACCTACTAAGCTGCATTCGTTCAATGCACACCTAAGGCCTTTGCCAAAGGAAAAGAAGAATAAAAGAACAAACCATACATGACAAACGGATGCTTGTCACATCGTTTGTGTACCATTGACAGGTGATCAGACAGTCCAGTGGTGAGAATGGGATAAACTTACTTAGAATAACTTTACTCTGCCTCAGGCACTTCGGACCAACAAATACAATCTCATTGTAGAAAAAATACAAACAATTGGTTATTTTTGTCTTAACTTCAGTGGGTGCAGCACCCCGTTATTTAGAAGTGTCTCCTAACAATTAAGTATTAAATCCTTTGCATCCAGATTCCACAGGACAAAATACAGCAGGAATGCCAGTACACTTTGCGGTATTGAAAACAGAGAGCAAGGGCACATGTAACTGAAAAGGTCAGTTTTTTAGCTTTCAGGAACAGAATGAAACTAAGGTAACTTACACAGCAATTTTAACTTCTAAATCCTGAGATACTACAACTTTTTATTTCCAAAATGTTTTAGCTTAATTCAAAACACAGTTGGTCTTTCAGCACAGCTAAATGGGATATTTTGAGCATGTTTTGTGTCCTGTGTTTTCATGCCAGCCTTGTTTGTAAAGTATCAGATTTAATTTCAAATGTACTGTGACTGTGACCTCTTTGTAGACAAACTCACTAATATTATTATAGCTTATTATCACTTTTACTTAAAGCAAATAAACTCAAACTGTCAGCAGAATTTCAAGAACTTGGACAGTAACAAAAAAATCAATTTACCTTTAATCTTCTTGTACTTTTTGTACCATCTCCCAAACTCCTGGCACTTGGTTGCTGACACATTGGCATAGTATGTGCTATTTACAATGGATGAAATCATACTCTGGAAGTACAGAAAGAAAGACAAAAAGTGATTTAAAATGTCTTCTACAATTAGAAATCTTTTCCAGGGAAAGCAAATGACATGCAAGTGCACAATGATCATCCATTTGTGACTTTAAAATCAAAAGAATTGTCTGATGAGTAAAAAAATTTGGGTTTATTCTCCATTCTATATGCCCAGCCATAAACAAAAACACAAAATAATAACTATTCTGCACAATTATGTAAAAGAAATGTAGTACACACTTAGACTTGGGCCTGCAACTCAGGCAGTGGGGGGGTGGTGGAGGGGAGAGTTCTGCTTTACTTTGTACTTGTGCTATTACAATATCTAAACTTCAGTTGCATAACAACAGGCAGTGCCGTGCTGAGGAACACATGCTCACTGCACCAAGCATGATTTAGGAGCCAGATCCTAAAGGTAAGATTAGATGCTCCAGCATGCATAATCCAAATAATGCTTTTCAGATGTCTCTGTTCTGCTTCCAAATGCAGCAAGACCACACAGCCAAGAACTGGAGAACATCCGTGCTACTCGCTGCAGAACAACAGTTAGGCAAATAAGTTAAATTAATATAATTTATAGAAACGTGTTATTAGCCCTTGTGTGAAAAATCACCCAGAAGAGAAATTAGCAGTGCCATTCAGAGCAAAGGGAACTACACATACTACAACACAGAGTAGTCAAAACCCACAAGAAAGCTCAACGAAACTGAAATATCACCTGCCTAACCAACACCCCTCCCTACTCTCCAAATTCCCCCTAAGCAACTCAGTACAAGCCAACTGAAGTGAGGACTGCGGACTGGTTTTGCAGCACCTGATACCAATAAAAAAGGATATTTTATATATCGGATGCTTCTGCCCATAGGGTGGCAAACAGCCTCATTACTCGTAGTTCTTCCATTCTATTTTTCCCTTCCCTTCCTCCGTTTTATAGAGGAGGCACCTTTTAAACAACATTTTGCTCTCCTTTCCCTGGTCTGAGCTCTTCAGGGTCAAATCGTTCCCAGCACATGTACACTGCCAGCAAGCAAACACAGTCTAACAGCACTGACACATAGCAGCCAATGCACCTTCCCCACAAACCGTATTTTCCTTACGCCCTCCTTCTGCACCTACGTCAAAGCTCAGAGAAAGCCGTGGCCCCTTGTGCGACCTTTCTGCACCGAGAGGAGAGAGCAAGGATGATCTCACAGCTCAAACCACAGCTTCAAGCTCTGGCCTGCGGGCTCCTGCAGGCTCTTGGCCATCCCTGGAAAGCTACAAGGCTTACACACTGGCTCAGTGAATTTTAACAATGCTTTAAAAACAAAATCATCCCTGACTTCTTCCAGATTTCTCTGGCCTCCTGTCCCATTCACTGCAACATCACAGGACTCTGTCTGTTCCTAACTGTTGAGTTTTGAAACTTAAAAAGTGTGAGCAAAACTGAGAGACTTACAATACAGATTACTTTCAGTCTTCAACTGGTAATTTCACTTTCAATAAAGTGGTTCGTCTGCATTTTCACTCTACCTTTTCCACTCAGTGTTATGGTGCACTGCAGTAGAGTTTGAAGGCTATGAAGTAAGAGCCTTGTTAAGTAGCAACTCCAATTTCTAAAACTGAGATTCAATTTTCTAATTAAAATCAATATTTTGAGACATAAACCTAGCATTGTGGCAGTCAGCAGCAATTCGCTGCCCATAAATCTGCCCTTGCTCTACAGCATTTTAACAAGCAATAGAATTCTGAAAGCCTGACATGGCAACAGCCTCCGTGAGGAAGGCTTTTGAACGAAGTTGAGTTAACCTGGGATTTTTTTGTGTCACTATAGTTAAATTTCCATTCACTATGGGGAAATTGTTTAACTCTGCCTACATATCATTTTGGGGTTTTTTTATTTTTGGGGGGTGGTTTTCCCTCCTCCAAATCATCTAGCTCTACAACAAATCAACATTACTGAAATCATGGGACTATTAAATATCACTGAATATATTAACCCATTAACCTTTATTTGAGAAAGCAAAACTTAAACTAAATAGTAAAATCAAGCAGTAAATCAACCACTAGTGAAAAAATCCCAGGACATATTCTCTGCAAATACTTCACAGTAGAGCAGGGTAAAGATCCATAACAACTTTCAAACCACATATCCTCACTATTATATGTAAAGGAACACTAGGGGTATTTCTGCTAGGAATAAGTCTGCAGAAAGAAAGCATCCATTTAGAAGAGAGTGGCAAAAAACCAAAACCAAACAAACAAACAAAAAACCCCAAACAAAAAACCAACCAAACAAAAACATCCCCCCAAAACAAACAAACAAACAAACAAATCACCCATGAGCTGCAAATTTCTAAATTATGCATAATATTTCTGGGAAAATCCTTAAGGAAGGAACAGATTCTATAAAGCAGCAGATATGTTTGGTATGTGTGTGGCCATGACAGCCATGTAGAATGAAAACTACTTAGACCAGGAGCTAAGAAATATCCATACAAAGAAAATCTGGTGCACTAAGTTCAAGGAGAAAAATACAGGACAGGCTCACATCTCAAGAAAGCTTTCTCCAGCAAAGGGACAAAATGCACGGTCAGTGCTGAAAGGAGTTATATGATACACCAGAAAGACAGAGATCTCTATGAAAAGATGGAAATGCTGAAATAATTGGATTTCTTACTGCCACACACACTCCCCCCACCTACCCTCCTCCCCCCAGCTTGGTTAACTGGGATTTATTTATTTGAACAGGAGCCGTATGCTAAGGGTAACTAAGCTGCAGACATGTAATACACCTAGCAGAAAAAAACCAGGACAATTTCAAATCAAAGTGAATGATTACATTTCCCATTAGCAGCAATCAGAATCCCCATCTGGGCTGCATGGAGAGCTCGGGCACTGAGAGCCAGAGACGGAGCACTGTCGCTGGTGGGAGCGGGAGCTCCCTGTGCTGCCCCTTCTCCACTTCTGTACTTGAGGCACTGTGAACACATTAATAAACAGCAGCATTTACTCTGCAGTTTGACTCCTAAGAGACCACTCTGCAATTTGCTGCTGTCAATAATATATTAACCACAAGGGGGTTGTAATGACATTTCACATTTGGCACGATATTTTTTTTAAACTGATTTGGGAGAAGGAATTGTATTAGAGGCATATTCAGATGATGGTAATAGACAGCTTCTATACAACCTTCCATTGTATCTTCTGCATTTTGTGAGCTAAACCAAAAGAGACTGAAACTTTTTATGATAATAATAATAATAATAATAATAATAATAATAATAATAATAATACAAGCTGCATTCTGCAGTCTCAGTTCAAGGGTTAGTCACTACCCAAGGTAATTTATACCTGTGCTTAAAAGTAAGCAAGCTCAATTTTCTACAGAAGGATCTCCTCTTCGCTTTGTCCACTGAATAAATAAATACTGGGGCAAGGATTTTTGCTGCTATACTAATTTTGTAAATACATATCAGACTGATGCTATAGAAGGAGCAAACCAACTGCAGCATTTCCACCTGGTAGGCTTTGAAACTGAAGTAGGAGGAAACAGACCCAGACAACAAATGAATTCTGCATATGAAATGATGCATAGTTTAGTTATATGGGATATTGAAAAAGACTGGGCAGAGACAACCATATGCTGCAATCATCATTAGCTGACCAGATTCCACAGATAATTCTATTTAAAGAAATTACACTTAAACTGTGTGAAAAGAAAAACACTTTCGTATTCAATGCGTATTCAACACTGTGCATATCTACAGCGACTGTTACTCCTTTAGTAAATAAAGCACATTCTGTGGCTTTTCCTTACAACACCCTTCCACTCCCGTTAGTTCTGCAGATCACACATGGCTAAAGAAGGTGAAGAACATGATTCCTACCAGCTCTGTATTCCACCTCTGTGCTTGCCCTGAAGTTGTAATCATGACACAGTGAGGCAAATTTGTGGTGAATAGAAAGAATTCTCTTGGTTCATGGAGGCTTTGGATCATGAATTGCAGGATGAACATACAGTGCAATGCAAGATAGACAATCACAAGAGAAAAAATGTGGGATATGAGCAAGTAAAGCAATGGATTTTAGCAAGCAGGGATTATTCATGTTTTGACTTTTAAAAGATACAGTGGACAGATTAACCTGTGATTCTAATACACATTTTAGAAAGCAGTATATTTTTCACACCTAATGAAGTTACCTGGTCTGGGTGCTAACATATTATTCTGTTTTTCCTGAGAGGCAAGGAGGACTAAGTAATGAAAATTTTATGAATGTCTCATTATGACAAACCGAAGTACAAATAGAACTCATGACATCTGTAGGAACCTGTGTCTTAGACATGACATCACTGCCGTTTAAAAAGCAGTCATGAAGAATGAGACTGAGTTTTTGTTCTTTTTTTAACATAATTACATATACTTTTTTTTTTGCTGTTTCCTAGAAATTGGGGCACAACTGTTAAAACTGCATACGTTTTATCATGGTTGCAATCTGATGAGAGCCACCCATGGCTTAGAGGGGAAGGCAAGCCTCTGGTAGTGGGAAGAAGCCACTTGAATCTTGCATTTGAGGATCATTAGTCCTATTGCAATAGGTTCAGAAAAAAATCTAAATAAGGAATTTACATCTCTCTGAAAACAAATCAATTCATTCATAATTTTTACCTGACAACCCACTAAGAAAATGTGGTGTAAAGATACTATTTAACATATTAATTAGAATTTCTAATTTCTAAAGAAAACAAGAAATTTATTAGGTATTTATGGAATTGCTTAGTGTAGGCTCTTTACAGAACAAATATGAGCTTTAGTTTTTGCAAATCTTTCTTTCCCTAAGCCTGTTAAAAGCACTGACCTGTGAGAGAGGGCATTCTTTGGCTAATGTGCTCTGATTCATCTCTTTGAGCAGTTCCTTTAAGGCATTGCGAACTGTGGCATGGTTCCACTGCTCTGCTGGCAAGTCTTCCAACTTTGAACAACTGTTAAAATAGAAAGCAAAAAGCAGATAGAAACATCACCTTCACAGACGCTTACCTTTTGTGTGCAAATGCTAGAGACCTTTAAGCAACAAGCACAACCCTGGAGTTTCCTGCATGGCCAGCCCTTCAATGTGTTTCTACCCTCTATCCTTCCCACCAAGCACGATTATCAGAAGATGTGCAGTTCAACACACAGCTGCTAATCCCGCTATGGTATTATATGTGTGCATAACCATTCCCTCTCAGGCCTGATGGAGAGCAAAGAAACTGCATAAAGCAAGCCCCAGGAATGGCTGAGTAAAGCCATCCTCTCCAGACAAAGATATTTCTGCTGTGGTAGAAAAATAAACATATATGCTGCACTGCCACTAACAAAATCCCTGAATAGTGAGGGCCCTCATTGTGTGGAGGCAAGACTTTGAAAAATTAGTTTAATTTTATACAGGTTCTTATACTGCCCTTATCACTGAAGTATCCGAGAGCCTTTCAGAAACGCATTAAGCCATATGCCCAACATCTGTCACGTGCAGTTCATTCTCACTTTCATTCTACAAGAACTGCATGTGTAGTGAAGCTTCTGTCTTCATATAACTTGTGCCTCTTTTAATTTAACAAGCTTATGGTTTCTGTCTATATACATGGGGACAGACCCGAGAAGTGCATCAAAATGTGAGAGAAGTTTGTCACTGCCATTTTTGCTGCAGACTTTAATGCATGCTCTCCAATGGCCTCTGAGGTCGTTTTGCATTCTGTCCTTACAGCCTGGCTTTTCCCTCAGAGATGAACCTTCAGCTGTGCTTGAGGAGTTCAAGCAGTCAGTGGTCATCTTTATCTCAAAGTCATGGGCTATCTTTTATTTACATGGCATCCAGGCATTCAGGCACTTTGAAGATAAAGAATGAGATCTTAATCTTGGGTTGATACCCTTTGCTAATACAGATGTGGCAATAGGCTAGATGAACTCCTGGTAGCTCACACTTCCGAGGAAATGAGTTATTACACTCATTTTACAGCAGCTATAGGGTCTACATACTCTTTACAAATACGTGGCAGAGATGCAGCCCAGCTGAAATATTGTAAACAATATATAAAACCAAGGAAATATCTATATCTGTTCATGGGAATCAGAAAACCCAAGCACCACCAGAGATATAACAGAAAAGAAATGTTGCTGTGTGGAAGTTTAATGTCAGTGAGGCATCAACTACTACCAAATTCTAAATTGAACTGAACAGTTGGAGGGTATGCACCGGGCACCAAAGGACACACGTGGATCCCTGAGGGCCCCTCCTCTGCTCAAGCAGAAGCTTCAAAGAATTGTCAACAAGTTATTCCAGACTGTCTGTTATATTTTACTCTTTCCTCTGGCATGTCCTGGCCATACAGCTACAGGAGGCTGTGCAATACAGGTTTATCTGCAGGTCTGGAGTATGCCACACGCTGCTAGGGACCTTACATCAGGAACTATCTGAGAACTCTTTAGAGGGCCAATAGAGAGAAAGAGGAAGAAAAAAGGAGGGAAGAGCAGGAGAAAAGGAGGACAAATAAGTGTAAAAGTATTGGGAGCTTTTGCTTTGTTAATCAGAACTAGCCCTCAGGGAAGGAAAATATTTTCCAAACACCAAATGGAGTCGCAGTGACACTTTCCTTCCTTGTCTTTTCTTTGCTGGAAAGACCACTGGAGAAAAAAAAGAAAAGTCAAAAAAAAGCACCCTTCCTCCACATCTCAGCAAGTGGCTGCAGAAGACCTGGATTTTTACAATGCAGCCCCTAGAAAAAGGCAAGGAGTTTATTATTTGATACAATTAGAACTTAAGAATCCATTAAATTATGGACTGTAGAGAGATCTGGGCTTTAAAAGCCCCATATCTTTACTTGATTGGTATCTGCCCTTCCCCTCTCTGTTACCTCATTGCTACTTCAGAAACCACACAATATCAGCTGGAACATGCACCAAAAAGCTGCCAGGTGACCCACCCTTCTCTTCATTTTCTTTTCATTTCATCAAAGGACCAGAAATTAATGAAGACAGGATGTGCTAATCTCTGTAGTAATGCTGTAACCGACAGAGCAGCTCGGAGAATAGGGAAGGACAGATGTTCAGAAACACCCACCTTTGTAATTGGATTTTCAATGTCACAACATGATAGACATCTTGTAGCATGTCGGCTACTGTCGCATCTGGTGCATCAGTCACATAACTGAGAGGGAGGGGATTCCACCTCCCAAGCTTGATTATTCCTGAAAAGAAAACAAAAAATCCATACTTTATATTTTATCAGCCATTTATTAAACCCTTTAGCAAGGTTGATTGCTCCCAAGATTCAAGATCTGCCTTGAGGTTTATTGCAGTCTTGCTCAGAAAGATGTGTTATACTGACTCCTGAGGCAAACAGTGGGGAAGAGCAGGAATAGATTTAAAATTTTTAGCAGACAGTTGCTGACATGCTCCTGACTCTTAAATTACTTCAAGGAAGCACAGGAGACTTCCTCCCTTCACATCTTTCATCATCGCTCTAAAGCCTAGTTCTTTAAGTTAGAATAAGCTCTAAGTACTCTCTAGTCCTGATTTTGCAGTCTATAAAAACTTTTCAGTAAATAAATGCATCACTTTTGACTTGAACGGGAAAATTCCTATGCGTGGGCTTTCAGCACTGTTAAAATCTAAGCATCGTACTATTCCCAGCATGGATGGATGCCACTGGAAACCCACCAAGTAGGAAGAGTTCACTCCCAGATACAAGTTGCACTATGCAGACGGCTGCTTTTCTTTGTGGGGGGAAAAAAAGAACCAAACAACTGCAAGCTGCTGACCGCAGATCCAAAATAGCTTTTTGGAGGCGGGGGAGAATGCTGTAAGTTCTATTTCTACTTCTGTTCATTCTTTAATAGGGATCATCACCTCTTCTGGATGAGCTTGTCACAAAGACTGTAAACTTGGATGGTAAACCATTTGGTGCAGAGGTATTATTTCTGTTTAGACAATTGCAGAGGGCCCACCCACACCAAAAACAATGACTAATACCCAGGAATGACTTCCAGGAAGACACCAAACAAAGAAAGCCACAGTGCCATCTTACATGACAGCAAAGCAGTTCAGCCTTGTTCTGCACTATTGCCACTACTGCTTTTATTCCCTCCTTCATTGTGTTCCCATTGCCCCACTGTTCTGCTCACTTAACTTTCCTCAGCTCATCCCTACAAGACACCATTCTCCCATTCAAACTGATGCCTTCTGAGGTTTCTTTATATACTGTTTGATCTTTGAAAAGACATCCATAAACTCAACTGCCAGAAAAAAAGTAATACACTAATACTACTTCTTCTGCGATAACAGGCGCGCCAAGAACTCCTCTCGAGTATCTGGAAGGATGCTGTGATGCCAAGAAACTTCAACCGTCTCCTCCTCATTTTCTACTCCCAGCTTTTCACCAGCTCTGGAACTAATTGAACTGCAGTAAATGACAAAAACCTTTTATCCCGATCTTCCAAAAATTATCATAAAATAAACACCACATTGAAACAGTGAAGCAAAGCTTCTTGCACACAGACAATAACAGAACACAGTGAGCCTATGAAGTACCTGCTATGCAATATTTTTCCCCATTTCTACACAGATTGCAGAGGAAATAATTTTAGTACAACTCCTTTTCTGTAGCACTTAAATCTTTGCATTTACCACTGACGTACTGCTTTGCAAGGCATTCTGTCACCACATACTGAAAGAAGCTAGAAGTGACCTAGTTCATCATCAGTGGCACGAAGTTTCACTGTAACATACTGGTACAGACAGGTTAATATTTCAAGAGCAGATTAGAAAGTTTTTGGCAAGGAGAGATATTGTCCAAACGAAACAAAAAGTTAGTAAGTGCTGCTTGAAATCCAATGCTTGAAAATGGGACATAAACAGAACAAAAACATTTAAATGATGCACTGTTTCAGTATTAAGATTTAACAATCTGGTGCTGAATATGCTGCAGTATAAATAGTGCCTGGACTCAGATCCAGTAGAGTAACACACAGCACTCATTCACAGCACCGTATGTCTCCAGTGCTGGCTCCTTGAGTCATATTCCACTTGCCAAGAAAAGCTGTTTTTCTTAAGGGGATAGTTTACTTAATGTTATCTCTGGTGACAACAAGAAATGCATATAGTACAGCATATATTAGTCATTAAATGAGCATCGAGGGTCCACAGAGTAAAATAGATGCTGGGAAAATATAGTTTAGCTGCTGACCTCCTTCACCTCCTCCTGATATATAATAATTTAAAGCAAAATCACCTAAAAATCCAGAAATCTATACTGGCTTCACAGAACACTTGGCTTCCTATGTTTAACATCGCCAAGTTTTCATGTAATTGAAAAAATAAGCATCATATGTGCCCCATAAGTCACATCTAAATTGGTAATATTTTACAAGAGGCTTTATTTTTCATTCAATTAAGGAAAGCACTCAGAGAGCACACCATCTGCAACTGCTCGGGCCTGGCAATGTTGGCACAGGACAAAGAGATGGTCAGGAAGCACTGAAGTTACTAAAGGTGTCCCCAGACTAAAAAGGTTTGAAGAGAAAAACCCCAGTGCAGCCAGAGTGCACCATGGGAAATACTATGCAAATTGTTTTACAGGAATGTCTGCTACTACTGGAAGTTAGGAAGATTTTTTTTTCTTTTTAATCCTCCTCTACAACTGGAGAGGAAATTGTTTTGGCTGGATTTAAGCAAACACAGGTGTTACCATAATGCTCAGTGCCTCTGCACGTTAACACCTGCTGAGAGTCCTTTACTCTGTGTTACAGCACTGCTGATGCATGCTATTTTTTCAGCCGGTGTGATATGACGTGTGAAATATTTTTTTCCAGAGCACCTTAAGCAGGTCCAAACGATAGCCAGAAGCCATGGTTTCCATTCAGCTCCTCAGCAGACTTCACAGGTGCTTATTTCACGGCACCAACACTGCACTTAAGGCAGCTCTTGGGCTGGGTTTGGGAAGATGATGCCAGCTTGTTGAGCAAATGTGTTCTCTGCATACTAGGAGACATCTCTGAATGACTCCTCAATAAAAACTGAACAGGCCAAAATTTTTCCCCTAAAATGGTCCCTTCTTATCCGGGACTGGATGTTTCTAGCATAACATCAACCCCAAGATGAAAACAGCCTGGAAACAAGGGGTCACTTCCATGTACACATTTTTTTATTGCTCCTCTCATTGACTCCAAATGGTATAGGCTCAGGCCTTTAAGGAAATCACTTTAACTGGCTTCACTGAGCTTTTATCCTACCACGACTGAGACTTGGGACCAGGGACAGGAATGAGCAAAGGTCACTGTGTTATTAATGAATATACTGCTGCTCTGGGAGTATCACTTCTCTGTCAGCTCCAGACCTTCTCCAAATTACGTGTGGATAATGCACAGCAGATCAGAAAGCTCAGGAAACCCAAAACCACATTTCTTGAGTTCCCAAAACTCTTCTGTTGATGAATCTAGTTTGCTTTCCTGTATCTATTGGGACCTTTTCCTGTGGAAGTTTTTTCAAGGGAAAGCTCAACAGATTTCAAGGTTTGCACACACTCAAGAAATGGCCATACACTAGAACCGCTCTCAACTCACCTAGAAATGAGACAATACAGCCCAGGCCAGTTAGGCAATTAAAGACAATAAAGAGACCAGTTTTCTCAAAAGGTTTTTTTTTCCAAACCTATTTTAGAAGAGATTCTCTATCCGCACTGGCTGTTGGTTCTTGAATGGCATGTACTTCTATAGTCAGATCTTTTGTTAAGTTTAAGCCTCAGCTTCATCAAAATACAGACAGGGAAAAAAGAGTAACTTAGCATAAAATGTGTGTAACTCCCTTTACCCACAAGAATGGCAGAACACACCAGTGGCAAACTTCCATGAGCTTGAGTGTCAGGTTTGTATATAACAACCACTGCAAATTACTGCTGCCGTTCTACTTAGGCCAATGATGTGCCACACTGCCAAGATGTTTCCAACTGGGTTTCATTTAAAATGCAGCTGCTTTGGAGAAGAAAGTGATAACTACAACAAGCAGTCTAGCTATGAAACTTCTTGGTCCTAGACAGAATGAAGTCTGGGTCCTACATCTCCCACTCACCTGCACAGGTAATGTTTAATCTGGATAGCCCCTTAGCAATTGCTGGGACACCTCAGGTATACTTCAATACATCACCTCTATAAAATCAAACTTTTAAAAAGGAGAATTTTCTAAATTCCTTTTAGTGGCTAAACAGAGCAAACAGGACATGCCTCACGCTGTCACTGGCTCCCTTCAAACTATCCCCTGCTCCCACCATGGCTATACTCCTAATTTCACCTTTCAAAAGTTATGAGTATACCTGAATTACATCTTAAACGGATACTCATAGTATTAGTGCAAATGCATATGCAGCATTAATGTAACTCATTTCAAATGCTAATCTGCCAGGGTTAAAAGTTAGTGAGGTGTCCTAAAATTGGTTTCCCTGCAACCTAGGGATCCCAGGACCACAGCCCAAGAATGGTGGCAAACACAAGGCTATTTGAAGAACACAACCAACATTTGCTGCCGCCTTGTGAATTCAATCAAGTAGTTTTGATCAAACATCATGCCTTTTAACAGCAGCTCTTATCAACACAAGACACTCAGGAGAAACTGTAGATTAGCATTAACACCCAAGCACTTCTGATTTCTTTTACAACTCCAAACGAGAGACCTCAATGAGACACCCAATAAAAGCCTTGCTTCTGGGACCACCAAGCCATTTCTCTGTCAGCCACTACTGCAGGACTCCCCTCCAATATGGGTAGGCTCTTGTGACAGTGATTGCATCTGTTTATCCCCTTCAAAGGCATCTTGTCCCTATGCTTTAGCATGTAATTTCTCTTTGTTGAGCTGTGTTTTGTTACAGAAATTAAAAACTGCCTGTCCCATGTAATAAGTATATAGAATTATTTATTCATAAATCAGTTTGCAGAAAATCGCTACCCTGCAGTACATAACAACTCAGCCTGTGTTTCTTACCTCTACACTGGCTGCAGTACATCATCACACTGTAACAACATAAAGCCATAATTTGTAGTTATTCTTGTTAATCCAGCAAAGGGAATGGCTTTTCATGCAGAAAGGATGAAAAAGCAACAGGAAAAGTCAAAAGAAAATAAATTGATTATATTAATTTTTGTATTATATTATTGAGCTGTCTTTTCCAGCTTTTTGGGAAATCTAAAAAAATATTATACTCCCTTTGCCCATTGTTATAAGGGTGCCTATATTATTCTACTGAATTTCTATCAATGACATATTGGGGTAATAGATGGGTAAAAATAATCAGCAGAATCCTCCCCTGCACTTCTAAAGCGCCTTTCATCAGAGGGTCCCAATGAGCTTTTAAAACATTAATTAATTGAACTTTGCAACATCCTACATGTGAGGTAGGCTGTATTCTGCCAATTAACATATCGGTGATTTAGTGATTGAAAACATACAATGAACATAATCCTATGCCTATGCCAATACAAAAGAATCTCCCTCCTTCCTCGTTTCAGTCCATAATAAATAATTCAGTGAGAGAACAGGAATAAACTATGTGATTACACTGTGATGTACACATCCACAAATCAACAGGAACACCCACAATCCCCGAATGACGAACGCTCCACCCCAGCTCATGAGACTCGTGCAGCTTCAGGGCTCTGCACAAAAGGGTGACCTTCACCCAAGGGGAAAGCACAGCCGAGCCACACGAAGCTCTGGCAGCACAGAGACCCTTGAACTGCTGCTGCTGGAAGTCTTTGCTCTTGCTGTTTAAAAATGCTGCCAATAAACTCTGTGTACCAGTGATGGTTTAGAGCACAAAATTCTGGGCTGCAGCAACACATCTATGAGCTGGTCAATTTAAACACTCTAGCCTTTTCGGCTTGCACATCTGTATCAGTACACAGACTTTAATATAGACTATGCATTTACATGATTATATATGATATTTATATGATAATATATTAAATTTTTTATAGAATCATGGGTGTAACTATCAATAGAAAGACTATTAGTGTTACAAGGATTAATGCTGAACTTCAGAGTACTTTCAGAGATGAAAATCACTTTGATACATGAAGCTTGGATTTGAGCTTTTAATTTTTTGAATGCTAGCATTGCCCCTTCCTTTCCTCCAGCATGACTGTACTGAAGTATTTGACTTAAATAACATACACTAAACAGTTTAATGGCTTCTAACTCTGCATATCAGGTTTACATTTTACAGTAAAAAGATTGTGCCTCATGTAATAGATGCTGCTTCACATTTGGGAAACGTTATGTGAGGACCCTGACTTTTATTAGATTAATTTAATATAGGCACTAAGTTACTAGACTAAATTAATAAAGATCTTCTTAAAAAAAAAAGGCAGGGGGGAGGGGAGAGAGAGCGAACAGAATGAACCCACAAATTAAATAAAATTTTCTGGAGCTTGTTATTTTGGAAGTCTTTATTTAATTTTGCAACCCCTATTTTGTTTGTAAAAACAGTCAGTAATTGGTAAGGAAACAGGAAAAAAAAAGGTTGATGTTATTTACTTCAGGGATTATTTTTAAAACTGTTATATGATAGAACAGGAATACCACAAATAAATAGAAGGGCAAGGAAGCAAAGGAAGTATTATTAAAAAACAAGACAACGGGCCATTCACTTAAGTTTCCAGAGTGGATTCAATGACCCTTGTGAGTCCCTCCCGACTCAGAACAGTCTGTGACTCTGAAGTATTACATTTCCTATATTACTTATAACACTACCAGGTCCACTGAGGAAAACCACATTCAGCCCTGCGTAACATCTCTTTTTTGTCATTTCTGGGATAAGTGTGCACCTGCCTTGGACGGCAAGAATATGCATAAAGAGAGAGAAGTCCACTTCTCTCATCTGAGAGAGAGAACCACTCCTCTAAATATCACTTCCATGGCACAAACACGAAGTCTTTTAAATCATGACAACTCATGACAGAACAGCTACTGCAAGCAGGTGTCTTTCATAACCCTGCCAGCCTGGAGCTCAGCTTCACCCTCCACCAGGCTGCCCTCTCCTGAGAGGCACCCTCACACTGGGGCTTTCTCAGCGGTATTATTCAGTAGCCCCAATGCCCATAGGATTGCAGAACCCATTGCATGTCACTAGTATCATCCCTACATAATGCCCAAAGCAGGGCACTCCCCCCAGTTTTGCATAAAATTACTGCCTTTGGAGCAACCTGTACTCTTATGGTAAGATTGCTCCCAGCTTAGTCCTGGGACACCCAAGCTTGCTCAGCTGCACAGGAGCAGAGGTTGTGCCTCTTCCCAGGGAGCAGTGGCTGCTGAACGTCCTTCAAATCCAGAGTCACAACTCGGCTTATCCCCTGATCAAAGAGCTTCTTTGCCTGCTCCCATGAGTAGAGGTTTGCTTTGCCATCTTAAAACCATGTCTGTTCCTCTTGCTTTGGACATCAGCTCTCTCTCTTCAAGTCCCAGGGTCCCTGGCAAAATGTGCTGCTTCTCTGCCATCCCAGCATGGCACCAGGACCTGTCTCTAATTTAGTGCCTCCTGGAGAGCCAACATAAGCAGATACTGCTAGTGGGGTCCTGCAAAATGCTTCCAGCTCATCCTTACAGACTGAGAACTGGGGCTTTACTGTAGTTGCCTCTGTTGCTAAGAAACATAAATGCAAGTCCATTCAACAGGTGGTGCTTTTCTCTGGTGCACATGCTCCTGAACAGCCCTAAACAATGCCCGGATCGTCTTGCCACAGATTTTGGGCCCGGTGACCATATTGCCACCTCACCATCTATAAGGGGCTGCACATGAGTAAAAGGACCAGAGTTTTACACAAATGTTTGCTGTCCAACCTTCTTTGTCAGCTCTCTGCCAGCCCAATGCCACCAACACAACCTGTCTCAAGACACATTCAGAAAAACAGGGTATCTGGGCAGACAGCCTTTGGTCCCCGCCCTCCAGAAGCCTTTCTTGAATTTCATATGATGTTTTTGAATGGAGAAGAGGAAAGGTAGAAGATATTTTCCCTGCATTTGTTTTTAAAAGAATGCCAGTGCCCCAAACTCCTTCAATTCACGCAGTTTCAATGCTTGACTATAAGCTTCATACGGAAACTCAGTCCACTGAGAGGAGAAACAGCACAACAACATGGCGTTGTAGCTGAACACATAAAACACATTTTAAAGGTTATAAAAGAGCATTGCTAACAGGACATTGCAGAGGATAATAGGCTTAGAATTAAGCCTACAGACATTGTTTGGCCTTGTATGAATCCGAATATCCTGCCTACTCACAGCAACAGCTACAGAGAGCACAGAAAGTCTGGCTCAGACTGCAAACATACAGTAGCCAACTATCTTTGTGTTGAGTCAACTACAAGTAGATTTGAAAATTCATGGGTCTCAAGTCCAAAGAAAAATAAGGGCATACAACATGCTGTGCTGCACAAACAAACCCCTAAACTAATGCAGTTTCATATTCTGGCCTATGTAGTTTAACAGCTTAATCTCTTTAGTTTAAGATTTGTGTCTTGGGGTTTTCCTTACGCTGTGTAAAGACTAGCAGAATGTTTTTTTCACTAAATTACTACTTTTGGTTTGCCTTCTGTCTTTTCTTTCCTCCCACCAGGCATTCAGTTCTTGACTTCCATGAGAAAAAACAACATGAACAACTGAAAAACTAGTAGGGCAGCATCTAACTATCAGGATAGAAAAGCAAGTATTGCTGAGGAAATAGAGGGATTGAGGACTTTACTGATAATCTCAAATGACTGCTTCCACTAATTCAGCATGAATGCAATAAGTGAAGATACAGTTGCTGTAATTTTGTCATTCAACCTTGAAGTCCTCTGCTCTCTGTAGCAGCCTTACTGTAAGAGTATATCCAGGTCCATACTGGACCCAAAAATGTCTACAGGCTTGATCCCAGTATTTCTAATGACATTCAGTTAAGAACTAGTTCCACCATGAAGCAGTTAACAAGGGAGATAATACTTGTATTTTAGCATTTTTACATTAAAATTTTTTATGGAAGCTGAAGTATCCATGAACATCTGCATGCACATATATATTTTAAAACAGGCAATAGACCTAAGGCTGAGGGTTTGTTGGTACTTAGGCTCAGGTCTCACTCATAGCACAACCAGGTAAAAGGCAAGGGATTAAACCTTACCCTTCCCTTACAAATTCATCAGCTAGGGAGAGACAGAGAATAGTATCTTTAAGGCTGTAATATTTCTTTTCAAAATACATTTTAATAACCCTGGTTCTAAATTTGGGCTGCATTGCAAATTCAGATACATTGCTTAAATTAAATAAGAAATTTTCCTTTACTGACACATATTTCAGTTGATAATCTGATCTCACGTTCCCCATCTCCCTCTTTTCTTCCCAGGAAGAGCAAAAGAATTCTGCGTTTCTGACAAGTCTAAATAAAGCTTTGCTGGTTACTGAACTATGCTACATTTCCTATCAACAGAAAACAAAAGTGGAAAAAAAAAAAAAGACTAGTTCACCACTAGAGGAGATGACTCAGAGCAAGCAGGAACTGTTACCAGACTCAGAAAAAACCAGTTTTCCCTTGTACCGTTGATGAGCCCACATTAATGCTGAGATGAACCTAGATTTGTTTTCTTAGCCCACATCTTCCTAGAACTGAACCTATTTTCTTACAAAGCCACCAGATCCTTTTTGGATCCTGTTAGCATTTTAACTTCACGTTAGTCATTTTGTGAACAAGCGACCAAAAAATAGAAAGACAGAAATAACTATTTTTTAACAAATTGAAATGATAAATTTCTGTGCACATGGCAAAGACTGGAAAGAATTATTCACGTTTTGGATCTAGAGATTTGCAGCATACACACATCATGCTTAGAAGTATTTCCAGTTCACCACTTCTTTAGTAGAAGCTAAGATTCTCACATAATCACAGCATATAGCAATTGTGGAGCTGCTATGAAGAAAAATAACTCTATCCCAGTCAAAACCAGCATGAATGTTTAATGGACAGTATCAGATACTCCAAGACGCAATAGCCTCAAAGCACTGGTGGCACTGTGAACACTGTTGTGAGATAGTGGAGAGCTCTAGTGCCTCCTCTCACCACTTCTTTCTCTTTCCTAAACTCTATCTGCTGTTCAAACCAAAGAGATAAGTGCTCCATAGTGATATTGCAAGAGAAAAGGGAGGAAAAACTGTCATTTCTAATCATCTCCCAAAACCCCAGGTGTCTTGGGCCCACATATACACAGCTTCTGTGTGTGAAAGCAGAAAAGGAATCCAGAGGCCCATTCCCAGTTCTGGGGAATATAATTAAAGAAAGATACAGTGGGATGATGCCTTATTCAGAACATAGCACCAACACTGGAAAATCCCTGGAATCTACGAGATGCCATTTCACCATAAGGCACAACCTATACTTCTGCCAGCATTCTCCTCTATACCACAAATACAGAGTAACTGATGGGGGATTTCAAATAATAATATTGTGCTAAAGGAGAAAACAAGATATAAATAATTACTTCACCAAGTCTTATGTAGGAAGATGAAGACACTGCACACATCTTCCTGAAAGAATAGGCTGAACAGCCCTCCAACAATCCAGATATATTCTCTCCTCCTTACTGGCACAGTGAACCAGAGCAGACCTCAGCACTGAGAGAGCACTACTAACCCAACACACCGAGGCAGCTTTGGGAAGTTTATCATTTTCACAATCTGATTGATTTCAAAGGTCACCCTGGAGGAAAAGCCTCAATCTGGTTCCTGCCGACACAGTCGTTTCCCACAGCCAGTATCTATTCTGTGCTCTTGGCACTCACTCAGGTGGTGGGACGTGGGCTGCACCGTGGGTAACTGCATCTTAATGAAAGTCTCTTTTACTCCCCCAAAGCCTATTGTTCATTTGGAGACATGGAGTATTACTGGTTATTTCATACTGGACGTCTTAAGACAGGTACACACACCAAAGAAATCAAGATTTTCTGAGTAAGAAAAGGCTTTAGAACTAAAGAATTATCCTAAAAGTCTGAAATGCCTAGAATACTTTAATAATTCAGACTTAAAACTATTTGAAATTTCTTCTAATCAGAAGAAAAATACCCTCCTTTCTTCATTTGACATCTGGGTTTATGGTGGATGAAAATCCAGTCAGGGGAGCCAATCAGCACTAAAACAGCTCTCATGTTCCCCAGATAATGTTCCTGGTTTACAGTTTATCACAGATTAACTCATCTGAAAAGCTCATGCACTAAGGGTCCCAATCAGTGTGACCAGCCATCACCGTAGTGTAGATGGAAAAGATCAAAGCCACGCCACTAAAATAGCAATCTAGGAGAATAAAATTAAATATTAAATAAAATTGATAAAGTGGAGATGAATCTATAGGACTTCTTGAGAAATGTCTTAGTCTAGAGAAACTGTTTGAGACTAAATATGTTGCTCTGATGAAATCTGAGAAGTTGTCCAATCAAGCCATGCTGAAAATTAAGTTCCACCCAATCTTCACAAGCAGGAATACCTTTATTGCTGAAGGCCCAAAATAGTGGCCTCCTTGTTACCTCCTCTATCTACTTTTCAAATGAAATGTTTTTCATCACATGTTCAAAGAAGTGAACTGAAGATATGGAGGCCCCTTATCTGGAGATGTCTGAAGAACACCGTTAATTTTAAAAAAGTAAGATAAGAGTTTGAAATGGAAATACCCTGTGTTTAGGCTAAGCTAACAAGCTCTTTACAATTGAAATGGAGGCACCAATTTCAAGCATTAAGGACTTAGGCCAGCTTTTATCCAGGTATGTAGTGTACAAAAGGCTTCATATTCCATTAGCTGTGAGTAGGTGAGTACCTCCATATGCCCTACATAAACAAAAGGTATGTCATACCTGAAGCATCTTTTGAGTATTTTTTATCTTGAAGGAAAATATTAGCCAATGTAACTAAGTATCACAACCAAAATTATTGAGCAATCCTGGCAGAACTGCAAAATTATGCTATTATTATGGCTGAGGAGTTTTCTGCCAGTAGAGGGAAGGGAATTTGCAGTGCTGCGTCTCACAAAGACAGCAAGACTTGACAGGTTGATAGGCAAGAATGATGCACACTCTCCCTTAACCTCAGTGAGACAGCAGAACCCTCCACCAATAACTGCCCCAGCCAGAAAATGGTCACAACCTTGTTTCCAGCCTTCTAGGCCCTTCTTGTGTCAAAGAAAATAATTTCAGTCTTTAGCTTGCAAATCAATGAACAGGTTTTCTTTCCTACTAAAAGACACCTCAGATTTGTCACAGTGAATAAGGTGCTTTCAACCCTGGCTAAGAATCCCTCCTCACAAACAACTCTGCTGGTCAGTGCCTGCTCACCAGCCCACCCAAGGCCACATCACTGTCACCTTCCTCCTCCCGCCCACGCCTTGCTGTTCCCGTCTCTGAATGACGGCCAGCACCTCCCAGCTCTACAGGAATAAATCTCCAGACCGCAAACCTCTAATATCCCTTCCTCCTCCTGCCCCCAAGGCAACGAGTTACACTCTGTTTAGCTTGAGTCATGACTTTTCTTCCCATCTTCTTCCCATGCATTTTACTCACATTTATAAACAGAGGAAGAGAGCAGTAGAGGTGCCATGAGTGGTTGACTGGGATGAGAGCCATGCCCAAGGTTGCTCAGGCAGCCCATACAGACTGGGGCAGCCCAGAAAGCACGAGGGTGGTGTTCCCAGGGCAGAGCAAAGCGGCTGTGCTAGATGAGGAGGGACCATGGCAGGCAGGCAAGGCGATCGCTGCCAGTCAATTTGCACCTCGGCATTAGCCTCCTCCATTGTGCACATATGGGCTGCACAGCCAACTGGCCAGCTGCACAGACCCCTCTCTCACTGCAGCCAAGGAGAGAAAAAGGTTGCATTTTTCCACTAAAATAACCCACTTTACTGCCAGAACAAATTTTTTTTTATATATTCTCTTCTGGATTAATCTTCATGTATGCATTATTAGATATTCAATGGAATAATTTAAGAGGTGTGATATCTTTTAAGTGAATGCAAATACTATGTGCCCAGCCACAAAAAGGGAGAGAACAGAGCAGTTTAAATATTGCTTCCTTTACTGATTTTCACAGGAAAAGTAGTAAAGTATTTGTAGGGAGCTGATACAATATAACATAAAGTGAATTGAATTAAATTAAAAGGGAACAAAAAAATACTTTCAGGGACTAACACTCTTCCCCCTTCCTGCATACAAAGATATGTGTCCCTGTGTTAACTCTGGACAATACACATTTGATATGTATGTATGTAAATTTAAACACAAGTACACAGCTTGTTGTTATAATTCAGAAAGAAAATAAAAAGTAAGAAGTAAAAAAATTTGAAAAACAAATTTTTTTTTAGCTATTTCTCTAAGTAATGCCAGAAAATTCTTTGTATTTTATCTTGGGGTATGGACATTAGCAGTCATTCTCTGACAATACATATATGAGAAGTTTTCAAGCTATCAAAGTAGGTAAAGTCATTA
This sequence comes from Acanthiza pusilla, assembly GCA_036630365.1. Classification (NCBI taxonomy): domain Eukaryota; kingdom Metazoa; phylum Chordata; class Aves; order Passeriformes; family Acanthizidae; genus Acanthiza; species Acanthiza pusilla. The sequence continues at coordinate 8,964,030 of JAXCHO010000019.1, forward strand.
TTCCTATTGCAGAAAATTATCTTCAATCCTTTTGTACACCAAATCACCACCAAAAGATGACATTATTTCAGAATATTCCCTGTGTGACACAGAGCAGCAGACTGTGGAAGTAGCAGATATTTTGCTTTGGTGGATAAAAATCAGGGGAGAGAAAGAGAGAATCAGTTCATAAAACCACAACTTGCGTAACTGGTTTTGCTTAAATGAAAAACAAATCAACTGATCATTTCCTGGCAGATGAAGCATTACATTCAAATAGAATGTAAGAATTTTATTCTTTAATTATTTAGCCGTATTCTTACTCTATTCCCTTTTTATTTAAAAACTTGTTTTTAAAGCAGATAAATTTTGAACTCTGTCTCAAATTAGAAAAAGTTTTAAAAGGAAAACATCAAAACCAGATCATCTCGAAACAACATATTTTTAAAACTTATGTCCATGCCTCCTCTGCTGTTTAACTTCCTCACTTGGCAAAACTATTCTAAGAATTTGATAAGAATAATAACATATATGTTTAATCCCCCAGTCCCAGCTCTTTAGAGACAGCTTTTAGGTGGATTTGTTAATAAATTGTTAATACTTTGTTAATAAGCAGTGGCACAGCGTTGGCCAGGGAGTTTCCCAGGTGAGAGCTGAGCCCTTATGGATCCAAGTTCATCACTTGCCACATTGCTAATGAGACAAGTGCAGCCCAACACGAGGTTAATTGTCAGAAGCAATAATCTAAATTAAACTGGCCAACATTCAAGTAAAAGGTACCATTTAAAATATCCTTTTCCAATGAAAGCAATCTCAGGAGTTCATTTGCCTACTCAACACAGGATTCCAGGTTTTAAAAAAACCCTTCTTCTTCCCCTCTAAGGAACCAAAGTAATTATTTTTAATACAGTGACATATGTTAGACAAAAGTATTAAGGAGGGGGCTTCATTCCAGTCCAAGTCTCAGTGGAATTTTCCCTTATGTGATCACACATCTGAGCTCAGATTTTAACTTAACCAATGATGATTTTTTGTTTAAAAATTGCTATTAGCTGATGAGAAATCTTTTCACAAACAATCCCGAAACATGGAAGATCTAGTGTGATGTTCCCAGCACTGAGAAATATAATTAAAACAATATGGGGAATTAAAAAAAAAAGTGAGAGTTCACAAAAACATTTGAGAAACGGCTCAAGTCAGCTCCAAGCTCACTTGGTTTTGGCTGGGACTCCGGGCTCACAACAGCTTCAGGCTGCCAAAACAAATACAGCCACCCGTTTGTTCCCGATGCTTTCGCCCAGGGAGGGACCTGCTCCTTTGCTTTTCCCTGCTACGATAATGACACGCCTGCTAGGATTTGACTGGGGTTCATATCCCTGCCTGCCTTTGAAACAATTATTATTCTGTTAATTGTGAGAAGAAAAGGACTTAAGTGGCGCCTTGGACTGGCGTAATAACACCATCCAGATAATTATTAAGTGCTGTAATTGAAATAATGCACATAGTTTAGACAAAAAGTCTAAAAATACCTTGGGGGAAAGTAGTTGGGGATATAATTCCACATAGGGAATCTGTTAAATTTTGGTTGTAACCATAGAGGAAAAATATAGCATTTAAGATAAATATTATTCATTTACCATGCTGAGTTAGTACAAAAAAGCATCTAATAAAAATGAATGTTGTGGTTGTAACTAAGACATTTTATGAATATGTTTACCCATAAGGAATGACTGCAACATGTATGAAAAAGTAGGTTTCAATTAACGTTTTTTGTATTTTTAAAATTATTTAGTTCTTTGTCATTTTTATTAAGAAAAGTTGTTAAGTGGATACAAAACTTCTTTTCAAAGCACTCAGTCATTTATACCTAATCTCTGCAGTAGCGACAATCAGAATATCCAGGTTTTCAAAACTCCTTAATTTTAGCCTTGAACATGAGATCATTTTAACGCGGGTAATGCTGTGAAAAACCTCTCAACTGAATAACAATAAATGCAACAAGAAAGAAAAATGCCCCACAAAATACTAGGAAAGACAGCAGATTCAAGTAAGTAATATAAAAAAAAATTGGCTCAGCTTTTAATTATATTGCACAAGTGCCTTTCTTTTTCTAACACAAAGTTGAACTCTTGAATCACTACAGATGCCTTAGTCTAAGAGGTAGTTGGCAAACACGATGGCATGAAAAGCATCTTGCATTAGACACGGTCAGTTCCAGATTAAGATGCTGACATGAACTAGTTAGAAACATTTTTACATTTCTCTTTTTTTGAAGTCCCATTTGGGAAGCTGCTGGTCCCTCTTCCAAACTTATAAAATTCAATCCACAACACAGAAGCTTTGTTACATTCCATTCCTTGGATGCATTGGACAGTCTACTGCCTACTCAGAAACCCAAGGGGAACATACAAAACGACACTGTCAGTGTACTAAAAGGAACACTGGAAGTTCAAGAGAAGCATGTATTAACCTTCACTAACCAGCACAACCAACTGCAGCAAGCTGTACTAGTAGGACAGCTAAAGATGACTTTTTGAAGACAAACAGGTACTGGCAGTCTAGAGGACTCTAGAGCTCCTGAACTTTTACGTAGGTACTAATCCTAGGCTACTGCCAGTGCTCTTCCTGCCTGATTCTTAAGTGCATGCGAAAGCAAACAGCAGATGGTCAATTCATAAGAGCGGCAATATTGGCATAATCAACACAGAGTCATCGGCCTGTGCCCGCATGCAGCCAAGCAGAGGCTGATTGATCAGCTGAGATCAACTGAGCAAAGACCAGAGATGCTTGGAGAACACCTACAGAAAGGACTTCACTCACCAGGTCACCCTGAGTAAGGTTGCTCATGGTCCAAAGTAACATATTTACAAAACACATTTTTCATTTCTCTTCCTATATAGAAGTTTGTTCTCTTTCTCCTTTTAAATCTCAGTCTCCTATTTCAGATGTGGGAAACGAGCATTTTAGTCTTCATTTCTCCCCAAATGTTATCAAAGGACAATAACGTAGTCCCACTTAAAAATGTAAGGAAATACTTTAATGAATAACTCTTATAGATGTAATGAGACAAAACTGTTCTGTGTTCAGCATTCAAAGTAAAAAAAAGTTCAAGCAGCTTTTCTAATAGCACTAAAAAGATGCTAGGCAGCACACAGTTTATCAGTTCTGTTTCTGAAGCTTATTCTTCTTCCTTTTGTTGGCAATTTGAAGAAGGGCACAACTGCAGTAAGTCAGACCTGTTAAGTACTCAGGACACAGGAGGCTGAATAAGACAAGCAACATAAAACAGCTTTGGTTTTTTCCCTTTTCTCTCAAATGAAGTAATGTACCATAGAATTCTCCTTCCTGCCTGACACTTTGCACCTCCAGCAGTCAGAAAGCAAAAGGCACATTAGACAGCTGTAGGACTTCTATCTGGAAGAAACGTAACATTTCCTATCCAAATCCAAAGACACCGATCCCAACCCAGCAAGCTATCCAACAGCTATGTAGGCCAGATTGGTGAGGTTACAGTTAGCTATTTCTGTCAGTTTAAAGCCCAAACTGCAAATGCTTATTCAGTCTTCTTTCAGATTTAACAACTCAAGCACACTGGATGATGACCACCTTTGCAAGGCTAAGCTGCTATTTTATCACTAGTTAGAACTAAATAAAAGCACAAAGAGATTTTGAAAAAACCTAGAGCACATTCAAAAAATTACACTCTGCTCCAAGACCTAACACAGTAATAGACTCTCACAGGAATAGCTATTTCCCTGGCAAGATAGTGCAATAATGCAATTACTGCCATTTAATTAATTTATATTCTCAAAATCTGTCTCCTTACAATTTCTAAGTATTTCGCTTTAACATCAAGACAGGATTTTCTGCCCTGGTTTGCCATAGCAACCCTTGCAACAAATGGCAGTTGTCTATAAAAAGGGGGGACTCTTTGAGTATGCATGCATGGTTTAGTATGGTTTGTTTTAAAGCAGGTCAGAGCACAATGGACCTTTTCTACCGTGCAGGATTGAACACCAACAAATCTCACTTCAAGGGCTGCCACGCTCCTCTGCAAAATGAAATGACACTGCTGCTAAGTCTGGATGTAATTACAGATATGAAAGGATGGCTGTGAAAGTTGCTTGTATCTTCCTCTCCCTCCTCTACTACAGATGTATTTGCCATACAGCTGTTAACATCCTGAATAAGTAACATGCAGCAGACTTAACATTTCCTTTCATTTTAAGTGTTAGTATACAGTGGTGGCTGTTAAAGCACATTTACCACTAAAGAATGAGACCTTTGTCTGTCTATTGCAAGCAGAGCTCTGCCCTGCCTGCCTGTGCAGCCCAGGGCAAAAGCTATACCAGGAAGCCATGACCTCCGGCCCAACAAGGACACTTAGTAGGGCTAAGGGTAATCCCGACTTCTCCTTGCTCATTCAGTTTCTTGTGCTGTTTGAAGCAATCATTACCAACACAGCTACATTTTGTGGTCATATTATAAAATGAATCATTGTTCAGCAGTCCAAGATTGCTAAACTCATTTTATGTGTGGTTTAGAGTAGAGTCACTGGTTGCTCAGACCCCTCAGAGCTGTACTCCCCCCAGTCCACTCGCAGGAGGGAAAGCGCTCATCTTTGGCACTGCTCCAAACATAGGATGGTGTAACAGCAGCATTTGGCCTCTGGTATTCCTTCTCACCAGTTGCCCACAAGATAGCCAAGATTTTTTTTCAGTCACTTCCATATGAAGAGCCTTTACCTCTGAGAATCGCTAGCTTTTGTACAGTTTTAACACAACTTCTGGGAATCAAAATATCTACCACTCCTTCTGAGGTACTCCGATTATACCCTCTGAAACATTACTTCTCAGTTCATGTTCCTACAGGCAAAATTTCTGTTTTAAGAGAGCCTGTGGAATATTTGATGTTGGGATTTGGTAGGAGTGAATGAATGTTCCATTATTCACCCTGGTGGTACAGCAGTGGTTGCTCTGAAGTTTTACAATGCAGCATATTGCTATAATGACATCATATGACATCATAAATCTCCCACAATTTCTAAAGCTTCTGATGAATGTTCCTCCATAACCACCTTGTTAATAAATAAGAAAAAAAGAGTTCATCAAATAAAAATCTTTTGCATTTGTATATTATTTAGAAGTCTACAGACAAGTACTAACCACCTTGCGCTTTAAAACTAAAACTCTTTTACCTTAAGCTTCACAGAAAAGAAGGCACCATCTTGATTCATGGACGCAGTCAGACAGGGTACTCTGCTTTCCTTCCTTTTACCTATGTGAAAACCTCACAATATACATGAATCTTAATTTGAAATAATATTTCTCAAAAGTTCTCTGAAAACAGAAAGTTACTGTATTTCTCCTCATTACACCCAAGTGTTGATGATTTCAACCACAACTATCCCAAATTAACAAGTATTTTCCCCTTCTTTTAAAACTTGCATACACATACGTATTAGTCAAGTTAAGGACCAGCTTCTCAGTCCTTGCCAAAACAGTAGATTTTTGCTATCCCCCCCTTCAATCAAGCACACACAGACACAGACACACACAACTAAGGCAACACCATACCTTACTTTAAGGCTCTTAACCCCAGGCTTCGTGTGTCTCCCTACTCTCTGCAGCTTTCCCCTTCCTCCAGTCTTAAGAAAACTACTTGAAACCAAGTCAAATCTTATATATATTACGACACACATGGCTCCTTACTTTCAGTCTTAGAGTTCCCACACCTCTGGCCTCTGAGGACACAGGTCATCTTTCTCCATGACTCCGAAGTGGTAGGAGGATTCCTACAGGCAATCTCTATTTTGTTGTCCCGGTCTAAGTCACTGTGTCTCAGGGATTCACATCAGCAAGCAAGAATCCAAACCCAAACTTCTATGATATATTAGAAATAATGATCAAATTACTCTGAACATCATTAAGCAAAAAATGTCCTGCAAAAGGATGGCTTTCATATAAGGAAAAATGTTCTGTAATAAAATGGCTTTGGCCTATATCTCCTGTAGCTAAATAACTCACTCCAGAATAGCTCTATTGAGTTTGGTTTTCCATATTAGGTTAAAGCTGAAAAATTACATGGATGGAACACCCCAAACAAACTCGTTGTAAACAATCAAGTATAGGATCAGTAACCACATACTAATATACATAAATTTATGTGAACCTGTGTTGCCTATGCTCCCAACCCACCTCACAACATATTATTTACTTCTTCATATAAAACAAGTTTGAAATATAGCTTAAGATACATCTGGAAACAAAAATCATGTTTCAACCTCTGCCCTCAATTGCAGCAGTGGAAATCAAAAACTCCACTGACTTCAGAAGCATTTGACTTTATTTACAGTTCTCTAACTGAAAACATGGCTTAATTTTCCTGTAAAGAATCCCTTATTGAAGCTACAGCACCAATAACTATGAATACTAAGAGCCCTATGTGAGCTGATTTTGGACCCTACATCACAGCACTGAATGCCCATTTAACTTTTCTATTTCACTTAGTCTTCACATCAAGACACACATTTCTAGTTCCATTTGTGGCCTTACTACAATAGTACCAGAACTCTGCATTTCCGTTTTCACCATTGTGAGGAATATTTAACTCTGAGATAGGAGCCTCACGCTTACATTTTAAGAGGTCTCTTTCTACTAAGGATGCAAAGTCCCAAATGACATTGTCAGCCTGGACTTCTCTTGGCTGAAAAAGTCATGTTTGCGGTGAGTAGTCCCTGCTTTGGCATTTCTCGTCCTTTCCCATCTCTCTTCACAGCACATTTGATGGAAAGCACTGCTTTTCCATAACTTTTGCTAAACTCCATTAGCTCCCTTAAGTCACTTCCAGCCCCAGTTTCTGTCAATGTCTATGCTGTTCTGCCAGAACATCAGTAAGATGCTAAATAGTATATATAGTTTTAGGGAAATATCTAATCTGCTATTTTTGAAAGTTCAAATTGCTGTGCTGCCAACAGTGGGAATACGATAACAAGATATTACTTAGTACTGAAGTGCTCTTTTTTTCTGGGAAGAATTAGCAAATGTATGAACTGTCCTATAATATTCAGTGGTTTGCTTAGCATGACTATGGTCCAGCCACATGCCATAGTGTATATATAGCCTTACAAGTTTATAACATACTGAGGTTTCTGCTTAATTTAAATCTGCTACTGAATTCTAATATCCATTTCTCTCATTTCCCCATCTCCACACATCCCCCCCCACCAGCACTCGGTGCCAAAGGCTGAGAAGTAACAAAAGGGCCACAGGAGGCCCCAGGCATGTTTGAAACCAACCCAGCCCCATGTACGATTACACTGTCACGTGCCTGCACACCCGCAAAGTAATGTGCTTCAGAGAGCAAGACTGTATCCCAAAGTTACCAACCAGCTTCTTTTTGTTCCCAGCAAATTAAAATGCTTGGATTCTTTTCTATTCCATGTTCTCATGCCAAAGACAGGATCATGCTAACAAGCTTCTGATGGAATCCTCTAAGAATTTTTTTTATCTCTACAAATTAAATTTTTACAGAGAAGATGAAGCTCCCCTCATCAAGAGCCCCAGAAGTATGGGAAACAAAATGTCAAGAATTAACAATGTCAGATACTACACTCCCACACGGGGTTAATTTTTTTTTTTCTCCAAACAGCATGCTGAAATCTGTCCCACCCATCAGATGAGCTACTATACTTCTATTAGCGTTCTGGCACCTCCTTCTGTACAAACATAGCCCTTTTTCTATAAAACATGTTATATAAAAGACTTAATCCATCAAGCACAGAAATAAGGGAATTTTTATTGCTTCCAGACTTGAACTGATCCCTCCTCGTATAAGACAGCATCTTCTTCCCCCCAAATACTACATCACACAACTAGCTGGATGTAAAAAGACATTCCGTAGGTGTATGAGATAAGGGAAACCAGGGCCAGCCTTTCTTGATATAAAGAAATTGCTACAACACAAGACCTGACTCAATAGGCCAATGCTCCATGACAAAATTGGAACATATTCCATCTTTCTCCCTGTTAAGCAACAAACTGCACTTCTCAACTGTTCTGGGAAAATAACTGCAGGTTTTGTAAAAATAATAATAAATGCTATGCTAATATAAGAAGTTACTTTGTCATAAACAGATCAGGTTTTGTCTCTAAAAATATGTGGACTAGGGGCTGCCTATCTACTACAGAATACACATGCTATGGCTACACCGCTGCAAATGCGTATTTAGATACACATCTCGCCATACTGCACAAACGATGGTTTTAATAGTCCTAAATACAGTTCAATTAACAGCAGCTTGCATCCATACCCAGTTCCTGGATACGTGACCAGATAAAATCTAGAGAAAATGCTAAGCACTCAAAGGAAAACAAAGTACATGCTGTCTATTAATTGCACTGGAGTTAACACTGCCATCATGTAATCCTTGGTGAAAACATGATTTTTTTTAATTTATTTTTTAAATTTCTTACGATCTATTAAAAGATATTCTATTTAAACAGCATTGCGCAATTTCCAGACAACTAAATCTGTGAAAAAAGCCTTATGGCTTTGTGTCAGGTCTTGCCATATTATTATGGTGCAAAGGCCACATAAATTTATCTCCTTCTAATTCTGGATTTTTTTAAAATATGAAGACACTGGAGGGGGTTTTTTTCCATCTGCAGCTAAGATTTCTCCATCTCCTTCACATTTACATGCAAAATGAGAATTTGTGCACAAGAGACACAGACTAAAAAAGAGAAGGATTCAGGAGAAGCCTTGAAGATGTTTGATGGCATTTTTGCTCTGTAACAGCCCCTCCTTCCAAAAAATCAGCATTGCGACCCTGGGGCATCACAGTGCCACGCCAGCGCTACCCCTGCACCTGCAACTCCATCCCAGCTTTGGTCAGCAAGGAGAAGAGCGGGACAAGAATTTCCTGTACCTCAGTGACATGGTGCTGGTGCTTACTGCACTACCAAAAATCACACTGCTGTCCCTCATAAAGTCATGACATTGCTATTGCAAACAGTGCAGAAGAATTTATCTGTCTTTATTTTTTTTTATTTCTCTCTCCCTGCTTTCCTGTACTGAAACACACTCAAAAATGTGAAACATAAGAATTTCTTGCAAAATGAAGTTTTAATTCAGAGCTACAAAAAGCTAAGGGAAAAAACCTCACAGTTTTATGTTTACAAAAATGTTCCTTAACCTTGTTATTGTAATCACTTTGGACTATTAGGCACACCTTTTTTTTAAAAGGCTAATCCACATTTCAGCATAAATGCTTAAGTTTTTGTCTCATACCACTCAAACCAGACCAGAGAAGCTCTCTACTGAGAAATTATTACATTTCTTTCCTACTCGCCTTTATGAAGTGCCATACTACCATTTTGGCGCCCTTGTAGAAAAATTCATATACACGTCCATACATTGGGATTTAGACAATTCGGCATTGGTCTTTTAGTATCTAGGAATAACAATCAGCTTAAGAGAAGCAGCTTTGTGTTAATAAACTTCATAGTAAAAGTACTTCTGGATAAATAAATAAAAGAATGACTCTATTATGCAATTCCAAACTAATCCTTGTGATAAATTTATTAATTCAACCCTCCAAAGGTCAGTATAATATTAATTTGTTCCTTGCACTAAATAGTGTATTAGGGTTTAATCTAATCTGGTTAAACAGATGTTCAGCAACATTCAAACAGCCTTGGCACCAACACTGGCACAATACAGTACAAGATGGTAAATGTACTATAAAATACTTTAAACTTTCAATGCCAGAATACAATTCTATAAGAAACTACAAAAGACAAATCTTTATTAATTTCCAGTTTCTACTGAATTCTGCCATAAGGTTAATAATCAATTCTCAGATTACTATGTCACTTTGTACTGTTCAACACCCAGCTGTTTCCAAAGAACAACCTACTGGTTGTGTTTTCAAGGGAGGAAGGCAGAGCTGTTCAAGATTCCACTGGAAGTCCCCAAGAGGGAGGGAAATCCTAAGTCTGCAGCAGAATGGCATCCCCTCAGGTTGTATGACACTAATGGAGCCAGAGCAGGATGTACATTACCTTTTACATCAGGGAAATGCCCCACCTCCAGTACACTGTTCTATACATCATCCCCAAGAGAAAGCAGATGCGAAATCCTTCACCTGTGTGCTCCCATCTATGCTGCAGCATCTCTTACCTAGTTGGAAACCATTTCACATGCACCAAGTCACCTTTTTGCTGAGCTAAAGAACACTTCTGGAATCAACAGGTCATTCCTCTATGAAGAAAAGTTGTATGTTTGCTCCAAGAAGCAGATCCCACTGCTCTTATGAATGCATATAAAATGTATTTCCCTTGGAACAGATTTATCTCATTCTGCATAGGGTTTTATTTTATGGGTGGGCTTGATTTTTGTTGATTTGGGTTTCTTCATTTCATGGCAATTAGTTGCAAAACACCTTAAGATACATTGCTAGAATGACTGCTCGACAAATAGTACTTTGTATCTTATTGTAAAATATTCAGATGCTCAGCCCAAACAAATGGTGTCTGTAATAAAAATACTGTCATATATCCTCATTTGTTCTAGAACAAATTCATTTTATTTGTTCATTCTGTGTTTTAGTGTCATAGGTCTCTTAGAAAAGATAATTTATAATTCCTTATGCAATTAGATATGAAATTAAGTTGTCTCACTCTGCAAAAGAATTTATAATGAAGAGACCAGGTTCAACCAGTTCCACGGAAAATATTTTGATAGCATCAAAAAAAACCAGCATAAAGATCTTTAGTGTTTTAACAAATTAACACATGCCTTTTGGGTAAATTACTGTACATGCTGTTAATCTTTTAATTAGGTTCTCCATTTCACATACACATTTATGGTAGGGAGGATTTTTAGTGATCAGAAAATGCAAATATATGGTGTTGCTATGCTCTTTTAATAGATATATCAAAAAAGTAAACCCCCCCAAAAATAAACCCCTAGTAGGCCCTTTATTTGAAAGCACCACAATAAAATATTAATAAATCTCTATTAATATTACTAACAAAATACCACTCTTCATTTTATTATTCAAACAAATACAGCTTTCAGACTGAGAAAAGTAAGACTTACTCTCCACAGTTAAGCCACAGGAAAGGAAACTTTTATGTTTGCAATGCATGTAGTTTTTAGACTCATCATCAACATTTAAAAATATGTAATCCATGTTATCTATATGCATGGATACATAAATAGTGACGTTTCAAGCACATTCTATGGTAGCATTTCACAAAATGCCAATTTTCTCATGCTGGCTGCCACATAATACTGCCTAAACATCTCCTTCCAGGATCTTGAAAAGATACAGTATTATCTATAGCTCATTATTTGATACAATTTTTTCCTCAAGCATTTGATCCATCCTCAGTTTCAACACAAGATAAACACTTTTCCCCCCCACAGACTATTTCATAGATTCTATAGCTGGTGCTGAAGAAAAAACTACTCAGCAAGGCAGACAAATTGCCATCAGTTAACGATCCCTACGCCAAGGGCCATTTTTAGCACGATGTTGTCGCTGTGAAAGTACGAATTATCTCCTAGCCACCCTACATAAAGATTTTTGTTAGAAAAAGGAAAAAGGCCAAAATGTGACTAAGCGGCAAATATATTGTAAAAACAAAGTATGAAAGCAATTTAACTACGAATCCAGACTGGCACATGCATCCTCCTCCTAGCTTGCTTTATTGAATTTAACTCTTTGTTAGTAACTTGGAAATAGCCAGGTGAAGACAAAGGTGCTACACATACAAAACAGTATGGGAAGTAAAAACAGAATAAAATACAGTCCCCAGATCCCAGGACTATTCTAGCTCTACTGACAGTTATTTCATTTTAGAAGAAATATTTTTCATTTGGAATCAGGTTGAAAGTAAAAATGCCCTGACCTCATCTCACCAAACCTCATGCAATGCCTTTTTTTAATCACACCTGTACAAACATATATTATTTTAAATTGTCTGGATAAATCAAAGGTATTTACTGGCCAAAAGACAGAGTACAAGCAACTCTCCACAGGCCCTCCACCAGAAAAGCAAGGAAGAGACACCAACCCTGAATAATCAAGTAGCTCAGTGGATGGGAGGAAGGTACCTGTACCCACTGCTCTCAGACACAGCTTGAATTTGAACCTTCATCAGTACTCTCTGAGTGGGTTTCCAGTGAGCATGATAGTATGTAAAAGGAGGTCACTAATAGCATTGTCTTTTGCTCATCCTTTCCCATTCCATTCCATTAAATGTAGCCATTTAATCCGCTGCAGACCCCGGATGACAAACAATGCAGGAGGGCAGATTGCCCTTGTAAAATTCAACTGGTATGAATGGACCCAAACATCAAACACAGTTGCTGATTGACAGCTTCATTTATATTCCAGTAAGGACCAGGAGGATTAAAGCCAGGTCTTTTCTACAATGCTCACGTGCAGCAGTGAGAAACTGTCTGAATTGGCCCTTTGCTGTAACTGCCAGGAGGATCTCTCCTGAAGAGATAAGACACAGAACAGGGGGCAGAGTGTTTGCCCCTCTTTTGTTTTTTTAAACCAAGAAGCACTCTCTGTTTATCCCCTTCAGATTTTCTAGCCCTAGTTTGTTAGATTTTCAGTTTAAAAACAAAATGGTTTTCATGCTTAGTTTGTCTACATGGTTAAAGGGGACTGAGAAGCATTGCTTTACACCACAAGCTTGCCAGAGGCCCTGCAGCTAAGCACCTTTGCTCTCCAAAGGCTCAAACCAATTCCCCCAAACACGTGCAGCAAGATCCAGGTTGGGGCACTGATGATAAATGGACTTCAGACAGACCAGCCAGCAGGAAGAGCTCTGCTTTCTGCCCAGCAGCACAGCCATTATAAATGCTACATAGGGAACCTATGCCCAAGGTAAACCAGGAATTCTAGAAGTTGGGATTTACATCTTAAGAAGCAGAAGCCAATCTGGGGGATGTGCCCTACCTCTGTTAGGTTAAAGAAAGAAGTGGCTGGGGGTGGGCTCAGCTTTGTGTGCCTGTGGGGAAGGCAGATGGGGCAAGGCAATCTACAGCTGGAACAAAAAACCAAGCCCATCACGCCACTGGGCTAAAATGCTACTCCCCTTATCTAGAGGAGAGAACGGAAAAAAAATTCAGCAGATAAAAATATTTTTAAAAATCTGAAAAAAAAATAAAGAGAGGGGAAAAAAAGGAAGGGGGAAAAAAAGCTACCCTAACATGTTAACCAGCACCAGGCTTTACTCTGTTCATCCTGCTGGATGTTTAAATATTTGGCTTATTAGCTAACAGGCTGCTAACTGCACCTCATTTTCCTTCTCTGGATAGATGAAGACCTAGCCTAACCTAATTTATTCCTTTTAAATAGAGCACTGCTTCATTATTGGATTCATGAAGAAGAAGGAAAAAAAGGATATAACAAAATTTTGCTTTAAATTAAAACTAATAAAGATTATCTCTCAGTATTACTCAAAACCGCCAGTGTTTCTTGGACATGTGGGCTTAGCTGAGAGTTTGGGAAGGAAGACAGGAAAAATCTGAATTTATTATACACTGGTCTAAGTTTTTAATCGAGTACACACAGGCCTTTCAAAGTGAACTTGATTTTTATTTTACCCAGAACTACTGTAATGGTTGCTGTGACACAAAAAAGCCTGTGGCTCAACTTCCCCCGCATTACTTCACTGGCTTATAACACTGGCAGAATACAGGAAAACCCTTCCCTGAAGAGTAAAAAGCTTCAAGAAACCTCTGTCTTCCAGTGTTACCTTTTTGCACACAGCCTGCAACATAAAGTGAACAGAAAGCATTAAGGAACGTGGCCCTCATCAAACTAAAACACCGATTCACTGCTATAGCCTGAGCAATATTGCTCAGAAACAAAGGAGACAAGAACAAAAGGTTTCATGATTTCTTCCCGTAGCACAGTCCGATTTTGATCCATTATGACCACAGAACAAACAAATGACACACACACACCACTGCAACAAGTTTACTGGAGCCCGTGGAGCCGTCACCAAAACATGATGTGCTTCAAAGCACTCGACCCCAAAGTCCCTTTGCAGGTATGTGGGGTGTCACAGAGGGAATGATGAAAAGGTGTCTCACTGGAACACCCAAAGCCCATTGTGTCCACTCTGCTCCCCCCTTTTGCCCCTGCCCCCTCTCCTGCTTACGAGCCATGCTGTGCTCAGTCACAGACCACAAATGAGACGGAAAGTGGCGTCACAAGTGCTGAGCTGTTCAGGACTACCTTTACTTACCCTCCTTTAAGCTGTTCAAACACTAATAAATTACCCATTTACTTATACTACCCAGATGTTTGCCATCTAGAAAAACAGATTATTATTTGTAGAAGGTTTTGTTCCATCACAAGAACCCTGTAAATAATATATTGGGATCAGAACGCCATACCACATGCTAACTTTTAGACACCAGCTTGGGGGGTGGCAGGGAAGAAAAGGAAAGAGAGATACTTCCTGACCACTAGTCAGAAGTTATGAACTTTCACAAAGAGCCTACCAAAAAATCAAGTATTCACTGGAGTTCATGCTGTTGGGATAATGAGGTTACTTAAAATAACAGCACAAAGGGAGAATGAGGATGACAAGCAATCTGAAAGATTAATTTATTAATTTAATTCTGAGCTTTTGTTTCCATATATATACTATAGTTTCACATAAATATATATTTGTATGCATGCATATGTATAAAATGTGTTTATATACTAAACTATAAATACATCATATATGTGTTTTTATATATAAACCAAAGTTAAACTTAACATATATTCCATTTATATATCTATAAATATGACATTCTAACATTGCTTTATATGTCACATTTTCCATTAAAAAATGCAATGTTAATTTTAGCAAAGCCTACAAATATAAGGAGCCTCAATCTTTGTTGCTTCTTTTATTTTTTAACACAAGATTTCTTAAGAGTTCTGAGGAATGCTTAAAGAGAATCTTAAAGAAAATTCTAGGGCTTTAATTGAAATCGCATGAAATGCTGAACCTTTAACAACAGTGTCTTTCAACCCCTGTGTCCATTATGCACAGAAATGCCTATCAAAACCCACAAAGAACAAAGAGGTTTTCAATATTCTCGTTAAAATCTGACTTTCTCTCATGGTTCCAGCTAATTGAATTTCACTTACAGTTGTCATGAAGTTTTGTAGGGTAGACAAAACAGTGATTTGCTGGTAAATAATGTATATAGGGAGGGAAATAAATATTTGAGAAGTTCTTAGCCATCTTTCTTCAAACATGAGGGGGAAAGACAAAGAATACAACTCAAGCAAGGAACAGTTCAAGAAGGAGCAGCTTTTACAAGGAAAACCTTGATCTGCATGGCTGAGTATCACTGCAAGAAATTCAGTCTGCTAAGCAATCTCAGACAAGTTGTCATGGAATTGCATGGCAGAGTTTACTGCAAGATGTCACTACGAGCCGTACCCCTCACACATACTGCTGCTAAATGATTTGATTCGGGCCTTTTATAATGCCACCTGCAAAACTGGAGAGAAGAAAGAAGAGTTCACCCATTATAAGTATACCCAGTAGAGGCAAGGGGGACAAAGGGGATTACTAAAGGTAAGGAGACGTTAATTAGGGATGGTGTAAGACCAAACTGCTGAAAAGAGGTGTGAGGAGGGCTGGGTGGGTTTCTTTCATTTGTTTCGGGGTGTTTTGTTTTAAATCGAGTTGGTTTAGCAGGGTGAGAATACTTCGTGTCAAAAGAGTTTGAGCTCAGAGAAATATAGCAGCTTTACACGGACTGACAACTCTATTAGGCGAGACCAATATGCTATCCCTGTTAAAATGAAACAGAAAAAAGTAGCAGCAAAGAGTGACAGTCAGGAAGTGACCCAACATTTAGCTTGTTGATCACTGTATCATCTTGTTATTTAAGTCATTGTATTACCAATGTCTCTCCTATTTATTAAACGCTTCTTACTAGAAAGTGTTTGATCGCATGAACAGGGAGCGACAACTCAGACATACAAGTGATGGTGGGCTGAGGGGTCAGAAGATCCCAGATTATAGCAGCCTTGTAATTTATTACACATTATTCACATGAGAAACCTGAACTCAGTTTTTCTCTCATTTTTTCTCATACTGCTACCTTGCACTTGTGTATAAAACAGCAAATTTGGTCTTCCCATCTAAAACAAACTTGGCCGTATACATCAAGCACAGTTCAGCAGGGTTTCACCACACTTTTACTGTACCTTTCTTGATGCAGAAATATAAAACCAGCTTGTGCGTGTGTGTTCAATACAGCCCCCAGCTGGTATGTTCTCCCTTTACCTGACATTCAGTTGGAAGCTATTGTGGTTCTGGAGACAGCACAGATGGGAATATTTCACAGGATCTTTTCCCTACTAATCATCTGCTCAGGCCCTTCCAATTGCCTCAGAGCCCTACCCTCTTGTACCAGCTTAGGCAAATCCATTCTCTCATCGGTATTTACACCCTTCAAATATTTGTACACATGGTTATAATCCCATAAGGGGCAAGATGGTCATGCTGCTCTCACAAAGGCTAGTCTGAGTGAGGGAGCACAGCACTCTGGCTGCCACATTCTTACACACAGCAGCCTGGGGTTTGGACTGATTTGCTAAACAGTATCGTATCGCACAGATCTGGTCTGTGCTTTGAAGTAATAGTAAAATGCAGGCCACAAGTGCAAGGGGCCTCCAATTAACAGCAGAGCAGGGCTGAGCTCACTTACTGAAATCCTTGAAGAAAATGAACACACTTGCAGTCTGGGTTGTTTCCCGGCCCAGCCACGTATACTATCAATCCAGAGGTGAGCTCTTAATGTGTCTGTGCCCTGCTCCTACCCAGTCAGTAGAGCCACCTTTCTCTCTTGCTGCAGCTCACTGCAAAGGACAGCTCCATCAGTGCTCCAGAACACAGAGCTCTGCAGAAGCACTGAAGTCCAGCTGTCCTGTGGCTGCAAGCAGGCAAGGCAGCTGCAGTAGGTCCTGAGGTACACCTCTGGGTGTCATGAAATTTGGGCAGAGGTCAGCTACTCCAGTCAGGCACTGATCAGCCCAACAGAATTCTCCTCCATCCCACTCCAGTGATGCAATGCTGACAGAGCTGAGCTGTCTGATTTCTGCTCACCAAACTACAACCCCCACAGAGCATCAGTCACCTCTGCGTCCAGCTATTGCAATTCCACATGGCAAGACAAGATACTTACACCTTTTTCCTTTCTTGTTCTTGTACTACACCTTCCCCATTGACCACTGCCAGCCTCTCCTTCCAGCCTTCCACTCCAATAAGCCAAACACAGCTCTTTGCAGGCACAAGTCCTCCCCCTGTCCAATCTGTAGACAGCACTATAAGAAACTGAGCACATGAAGAGAGGCCTCTGAGGCATAAACGCAAGGCACTGCCTCTTGGAACGGCTCTGCTCAAGGTAATGCATTGCTTAAGAACCAGAGCTTGCCAATCTCCACAATGGCAGGGACAGGAAAGATCTCTCACTCTGTGTATACTTCCCTCCACTGTTTTCTCACTCTTTCTTCTGTTTAACTTGACATCTGAGCACCATTTCACTCTTCTGTACACCCCTTTTCTTGTCATGGCCACACACACCAACTAACCCAAGCAATCATCTTGTCAGTGCCCGGCTAAAGCAGAGAGCAGTCAGGGCAGGCACTCCACACTGCCCTGCCAACACACCTATCTCAAGTACCTGGGAAGAGAAGGCAAACTCCATTTCAATGACCTCTAACCTGCTAACTTCTGCAGACAACGCACATCAGTTCTATGTACACACTCACAACAGCTAACAAGGAACTGGACAAAAGAAAAAACATATATCCACAGGGAATCACACTATTTCCTTTTTCACATGGATTCTAAGAAAGTAGATACTAAAAGCATCAAACTAACACTGTTCTTCCTCAACCCCACACTGAGGAGGGAATCAGCTTTCACAGCAGGTCCCAAAGCCACAGGACTGTACACAGGGTACACCAGATTGCAGCTACTTTCATACTGCTTTGGTCCCAGCACCCAGGACTGTGTATTCTATGTACCTCCTAGCAGTTCCCTTCTCTTGCATAGAATACCCTGTTAGAATACCTTACCCACCAAAAAAAAAAAAAAAAAAAAAAAAAAAAAAAAAAAAAAAAAAAAAATCAGGGCATGTAAATTTTATTAAACTACATATAGAACAGGTGTTCCTTTAAAGCATGACTCTTTTCCTCTCTGAAAGGCAAACATAGCAGGTTCCCTACTGTCAGGTGTAGACACAAGTGATGAAAGAAAAATACATAAATGTTTATTAAACCTTTGTTGCCATTTACACCACCAACTTTCACACCCTAGTGCCAAGCTGTTAACGAATTCCCATGCTGTTCCAGAAGACATTTCACAGCTCCTGTCAGAAAAGGGAAGTTTCATGAGGGCAGCACTCGCTGGAAAAGTCTCTGCTCCCACCACTATCAACAAAAAGTGCTCAGAACCAGCTGTTTGTGGAATGAATGTGTCCTGCCCAAACTGTGTGGGAATAAAGAGCTTCTTCCAGGGAGGCATGGGGCTGCCTTCATGTATACCTCGTGATACATTTTTGTGTCAAGATTGCTTATGCTAAGACTTCTCAATTTACCTAGCAATCAGGAATAAAAATGATCCATAATAAGCCAAGTGACCACAAGCCAGTACATGAGGCTCAGGCCAGGTTGCAGCTGCGTGTGTATGTTACGACCCAAATATTCGGACACAGCATCACCTCCTCGGGGAGTTCTGCATCTCCAGGCTGCAGCCTAGACCGGCAGCCGTACAGGAGGGTCCCTTTGGGCACACAGCCCCCACAGGGGAGGCACATGGCACCTACCACTCTGCCACATTTCCTTTCTGCCAGCCAGGCTCTGCTGCGCTGCCGTGCTGCTGTGCAGCTGGGAAGCGCAAGGCAGGGCCCTGCTACACAAGGCACACACCAGCTCAAGCCTCAGCAGCTCTGCAGGGCTTCCACCTCAGCAAAGGCGCTGTGAAATCCTACAGCAATCTTCTCTGCTGCCACAGCTCTTCTTTTCCCCCAGCTAGCTCTTCTATCTACCACAGAAGACCCTGTTCTAAAAAGAACAGGCAAAGGCAAGATGTTTCTCACAAGATGTAAAATTGCTGCTCCTCTCAGTGTTATCCAAAAAAATAGGGGGGAGAAATGAAACACTTTCCCAACACAAAAGGTGAAATTATTACATGCTAAGTTACAGTTTAGACAGCTTTTACAATACCAAAGCTTTGACAAACTCATTTGCTTTGTCCCTGGAGGACACAGGGACACCTACCCATCTCACCGTTTTGCAAAGCATGATGCTCAAAGCTTTACTATTTTGAAAAATGCACCTGAGGATCTTCCACTTCTCATGCAGATCCTGTAATTCAGTTGATCATAAAGAAGAATTGACGAATAAACGGTGACTATAGTGACCACTTATTAATACATATTGCTAGTGGAAATCAATTGCAAGCACTAGAACAGAAGCAGACTTGTCCTACAACCATAATGAATAAATAGCTGTATTTTTCCCACTTTTTTAATATCAGAAAGTTGTGTTCCCAAATAAACCCTTTTAATAGCAATTTGGCAGCATGCTTCTGTCAATCCTAATTAACAAATTAGAGCCCTATATTCTATAAATTTTTGCATTAAACAATCTCAGAAATCTGTTGGCTATCTCTGCCGATACCTCACCCCTCAGCCTACAGAGAGCTAGCATAGAGGCAAGATACTACAAAACATGTTGTATATTTCAGCTTCATATCTTGAAATCAGCATGGTCTGCAGTATTTGTTCAATATGTCTAAAAAACTTTGGTGGACTGGCCCTTCAGTGTGAAGGTAAATAACCTGACCAAGAGATTTGTTAGCTGATGGATCTTCACGGTATTTACTGTCATTCTAAATATTATACCATGTTATCTAGAGGAATGTAATTGCTGCCTTAAAAATGAAAATACCTTAGTCTTGTGTTTTAAACTAAATGCACTAATTAGCGATTCAACTTTTATTTTCTAGTGGAGTTATTCGAGCAATACATCAAGCGACAGATCAGTATCCTAACCTGCTCATTGTCAAAGCTTGTAGTTCAAAAACGCAGCGGCCGTTTCCTCCCTGCATAGTGACTAATTTCCTTCATGAGTCAATCTGTCTCCTCCTCGCACTTCTCAAAACAGAGGGATGCCACAAAGGCAAGGTTCCCCCAAGTGAGATGCTCAGCCAGTGTGGATCGCTGCACTGGATGGCATGCCTCCTTGGAGCAGGTTTTCTGCAAAGCCCATTCCGCTTTAGAAGTGCCAAGAATCAAATCTTGGCCACCTAATGCAGCATGTTCCACATGTTAGCTCGCAACATGTTGAGCAACTCTGTTAACTGAGATGGATAGTGCTGTCAAACAGAAAGCTGGCTCACCAGGATGGAAACAGTGGGATATGCTGACCTCTTACATTCAGAAAAAAAGAGTCCCTAAGATGACACAAAGCATTTCATATTAAAAACCAAAACAGCTAGCTTCTTGCAGGGCTGTTACTAGCATACTGTGTAAATAAATACATGTACATGAGCTCTGCCTGTATGAAGAACCTGAGCCTCTCTAACAGAGCACAGTCTGACAGAGGAAATGAATCATTATCAACCTGCTTAGAAAGAAGTTTGCACAAGGAGCCCATGCTATTAACCACTGCCTGGAACTCCTGGATTCAACACCACTGCTGCTCCTTCGGTTCCCACATTCAAATACCCAGCTATACAAAATAACCAAAATCAACAGACAAAATCCAAATCCCCAGGCAAAAGTGCTATTAAACTACTCTAAATGTGCACAGGTTTTATTAGTGATATGCAGATAAAACAAACTTACAGGTTTCTCACCTAAAAGAATAAGCACTGAAATAACCTGTTTAGTATAAAAAAGCCTCTTGAAATTCAAAGTTCATTCTGGAAAGATTTTTCCCAACCCACCACCTCCTGCCCATCTCCCTCAACATTACGATTTTAGGTTTGGGGTTTTTTAAAGCTGATATTTTGGGTAGAGAGAGGAAAGCTTTGTTTATTTTAAGATTTTGCTGCTAACAGAGAATCATCTCTGAGTGGAAGGGACTGTAGAGCTTTATAAAGGGCTTTGCAGCAATATAGTACGTAAGTGAAAACAGAAATCAGTTTGCACATTTAGCCCTACAACTGTGTGCTATAAAGAGAGCATGTATATGTAACCATTATCTACAACGTATAATTTAAAAAATGAAAGACTACAATATGCTGTTCAAAACTGCCCTGATACAAAGAGGAATACTGGATACCATCTAGCTGTACACCTAGAGGTTCTATCTTCTGTGGTGACTTCCTCGAAGCAGCAACCTGCCTTGTGATACAGAACAAGTGTGTCATGAATATCCTGACTGATCATTATCACCAGATTTCACACTTCAGCAAGATCTAGCTAATGCTTTCTAGGCAGGCTAAGAATGTAGAGTTTGTTGTACATCTAGTTTAGGATTAAGCAATTAACACAACTGGTATAAACACTTCCAAGATTTGCCACCAATTTTCTTGCTTTATCCTGACATCAAATGACCACAGGTGCTGCCTTCTGCAGTGCAGAGAAGGGGGAAAGAACTTTATTGAATACCTTGTGCCTGAGCTGCAGAACTGTGGGAATACCCCAGAGCCAGGAGCGCTGTCTCCACCAGCTGGCTAAAGAGCACATCTTTGCGAACCAGAACGAACTCAGCATGCTCTTCTCGATTATCGTATTCAAGAGAGGCGTCCGACTGCTCCACCACACAAAAGACTGGAATCATCAAACCTAGACGGAAAAAATAACAAAAAAAACAAAACAAAACAAAACAACAAAGCATCAATAAGAGGAACAATAACTGTGTCATACATCTCTGATTAAAGTTGTAAATTAACACACCTCCTAGAAGACTCATCATAAGTGGAAATCTGCCTTTCTTCCTTGTGGGATAACTTTTGTTTTCTTTCCAAGGGAAATACTGAAGTCTCATCACTTGACTCATTTAAAACCACACTAAAAGCTCTAGAGAATACTGTTCAGGAACAGAATCATAGTCAGCATGAAGATGAACAAGATTTCCTAATAAGACTTTTTCAACATTGCAGAAGTTTTCTACAGTTCCATGAATGTCCCTATTTCTTTCAGGTCATTTCTCCACATTCAACCATATGAAAACCTGACACATAAGTGTTATTTCTGCTTCTCTCTACACAGTGAACGTACGGAGAAATCAGCAGAGCCTGGTCCCCTAGGGGAACCCTGGAATATTTGTGCCTTTTCAGACCGTGGCCAGCCTTCTCACTGTGCAAGGAAAATGCTCTTGCATTGATTTTGTTGAAAATTATAATCTTGTGTTGACAGCTGATGGTCACTTAGACCCAGAGAGACCCATGGCTGTCTTTCCACTGCATCCACGAAGAGCGTGAGAACAACTCTTTTCAAAAGAGGATCAAGGATAAGGAGGAACCACAGAAGTGGAAAACTCCAGGGGTGGTCTGGATTCAATTTTGCTCTGTATTACTGTAAATCTACTTTTGTGGTTACAGGATCAGGTTATCTATGGCATTAGATAAACTGTGAGGCATGAATTCAAAAGGATTCAATATTACAGGCAGCAGAGGAACATGTGAATTTGCAAGGAGCAGCCCTACAATGCATTCACAGAAGGAAGAGAGAACAGACAGAAAACGTACAGAATAGCACGGCCACTTCCACCACCTGCTACAGGCCAGGCTGCCTCTAGTCACAGAAATTTTTTGACTGGTTACATACAACTTAGTCCCTAGGTAAACTAGAAAACATTGGTGCAGAGAAAAATCTCAGCCTAAAGTAGTTTTCCAAATGTGCCATCTAAGGTTCATAATACCACCAGAAAGCTCACCCCTAAATCTTGTTCTTCAGAAAGAAATACAACCATTACTAATAATCAATAACTACCAAAAAAAATTTATTTTATGAATTCCAGACACAAATCACTGTATTCCTAGACCAGACACTTCTTTAAGGGAAAAAGAGGAGAATGACACATTTCAGTTCTCCTTTACAAAGTCTATTAAATATTTTTGAGGTCTTCTACTATCAGTAGCTTCAGTATCTACAAAGCAATAACTATATATCCCTCCAGAGGAGTCACCCTGCCCTGAAATAAATACAGTCATGCCAGCAACTGCTAAGGAACTTAAATACTCCTTTTCTTGAATTTCCAGAGATTAGATCTACTTTAAAATATATTTTAGATACCTAATTTTTACTTAGTGACTTATCTAGCACAGAGTGGCTCTCAATCTGACATTCTAACCGCAGGAGCTAAAAGCTACAATATCCACTTGACGTGCTTTAGTTCCTTGTTTTAAAACACATCCTGAGGTAACATGAAAAATGGTTATAGCATCGCATTGATATTGCTCCCTTTTCACAGCTTGATTCTGGGTTAAACTGATGCATTTTGCAAGTTCAAGCAGCCAAATTCTAACACACAGAGCTAAAAAAAAAATCTCAGCAAAAAAAAAACTCTAGGTGCTTTCTTGGAGAGACAGCACATGGCTGATCACGTTCCTCTGAAATCAGTGACAAAATTTCTTTTCCTATCAGAGGTTAAAACTTGAATTCTATTTGTCCATACACCATTTAATTAGTTAAAATGAAAATAAGTCTCTTTAAGTGACAAACTTCCAGTCCTGTCGAACACACAGGCTGTCACAGCACTTTTGATGGGGCTATTAATGTCTTAGCAAAAGATTAAGATAATTGGCCAAATGCTGAGGCTGTAATATCAGTTGTGTAAATTACATTTTGGCAAGACAGAAAAAGTGGTGAAGCAAACTGATGAGAGGGATGTCACACTGTCTTTTTTGCTCCTGCTGGATGCTTTCCTTGTAATACAACAGTCTCTCCTTTTCAGCACAGAAGCTGCACCTATTCTCTGCACCCATCCTTTACTGTCTCAGTACAAACAGGATCTCAAATACTAGAACTGATGCCATATGTGATATCACTTTATAGATAGCACAAAGGATCCCACACGACTCCTGCCCATGATGATTTTCCTGCCCCTTCCTGCTGTCCATGCTTGCAGGGACCCTGCTAAAGCTTTAGAAAAAATATCTCTGAACTCAGTGACCCAGAGTAACTGATAATAAGCTGCTATTAGTACCTTAAAAACAGAGAGCAAAGGGCAGTTTACCACATCTGTCATTACTGACCCACTCTTTTGCCCCTCACTATAGCATCTGGAATCTTAATACTGATTTTATTTTAAAAGTAAAATAAAAAGCAACAGTAATTAAACTGCTTTCCAAGTCAATCTCACTCCAAAGAAGTTTCAACTGCTTTCCTCTCTATTTCACATTAGGGAGTTAAACTGTCATATTTATGAATTTATTACCTCAAACTTCTTTGTTTCCCAATGTTATCTGAAAATAAATTAACATACTTTCAGTATGTTGGAATCAAAAAGAAAAGCATATGCAGAGGCCAGCATGCTCTTTACATGCTGATACACACCATGGCTCACTCCCATATGCATGTATTACACCTCCAGCTCGCTACAGGGCCCTTAGAGAAGAGCAATACAAGTTAGCCACTACTCACTGTCCTTGCAGTTGAAGAACTTGGAGCAGTACTCCAAGAGCTGGAGACCAAGCATCCGTAATGGTTTCACATGCAGTGCTACTGCAGCACAAGCCAGCCTTACTCATAAATCCTGGAACTCCTCAGCTCTTTCCCTAACGACAGATCAGCCAGAATTCCTGTCATCCTCCCTCGCCTGTGCACACGCACAGAGAAGGCTGAGGTCTCCCGGCACTGAACTCGTGTGCACTCACTCTCCCAGCTTTACAGAGAGGCTGCAGGGAGTGATGCTGCACAGCTCACGGTACATGACACACAGCACTGATTTTCACACACAGAGAAAACGAGGAGTAATCTGAGGGCTAAAAAAGGAAAGCGTTTGTTTCCTTAAAGGATGAACACAATGTTAGCACACACGCTAAATATTAACAGCAATCACAAATCATACTAAAGACTTTCTCTCCTTGATTTTGATTAGTGTAACTGACTCATAAACAGCTCTATCGTGCTTCTCACAGAGCTTTGACCCCATATAGATGGCATCTGCATAAAATGTCAGGGGAGCATAAACCAAGATCTACAGAAAGGCTTTTATGAGGACATCCATACACAGCAAGAATTCCATCTAACCCATGAAAGAGAGCAGTGAAAAATTGTTCCCACCACTACTCAGAAGAACAGAATGGTTAGCAGTAACCAGTACCTTTGTATAACATACACATATAAAGCAAATCAGAAATGAAAGTTAAGCTCCACTGTTGCTTTCACGGAAAAGCTGCAATGTACAGAGAGACTTTGTAAACACACTTGCATTTTTTGCCAAGACTCTTCTAAGTGGCAGAGAAATTAAGAAGAAATTAAATATGTATCAAAGAGACCAAATGCACATTTTCTCCTCCTTGCCCATTTTAATCTGTAGTTTTATTTCAATGGGGAGCAATCAATTCTTAAAAAATGAAGGAAAGACAAATAGATATTTCATTAGAGAAGTGAAAACCCAAGACACTCTGCCGCATAAAGCATTCATTTTTACAAAAAAAAAAAAAAATACTTAGAGCCAGTTAAAAGTATTATCAATCTGCAATCATACAGCTCTCTGAAAAACATTTTCGGTTGTAAGATTTCCAAGTAAAAGCTGCAGATTTCTAATGACAAACTAGAAGGACAAGAAGATATTAAAAGCAGATATTAAAAAGTCCCACACTGTTTCTTTTATTTACATATAATAGAATGCATGCTTTTTAAAGTAATACATGTGATGTTATTGGCACTGCACATCTATGCATGGTCTGCTTCCACAGAACCATCAGAGGCAGAGCAGAAAGCTGAGGAGCAGGTTACACTCCTACAGCCACCCACCTCTCCAGCCATTAAATAGGGAGCAGTGTTTGTGTGCCCTAGTGAGTATAAAATGAAGATCAACTAGGAAAAAAAGGCACCAATAAAATTCATGTACTTTTAGATTAAAATCTCTTTCCATCAGGTCAAGTTTTGAGTCCCATCTAGGTGTTATTTAATTTAATCTAATTTGAACAATTTCCAAACATCAGGTTGATTAATTTCAACAGCATGGTGTTACAGAAAGATTTACTGTAGAGGGGTTGTCTAGCAGGGAATTAATAAAGAAGCCAGTTCTTCGCCCTGAGTAACATGAGGTTTTAAGACTTCCCAGATTTCTAGTGGGAATACTTCACAGCACAAGCATGTTTTCTTCTGGGAGTGAAACCCACCAAAATTATTAAAAACTGAGATCAAATGGTGGTGTCAAACCCAAAGGAAATCATTCTACAGTGGAGAGATTTTTATCAAGTGAAGAAAGTGGAAAATAAAGTTTTTGTTGTTGCTGTTATGCTTTGGGTTTTTAGGTTTTGTTTGTTGGCTGTTTGTTTTGTTTTCTTTTCTTTTAAACAGAACACAGACACACATGCAGAGTAATCTCCCTTAAAGACAAAGCAAATTTCTATGGTTTGGAGTTCAGAAACCAGGACATGTACTTGAAAATTCATAAACTACTGAAAACTCTTCATTACTGTATGTAGAAAACATATTCCCTAACAGAGACTGTAACATGGGCCACTCTCTAAACTGGTCTTTCCAGACAGAGAGGAAGAGAAGAAAAGAAAGAAAAAAAAAATCTGGGCAACAGCAAGAGCAAAATCCACAAATGTTAATTCCCATGCACACCTAAAAACAATTGAATTAGAAGCAACTTTGGCTGGACTTCCAAGATGAGCCCTTTACCCTGCAACCGAAACTAGGAAGCCAAATTAGCAAAGCATGGATTGTCTTGAGGAAATTATCTAGATAAAGATTCCATATATTTAACAATAAAGCATGCTTCCACAACTGGCTGTAACCACAGGAAGCAATCAAACTACAAACATTTCCTAAACCTAATCTGCCTCTTTTTTTTCTTTAGAGAGAGACCTTTATCCAGCAAAGGCAGTGAAGGGAAAGCAGTCCATTTATTTATTTCTCTCTGCACTGCAGTAGAGCTGACCTTACAAATACCAATTTGGTATTTAACTGTCTTTCCCTTTCTTCTAAACAAATTTGAAAAATGAACCTAAACTGAGAAAACTGGTTTAAAAGGCAGAAATCAGCACAGGAGAGGTTTGCCAGTTCTCCTTTTCACATCCTGCAGCTCTAATTGAAAAGGCAGAAGCCAATTAAGTTTGACAGCTTTCAGTTGTGCAGAAATACCTGAATTTCTGCAGCAAAGATGCCATCCTGCATCCTAAACCGTAACACAAATCCAAAATTTCCTTTCTGAAAAGCTTAACACCACCACTAAGAGGAAAGGAAAGGAAAGGAAAGGAAAGGAAAGGAAAGGAAAGGAAAGGAAAGGAAAGGAAAGGAAAGGAAAGGAAAGGAAAGGAAAGGAAAGGAAAGGAAAGGAAAGGAAAGGAAAGGAAAGGAAAGGAAAGGAAAGGAAAGGAAAGGAAAGGAAAGGAAAGGAAAGGAAAGGAAAGGAAAGGAAAGGAAAGGAAAGGAAAGGAAAGGAAAGGAAAGGAAAGGAAAGGAAAGGAAAGGAAAGGAAAGGAAAGGAAAGGAAAGGAAAGGAAAGGAAAGGAAAGGAAAGGAAAGGAAAGGAAAGGAAAGGAAAGGAAAGGAAAGGAAAGGAAAGGAAAGGCTTTAAAGCCTCTGTATGCCACTTCTTCAAAACAGTGTAAACTGCAAATCCTGAAGTGATCAGAAATTAAAACCTAGTGCACATGCTAATAATCAGGAGATTTCTGTTAAAGACTCGACTAGCTGAACAAACATAGAATCAGAGAATAATTTCTGTTAGAAAAGACGTTTAAAATCATATGTAACAATAGAAGGTAAATTCATAATTAGAAAAGATCAAATTCACTCCAAATTGTGGGGTATTTCGCCCAGTTGACTGGGGCTTTTTAAAGAGGAAAAATGTCAAATAGTATTTGAAAAAAAAAGGAGGTTGTGCTTATCTCAACACCACTTTTGTTTAAATCACAGCGTAGCTGTGGTGGTGATGTGAGATCTTCTCCAGAAAATCTGTAGAGTCCAGCCGAGGGCTGCAGACGCAGAAGACACAATGACAGGCTAAACAAGCACAATCATACCGTTTCCACAGTGCTACACACACTCGGCTATTCACACTCAAGAAGGATCTGGCGTGAAGCAGATCCCAGGTTCAGCCCATGCCAGTGCAACTCTGTGACAAGGTGGAAGAGACAGAGCTCCCTCATTTCAACAAGCATTAGGCACATCCATTAAGGCTCACTTTCAAGTTACCCCATAAATTATGAATACAATTAAATTGGACAGAATATAAGTTGTTGGAACTTATTTACAATAAATGCTTGGTTTGGGTAAATGGACTGTGTGTCAGCCTTTTACTTATCAAGCACCAGCTTACAACAGTCTCATTATGAGGCCGAGAATTCTTTCACTGTAAATCTTTTTTAATGGGGACTGAAGGAATGACTTTGCAGTTGTTTGTCACTAACCACTCGGAACCACGTGAAGAAAGCTGTGTGCACACACTGACAGGCCCCCAGCGGGAAATCGCTATGTCAAATACAGGAAACTGTATCAAGATCTTTGCAACTGTACAATCCTATGCAGCATCAAGCACCTCATTACAGCAAAAGGTTTTGTTTAGAAACAAGGACCCTACTTTCTGTTAATCCTCTGCTCTCCAGTGTGTTCTAGACAAAATGCAAGATATCTGATTTTGCATATAAGCAGTAATGTGATGCTGTTAAACTCCTACTCTTCATGGGTTTATAAGCCTGCTGCAAATAATTTGTTCCAGGATACAATTTGGTAAAGAAGAGCTCAGTCCACAGATGATTTTAATACAATGTTTGCCAAAGAAACAAAATCATGTTAAATAACATTACATTGTAGAGTTTTTCTTCTTAGGAGGGCCAGAGGAAGTAAAACTAAGGACAGTATCTTTCTCCTCCTCCTTGGCTATTTTTTCTGGCTTTACATATTCAATAAATCTGTAGGCAGGAAATGCATTTCTACATTTTATATTTTAGCCAATGGCGAATGCAAACCACAAGATATTATTTACATCTTTCTTCAGCTTCCAGTCCTTTCTGTGGCTTCAGTCTCCCAGCCATCACAGCTATCCCAGATCTCAGGAAGTCTTATAAATAAGTCACTACCGTCTCTGCAGATGTCCTCTGTTTCTGACAGCTTAACTACCCAAAGAATCCTTCTCCGGGCTGAAATAACAGCTTTACTGTTCAACACAAAATATTTCAGGCCACTATCCCACCACAGAAACATATTATGAAACTCATAACTTGATTTGATAATACTTGAATTTCTAAAAAAAATTGTATAAAATAAATGCCATATTTATAGCATGTGCTGTGACAAACAAGAAATGAGAAACAGAAGAATACCAAGCATTTACCTCTGGCACAGCCTTTCCTGCGGCATGTCTGGGACAGACGTGTTACTCACAGGAGATGAGGCCTTTTCTTAGTCAAAGTGGATCAGCTGTTTCTGGTAACAAACCCCCTTTGCTAAACCAGCTGCACTAACTCAGCCCAAAGTTTGAATCTGTCACGCTGGTTGGGTTCACGGGGTAAGAACAGGAGCAGCCCCACTGGGGCTTTGTGCCACCCTGTTAGCCCAGGGACAGCCATGCACGGGGCAGCCAGGAGGCAGGACCAATTAAACAGGAGAATAAAGCACTTCCACCTCTCCAATTAAACAAGCAAAACTGAGAGCAATGATAGCCCAGAGCTCAAAATACGGTTTTGAGGGAGCCTGAGTGAGAAGGCAGCACAAACAGCTGTCTGGGCTGTTCTAGTGGAAAGCTCAGTACCCCCGTGCCAGCAGCAACTCCCAGCATGCAGGAATCCTGGGGGGTACCAGTGCCATGCTCTCCATCAGAATCACATGCAGGCCTTCAAATTCATGCAATAGAATCATAGAATCAAGTAGGTTGGAAAAAACACTTAAAATAATTGAGTCCAACTATTCCCATTGAAAGGCCAAGGTGAAGACACTGTAGCTACATTTTTCCTAAATAAAATAGCTCTGTTGTTTAAACTTGTTTTCCCGTTATAAAAGAAGAAAAAATATCCCACAGCTATACTTTATAATATGAACTAAATGGAAAATTTCACTCATTTCACTCAAAATCAGTGGAGGAAACACTTCTAAAGTTAGCTGACTTTTTGTTAAAAAGTCATCTTAAGCCATTAATTTCCTATAAGTTTTAGGCTTTGGTTTCTTTAGCTTAAAAACAAGTATAGGGTTCATGAGGGTTTTTTAGTTTTGGGGACTACTTTCCGTTTCTTTGCTCTCAAAAACATAACAAAACTTGCCTAAGGGGCTGAAACTTTCTTTGCCAAGTTTCACCCAAAATTATTTTTAATGACCAACATTTTTAAACCCTGAAAACTAGAACCGCTAATAAGCCCTTAAATTCGGTGGTGCTAGCAGATGCCACCATATTATGTAATTTTTGAAGCAAAAAAACATCTTCTAGCAAAAGCATTTTAATGAAGGTTCTATTAACTAGTCTCCTGGTACTGGGATAAGTCCCCTGGAATGCAACAGAAAAGCTTTCATTGCTGGTTTGAGGTTTTATTTCTGGAGAAGTGCTGCAGACCACACTCGGGCCTATTTTGGGGTCTCCACTGGGACCCACCAGCAAGTTCTTTTCTCCTTCATGTCCATCCCTCTGTGAACCACTCCCTGGCAAGAAAATGAAGAAATCATATCACCCTTTCTCTGTTTTACAAGACAAATGTCTGCCAAGAGAGTCTAATGTAACTACTGCACCTCCACCTCTGCCTTCAAACCCCCTGCAGGCTCCAAGAGTGAGACAAGCTGAATTATCGGCAACCACTGTAACCACTACTGCCTTCCCTCATGTCTTACAGATACTGGCAGCACTAGAAAACCTCATTTCTGAGTGACAATGCCAACAGATACGGAAGAACAGGCTACGGCAAAAGTTACGAGTACGCACAGAAGAGGACAAACTGCATTAAACTCTCTCTCTGAATAAATGTTACCAAACTCAATGGTTACTGATGAAGCTCTTCAACCTGCTTCACTTTCAGCAAGGGTAAGGCTACTGCTACAGCAATATCATTACTAGATTATATTTTTCTAGTAGAAAGACACCACAGAAATCTTAGTCAGATCTTCAGGGAGAAAATAACTGGAGGAGAGAATCACAAACAAGAAAGTAGAAGCCGTTCTGTCCTCCAGAAAGCAGCCAGCTTCCCCCTCTGCCTCCCTTTTCACCAGTCAATACAGAGTCTTCTGACAGTCTGCACCTACAGCCCATTATGGGTCAGCAACTGGCCTCTGGGGCTTGGCCTTCACTTACAGCTCCAGTCTTTCACACCCTTGAGGAGAGAGGGCAACTTCTGAGTGGCCTTCTCTTGTATTGTCTTTTCCAAGAACAGAGGAGTTGTGGGGGAAGCACTCTACAAACACAAGATCACACATTAACAGCTATCAGTTCAAACATCTCTCTTTTAGGAATACTCCCATTTATCTGCCAGCAGGTCACATTAATTTAATGGTTTTTAATAAGTACCATATCTTTATCAAACAAGTCATGAGGTCAAGGAACAAAAGTTAACAGATACATTCTCCTTCTCAGGTAGGCACAGTACACTTCATCCACTCAGCAATATTTTGGGGCAAGGGTGGAAAAGACTTACCCTACAAGGCTGACCTACTGAGTGTGGATTCAGCAGTGAAGAGTCAGCAATGCTTTTGGGGCTCAACAAGCTGAATTGCAACATTATTATGTACACAGAGCTACACCAAAAAATTAGATACTTCTGCTAGTGCAAATGCATGTGCTCACAGAGAGGTGTTAGCCAAAGAAAGCAGATTACATCTGTGCTCCAAAGGCTGAACTGGCTCCCAGTTCACTTTCAGATGCCATTCCAAATGTTGATTTATAAAGCTGTATGACACACGACTAGAGCCAAGGCTACTGTAGCAAGGCTCTCTCTTTCCAAGTATGGTACAGCAGAAAGGACACTTCTGCTTACAGCTCTAGGAGTCAGAGACAATGGAGAGCCAGGATCCCTCAGCCTTGGTCCTTCAACTACAGTTTGGTCCCTTTTTGTTAGAGGCACACAGCCACACAGCCCCCCAGCACAGGGCCTTTCTGCCTTTTGGGTTTTAATCTGAACTCTGAGATGCTGAGGTAGCTAAAGGGCCATAGAAGAGTCAGTCCCAGGTAGCAATGGCATAAGAGACCAAGTACTCTTATTTGCATTCATGTCCACAGAACTGAAGAGGGGGGAAAAAAAACCCCAAAACACTCCACCCTGCCCCCCCTCCCCTTAAGTAGCACAACTTTTTATTTTTAAAGAGAAGGAAGTAATTTTTACTACTTTCTACCTGTCCATGGCATTCTCAGAGCTCATCTAGCTAGCAGGTCAATATGACATTGTGATCATATTAATGTAATCAGAAAGGTTCAATACATTCATTATTATGCCAGACCAAGACACTCAGATAATGCCTAACTTGATCATCACTGTCACGCAATACGTCTACTTACTGCATACTTGCGCACATGAGCGCATATGAGGTCTACTATCCAGACTTCTAGCTTGAGCAACAAACTACTTTTTTTAAAAAAAAGGAAAATAAAATTAAAAAAAAAAATCCCACACTTCTGTTACTCTGCATTTTCTCTAAGTCTAAAAATTGGTAGAGTGTATGACAGGTCCACCTCATTTTTCTTAATGATGTTTTTATTATTCTTTCACTCAATTAAAACAGAAATGGATATTGCATCTTCTGACTGTATAATTGTTATTGTAATCTGTTTTCGATCACTGCTTGGGAAATGGGTCCAAAACAACATAAACTATCCACAGCCTCAGAATACAAGTCATTTTCTTTTACTACGATACTTAAAGAGACATCTATCATGTTGCTCCGCTAACATGTTTGTATTATGGCAAAGAAGTTATTTGTAAGTTGGGAAGAGACATTATGAAAATCACCTTTTACTCCAAAGTATTGTATAACTCATAATTTATAACTACATTTCTTAATAACCATTCAAAATAATAAGGCTGGAAATTGTGCACATCTAATTTTAATATATAAATAATGTAAATGCATATAAACCAAAATATGCTCAAATATGAATTTATATTACTCTCAAAAAATAGGCAGGCTATAGTTATGAAAATAACATGCTTCATTTCCAATATATGCCTGTCAGTTAAATTTATGGCAAAACATTCTCCGTGAGTTTAGATTACCAAGATGGTAAATACTTCTTTGTGAGTTTCCTCACTTATCTGAAGTTTCCGTCCAAATGCTGACAAAGTCAGCACCTTCTCAAGAGTGAAGTGTTGGTGATACACAAGTAAAGACCCATTAATCCAGCCCCTTCTCAACATTACAAATAGAATGGAACCGCTGAGAAAGTGCCAGACAAAGTAACCTTATGGCTGTATGCAGTGATACAAATCATGCTTTTGATATAAGAAACGCCCCTCCTGACATTTTATGCCAGGTTTAGTACCTTTGAAAAGATTTGCTGTCAATAGTGCGTCTTTTCATCTCAGTGTGTGTCTTTGGGGAACAAATGAGGGAGAATATTTAAGTGGAAGACGTTTTTACTGCATTCCAAAAATACAGTGGGCATATGGTTATCTCAAGAGATGCTGCAGGTTCATATAAAATAGTATTAAGCTTTTTCTGGGATTCTTTACCTTGCTGACATCGCTACTAGCAAGGTACAGTTGTGCTCAAATTGTTTCATATTGTGTGTCCGTCTGATACAAGGACATCAGTTAGAGCACAATGACTAAACGTTTTTAGCCAGATAATTAGCAAGATAATTTTCTATTTAGAAAAAAGTCATATGCTTAGGCTCTTATCTAGAGCTACCTGTCCCTTTTTTTCAAGTTCTTTCTGTTCCACTCATACAGCGTCTACAAGTAATGACAATCTTCTCTTTTTTCAAACATCGCTGCATGAAACATCAATAATCATTCAGCATTCAAAGGGAAATTGAAAATATATCTGAAGTTCAGACACAGTATTCCTGCCCTAGCATCTCGCTTACCATAACATCAATGCCAGGCTCACACTTCATTTTTTGAACCATCTGTAAATTATTTGTGTAGCTTTATTCGAAGAAGAAGCGCCTCCTGGAAGGAGGTTTTATGTAAGTCCTCAGATACTAGCAATATTGATATTCACACCTTTAAAAATCAGAGTAAGAATTACACTTTAAAAACCCAAAGCAAAACAAAAACCCAACCAACCAACAAAATAAACAAACAAAATCTTTCAAACATTTTTATAAGAGTTTTTCAATGTCAGCAGCCTTAAATAACTAATAGACAAATACCAAAATCTTGTATATTTGTAAATCTTCAGAGGATACTAGCAGAACTGCTACATAGATTTAAAAAGGGAAAAAACCAAACAACTAAAATACTATTTCGTGGGGTTATTTAAAGTTCCCAGAAATAGAAGAAAAAACATTGGAAATACAAAATAT
The DNA here is from genome assembly GCA_036630365.1 of Acanthiza pusilla. Taxonomy (NCBI): domain Eukaryota; kingdom Metazoa; phylum Chordata; class Aves; order Passeriformes; family Acanthizidae; genus Acanthiza; species Acanthiza pusilla. Next base: position 8,998,633 of record JAXCHO010000019.1, read on the forward strand.
TTTTTCCCTTACCAATATTTGGATCAATGCAAATGAAGACGGAGACAAAATATACTAACAGCTGCAGTACATGCTTTTAAACAAAGCGCAGGAGCTCTGGATAAAAAAAAATCCCTAACTATAGAACAGTGACAATATGGACAACATGCCTCGCTGGCTGAGAACATACCACACATTAAAGCAGTCAACACTTGTGAACAGCCATGAGAACCTCAGCTAGATGGGCTAAGAACTGCCCCCAAATTATATGGCAAAAACTATTTTCCATCTTTCATACCGCTAATCAATGTAAACTCATTTGTCTGTAGGCCCGCAGTGGAGACACTGCTGATGAGCCGTTCTGCAACAAGTACAAGGCTTGTTGGAGGGCAATTTTTTTTAAGTATCGCTAGAGGCTAGAAAACATTTCTCAAAAGCCATCAAATACTCAGCTGCCTTTTGTCTGCTGTGACTATTTCTTACATCTGCATTAGTGACACATGCCACGGCGGGGACTGACGCAGCTGACCCTGGACATTTCGTACAGTAGGAACCAATTACCACAGGGCGATTTTTTCAGAGCTAGAAAGGGCTTTGGCTCCTCGTTCAACACAGGGGGCTGCTTTCAAAGCTCTCTTCAAAAGGAGAGCTTACTCGTTCGGTAGTTACAGAGTATGAATCAGGCACAGGTTATCTTGAACAAACCACCATCGTATCAATTCAAAGGGACTTGGTAATACTTTATACCTTGAAAAACTGGGCCTTTAATCCTAAAAACACAGCAGTAGTTACTAATTTAACTAAATTATGAGGGGCAGTAATTAAAGGCCTAACTTAGCTATGCCTTGCAATTTGGGATTCAAAAGAAAATCTTCCCAAGTTTTACAGATTTTCAGTTATTTTGAAAAGTTTAAAAATAAGATTTAAAAGCAGGTTTGGGACTGCTCAATCACAAAAATAAGAATTTTCCTAAACAGGTCACACAGATGTTTGGTGAATATAAATACATGACTGCAATAAAACTCTTCATTTTACAGCATCATAGTTGCCATATTGTATTACCATGCTCCACGTCAATGAGAGTGACAAAAATCTTACTGGTTCAAGTATTTTACTTAAGCTCCGGACCACCGTTGGGGCCCTTTTCCTCCCCATTCCACACAGACAGCTTTGAAGAAAACATAAATAATAGAAAGTAACTGCAAAAATAAATATTAAGGCTAGCATCTCAATGAAGAGTACTAAACTCAAATACTTTTAAAGGAATTTTAAAGTGATACCATCTCAAAGACTGTGCTACAAACTAGAAAGTTGCAATATGACATATCTATCTGTTGAAATTATGACTCGATTACAGTTAAATTATGCCAGGTTTTTTTTCTATTTTTAAATCAAGATAAAATATTGAGTACAGTAAGAGTATTTAAATAGAATATAAAGACTCCCCAAAATTAAGTATTTGGGAAAGGAATCTTCAAACTTCACATTTAAGTGCTTATGCATAACAATAAAAGTTTAGTACTGTTGGCCTTCCTTCGATGTCTGAATTCTTCATCTAAATTTTGAGTGGAAGATATGTCACTATTTCATTTCTTGAAAATATGTTACCTCATTAGCATCTTTATAGTTTTTAATATGATTTTGCCATCTTCTTTAGGCATAAAAACAGTTCTGGGGAGTCACTGAAAACTCCTGTTAAGGTGAGTTTGTCTAAGAATTGCCCTATAAATAATTGACAGTAAATATACCATGTTCTATCCCAGCGAAACTAAGAAAAGGCAGGACCCAACTTATAAAGGGAGGAGGAAACAGAGAATTAATACAGACTATTTCAATTATTTTGGTTGCTTTTTCTTTCCTTTGGTTCATGATGAAAATAACAGCATGCAGTTAACTAACATGGCCATGGGTGTGGGGAGGAAGCAGGGAGGTGACCTGAAACACTTAGGAACTGTTGCCGGGGGGAAAAAAAATCTTACTACCGCTAATCTTAAATCTTGAATTCAAAATTGTTGGTGGCTTTCTGCAGATGCAACTTAAGGGTTCCAAAATTACTCTAAACATCAAATTATGTCTAGGTCATTGAATGGGTGGATACCCTATATTCTGTTTAATGCATATGTTCAATTGCACACATACTTCAACCAACTGTGTCTTTATTTTAATAACAGACCAAGCACTGAAAACACATAAAGAAAGACTATTTTTCTACCTCAGCAAAAATACAGCTGATACACTGCATGACCCTTCAGGAGTGACTGCTCTATTTGTTCTATTTACATGACATGATCTGATTGGAAAAGGGAGAGAGGGGTGAAAATCAGCAAAAAGACCATTCTTAACCATCAGTCCTGAAAAAGAAATCACTGTCTTGCTCTTCTTACTGTTGCTGTTAAATTAGAGGTTTCTTCCTCATTACGTATTAGAAACACGTAAAACCCAAGATTTTACATTTCTTCCAAATCCCTACTGAATTATATCAAAGTACAAAGCAACGTTTTCCAACTATTCTGCCACAGATAAAACATTAAACATAAAACCAAAAAAACATCTATTTTGGTTCCTAACAAGGAACTAACAAGGATTTGCGGCTTTCACCCTTCTGTATTTCAATGCACTTAATTCTTTCAAACAGCTACATATTTCTTTCAGGCAGCAGGAAGATATTCTTCATCTAGGATCTGGGAAGGAATCTAAAACTTAACCTTTCACTTCACTCAATTCCTAATGACAAGTGAAAAATACTTCCTTACTCTGTTCAGGATGCCACCTTAACTAACCACTTAGAACAGAGGAGCAAATTTGATCAGGCTGTATTCTTCTGTCTGCACAGAAGTGGATTTTCTCTCCAGTCAAGTACCTTAAATCCTTGTAAAGATATAAAAGCTAGTACAAGCCCTACAATATTTTTGCAGAAATATATAGAGTTGTCGAGATTTGACAAGAATGGACTTTGACAACAGTTCTTTAACCACCAGCCCATGTTTCCGTCACCCCAGAAATATATTAAAACTGATTTCTAACTACACCTAAGCAGACACGACCACGATACATTGAACTTTTGGGCGCTTGTGGCAATCAGCAGCAGCACTCCGAAGAGTCACTGCATCCACGTTTCTGGTATAGCTGACTTTGTACAAGCTCTGTAACTACAGCTATTGATTAACAGCCTGATCATATATTTTGGTTTGAATTGCCCGAAAGGTTTTCCTTCCATTAATATTTTGTACATTGAATCACAGTTTTTAACAGTTAAATGAATATGAACATATTATCAGACTGCATCAAACTAATCTAAACAAAAAACGCTTTGCAATCATTTCCTCCTCCGAATTTGAACATGTTCCCTTGGCTATAATTTAGTTCTATGTTTCTTTTTCAGCAAAACCAAACTTCAGAACAGCTCATTCTGCATACTGGCATTTTAAGTTGCTTTCAGAGGCTTTTGACACTTATTTTCTATGCTTTTCAAATCAACATACACATATATATATATATATGCACATCCATTCTACACAAACAGGTTCATGAACTGCAATCAACAATTCTGTAAATATAAGTTTCCTAGTCATTAATCATCCCTTTTTTTTTTAATCCTTATGGAGTGAATTACTAACTGAGAGGAGACGCCAATTCTAGTAAGTGAATGTTACCCAGCAGGGATATAAAGCTGTCAACACCATAGTGCTCTTGCTTGCTCTAAACTCTCTCCCAGGCTTCATATGTTTTTTAAAGTGATATTAGCCTTTTTTTCCAAGGAACCTTACTCTCCTTAAAATCGGAGCACTTGTGTTTTATTACATATAGGTTTTAAAACAGACTGGTCAGATAACTGTTGAAACATTTTAAAAAACACTGGGTTAGTCAGGCAAACCAAAACCGTACTCTAATACATTGAACTGACACTAACAACATTGTAAACAGTACCAGAATTTTAAATCCCCTATTAAACACAACCTTTAAGACCTCGTTTATCTTTTTAGTGACCTTCACTAGATTATTATAGCTGCTGTTATGGCCCTTCGAATTAAGTACATTCATGTTAGGAATAAAAAATCAAGAAAGTCATAAGATAAAACTTCTCATGAGAACAACTGATTTTCTGTTTGCACTACAAACGCTTATTTTAGAACACTTTTTCACTCAAAAAACTAGAGAGAAAGCTAGAAACACCAACAGCACTATATTTCTCTATTTGTCAGGGAAGTCACTAGAAAAATAATTGCAGCAAACAGTACGATTATAAAACTGGTTACCAAAGGTCATTAGGCTCATCACAGCAGCAGGTAGTTGAGAGATTATTGCTCTGTTCTCAGGAATTAACTTCAGAAACAGATATTATTACAACAAAAAGCCACTTGAAAAGTAAGAGGGAATTTCAGCATTTACATATCTAAGGCCCAAAATGAGATGAGAAAGAGAATTGCTAGCATTTGGCTTTGCTTTCAGAAACTTTAGATACACTTCGTAGAATTAAAAATAAAACAAAACAAAATCTAAAACGGTCTCTAGTTTTCAGTAAAGTATTTATATTTTTGTCCCAAATGAAATTTACATTCAGTAAGTATTAGCATTTGTTAAAGCTTGAGAAATAAGAATAAACTGAAAGACTGACAACTGAAGCCTTAGATGTCATTTCACTCTGACTTTCAATAGTTTCCTTTTTGTCAAACTCTAGGCACAATTGGGGGAGAGCCCCTGTAAGTATTTATTTCAAATAATTTTTATACTAATTTGCCAGTATATTCAAAGTCAGCATTTCCACAAATGTCTACAGCTGTATTTCACAACTCCAGTGAAAAAACTACTAACACCACAGTAATCACTGCAAAGGTAGAGACTTCCAAAAACACCCGAAACAGGTGTGATCTGCATTCAGGAAAAGATCACTTGATCATAACAGGTTCTTAAAGATCAAACTTGAAAAAGAGCAGAAGAAAAATATCTGGAAATTAGCTATGTTGATTTATTGTGAGAGTATTTCCAGGAGAAAAAAAAATGAATCCATTTTAAACAGCACCATTATCTTATTAAAAAAAAATCTGCCTTAACTAATTTAGTATTGAGTGTTATAGAACCTAGGTAAGTATTCAGACAAGAATAATTTTCTTCTTGCTTTCAGTATCAATAAGGACTAATGAATAACCTTTATTATGAACAATCTAAACCCAAAGAGACTGAGACTGTTTAAAAACACCAGCTAAGGAAAAAAAAAAAATTACTCCCGCATTTCTTATTCCCCCTAATTTCTACACTCCAGTATACAATATCTTTATAAATGAGCTGAAGAGTAATCAATGAAAACTTAAGCTCTTAAAAGTTCGCTTTCAGAAATGAAAGTCTTCTTAAGTGGAAGAAATCTTCCACAGCTTAATAGGCCAGATTCACACTGAACCACCGATATAACTATAAAAGCCACTGAATTTCTTTTGGATAACACAGCTACAACTAGAAAGAAAACATATATTCCAAAACATTTAAAAGAATTCTTTTCAAGTATATTTCTATAAATGCCTCAAGGAAAAAGATTTCGGGTCTAGTTCTAACATTCCTTTTAAAATCACGTAGCTTTAATGCCTCAGTATCAAAAAAGGCATCTAAAGCTACATATACTACTTTTTATATGATTAACTAGTTCCTTTTTATAATTACTCAACAATTATTTCTTCACCAATAATACTCAAATAATTTCTTCACCAATTTCTAAGTGGAATAGTATTACAAATCTTTCACTGCATAGCTGTTTCTTCTTTTTCCATATATTGGAAGAACATAGACAAGAGGATTAAAAACTAGATATGCAATCATCCAAGAAACACAAAAAACTGGTGAGCTCTCTTACCCTTCATTAGGTATACAAATGAATCCTATGCTTTTAAAATAAAATCTGCAGCTCCTTAGCAAACTTCGGCAATTAGGAAGCCTATTGAGCCAAAGAGGTCTAAAACAAGCAGCTAATGGTAAAATCGCTAAATAAACCTCACGTAATAGAAAGTCATGTGACGACCATTTCAATGTATCTCTCGAAATGCCATTTACACAATCTCTTTGTGTATAAACAACTACAATTATGTGTTACCACTCTGCTCATTTTAAAACACAAATACACAGGGTTTTTTAAGGTAAAGTTATTGATGGCCTTTCCTGTAGTATTCTGCTTACAACATCTGGCTAATTTCAAGATTTTTAAATATATACTTCTCCTAACATGAGGCTGCACTGCCTTAAACATGACAGCATCAGAGTTAAGATGAGAAAAAGAAGGCATTTGGAAGAAGGGACTGGAAAGTTTATCTGCTTGGAACAAAAGGAGGGAAAAAAGCAACCACGCGCTTAACATGCTCATAGCACAAAATTGACCAGCAACTTGACAGTAAAGTAAGAAAGATTAAGCATTCTAGAGAAATGCAGGAAACCTGCGAAACTAATGCTCAATATATTTGCTGAAAGAGCTGAACCTTGCACACACTTTGCCCTGTTCTCTTTTACAACTACTACAAAATGCTACTTACCGAAAGAAAAATAAAATCCCAAAATGCAAACATAAACGCTACCATTTTTCCCACCCTGGTGACCCCATTCTTAAAACTGTGACGGTGGGTGTAACACACCTAAATGGTGTCACCTGCATCTGTGAAGGCAGCCCGACCGCCCGCACCCAGCCCGCAGGCGCTGCCCAGGCCCGCCGCCCGGCCGCTGCCGTGCCCTGCGGGACCGCCGGCGGGCAGGGGGATGCCCGCGGGCTGCCCCAGGGTGATCCGCACGAAGAAAGAGCCCAGTGCAGGACACGTTCTCACTCCGTTACCCTCCGGCAAGATCAGGCCTGGCCCTTTGAGAGCCGCCCGGCCAAAGCCCGGCCCGGGGTGGCCTCTTTCGGCAGGCGGCCTTCTAACGCCGGAGGGCTGCGCGCAGCACGCCCGGTCCAAGTCTTCCCGCGGATCCCCATCACCGCAGCGGTGCCGAGAAGCCAAATGCTTGCCCGGAAAAGCGGGCAGCAGCCCGTCCGCTGCCACGCGAACCTGCCGGCCCCTCCGGGCACGGTGTCGACCCGCCCGCCACACGCTCCCCCGGGCCCGCCGCCCTGCGCGCCCCGGCCGGCGGAGCCGCCGTGAGCGCGGCCGCACGGTTACCTCCCACGGGCTTGGTGACAGCGCCGTTGGGCCTCCCGCGGGTGCCCATGGGGCTGCCGTTCTGCTCCAGCCTGGCCACCTTCCCGGGAGGGGGCCCTTTGACATCGGGGCTGCCGCTGCCTCTGTCGGGGCTGTCCCGCAGGCAGGGGCTCTCGCTCCTCCGCTCCATGCTCGGAGACGCGGCTCCCGCTGGCAGGTCGCAGTAGAAGGAGCACGGACCTAGGGCGAGAGAAACAAGGGGCGCTTCAGTGGTCGCCGGCCAATACCGGGCCCCGCTCACCCGGCCGGGCCCCCGCAGCGCGTCTCCAGGGCGGTTCAGCTCCGTGAAGCCGCGCGAGTACCGGCTGGGTGCGATGCCGCCCCTCTCCCACCGCCGAAGCCGGCCCCGCTGGAAGTGAGCGGTTCGCCTCACCCGCCCGGCACCAACCTGCCGCGGGCGGGGGCAGGCAGCGCTGCGCCCCGGTTCCCATCGCGCTCGGCAGGCAAGCAGCTCATCCGCCCGCCGCAACCAGGTGCTGCGCCCCAGGTCCGGCCACAGTCCCGGCCCGCCCCCGGGGGCCGCGGGGAAGAGGCTGCCAGTCCAGACGGCCCCGCTGGCACGGCCCTCCCGCACCGGCCAGCTGTGCAGCCACGGAGTAGCCGGCTGCTGCCCAGGAAGCCTCTAGCGAGCGGCTCCCGCTGTACTTACTGCTTATAGCCTGTCTGTAAGTTGGCTGAGTTGGGCTCTGTCCATGGATCAGAAGTAGAGAATCCAGGGTGGAAAGTTTTCCTGTTTCCTCCTCTCACGCCGCGTTCGTCGCTTCTACTCCTTCCCCCCCACCCCCAGCCCCCTCCTCGCCCTCCTCCGGGGGTGCTGGGGCGGCGGGGCCGGGGCGGCTGCCCGCGGGGCGGCAAGGGCAGAACACCGTCCCGGAGGGTCCCGGGTGGCGAGCGGAGCAAAGCGGGGAGGTCGGGACGAGGGGGCGGGGAGCCGCGGGGCCGTCGGCTACGGAGCGGAGGAGAAGGGAGAGGGAGCCGACTTCTCACACCTTCAGCGGAGAAAATCAATACCGGGGGAGACAGGGGGAGGAGAAGAGGAGGGAGCGCCGCTCTCCCGGGCTCCGCGGCGGCGGCGAGTGCCTGGCGGCGCGGGGAAGTGGCGGCGGCGGCCCCCGGTGTGTCACTTTCAATCGCTCCCTCCTCTGCCAGCGACAGCAGCGGCAGGAGCGACTCGCCACAGAGAGCGGAGAAACGGTTATTAGTTGCGTTGAGTCATCGAGGCAAAGTGAGTCCTTTTTGGGGTTGTCCTTCCTTTCGGGTTTGGTGTATGTGCACGCCTGTGTGTGTGTGTCTGCCTGTCTGTCTGCGCGGCGTTCCCGTCCCAGGGCTGTGCATCCCAAACATCGCCACCCCTCCTCGCCTTGACACCCCTCCCCCTCCCCGCCCCCCCGCAAAAATCAAGTCTCGCTGCTACCTCGGAATCGGGCACAGACGGGCGCGCAGCAGCCCACCTCCTCCCGGCCCGGCCCGGCACGGCCCGCCCCGCAGAGCCCCAGCCCCGGCCCCACTGCGCGCACGGGTGGGAGGCAGAAACCCACCTGGCAGGAAATTAAACACCAATAAATAAATAATACATCTCGCACGCGAAAAAGGAGCGCGGCGCCGCACGAAGGGAGAGCGTAGGGCGGGCTGGGTGGGGAAGGGGAAGCGTAGCAGGACGAGGCGGTGGTGACAGGAGAGACCCAGGGCAGAAAGGCACAAGGGCAGGGGCAGTCGGGCTGAGGGGAGGGCCGAGAGGGAAAGAGAGGAGGAGGAGTCGGGAGCAGGGGAAGGGCGGGGGGGGATAGTGGGGAAGTCGGAGTTGGGGACACCGGACCGACCGAGGAGGAGCAAAGCTGCCACCGGCATTTAGTCCAGACGCCTCGGGTTTGGTCCGATGCAGCCCGTGCGGCCTCGCCTGCTCCTGCCACCCGCCCCCCACTCCTGTCCCCCTGGGAGCCGAGCGACGGCGGGGATCCTCCCGCAACCTCTCCCCGCCGGGGCGAGGCGACAGTAACTTTTCGCGGTGCGGTGGGGAGGGCCGGTCGCGCTTCCTCCGGGCCGCCAAGAGCCAGCGGCCGGCCCCAGGTAGGGCCCCGCCGTCGCCCAGTTCTCCGCGCCCGGCTCCAGGCAGTTACTGGGGTGGTCCTGAATAATTGATGGCGGGGGCTGGGAGAAGGTGACAAGCGGGCAGGGAAGCGCTGCTGCTGCCGCCACTAAATTATTTAATAGCGGAGCTCCGGGTAGGGCATGACTGCGCTACCTAAGTGCAGCCAGTGGTGCGGGCAAAGCTCCGGCCGGGAAGTCGCAGCGGGGCGGGATCGAGCCCCTCACCGGTCCCGGGGCGGCGAGCGATCACCCGGCAGGCAGGCAGTCCCCTCTCTCTCTCTGATGCAAGGTGCACCGCGCCGCTCCCTGGGGCCCGCGGCGGCGCGGGCGCATCCCCCGGCGGGGCCATGCCCGGCGGGCGCCCCGAGGACCCGCAGCGCCCCCTGCCCGGCCCGGGGGGCGCGGGGGAATGAGCCGGCGGCCCCGCGCCGCCGAGCCCTCGCCGCCCGCCCGGCGGCGGAACGAGACTCGCGTTAAGGTGGACCGAGGGAATCCCTTCTGGCGCGGGGGGCGGGCGGCGGACGGGCGGCGGGGAAGGAGGCGGCGGCGGCGGGCACCCAAAGTGCCCCGAAACCCCCCTCCTCCGCCTCCCCCGCCGCCCGTCCGCGGCTGGCTCCCTGCTCGGCGCCGCCCTCGCCGCCGTGCTCCCTTAAGAGCTCTGCCTTTTACGGTGGCGCCGGAGGGTCAAAAAAAAGGGGGCTACGGGGGGGGTTGGTGGGGAGTGGAGCCCCCCCATCCCGGGCACGGCGGCACTGGGCACCGGCGGGAGCATCACGACCATCAGGCAGCCCTGGCGACAGGTTTTCGTTAGCCCCGTAAGTGCCCGGGAAGAGTAGGGTGGGCAGCAGTGGTTGCCCCGAGCCCGCATGCAGCCGTCCCGGTGCTGCGTCGAGGTTTGGAGGAGGGTCAGGTCCCCACAGGAGATCGGCCGCTGCCGGTCCCGCGGCGCCCCTCCTTCCTTCCGAGTGGCAGTGACAGCCCACCCGCCCGCCGAGCGCTCGGGTGTCCCCGTGAGCTTCGGGCCATCCCTGAAAGTAGTGCCGGGAGAAGCCACGGATCCCCGGGCAGGGTAAGAGAAATCATCCCTTCGTTCCACATCCGACCTCCGGGCCGGCCCCGAAAAGCAGTGCCAAGTGCGGCTTTTCCCGCCTCGGCCGAAGCACTCGTGTCTCTCCCCGCCTCGGCAGGGGTAGGGGGACCCGCCGCCAAAGTCTGGACGCGCTGCGAGCTTTGCCCCGGGACAGCAAGCCGTGAACGCGGGTGGGAGCCGGATCCCACCGCCGGCTGAAGTCTGAGGGAGCCAGAAAAGATATGGGGAAGAGCAGAAGGCCGAGGGCGGGGGGACTCGGGGGCCCCGCCAGGGCCAGGGCTCCGGGAGCGTTCGCAGGAACGAGCGGCGGTGCCGGGAACGCGCAGGCTGCGGAGGAGAGAGCGCAGCGGCTGCCGCCAGCCAGGTCTTCTGCCTTCCCTCTCAGAAAGGAGCCTCAAAGTTTGGAGAACTCTCTGTCTTCTTTTTAAATAACCCGATCTAACTTCTCTCCCCTTTTCCCCCCCTAAATCTGATAAAGCTCAGCAGCATGGAAGTTAACGTTCTTACATGGAAGTTAACGTTTTACACCAGCTATCGAATAATTGAATAACGTTTTGTTCTTACCTTTGATGTTGAACTACGAATTCCCGCGGATCAATGGCCAGAAAGTTAGAAGAATTGGTGATTTAGGACTTCAGTACTTCTGGAAAAAAAAATGCCAATGGTTTAGCCAGGATCTTCCCTGTCTGATTCGTTACTATTATTATATCTGATGATGTGGATGGATGGAGAGATTCAATCCAAGCCCATTAATGAGGTATTTTATAAACACCACCGTCTGAAGATCTTCATTTACATTTTGTCAGTGATCCTTTCCTTAACAGCGGAGACGTGTGGCGACAGAGCGATTACAGGACTTTAGTAAAGCTCCTATAAGAGTACGACTGGCGTGTTAATGGATTAATATTTTATTAAGTGTAAATATTTTATAAAGTTTTTAGGAAAACTATCGATTCTAAATTATTAAACTAGTCAGAAGGGCATTTAAATAATGCATACAATTAAATACATTTAAATATATATGTAGCGATTGCTTCATTTGCAATGAATCCACTGCACCTTTCTCTTGCTTTCGTTTTTTTCTCCACCGGCAGCTGGTTTCTCATTTGCACATTCACTGGAATATCAGGATTACCGAATATGTGTTTAGTCCATATTTATAAACTGAATGTTTACATAAAATACACTGAGAAAATAACTTTGAAATCAGGAGCGGTAATAATTTGAAAATTTTGACGTGGAAGCAAAGGGGCTTGTTAATGAAACTGACGGAAACCGAACGGAGTTCATATAAATGTTGTTTGGTACATTTATACATTACATTTGGTAACTTCTGTTTTGTAAACATTAATTTAGATGGATTTTTTGAAGCATGATGCTTATTTTTCTTTTACATCTTTTTTACCAATAAAAGACTTTTCTTTCTGTTTCGAATTACGAATGCCTTTTTTTTTGTCCCCGTTGCATGATTTTCACGTTGTCCTTATTTCCACTGGAAAAAAGGGACGATTATTTCCCGTCCCTTTCCTCACCTGTCTTCAATGCCGCTATAAAAAAGCTCCCTGCTTTAAAAAATTATTAATAATATGAATAACCTATTTTTCTTTTTCTAACACGAACTCCGGTACAAGAATTTTCTGCTCTTCCACTCTGATGAGATCAAGAGTGGATGTGCTCCGAGTGCCCAGTGCTCCTTGTTACTGAAGTTTACGGACGCCTTAAGTGGTTGATTGCCAAAAAAATTTGAACAAAAACACCTCCTTGGAAAGGTTTGGTTTTCATTAACTACCGCTTTTAAAGCCAAAACGCATGGAAGCGATCGCAGCTCTGTGCACCACACAGGCTTCAGACGCGGCTGAAGCCGGGGCTGAAGCGACCTCCTGGGCCTCCGCTGCCCGCGATGCCGCCCCCCGCCCCGGGACAGTTCTCGCCCCACGCAGCCGGCCCGAGAGCCAGCCCCTGTGGCTGGCAAGATCAGCCGGGCGCTCTCCTCTCCTCCTGCTTTCTCCCCCTTCCACTCAGTACCTCCTAGGGGCCACGGCGCTCGGGGAACGGGGGACGCCTCACAGCGAGGCTCGGCCGGGGCTAAGCGCCGCGGCCCGGGCCGAGGCGGAGTCCCTGGCGCCGCACGCCGGGGTCCCGGGGGACACTGGCCCACCGCCCGCGGGCACTGCCTCGAAGTGCAGAGGTCCCGGGCTGCCACGGCAGCACAGCGGCCGGCGGTATCGTAGCGGGCGGACCCCAGCACCAGCGGGGGAGGTCTGGGCCCCTTCGGGGTGGCGGCTGCAGCAGGCAGGGCCAGGACACAAGGGCAGGCGGAGAGGGGAGAGCAGATCCCACAGGCGAGGGCTCCGGTCTCCCCGCTCGGCCCAGGCTCCATCGCGGCGGGACCCGAGCCCGCGGTCGCTCCTGCCGGCCGGGCCAGGGACCACCCGCCCGACCCGTCCTAGTGCCTTCGCCTTTGCACAGCGCCATCGCGCGGGCACCGGCGCCGGCGCAGCCCGAGGGGGCCGCTGCTCCCGCCCGCCCGCGGCCCCGGCGCTGCGGGAGCGGCACAGCACCTGCCGCAGGGCCGGGCGGGCCCCTCCCGCTGCCCTCCGCTGCTCCCTCGGCCTTGCAGCGCCGGTCCGCCCTGCCACCTTGCCCGCCCGCGACACATGCTGTCTAGGCTCCGACGCCCTCTCGTCTCCCGCGGCCCGGCTTGGACAGGGCAGAGAGGTGGCGCAGGCAACCCCGCGACGGGCAGCGCGTAAGGACCGACCTCTTGCCCAGCCGCGCCTTCTTCGCGCTCCCCTCGAGGACCGGCAAAGGCACTGGGCAGCCGAGGAGCCGGGCAGCCGAGGAGCCAGGCCGCCTTTGCGGGGCGACCCCGCCATCGAGCGCTCGCTGTCGGGGGAGAGCCATCTAACCCAGCCGCCACAGGAGGGGTTCCCGTCCCACCGCACTACCGCGATCCCTCTTTCGGCTCCAGGTTCAGGAGGTGAGGCCGAAACGAAACGAATATGTCCTTGAGCCATATGTCCTTGAGCCCAAGGGCGGGAGGAGCACGGCTCTGTCCGCAGCACTTCGAGGGGACAGCTCTGGCTCCAGCCGACAGTGCCGGCAGGAGCATGGCGCCGGCCATCGTCCTTTCCCAGACACAAGCCGCTACTTTCCCCCAGCAACGCAAGCCTAAAACGGCGGCTGTCAGGACGGGGAGCGCGGCGTCTGCCGGGGCTCCTGGCGAGTCCCCCGCGCCGTGGCACAATGCCTCGGCGTCGCGGGAGCCGGCTCTGCATCCTCTGCGTATCGCCGGCCGCCTCCAGCCCCTTCGGGATCGACGAGGCTCGTTCGTGCTGTGCCAATGGAATAAGCAAAATAATGTAAAAAAAAAAAAAAAAACCCAAAAACCAAAAACAAACAAACAAACACCCCTCCCCCCCCCCCAAAAAAAAGAAAAAAAAAAAAAGAAAAAAACCAAACCAAAAAAACCCAAAGCATCTTTAAACATCTTTACGGCGTCCGAGCTCCGATCAAAGGGTTTCGGGACAGCAGTATCTCTGCAGACCTACCCTCTCCTCAATCCTTCCCCTCAATGATTTTATTAGTGAGCCTTTGTTGTTAACGCTGGTTATATGGAGAAGGAACTGCGGACAACAGAAAGGCAATCTCTACAACCAGACGTATACAGCGTAGGGAACGACTCGGCCGGAGCCGAGTAGTACGTAATACATTATTACACCATATTTCGGTGCCCAGAATGCAGAGCAGCCCCGACCGAGGCGGGCGCAGGGAGCGGGGCTCACCGGCAGGCCGGGCCAGCTGGACGCCCCGTGAGGGGTTGAGCTGGCCTCTGCCGGAGTCCTGCTAAGCCCTGATCTGCCTTCCGGCTCCCCACTATGATCTACAGCTTCCCCGTGTTCCTCACACACGTCTCCAGATCTTGGCTTTCCCCCTGGCCACGGGCTTGCGTTTTCCCGCAATCACACGCTGCAGTGCTAACCGCAAGGGATATCCTCCGTGAGATATCAAGCTCATTGACCTGCCTCACCTCAACAGACTTGCGGGACTCTTCGGTATTGCATGGCTTCTTTAAAATAGTTCCGCTTTGATTTGTAAACTATCAGGAGCAGAGAGCACAGACCGAAGCGCCTGTGCCCTGTGGCTCTTTTCCTTCAAATTAGCAGCTTGTAGCTGGAAATGAAGGAAGAGTTTTGCCGCCTTCGTTGCAATTAAGAAAAGTTCACTGGATCCGAGAGAGAAGTAACTAACAAGCCCCTTCACCCGAGCACCAGCTGCTGCTGCTCCTTCGCCGCAGCCTAAGGCCACTCCAGTGCCGTTTGCCCCGGGCCGGGCGGTGTCTCCCGCTTCACCCCGAGGTGGCCGCGCCGAGCGGCGCCACGCGGGGAAACGAGCGTCCCGCCTGCCGCGCACTGCCCGAGCTGCGGCGTGAACGAATGCGGGAAGAGGCTACAGCAGAAAGCCGCCACCCTCGGCCCGGGAGCCAGCCCAGCGCCGGCCTTTACACCCCTAATGTGCCGATGGGGCGGGGGGTGCCGGGGCAGCCCCCTCTTCCCTTCCAACCGCGCTCGTGCCCGGGGTGAGAACGAGTGACGGCGGAGCTCTGCAGGACATCCCGAGCGTGTAAGGCTGAGGACTCGTAGTCCGAGGCACGAATCGTTTTAATTACAATGATTTACGTAAATTAGCAAGATAGCATCCCTTCTGCCCCGCCGGGCTCCGACCTAGAAGCACAACATCACCCGCTCATGCCGGACACCATCGCCTCCTAAGAGCTCAAGCGCTCTCCAAGTTCCTACGGCTGGCGGAGACCAGATGCGACTAAAGATCTCAACAGAACCAGGAGGACACAGCCGATTCCGAGCGCCCTCCCCGTGAGCTTCCCAACGGGCAGCGCTCAGCCCTAGCCCGGCCGCGCTTATTAGCGACTGTCTTTTGGACAGAGCAGGGTGGCGTTTTCCTCCTAAATCCAAACTTTGCCTCTCAACAAACACTCTTGTCTTCGTACGCCCGTGTTAATTAAAACTCCAGTAAATGCGGAGGGAGAGCCCTCTGCCCTGCCGCACAAGGGAGCAGCTCCCGCCGGCTCCTGCCACGCGAAATGGTGCTCAGTGAGCAGAGCCGTGACGGGACTGCACGGGGCCCCGGCGCCGGCCCCTAGCTCCCGCCCTCGCTCCCCGCCGCTAGGCAGAAGCCAAAGGCAGGTCAGCCTGTGACAAAACTGAGCCCGGCCGGCAGCTGGGGTGCCCGGCTGAGGACTTGGAGTTTTCTGTGCAAGTCACTGAAGGCTGAGGATTTGCTTAGGGAAAAAAAAAAAAAAATTAAGGCAAACAGTGAAGGAGATTTTGAGTGAAGATAAACAACAGGGGTTTATTGAATTATTAAGGCTGAAAACGCCTTGAACAGATCGAGGAAACGCATCCTAATACACACGAGCAGCAAACATCCTGCAGCCTGGCTTCAGCAAGCAGGAGGCAGCTCAGATCCTCCCGGCCACGCCACGAACCTGGCTTGTCCCTGGCGGAATCACCGCAGATGGAAAGCTGCGAGAGGCTGACAGAGTAACGCTCAGCCTTTTTAGGCTTTCGCAAGCCCTATACTGCTACCAACGCGGCTCAGCAGTGCTCTCTCTGCAGAGGGGTCACACATGGGGCCCCAGGGCAGGAAAGGGCCAAATCCTGTCGCTTTTTCTCCTGCAAACAATCCTATCGTCTTTTGCTATGACCTCAAAACTTTGCCAGCCAATATGCACAAACACTTAAAAATAGTTTTGGGGCTTGAGTTCGTACTTGGCCTGTGAAAGGGCCCCTTCGGGGTTTGGGGCTGCCTGCCCGCTCCCAAAACGTGGCTCGCCACCCGAGGCACCCCCGGTAGCCTTGCCGAGGCGGCGTCCTTCAATGTGGACGTGGCTTCTCGGTGCATTGGAACGACGCAGAAGCCTACTCGGCAGATACCGGGGCAACTGGGAACTGGGGACACTGCCCTGAGCCTATCCGCCTTCTGCCCCGTGGGCTCCGCAGAGCTGATTCCCCTCTGCTTCCACAGCCTCTGACGACGTTGTCTCCGTACCGCCCCCGCTCCGTTCCTGAGAAGCAACCCTGGCGCGGAGGGGGCCGGCAGCAAGTGTTCGGCCGCCGGCGGGGGCTGCCACTTCCCAGCCCCTCAGTGCGGCCGCAGCCGCCCCCGGCGGAGCCGCCGTGGCCTCGGTGGCTGCGCAGCCACCGTGCCCAGGCACAGCACCGCTGTCGCCACGCACTGCTGTCACGTAGGGAGAGCAATTCCACCTGAAGCCTCTTCGTCCTCCAGCCCTTGCGTCTCCCCCGGCCGCCCTGCCCCCTCTTCCCCCCCCCCCCCGCCCCCCGCCGGAGGGGCAGCCGGCCTGCGCGCAGCCAGCGCGCTCCCGTGACAAATTTCAGGTTTGCAAAGGAACGGGTGAGAGGTATGCACCGTTTGAAATCCCATTATAAAACCAGAGCAGACGCTATGCTCGTCTGCTACCCGTCACGGAATCGCTCCAACTAAATTAGCATCTAACAAGAGAGTTTGTCCCCAGTGGGGACAGCGGCTCTCACTTACTCTGCTCCGTGAACTGCTGCACTTCTGCCCCGGGAAGAGCCCTTCAGCCACACCGCCTCTGTGGGGTGACTCTGTTATTTCCTCCTTGCCAGCGTTTCGCTGGGATCCAGAAGCCCCCCCAGCTCCCGGTCGAACGGGCCCGCGCCGCTGCCCCTCGCAGAGGTCTCAAGCCTTCGCAACCTCCCACCTCCCCGAAAGACGAAACGCTCCAAGATCTCTGCGCTTTGTCAACGTAACAGAGTATTTGACAGTCGCAATTACCTGTAAATATTCTGACCGTATATTTTGTATACGGGACACTTTTTCCCTTAAGCCTGGCAAGCCTCACACAAGTGGAACTGCAACACTACCGCAACTTCACCGCGGCAGACGGCAAAAATCCGGGCTCCGCTCTCGGCACTGAGTGCAATCTTCCTCGGCACCGCAGAGCCCAGGAGCGGGAGAGAGAGCTACCGCTTCCCTCTCTCCGCACCCTGAAACGCAACGGCTAAACACTCGATTTAAACACGCTAACATTTAGGCGAGAATTCAAAACAGTCACAGAAAAGAAAAAAAAAAAAAAAAAAAAGATGCCTGTTATCAAAACATCCTTTCGGACAGAATAAACGTGTTCACACGTTGGCAGATAAGGTGCCAGATTTTCTAACATACTGGCACCCGCGGTTTCAGAAAAAATAATCATGAGATCTGAGATGGTCACTACTAGCTAAACGGCGAGATTTCATTATCGGTCTTCCCATCTTTCACTACAACCTCTCCCTTCCCTACCCATCACATCACAATAATTAGCAGCGCGGAATTACCTGTCTGCTTCTTTGTGCCTCCTTCAAGTAAAGAAGGTAAAAGTCACTTCGCCTATTAGCTTGTATAAGTAATAAAGAGGTGGTAACTTGGAGCTAGCACATTTTGAAGATTATGTCACATGCTTTAGCATAAATAAGGGTGTTATAACCCTAGCGATTACTGGATCAATTCATCTGTGCTACAACTTATGGTGCCTTTGGTTCTTAGTAGGTATTTGTTCTGTCCCTGGGAACATCTGTGCCCATCCCGCCCCACTAACACGAATATAAACAACAATAGCCTCTCAGTTTCTGGGGTGTCTTTGCACGCGTTTACCGGGGAAAGCCGGTTTGTCAGCGTCTTGACTTTGTATCAACCTATTTTGAACGAGATACCACAGGATTTCTCGGGCTACAGCATCTCCCTCCGCAGCCAGGACAAGGCGGAGTTGCAGCGGCTCCCGTGCGCGCTCTCCCTCAAGAGGGGGTCATGGCGTGCGGCTTCAGTTTCCCCTTACACAACAGGGAGGAAATACCCCAACTTTCTCAAAGTTTCTCAGCCCTGTACTTTTCCCAAGTCGCTTTCAAGACAGCCCGGCCAGCCTGCCGGTCAGCCGCGAGGAGTTTCACAGAATTCACTCGATCCGATTGAGGGACCGCGAGTGGGCGCCCAGACACGAGCGGAGCTCACGCCTTGGAGGGGCGAGCTGACAGCAGCTCGCGCCCCGGTGGCTCCAGCCTCCACCCCTGCTTGATCCACTCCCAGAACTCCAGAGACCTCCGGCACCTACTCGGGCCAGTTCCAAGCCGAGCCGAGTCCTCGACAGCCTGACGTGCAGCGATCCCTCCCTGGGCAGTCACTGCTGTTCCTACTGGCGGGAGCCCACAGTCCTGCCGGCTTCGCGCAATAAGAAAGGGGGGGACACTGAGCTTCGCCAGGCACCGGACTGGCGGAGGTGGAACCGGGTTTCGACTCCTACAGCATGGGGAAAGGGACCTGCTCCTGCCACCCCGGGAGGGAAGTGTCAGTAGCATCCG
The DNA here is from genome assembly GCA_036630365.1 of Acanthiza pusilla. Classification (NCBI taxonomy): domain Eukaryota; kingdom Metazoa; phylum Chordata; class Aves; order Passeriformes; family Acanthizidae; genus Acanthiza; species Acanthiza pusilla. The sequence continues at coordinate 9,017,355 of JAXCHO010000019.1, forward strand.
GATTTCGATACTTTTGGCCTCGGCGACTCCCGAAGCTACCGGCGAGACACGACTGCTGGAGGGAGCCGGACCAGGGCAGGGCGGCAGGTGTTGCGGGACGCGGCGCGGCCAGAGGCCAGCGCGGCGATACACAGAGCTTGAGGCGACTCCCGTCCTTTCGTTGCCGGCGGTGACCCTCCGCCCCGCTCGCACTTGGCGCCACCTCTCAGGCAGGAGGAGAGGGTCAAGCGTGGCCCAAGGATGTGGGCCGGGGCGCGGACAGTAAAAGAACCCTTCCTGGCCCGCTGAGTGCCGCCTGTCCCCGCCATCGTTTCCCTTGGACGTTACGAAGGCCAGCCGGCCTCCCGCACCCTTCCCCTCGCTCGCCGCCACAACGCAGGGCCACTAGAGAGGGTCCGTCCCCAGCCCCTGTAGATAGGTAAACCCCCGCATCTGTGTATGGCCGGAGGGCTGAGCCCGGGCACCGAGGCAGCCTCCCCCGGCACTCCCCAGATCACGACTAGCGAGCGCCATGAGGCCCATGGCCCGACCTTGTCAAGTGCCCAGGGCACGTGGCCTTCCCACTCTCCCCGTGTCCTCTCTCTCCTTCGTGTGGACTCTCCCTAGCCTTCCCAAACATTGCTGCCACTATCACAGTGTGTCCACTCTCCCTGCAAAGGGCGGCATTGTAACTGGATGGGAGAGTGCGAGCAGCACTGCTCACTCCGTCAGTTGCCCTCGGCCTCCTCAGGGTGCCTCTGGCAGGTTATGTCACCATCTGTATACCAACAAGTGGAAGTAGTTTTCCCAGATTTTCAACGCTGGGTGTTTTCCTCCGATCTGCAGGATATGCAACTGTACCAGCTGAAGAACGGGATGAGGGGTGCAGAGGGGATTGCACTGCCAGTCTATCTTCATGAAAGATGGAGACATCCATGTCTCTGTTACACAACCCGCCCAAGCCCACCTTTTCTCGCCCCTGTTTGTCCCCTCCCTGGCCATGCCAGAGGTCGCCGGGCCCTGTCCCGTGCCTGTGTCAGGGAGCTGTCAGCAGCCGCGGCATCAGGGCGGTCCAGCCCTCTATCCTTACAGTCCCGGGTGCACTGAAGGGCTCCGCGCCGGAGGGACAGGAGCCCTCCTGCTTGCAGGCTTCCCAAGACCCGCCAACGGCTGGGAACCGAGGGCCCTGGGAGCATGTCCTGGCACATTTGCCTGTGGGGCGGCCATAGACAAACAAATATTTGCAGACTACTTTGAAGAGTACGACAAACCAGACCTCCGGCGACCCCCGACCGCCGGTAGAAGCCCAACTTGCTGTGCCGGCTCCGCGGGGCTCAGAGAGGCTGCCGCCCCCCGGCTCCTCCAGCGCTCAGCCCCGCTATCGCCGGGAGAAGCAAGCGCAGGCCAGGCGGTCGGGACAGGATGTGCTGATGAGAACGAGAACCAAATAAATCACTTTCTCAATTTTCACCTTGATTATATGGTCCTGCTTTTATAGGCCTGCCTGGCAGCCTGTGCACACACATTTACATCACTTTCGAAAGCTTCGACAGTAAAATCTCAACGAACTCCCAGCGCCTGTCCACTCCCACAAAGCAAACAGAGGAGCGCAGAGCTGCGCTGGGCCAGCCCGACCCAGCAGGCTGCGCCGAGCCCCGCCACCTCTCCTCCACTGCCCAGCAGCCCTCGACATCACTGTGGCCTTGGGTGGCTTTTAGATTGGAAAGAGAGAGAGGAGAGGAAGTCTGAAGTCTATTTATATTAATATATTTTCGATTAAGTCAATGTACAACGTCTCCACAATGTAGCAGACCCTTCCTCTTAACATTTCCCTCGTTTCTGCCAAGACAATTCACTCACTGCAGCTAAAACAAGCTCCTGATCCCTTCACAAAAATTAGAAATAACAGCTAAAAAGAATCAAAATAGGAGGTAGGCTTCATGGGAAACCAGACATGTAAAGTAACTGTGTAACTGCCAGGCTGGATTTCTCTTTCATATAGTCATGACTGATGGATAACGCACAACTCATTTCCACAAGTTCTTAAAGATTAGGCCTAGGCTGCAGCTGGCCATCTGAGCAGGCATGTATAGTAGGATAAAGCCATCAAAGTGGCAGTGGGGTGACTTTTTTCTTGAAGATGGCAGTGGGAGCCACTGGTAGCTCAAAAGTCAGTCCCTGGCCCCCAGTTCTATATAATCAAGGATTTTCCAGGAAAATGATAAAGGGTCTGAGGAGATGTGTGGTGTGTGCCCTCCCAGGGGGACTAAGACTCCTAAATTGTTTTGTTCTCCAAGCACAAAAACGGTAGAATATACAATGGAAACCCTTTTGGTAATTCCCATTGCTACCAAGAAAAGCTACGCTAATGCCCACAAATTAACACATTTCCTTTTGAGATAATTTCCACCAGCGCCTGCAAATAGTACCAGTGACTTTTCCCACCCCCTTTGATTTGTAAATCAAATCATACACGGCCATTATACATTCCCAATTCCCTCTAAAAACTTGCAGATCATGGTTGAAATAAGCCATAGTTTAAAAGTTACAAGAAAGACCTGAAGCAGAGAGGTGAAAGAGATCAGTAAGTTCCTGCCAGCAATGAACAATCAGGAGAAGGGTAGAGGAGGGCAGTCCTGTCATTTCTCCCCCAGTATGACTTGCCATAAGAGAAGTTGCAAGATGAACTGTCATATTAAACAAGAAAGAATCCACTGAGGAGGAAAGCAGATATAAAGGGCCACCTGCAGCAAAAAACTCTTTGTCAGGGCTCATAATCTGACACCAGACACAAGCCATGAGAAATCATGTGTCACTATTCCTAGTGTTCATAAACTTCAGTGTTCAAGATGCAAAAGGTGATTATGATGCAAAAGGTGATTATTTGTGATTGTAAGAGATATCAGGGAATACCTGAGATAACCCAGATTTAACTGTATTCAGAATCCTAGTTCAACACTGTTGACTTATGTCTTCCATAATTCAATACCCAACAAAAATTTAGTTGCAGAAAGAGGTGGTTTGTGGTTGTTGCTTTCCTCCCTTAAGCAACAGCTAATACAGACAATATTAGGCAGTTTGCTCCTTTTTCTTTCAGTAGTTCCTGTTCAGCACAAGTTGAAATGACCACAGTAAATAATTTGTCTTTGGGTCAAGGTCATGATCCTGTGTCAGCCTGAACGCAGCACTGCCTTTGAAGCCAACAGGAGCCTTACACATGCACAGCTAAGAGATCTTGCTACTAGTCTGCCATGCAATCTGGAATGTCTTAGAATGAGAAATCATTCTAAGATCTGAAGGTATTGTCCTGATACAGCCTATTTGTAAATGGCAAAAAAAAATGATTGGTACCATGCCTGCTGTTCTGTCTGTATTTCATGAGAGCTCTGCTCTAGAAATAGTGCCTAAAAATTCTTGGATAATGGCTGCGTTTAGGCAGTTTCTATTGTGCTTGCTATTGCTCCTAGAAAAGTAAAGTTGTTCAAACACTATTACTCAAAGATGTATTTGGTTTTCCTTACTGCTTTGTAAAAGGTTTTTGTTTGGTTGTTGGTTTTTTATAAACAATTAAAAATAGCTTGTCTTCTAAAATTATGCCTTTTCAAAACACTAGAACAAGCAGAAGGAGGGGAAACAGCCTTTGAAAGAAAAATTACTTTGGACAAGTTTTGAATTTCAAACATAGCCTTTGTTTATATTCACTGACAAAATGCCTCTCAAATATTCTTTGAAAGGTGATTACATTAGGCAGGGGCTATTTTAGCAATTTCACATCTCATAGCAGTATTGTATACAGGGATCTGTCCACCCACTTCCCTTGCTGAAGTCACAGCTCCTTAAGCCTTTACTCAGCTATCTTTCATCACTTCTAAAGTCATCAAGACTTTCTTTTATTGCAAATTGAAGTCAACCTATTTTGTACCATCAAGCTTTCTCTAGGACTTTTGGTAGGCTGCAGAATCACTTTTGGCCTTTTTATGATGTTCTGTTTGATGGTTTGTTGTAATACTTTGCTTAGAATTGGGCAGAAAATGCTTTCCTGGTTTAAGAAAATTTTAGGATAACAAAATGAAATTTCCATTTCAAATCACAACAGGAAGTTCAGATTTTGAGTGTTTCATAATAATAAGGGAAAAAATAATTTGCACTGCAAGTCCTTTCCAAATTAGATATCCTTCCTTCTCCATTCTATTTTTCCTGTAATTTAGGAAAAGAGCACAAAGCCCCTCCCGCAGAGGCACTGCACAGTCATGATAAAGCAGCACATCTAATTATTCCTACTGCCAGCTCAGGTGGTGAAAGCTTCAATACCCATTTGAGTTCTGGAGTGACAGAAAAGCTCTTAATGTTTTTTATTTCTGCATAGTCTCAATACCATCATATTTCAATTTTCTGGCTACACTTGTGCCTCTCCACTGCAATAAAAAACACATTTGTTGACATGTTTGACATTTTTAAAATTCTCTTTAAATATTTTTAAAACATCTTTATCAAGACAAATTCTGTACCAACTTGGGATCCATCAATATGGGAAATACCTTGCATTTTTAGGAATGTTCCTGGGCCCCAGAACACAATGGTCTATGCCACCAGACATTGAAACTGATTCTTGGCTTGAGTTTGGAGTAACCCAACAAGCACTGTCTGAAACAGTTCTTGGGCATATCTCCAGACTTAGCCGAGGCCAGACTGGCAATTCACCTGAGGATATCTTGGTTTGGTGGGCAAGACAGTAAAACAGTGTCAATGGAGGCTGTTGTGGGCAAGCTACAGAACCTCAGTGACAGAACCATTCTGACACACCAGCACAGACAGTGCTTCTGCCAGTCCTGCATAAGAAAGGTGGAGTAGAACAAAGCAAACATCAATGCAGGCTTTTGAACTCCGAGCTCCTGCACAGTGCATAAAAATGCACAGTACAGGACCATGCACAGAAACTGGCTGAAGATGAACAAAAACAGCCACTTAGTGTTGCTGTGATGTGCTTCTGTATGGCTGTACATATTCTGTACATTCTTCCAAATCTGTCTGCTTGCCAACCCGGGAAAACATTTCCAAAATGCAAGGCAGAATCCAGACTTTCAGGAGATTTTGAATGATCTGCAAACTTCCTGTATTTAGGATCATTTTGAACTGTTAGGTGGGACACAAGTATGTGGATTACTATAAAAAGAGACCAATAAATGTGCAACATATAGAAATTACGTAGGAAAATTATATGTGCTTATTATTTCTTCTTCCACACTTTTCAAATATTTTAAAACTTCATTTGGCCCATCACCTGGTCAGAATCAGTGATCAACTCAAGACAGGAAAGAAGCTTCAGAAATAGGGCTGAATCTTACATGTATCAATGTCAAAAGTCCCATTCCTACAGTTGCATCAGGAGTAGTTTCTGAGCTGGTACATAAGTAACTAAGCTAAACGTTGCCTTTCAATGATTTTAAGAACCAATTTACTGAAGGTTTATTGACAATAAATACAGTTGTAAGTATTTCCTCTTCTACATTGACAATTGTTACTGTAGACAATGTTCAAACTTTGAATAAGCATTCAGATTCCCTTCTCCTCTATTCTGTTTCCAAAATCTGGGATTTTTGCAGCCTGATACAAATGAAAACAAACTTGTTGATAAAGTCAGCTAGAATTTAGGGTAAGAAACACTATTTTAAAAGTTTTTCCCAATGTTTCTGTCTTCTGTTGTTTTTTGGATTACTCCATCAGGCCTCCTTAACTCAGACACCGAGTCATTTCTGTCTAACAGAAAACTACCTTTGCTGTTACTAAATCAGAGGAGTTAATGAGCTCTAGGTATCACCATATGCAGACCCTTCTACACAAGGAATAGCAGTAGCCAGTATCACAGAGAAGAGGTTTAAAGCAAATTTTGCAGGCACATTTACTGCTCTGTCTATCCTTCCTTCCCTCAGCTCATAAATTACAAAAACACTAAAGATTATCACTGGAAAAAAAAAAATTAGGTAAACCTGACTAGATACAAAGTATCAAGGGGAGTGGTGGAAAAGGGCATCTTCCACACAATGAAGAAACTCCTACTTGTTTGCCAGCATCTGCCTCAAGATTAATGATGTTCAACTGTGAATAAACTCAGAAAGTCTGGAAGAATGTAGGAGCCTAGCCCAGGATCCAAGACTCCAAAGGAGTGGCTCTTTGACAGACATGAAGAGTTTTATTCCCCTGGGCAATTCAGTAGGGTAATAAATGAAGCCTCTCAGCACTGCCTGACCATGGTACCTGCCTTGAAGACATCATCAGTTTTCTTTCTTGCGCTACCGGCCAAGCTGCAAATCTTGGATAAACTCCTCAGCATTTGCAAGTTTCCAGCATGTGTTCACCTTGACTTTCTATGGATATTACTGGTTTTGGTGAATTATTCTCTTACAGATCCTGCTGCCTTAGGGGTTGGAGACATTCAGTTTAAACAGGTGGCTATAATTAATTATTCAAAATTATTTTTAGGAATTTGGATTTTTTTTACTGACAGTGCATTTGTTATAAGCATTGTACAAAAATAAGGCAATTGCATGCTGTTTGGGGTATTTGTGATTAAAAAAACATGCGCTAGCTCATTGTAATGTTTTTGTAGGCTGGCATTCTTTGTGAGAAATTTATTTCTTGTAGCTGCTTTGGGTTTATGTCAGTTGTACATTTTAAGAACAACATCCACTAAAGCCGCTTCATATGAAAAATGGAAATACAGTTACTTTTAAAAAGTGTCTCTAATCTCATCTTCATTCTCAATGGGTCTTTAACAAATACTTGGTTGCCAGTGAAAAAAGGTCTGGAATGGTCAATGAAGAAGATTATTAAAAAGCAATTAGGGAGGCAGCAGATGAGGGTGCTGTAAAGTATTGCTCTGACAAGCAACAGTGTGAAAAAATAGGAAGAATAAAAGAAGCTAAAATACACATAGAGAAACTATTATTCAGAATGTATAATACACTGTATTCTTGAACTTGTAAAGAAGTAGCCTGAATCTAGGCTTCAGTTAAAAAAATCTTGAAAAGAGAAGAAGTCAGGAGCCATCAAGTTCCCATACAGCTCCTACTGCAGGTAGGAGCAATGGGGAAGGTAAAGAGATCTTTGCACTACTGGCCTTTTCCCCATATTCCCCCAGCCAGGGGAGGCATCTGGAGACAAATACCATTCTAAAAACAACTGTTTCTTCACCATATATTCTAGACATCACTTTTCATTCTGATGTGATTTTTTCAGTTAAAATGTAACCAACTTAAAAACCAAATTTTTTAAAAGTGAAGCCAACAGCTACAATCAGACAAACAAAAAAAGAGGGAAAACCCCACCAAACAAACCAAGCCAAAAACCCACACAAAAATAGTTACTCTTTGATTTCAGTATATATCTCATTTGGAATACCTTCTCATTTGGCTAACCTTCTCCATAATTTTTATTCTACTTCTTTAACCACCATAAAAACCTTTTAATCTGACATTAAATGCTTCTTTTCCTGGGTGGAGTGTTTGTTTCCTGATTCACAAAATTTCTCATTCTCAAGAAGCAGCCTGAACTAGCCAAAGATGAGATTAAATAGAGCCTCTGGCCTATTCTATAGTTCTATGACTCTGTGGGCAGGGCATGTTAAGGGAAGCCCCAGCTGAAGTTGATCAGGGCCAGTAAACCCTTTTGGCACTCACAGCCCTGACAATTATTAATCTAGCACTTAATGGTGGAAAAAAAGTGAGTAAAATTGAAAAAGAAATTTTGGTGCTGTGTAAGCAATGTGTACTTTTGCACTCACTGAGTGCTTAGACCAGGTGAGATGTGGAGTACATGTGCATATGCTTGTTGTGCTTGGGTAGAAAGGCACTGTACTACTGATCTTTAGCCTCAATGTTAATAAATCTACTGAAGGATTTTCTTTGGTAATGTGAGCACTGGGACTTCATCCCAATAGATAACAATTGCAAATACTATGGAGGCTGAGACAGACTTTGGTCAGTGGTGCATGATGCCCACTATAACACTGAAAATCTGAGATGAAATTCTGTGTCTCTACACTCATGCAAGATTTGCCACTGCTTTCCGTGGAGCCAAGATTTTGCCTCAGGCAAAAGCAAAACTGCAGAGGTTACAATATATGCTCTTCCACTCCAACTCCCAGAAACAAGACCTGCATGGCAGATGTATAATTATTTATTAATATGCAAACTTGCACAAACCTTATAATCTTAAATGATAGCTGAGTGCTTTCCTAGTTGATAAATCATATTTGAAGAGTTTTTCAAATAAAGCTTAAACTATTTTTTCTTTCTATAGAAAACGGGACATCAAAGTATTAATTCTAAATAGCAAGAACTGTTCTTTTCAGATATACTGGACACACAGAAGCTTCAGTTGGAAAAATCTGGTTATTGTTACAAAGCAAACCTTACCTGGACTTGTACAGTGAGTTTGGACTTTCCACCCCAAAATATGTGTATATTGGTTTATTTACATGAGAAAACAAGATTTCTGAAAGAATTATCTGAAAGAGAATATTAGGAATCTGTTATGGCACAGGAGACAGGGTTATATAGCATAAGAACTGTGGGATAATTAAAAGAAAAATCAAATACATCAGTAGAAACAGATTTAACTCACTGCTGAAACTGCCAGTAAAACATAATTCTATCTTTTGTTTTTCCTTTCTGAAAGATGGAAAATCTACCCATACATTGTCTTGGCTAGCACCTGACAACAGTTTTACCAAGGGAAAGATGAGGCTTTTGTCCTTGCTGAGCACTGGGCAGCCTGGGACATGTCTGTGTAATGCAATGCAGTTAGAACAGCCTTGTCCTCCTTTCCCCACCCTCATTTGAGTTGATTTTTGTTTATCCTTGAACTGCTGGTCAACTGTTCTTGTAATGCTTCCTCTTGCTGCTTTTTAAAGACCATGATGAACCCTGGCAGTTGTCTCTCATGCAGTTACATTTTGCAGAAAAAAAAAAAGCTAAATCTTACAAATGCTCTGGAAAGCCAATATTCCTCTGTTGCAAACAGGAACTGGGGAAACTGAGTCAACTAAGACTTTCAAGGAGATGAATGTCCTCATCTCATGGCCACACTTCCCCTTCAGAGATGTAAATGCCACTGACAGCAATGTCCTCCAGAGGACCAGTACAGCAGAATTAGAAGGTCACAGAAACAGATGACTTTTCCTATAATTTTTCACAGTTGTTTTTTAATTTTTTTAACCTGGCATCTGTTCTCCCATTTGCATACATATAAAGGCTGCTAACTCTAGCAGTTTCTTTAGGCACATTTCTATGATGGAGATGGAGAAGACCTTTCCTTTGGAGAAAAGGACATAAAGACTTGAAGCACAAAACCTTCCCTTGCTTTCCAATGCCTTTAGCTGCTGCAGTTATGTGACACAGCCAGACCACTGGTTTAACTGGCTCATCACACTCGTTCACAGGTGAAAAGGTAATGGCTTAAAAGAGGAATAAAACTCACAACTTGCAAAGCACCTCTGGGTCTTCAATATACTGTGTACATCATTTGTACACGTGTTTGTGAGATGGTGGAGGCAGGCCTGGGAGAGATACAGAACAAGTAGGAATATAATTAAACCTAAAAACTAATAAGATGAAAGATCTATAGGAAGCTAATATTACATTGTAGTTTCGCAAGTTATTTTTAAGGACTGCCTAAAATCAGTGAGAATTTGATTGTGGCATTCACAGTTGTGATACTAATCACTGGCTCAGCTACAACACAAATCTGGCCTCAGGTTTATATTGATTGAACATCTATTCAATCAATAAAAAAACATAACCCATTCCTTTATTTCATCTAGTCTCAGAGTCTGCTGTCCCATACATTACATATGAATTGAAGCACAACAGTTTATGTTGTTTGCAGCAGGAGTGGCTCAATGCACAAAGAATAGCGTGGTTCTACCACCTTTTTCGGACTGTGAGCTGAGCCACTGGTGCTACTGTGCTAATCAGCAGGGACAGATGCTGAATGGGAAACTCTTCTGATAAGAGCTTGTGACAGCATTTTCCTTCTGGTCAAAACTTGCAACCAAAGGGGGTGGTGGAAACAGGAGACCAGTAAGGAGTATTTGCATAGCAGCAAGCACTCGCTGTCCATGGTTTTTGGGCCTTAGGATCAGGAATTTACAACCTGGGCTGCTTTTGGATTGCATGACAAGGCCCTGAGTTTGGATTTAGTCCTGTTTTAGGACTATTCTAGTCTTGTCTTAGTCCCATTTTAGGCTAATCAGATATGCACAATAGTCCCAAGAGATATGAAAAATGTCTTTATTGAATTAGATGAATAGAGTATTCATTTTTAACCTTCACTCCAACTCACCTAAGTGTCCAAAGATGTTATTCTCTTATAAAACTAACTCACAAAAAAAGCAGAGGGTCCTTTTACAAAATATACTTGATCTGAACAAAATTAACAAAGATAGAAAATGAAAGAAGATATAAAAGACTGAGAAACAGAATAAAAGCTGCTATTCCTTCTTCTCTTTTGTAAATATAGCTTATAGTTTATTATCCATGTTAGTTTTGTGTACCTCATAACATTAAATTAAAGCTGGTAGAATACAGTGAATGCAAACAGCTTCACTTTCCCATGGAGCTGCATGCATGTACCTGCAGGAGTGTGCATTCCCACCCACAGGAACCCTCACAGAGAAGGGGCAGAAGCAAGGATTGCTGCTGGGTAGGTCTCACCCTTGTCCTCACTCTTACCAAAAATCAGGGATTTATTCAAAGCCTGATTCTTTGAGACACTCTTCTTCAATCCTATGATAGAAATCACGAGCTGGAAGTTCTGATATCCAGAGAAAGACAGATAGGGAGCAGGGGTAGGTTTCAATGGAAAGATCAGGTTTAACCAGAAAGCAGGCATGCCCTCTTTTAATTGCCAGGAGTTTTGGCTTTTTAGCAAACATTTTAAGGGGCCACTACTAAAAGCAAGAGAAAAATACCTTCAGTTCTGAAAAACACAATAGGGCAAACAACCCAACACAATCTGGATTTCCTTTCAGAACTAAGATACATGGGGTATCTCCCTATAAAAACAAACAATAGATAAATATTTTTATGGGGGCACTGCTTATCTACATAGCTGATGAAGCCCTCCATTTTACATCCCAATAACAAGAATGCATTCCAGAGGAAGGTATTCTGGAGACTGCTATTGAGTCTGCCCTGGAATGTCTGTGTGTAGCAAAGCAAATGATTGCCCTGAGGGGATTTTCCCACTGCTCATAAAAAATGTCACAGCCTAGCCTTGTCCCATCTGTACTGTGCTTTCTCAGGGCAACATCAGTGCAACCCATTTGGAGAAGCTTGTGCTCTAAATAGTGATGTTTAAATGTTACACAGAACAGTGGCAAGGTTTTTTCCCTATTTAAAATGTTAAGAAATTAATATATTAAAAGCAGAGCACAATGTGGTGTTTTACCGATAAAAATGTGGCAGGGCCAGATTCAACAAAGATTCAGAGCCTGTCTTCATTTGCAGGGAAAGGTTCAGGAAAACAGGGAATCAACAGGAGAAATTGTGAGTGTACTTGCATATTTTAACCCACACGAATCACACCATTTCTCCTAGAATTGCAGCCAATAACTCTGCCCTGCCTGGCCCATCTGGTTTCCTTACTGGATGTAGGGAGATCTGAGGTTTGGCACAAGAAGTACTTCCAGCAAGGGAGGCCTAGGATATGGTAGGGTCCAGGCACACCCATGTGCGTGCCACATGGTCCCTACGTCACAAAACCCATTGGATCTTCAGTGTAACAGTAAAATAAGTTTGGGTCTGTGACGTCTTCACTTCCAGCAAATTCTGGAGTGCAACTTAAGGCTTCCACTTAGAACAGATTGTAGGATATGGATGTAAATTTAGCATGTTTGAAAAGGAGAATAAACTCAAAGCTGTACAGCACTCCCAGGATGACATAAGAGGCCAAGATCCTCATTACGCCTGCCTGTATGGACACTTGAAACGGAATATGGGAAACTTTGTCCTGACAAAACCTTCCAGGTCAATCTATTGGCTAAAGCATTACTCCTACATATAATCTGCAAGGCAGCATGGTTCCTTCCAGCACAGTGTGTCACCAGCCCTGCACTGAGCACACAGAAAAACTCCATATGCCCACACAACTTTCTAATTTGTAGTGGCACTTACACAACAAGCCAAACATTCCCACAGCTATCAGAGGAACAGCCTACTGCAGCAAATCCACTATTCTAATATTTGCAATTGACTGCTTGCTACAATTGCATGGTGACTGCCAGAAGGCTTTGAGAGGCGGCAAGAACAAGGCAATAGTCACAGTTCGAAACATTCGTAAGAGAGATAATGAGGGATTTCTTTTATACCCTTTGACTTACATCTTCGCGCTCCCTCCTTCCCATACAACATAATGCTGTCCATGAATCTCCCCATTGTCATCTTGTCAGAGATTTCCACTGAACTTCTACAAACATTTCCTCATGGTGTGTCCACTTCCATACAAAATTGGTTAAGTGGAGTGTGACATACAAAATGGGCTTGTGCTTTTGACAAACTAGAGGTAAGCCTGTAACTCTTGGCCCAATTCACTCAACAACCTTCTTGTTAGTAGGCAAATCAATCTGGACTTGCCAGACTTAGGTCTGTGCAGTTGTGAATCTCCAAGGTAAAACTTTTTGATTTGGCAATCTAAAAGCTCAGGAAATACAGAGACTAATATACACACTTTTATTTTGGGGCCCTTTTTGCCTAGTATGAAATCCCTGTTTGTCTCTTACTGTCTGCATAAGAGGATGGAACTCCCTGTAGAAATAGAAAATGGGCAGAACTGGAAACAATGGATGCTGACAAGCACACTATCATTATAGGTATTTATGTGCTGAGTATCAAATTGATAGTACCTTCATTTGTAACTTTTGCTCATCTGTTCACTATTATTAAATGAGCTCAGAAACCAGAGGAGATTTGAGAGCGACAGAGGGTAATTACACACTTTAGAAGAAGATATTTTTCATTGTGGTTTTAGAACATAACAACCTATTTTAAAAAAAACCCCAACAGCAGAAAGAATGTGGGTATTTCAATTCAGCTACATTGGTGTCCTCAGAGAGCAGACTCATTAAAAAAATCTGCTTTTCACTTTAGTTCTAACTAAACGTACAAACAATGAAAAGTCTACAAAAAGCTTTTCCCTTACAATACCTAACTCTGCTTAATGTAGAAGTTTTTAAATCCTGTATTTAAATAGTGAATTTTTCATTTTGATCAACAATCTTATTATTTTTAGTTTTGTTGAGTGCTTTATCTGTTCACTTTCACAACATCCATCTGTACAGGAATTTGTATAGTCTAGCTGTAAAGTTGCTGTATTTTATTTGTTCTATTTGATCTAGCATCAAAAAGCTAAATATTTTATAACACTGAAGTCAGCACTCGAAAATAAGTATATTGATGAGGATCAGCAACAATGGAAAGAAGAGAGATGAGGGAAAACTAGCAATCTTATCCATATTACTGTGTGAAATTACTAGCTTCAGCTTAAAGAGTATAGTGTCAGAATCCACTTCTTTAGGAAAAATGTAGCATATTATTATTCTTGGTCCTGTGCATTGAGGTCCTCCAGTGGCAATTCACCTTTAGTTTGAAGGTTCTATGACACATGCCGAACAAGGTTTTACTCTTCACAGGGATCTTGTGGTTCCATGCTGCCACAGAGAGCCAGAATCATCTGGCTATGCTTTTTCATAGAGATGTCATTTGTCTATTCCTGCACACACCATGCCCACAGCCTATCCAAAAGTCACAGGAAAATATGTGTCGTTGTGCCTGGAAAAAGCACAGAAGTCCCTGCCCAAGAGCAATTTCACTTTGTGTTTTTTGCCACCCTTATCAAAAGTTTGTGTTTGTCTCAGTGCAGGATGTGCCTGCAGAAGCAATGTACTACAGAGCTACAGCCTGAAAAATACCAACATTTGCCTCACACCATTAGAAAAAAATAAAGCAACCTTAACAGAAACATGAACTTCTTAAACTGATTCAGCCAGCACTTGAGCATCTCGAAATCATTTTTCATTTTACAACCCTCCAACTACCATAGACATTCTCTTTGCAAACCTCCAGTGCTTCCATTTCATATCATGCAGCACCATGTTGCCCAGGCTCTGCTGTAAGCAGAAGTCTTGACATGGTACCAGTGACAACCAGAAGATGGTATCTGTTTGCCTGGCAAAGATATTTAGCACCTGTCATTTGAATACTTTCTCAGTTTGTGCAGGGTCTAATGAGCTAATGTCATGATTTGAATTCAAGGAATAATCAGAACCACATTTCAGGTAATAATTTTTTAAGCTACAAAACATTTCTCCCCCTGTTTCTGAAGAATACATGAAAACCGGAATATTTTCAAAGGGAAGGAACTCCTGGGAGGGCTTGTGATCAGCGTGTATGGATACTCGTACACAAGTATGGTTCCATTTCAGAGTGCAGCCAAAAGGAATAAGTTTTTTGTCTTTTCCTGGTTATTGCTAATCCACTGCAAATGGAATAGTTCATCTTTTCCCATCTCCTCATCTTCAGAACTCTCCATCCCAATCTGATACTGGTGGCAAACTAACTTAATAAGATGGTGTATATGTATTTCTGGATCAAAATGAAGTAAAATAATAAAAGCATTTATTGTGTTGAAATTTTCTATGCCAATTTTCTGCTAAGAAGCAGAGATTCAAAAGGTCAGGGCTCTTGCAGTACAGAGTTAGTGGTGTATTAGTTACAGTAATTCAGCCTGAAAATTCCAGGAGAAACAAACACAATGGAATGCCATGAATTACAGGAGGAGACCATAGCTTTAATCAGCTCTTGGGAAAAGAGAAACATGCATTTGGTTATTGACAGTTGATAAACTCTATTATGAGGTTTGAAGAAACCAGGAGTTCTAGGATTTTTTTATTTAAGTAAATAAGCTTTTGTTTCCTTATTTTTTCCCCCCGCTGATTACAGAGACTTTTTCTCCTCTTTACTATACTGATCCACTTTTAAAACTGTTGCTAGTGTTCCTGGCATTCAAGTTTTTCAGACCCTCACTGGACTGTAAAGACTGGGATGAGTATACATATAACTGATGTCTTGAAATAAAGTCCAGGAAGCAGAGGAGATTCTGAGGTGATTGATTCTGTACAGTGGAACTGTTACTGATTACATAAAGGCCTTAAAATCCAAGGTGTGACTGAAGCCTTTAAAAGAAAATTCAATCAAGGCTTCTAAGTCCGCTTATCATGTTTGTTTTCAAGAAACATCTCTTTCCACAACTCCATCACTGAGAAACTTATCACCAAATTTTTCTCTTTGAAAAAATTCTGCCTTAAAATAGAAGTCATTATTTGAAAATGAAAATAGAAGAGGAATGGCATGACGTTCTCCACATCATCATTATCATCAATATATTAAGCCAACACAAAGTAATCACCAAAAACAGAGGCAGTGCCTTAATTGCTGTAGTATTTGAGTTTGCATAGAGCCTGAAACATGAGCTTGGAGAGGTATAAAGTGCCCAATTAATTTCCAAGGTTTGATTACTCTACAACTTTAAAGTTAGCATGTTGATGTTACATTAACTTGCTAATTATATCAGAGAATTTCAAAATGTCGAACAACCTCCTATGAATGTCCAGAGTGAAATATGAGAGATCTAAAGAGAGAAAGCAAGCAAACCCAACTTTATTTATAGGTGGATTTTTAAAATCTCATTATTTTTGAGCCAATAGAGTGGTATTTTTCCTTTTGTGATTGACTAGTATTTCCAAATGTTTTATCAACATTTTCTGCCTTGTTCAGAAGCATTAGAAACTCATACATGATACCAGAAAAATGTATGAATGCCAGAAATTGAAACAAATAAGGAATTACCAAATCCAGGAACATCACAAAGACATAAAAGGAAGAAACCAAGTCAGTCTGACCATTTTTTAAAATATCATCTTATGGCAATTAATTCCATAGGACAGGCATTTTTGTTTTGAATAATGTTTCATTACATTGCTTTGCAAAATACCAGTATATACCAGCTGTCAGGTTTTCTCCTCTTTAAGCAATGCTGCCACAATTTCCTATCAAGTAATTGCTCTCTCAAGCAGGTACCGGAATAACATGGGACAAAGAGTTTTGTTGTGTTCCTTTGAAAGACATTTGAGTCAGAGGTTAAAGAAATCACTGCTCCAGAGGCTCTTAAACATGTCACTGTCATAATATAAAAACTGACTTACTAACTTGGATTATTTGGAGAGTTAAGTGCTTGTGTTATTGCAAATTAAACTAATTAGTATCATTTCCTGACAGCTGCAGTGAGCGATAGCAATTCCATGATTTTTTCTTCAGCCGCTCATGTGGGATGAAGAGAAGAGTGAAGACAGCTTTGTGATTTAATGGAATGGGATCAGTTTATCATTGTAAGGGCACATCGTTCCATTCTTAGCACAACTCTGCTGTTTCCTCTGCTCCCTCTCGGTTCATCAGCTATTATTGCACTATTAACTTATTACATGGAAGCCAGGGTAGACAGATGGAAGTTGCTTGGAAATTCAGATATAACCAGACAAAAAACTGTGCTGGAATTTGCTTGCAGTATTTCCTGCTTTTGGAACTGTTGTAGATTATATTCACCATCCTTTTAACCAAAATTGTTGCTGCCCGTAGAAGATACAAGAACCCATTTCAATACCACAACTGGTTTAATTGTTATAAAGGCAGAATCATGAACTAGCGATGATTGAAGACTCTAGCTTATACGAATAATTGTGTAAAAAGGGAAAGTTACAGTATTTAATTGGCAGGCATTTAGCAAAGCACTTGCATTTATCATGTGTGGAAAATGTGTACCAATCGTGGTGGTAAAACAATTGTGCTTACTGCTGCCCAGAATTTCCATAAGATTACGTGAGGAACAATAGCAGACAGTCCCAACAAACTCTAATAAAATGTCATACAGAAAACTAAAGTAATCTGATCAGCAAGGAAAAGTCTAAGATTTCTTTAGATGAGCCAGAATGAAATAAAACTCTTGTCCATCTCCCACTTCACAGAAGCCCACACAAATGGATGAAATTACTCTGAATTCAATTATTCTGGAATTCTAACTTTCTAGAGACCATTGGGTCGTGCTTGAACTTTTTCATTAGATCGCTTTGGTCAGATTTATGGTCTACTTATATTACTAAACTGGCTCCAAAGATTTGCTCTATCTTGGAGCCGTTGGAATAGACTGTAGCTTTCTGGTTCACAGACTGGATTAATGTTTTCAGCTACTAATTAATTGCTGATCACCAGCATGGAAATTGAATTATCTATAATCATATTAAAATATGGGGTTTTGTTCCCCTCCTCCATGAATCATTTAGCTTATAAAGTCTTGATGGAAAGAAATGCATATTTTTGAGACAACACAATACTTCAGTAAAACACTAAAAGGGTTAGAGAAATAAATACTCTTCATCATTGCTGAGCAGAAATTAATGCACAATGTCAGCTATCTAATGTCTTAGTATGGCCACTGTTAGCACAGGGTCTGAGCACTTTCCTCTTTTTATGCATTTCTTTTCAGAACATTCCACAAAATGGAGAATTTTTATATTTTCTAGTGACCATTTGTCAAGGAAAGAAGTAAAGAACAGACAATTGAGAATTCCTTAAGGCAGCACTGGAAATATGTGAGGCAAGAGGGAGCTAAAACTGCTTTCTCCATGTGCCAGATTTGTATCTGTAACCACAAAATTTTTCATATCTATAATCAAGATGCCAGTAACAAAGTCCATCAAGGGACAAGTGGCTGTGGATCCAGTTTCCATTCCCTGGTTTCAGGGACCTTACACATTCTAAACCAGCAAGTGTCTTTCATGGTCACATAGGAAACACTGCTTTCACAGCACCTTAACGTTTCCAGTCATTATTTTTCCATTAGGATTGATTCCCATCACTTATTATTTTCCATATGTTTTACCAGGGTAAAGAGCTACCTTAAAGCTCTGCCATTCTAGCTGTTCTGCATTGCTGAAAAAGAAAGATACTGCTCATCCTACACCCACCAGACTTCTTTCTGTCACTTCTCTTGACCACACAGATTTCTCCTTCTTGGCCAAGGACCCTTTTGTAGACTCTTGGAGAGCTAATTCACCTTGCTGACTCAGGAGAAAACTATTTCCCTATTTGTCTTCCCTTCATTAAATGCATCCCCAACCACTGTCCCACAATCCAACCCTTCACTTGACACATTATGTTATTGCTATGAAATCTGATGGCTTGCATTCCCAAAAAAGTTGAATGGCTGGTGAATACCTTAGAGCTTCTCTGGAAACTGTGATTCAAGTCCTGCTCTGCTGACCCCTGGAATGGTCCCAGTGTAATCTGGAGAGTGTATTTAGCAATACTGGGCAGCATACAGATGAGCCACAAAGGAAGCAAAATCACTGACTAAGTCTGCCCAGCAGTGTCACAGGAGTGAGACAGTTATTTCTGGATTCAACTTTTTCTTTCAGTGAAAATTCTCACCACAGCATGTAAAACAGATCACATCTTTTAGAAACACCTTGCATGGCTTTGAGTTTCCATGACTTTAAAATTGTCAGTCTTAATAAGTTTGTCAGAGGCCATTTGGAAATGGATCAGTTTGGGTCCAAAAAATGTGAGGATGCCTCGGATAGCTCTCAGTTTAACAAATGCTTGTGTGCAATAAAACATAGAAAACACAATTGAAAGCCAAACTCCCATTACTGTTGTCTAACTGCCCAAATCTAAGCAAGAACTTGAGGCAAGAGAGGAAAGAGCAAGTTGTTTGATATTTCCACTTTGCCCCTTGCACTTGTCCTAGACATCCCTTCCAGAATGGTGCAGCCACCATTTCTGTACTGCCAGCATCAAACTAATCTGTTTTCCTTATTTTTAATATTAGAATAAATTTAATTTGTTTCCCAAATATATTGCACTTTCACTAATCACACAGCAATGTTATGAGCTGCTTCACATTTTCTTTCCCTTTCTTCCTGTGTATACAACACAAAGGCTTGTGGATTCCAGCTTCCATGCTGTGTCACTCCCCACTTTTCCACTTCCACAAGCAGCCACTTTTGTGCAGATGCACAACTGGAAGGAATAATACAGGGTAATTCCTGTGGTGGTGTTGGCCATCTCTGCACCTTTGATGCCTTTCTCCAAGTCCGAATATAATTGAATCTCTAGAACTTGGTAAAAATTATTCCTATGGGTCCCTCTCAGTTTAAGTTCCTTTGACTAGTCCGGCGGCAACTCTTCCTCGGTCTCTGATACACCTGTGTAATTCAATTTTCTGTCAGAATCCAAAATACATATGGAGAGCTTGTACCAGGCTAAGCCAGAATATCAGAATCCTTTTCCCGAAGTCAGATTTCACAGTATCATCAGGTAGGCCCCTCTAATGCGTGAGGGAAAGCCCCTCAACCTCATTCACTTTCTTAGTCATCCATTAAAGGGTACGATTTAAAACAAGAAACCTAATAGGTCTTGTAGGAAATTCCCTCTGAAAGACTAGAAGCTTGTGCTGTTAAACCAGATCTTAATAGACAGATGATAGCACTAAAATTTTCTTGGGCAACAGAAAACTTTGTATCACCTCATTGATAAGGCTGATTAAAAATATCAGTTATTTTCAAGTGAAGAGCTTAATTAGGATTAAAGAAAATAATAAACAGTAATAGCAAATTTTCCCAAGACAGTACAGTTCTTCTCTCTTTATAAAATGCTACAGTGTAGCTTGAAAAATGCCTGTTTCTTTCCTTCTTGAGTTAGCAGATTGGTTTAATTAAAGCAAAAGAATTTTTGATAAAACAGCTACTCCTACCACGTAACCCTTCAGAACAAATCTCAAAAATGAGAGGACCTCAAAATGTTTCTTATTACTGCTCTGATGTTATTTCATAATCTCAGTTGCATTATAGAAACCATTTGGCCAGAGGCACATGAAAGGTAAAAATGAATAAAAAGGAGTTATTGCTACTAGGACCAATATGTACGCTTTTCAGGTAAACCAAATTTCAGGTACACTTTCAAATTTATAATTGTTTAACTGAGTGGTCCAGCTATGAACAGTCTAGAAATAATCAGCACATTCTAGATTTAATAATTTTAACTGAATATTTATGTCTTTAGATAACTCTCTCTTAAGAAAAATAGTATGTCTCAAAAGAGGAGATATAAAACATGCAGTATTAGAATGGATTGTATATTGTCATCTAGTAAAGCTCTTTCTTTGTGAAGCTCTTGCTCAATTTGTCAGCCAAGACACAAACCAGAAACACATTCACCCTTGGACATATCAGAGATGGGTGAACCTCTAAGTGATTTTGGGAGATTCTTATGATTCATATTCCATGGCTGACCCAAATATATGGCAGTGTGATTTCCTTTTCCTGTGTTTTAAAAGACATGCACTGTAGGGGGTTTTTCTCTGTAAATGACATTTAAATACCTACATCAAAATCTTCCCCTGTTAGAGACACCATGAAAGAAGACATGAGAATAACTTACACCCTCTAAGACAATATCCATTAGGTAAAAGGTAAAATGAAAGGTACATAATAACAAACCAGTGTTAGCATCAGCCATGTAGAAGCAAGTCTAGATATGAACTGAAGGAGTTTGCCTTCACTGTTTCCAGCAATGGGACTCTACTTTAATTTCCCTGACATCAAACTTTCCTCAAGGTCAAGTGACACATCCCTACAGAAATTATTAAGGCACTGTCAGTAACAGGGACTTCACCCCACAAGCTTCCTCATGACTGAAACAGTGACAACAGCTGTGAGGTTGGACCAAATGCCCCTGCTGCAGGCAAAGCCTACCCAACTCTGCATTTTGTTTGTCTCCTCACAGGTCCTCAGACCTGTGCCTGTGTGTCCAATTTGGTTTAGAAATCTACTAACTTGTTAGTAGTTTGCTACTTGGGCCAATCAAGGTGTTTTTTAGTAGTAGTAAACACACCTCAGTGTTTCCAGACAGCATATAGGAAGTTAACGTCAAAATCAGCTAAGACTTTTGCTCACAGAAACCCAGTATAATGCTTTCAAAATGTACACCAGAGGCAAAAGTAGTCCAATTTTAATTTAAATTCAATTTTTTAAAAATACATTTTTATGAACTACTGCTCATGTAATCCTAGATGTCTTAAATTATTATGAGCTTTAGAAAGAAATATTTCAACATGATACATCATGGAAAGGCACTCAGCGAGGGTCTCCAGCTTTCAAAACTCACTAGTGATTTTGAGTATCTGATCTGATATATCTGAAAGGAGACTGATTGTAGTATGTTTTAGTATCTACCATCAGAGGGGCAAATTTGCTTAAGACATCTCAAGACAGCCTTTTGCAATCTGATTTCCGAAAGCTCTCAAAGATTAGTGAATTGATATTCTAGAGGAAGACAGGCACTAAAAACATACAATAATAACTTTGAGATCCTGTGAATATTTAGACAGAACAATCCTTCATAGGATTTTTGAGGGGCATAACTTCAAGACTGTAGTCTCAAAATTATTGAAGAAGCAAGATCCGGTGAACACAATGTTTCTTTATGGACTGGAAGAAACAAACAGAATTGGGTTTCTTTACCAGAAGCCCATTACCGTTTCTGTATTATAAGATAAATTAAAATAAAAAAGTCAGCTATTGACTTCTTGGGTTACAAGGGTTACCACAATAACAAAACAAAGCTACATTGCTGATCTGTTCCAGGGGTTATGGCCAGTCCTGTCTGGAACAATAGCCACAGCAGAACCCACACAGTGCACAAAGATGTGCTACTTAAAAAAAATAAAGCTTTGCAGAACTTGCTGTGATTCAGTGACAGACATTCCTGAGACATATAGTTCCCCCATGACAAATATTGTCTATTACTCAATTAACACATCTTTAAACTGAGGAGACAGGCTCTTGGCAAGAGGCATTTGCATTGTGTAGTTAAACAGATAAAATAATTGCTCTCATCGTTATAGAAAAATTCTCAGCAGTGGAAGTGTGCACCACTCCCAGCTGACAGCGACTCTACACCAGGATGCTACTGCAGCACCTACAGCACCGAATGCTCCACACCGGTATGGAGCATGGATTGCAGTGGCCTGGCACAACTGTGTACGAGTTTGCACTGTTGCAGTAGCGCACTCCAAGAACCATAAAACCCCAGTGCTTATCAGCTGTAGTAAATGCCATCCACACTCCATCTGCTTTCCTACCAGCAGTCAACACTGCACCTTCAGAGGCTTATACAAAGTTTGCCACAGATTCTTCCTCTGACCTGAGTGGGGAGCACATGTGAAAAGCTCATCCAGCACAGCTGGCTTGGCACACACCCTTGCTTTTACTTTCAAGATCAGAGCTTCACATCATCACAACAGCTTAAAGCAGCACTGCTAGTACACAATGAGAATGCATGGCAGCAGCCAAGAAGTGGAGAAAGGGCAAAAAGAAAGTCACAGTAACGAAGCTGCTGCCTGCTAGTCATCCCAGTTAATAATTTAAAAATAAGAAAACACTTGACCAGAGAATTACAGTGTGGTTGTCTGATTCTTAGTGAGCATCCCAGGGCCAAAGTCTTCCTCACCATCAGAGAAAGCCTTCAGAGTCCCTTCTAGGGGAGCATACTTCAGTTATGTCCCGCACAAAACTTCCTTTCTGAAAGACCTTAATTTCCTGGATTCCAGTCAAGAATAGAACTTTCTCAGTCACTTTTTATTCCTTACATCTTCCCTTATATCTCCCACTGGAGAAAACAGGATCTGCAGGTTACTGCTTTGCTGTCAACACTGTAAAGTAGGCAACCCTCAGCCCAAACATAGTCTGTGGCCTCCATCTGTGGCTCCCAGGGAGGTTGTTCCTGTCACTGCAGCACAGACAAGTCAGTATGGCAGCAATGGTCTGGTTTTGTTTGGACATTGCAGGTATGTGGACTAATCACCAAGCTCCACAAGCTTAGATTCAGCATCTTTTGATTCAGCATCTTTAGATTCACCTTTATTTTGGTCTTTGGGTCAGAAGCCAGTCCTGCAGACTTCCTTTCAAATCCATAGTCACATGCTCTCTCTCTTCTCCAACTCTCTCCTCTCTCAGACAAGAGATATTGATCAATGACCTTTGATCAGTGATGATTGATCAACAGCTAATGACCTTTCTGACTAGGCTGACTAGGATCTTTAACACTGTTTTCCACTGTGGAGCCAAACAGGCTGAGGCAATCGCCAAAGATCTAGAACTACGTATGAATGTACTCTTTGAGACATCACACCTTCTCTCGCACTTATTTGCAGATTTTCAATTGCTTCCTATTTTATCTTAATATCCTGGAGCCTCTAAATATTTTTGCTGTTATCTAACTTGCATCTTTTTTGATATAAATGAAGAAGTAGTATGAAAATGTCCACCCTCCTAATCTCTAGTTTCAAATGATTTGGCTTGTGCCTAGAACATAAAAGGATGCATGCACAGGAGACCTTGGTTTCTTGCTGTGATAAGTACTCCCCTCTAACACAGTGACTTGGAAATGTGATTATGTATTAAGACTAAAGACCATAAAGTCTCCAGTCTGGACAGCAATGTCTGCTTTTGCTTAAATGGTAGATATGGGAGTTTTTGAAGGCAGGAGATCAAATGCTAATTATCAGTATTATCAGTGAATGAATGTATATTTCTAAAAATGTTAGCCATTTATATAGGCATACAGACCCAGAAAGGGCTGCTATTCATAGATAAACAAATCTTCTGTACTCTTTGCGACAGGAATGTTTTCTATGTCATTCATCCATGTTTCTCCCTGTCTTAAATAGCCACTATCAAGGCAAATGCAAAAATTTCTGTAGTTATTCCACAATGAAGTGTTTCGTTCAAAAACTCAAAAACCCCTACATCTGTTTTCTATTAAGAAAATTTAGGTTTGTATACATACTATTTCTATACATGGCTATTTTTGAAATGAGAATCCTTCTGCACAAAAACTACTTTTTTATGCTACACTTGGTCAAAAATCCAGAGAATAAAAATTCCTGATGTTCCAGCAAACTCCATCTAGCAGAAAAATTTTGAATTCTATTCCAGCAGAAAAATTCTCTAACCCATCTTCACTCTGGAGAAAAGCAGTATCTTTCTCCTAAGGATCTACAATCTTAAATATCAGAGTTCAAAGAATAAAAAAAGATTTCTATGACTGATTCTCTACCTGTTAGCTATTGAATTTCCTTATTTAAAGACCTCAAGGTTTTGAAATCGGGTGACTAGTCTGTTCTCTTCCTTTCAATGCTCTAATACTTACATACCATTCTACTATATTAAAAGTGTTAGAGAAAATGGAGAGAAGGGCAGGCATTTAGGGTTGTGCCCTTCATTAGCCATTCTCTTGGCTTTCATGTTAATTGCATTCTGCTTACAGAATTTGTTGATTTGCTATTTTAATTATTTAAATAAGAGCAAATGCTCTAAGAAGAGGAAGGGACTAAAAAGGTAATTGTAGGAGTATTCTCTGATCCTGTTCCTACCTGATCATGTAAGATTCATTAACCATTTGTCCTTATAGTGTCTTCAGACATCAGAAGTGGCAGCTAATACAGGAGAAGAGCAATTTACTTTGGAACTGTACAGCACCAATATTCAAACAGCCAACTTAGAAAATGCCTGATTATTTTTAGAACAACTGTAATAATAATAGCTATTCAGAAATGCCACCATGCAAACTGAATAAAACAATGCTAGTCTTGGATTAGTGAGATTTGACTGTGGTAAAGCCGCTCTTTGCTATGGCAGAAGCACCTCTTTTTGTATGCTATTGCTTCAGTACGGCACCATGCCTTGGGCAGACACAGTCCAGGTCAGTGAGGGGGGTTTGCTGCTGCTGCTGCAGGATTCTGCAGTTTGGGCAGCACGATGCATTGTAAGGCAGATTACTGTGATTTGCCACCATGCAATTCACAAATATGATTGCATCTCATTTCAGAACTAAGGGGGACTGTCTGCCCCTTTGTGTTCCATCAAAAGCAACACATTGACTCTCAAATTACAACTGCATTTACCACCTAAAACATGAAAGGAAGAGAGCTTGTGTTCCAGCAGTATCTTCATTCTTTGTGCACCAAATTCAGTCACCCATCTCCTCTGGTGTGCACAGCAGTTCCCTTCTTCTCCCACAGACAAGATAATGGGATTTGTTTCAATACAAGGGTACATTCTCCTCTTTACCATTTTGGGCAGTTCCAGGTTCTCAGTCTCTGGTCAGTTCTGTAACAATACAGGTTTCTGAACTGTGTAAGAAATCCCCTGCCAATGTGAAAAGTCTTGGAGTCAGTATGTAACCTTTTCCTTTAATCCTAACCTTCAATAATAAGACAGTGGTATTTCACAGGTACTGTTATTAGCTTTGTTACAAAGGATGACAGTAATGTTCAGCTGAAATGAGGCTCCCTACTAAAGAATACCTTGTATTCCTGTAGGATGAGGAAAATACCTGCTGTCGAACCTCACGCATGAAAACTCAAATAAAAAGAGCCTTATCACTGTAGCTTTTTAGATGGGAACAGAGATTAAAGAATTTCTTCAAGGTGCCTAAGAATTCTACAGTGGAACAAAATGAACACAGATCTTCTGAGTCCTACCCCAGCAACTTAACTACAAAGCTTTTCTTCTGTTTAAGCAATCAGAAGCAGTTGAACAAGCATGATTTTTTTACCCTTTTAGCAACTAACCAAAGTGCTTATGTAAGACCACATATTTTCTGGTGGATGAAATATCATTTCTGGGGACTTCTCTGCCATGTTGTTTTGTAGAGTTTTAATCAGTTTGATGCCAACAGTAATAAGATTTACCCACCCCCCAGCCCCCTCCAGAAAAACCCAGGGCTCATTCCCAAGAATCCATGGATCTCTGACTGATGTTTGAAAGACTGTAGGCAGAATTTTCTATTCCTAGCACCATCAAGCAGAGCTCTGCAGGAGACTGTGGCTTCCTTGGATTGACAGCTGATTGCTGCCAAGGGGAGCAAATGATGGGTATAGATTTTCGTATTTCCTCATACAAGTCTCTCACCAAGAGAAGGCTCCTTAGGAGGTGGGAGAGAGGGAAGAGAGGGTGATGCAGAAGATAAAAACAGCAGCACAATCCCACTAATCACATGTCTGAAGATAGCATTGTTTGAAACAATGAAAACAGACAGGATAACACCCACCACTACTCATTTCCGTTTCCCAGAACATCTTTCCCTGGGAACACATGAGTCACCTGGAATAAACGTCAGGTCTGATTGCTGTTACAGGTATAGTTGGAACAGATACCATAGTCAAATCAGGGTTGGAAGGGACCTTAAAGACCCTCTAGTTCCAACCGCACTGCCTTGGGCAGGGACACTTTCAACTAGACTAGGTTGTTGAAAGCCTCATCCAACCTGGCTTTGAGCTCTTTCAGGGATGGGGCATCCACAACTGCTCTGGGCAACCTGTGCCAGTGCCTCACCACCCTCACATAAAGAATTGCTTCCTTATATCTAATATAAACTTACTCTCAGTTTGAAGCCATTCCCCCTTGTCCTGTCACTACACCCTCATGTAAAAAGTCCCTCTCTAGCTGTCTTGTAGGCTCCTTTCAGGTACTGGAAGGCTGCAAGTAGGTCACCCCAAACCCTTTTCTTCTCCAGACTAAGCAACACCAACTCTCAGCCTTTCCTCAAAGGAGAGGTGCTCCATTCCTCTAATCATCTTGGTGCCCTCCTCTGGACTCACTCCAATAGTATGATGCCCTTTTCTGTGCTGGGGAGCCCAGAGCTGGAAGCACAAATCCAGGTGGTGTCTCATGAGTAGCTACTACAATACACAACTTCTTAACAGTTTACAATTTTAAAAACCACTCATTTTAAAGTTGAACAAAGCCCAAAATTTCCAAGACCAGAGTTGCTTGTGCCTTTGTCAGACTAGTTTCTAGCCTTCCTAGAAACCTGTCAGCCACTAAGAATCCTCATGGCTTAGCGTACTGAAAAGCACCTCATGGCTGCTTTCTAAAAACCGACAGTCTGGGCAATCTAATCAAGGAACTGGCATGTCGTTCAGTTAGCCTCAGTTCCACCTTCCAGGGGCCAGTCATGCAGACATAGGAATGTGTGAGTCAGACAGTCAGTGCACATACAATAACAAGCAATGTTCAAAGCAGCACATGCTCATTTGTGAGCTGTGTATGTCTGAGACCTCCATCCCAGCACAATGATTGCTACGTTTTCATTACTTTTTCTTCATCATGAAGCAACAACCTCTAGTGTTTCAGCCCAAGAAACAGTGCAGTCTACTCTCCACATCAAAGAGACCTCTAATATTAGTGCCTTGCAAAACAGGACATCAACTGTTATCCAGAACTACTTAAAAAACAAACTGAAAACAAAAGCCAAAGCCTCCTTATCATTATACAACTGCAAATGTTTTGGCCCTGCATGTCAAACAAGCTTAGTTTTGACATATACTTCTAAAGTTTCCACGGGCTTGGCAATCAACACCCCTGTCTCACAAGCTTCTTGATATCCTAAAATTCCACAGCTGAACAGCAAGAAATTATTTGATGAGGAACGATGGATTAATTCATATCACATATCTGTTTAAGGAAATGACAGGAACGAAATAATTTAAAGCTAAAAGTCCTTGCATGTCTTTCTTCTGAAAAACTCTTTGTATCAGTCACTGTAAATTCATGGTACTCTGCCACCAGTGAGAGTTTTGCAATGTAGCAGTGGCAGCAAATAACATATAATAACTTGTGGTGAACTGTCATGAGCAGTTAATTTGATACTAAACACATTTCCAACAAGGAATTGACAGAGATATTTTCTAGGTGTTAAAGTATCTTTGTATCACTGAATTGGTATCACAAGTGTCTCATGCCCTCCAGCAGGAAGAAGTATCTGCAACCAAAGGGATTTTTTTTTTTTTAATCATGGTTTTGGCACTTTCTAGAGGCCTCCTATTCAGCTAATGGCTCTAGCTTACAAAACCCAGAGGCAGGCTGGATGCTAGGAAAACATTGCCATTCCTCCCAGGGAGCATTTGGAGGTCTGTCAGACCAGCTAAGGGCAATGCAGAAAACTTTCCAGGAAGCCACAGACATTTTTATTTCTCGTAGTCTTTTAGCTGTCTGGCAAGCATTAGAAACTCCTGTTTGCATCAGTCCTAAAGAGGACTGGCCCATGCTACCGCCCTGTAACGAATGCTCTGAGGCCCCAAGACCACCACAACACCACATGCAGTCCATGTGCCCCAGCAGCTGAAGCCTCCACTCCGTGCAGATGTTTTAATTTGCCACTCTCAAAACAGATGTGTCAGTACTAGCAAACTTGGAGGGGGCCACGCTTATCTCCCCAAGGGACCAGCTGCAGAAGGAATGTGATGCGCAAGCTCATGCTTCTGCTATTAGAGCTGAGAACATGGCAGAGGTGCTTTCTCACCTCCCTGCAGTGCCTGTGATCATCGATTAAGCAGTCACATAGTACTTGCTCCTGCTCATCTTTGCGATGTGGTTAGAAATTCAAGGGGTTTGCCTTCACGCAGTAAGGAAGCTACACACAAAGGTTCTACATCAAGACATTTGAGAATTATGTTCATTACATACTGTATAAAAAGATAAATAATGCTCATCTGAAATGCTAGTTTCTACCTATAATAAATCTAATGTAATAGTTATTAAAAGAACAGCTCTTACAAACTTTGGAAAAATGGCAGAGAACAAGCAAAGTGTTACGTATTTGTATTCATACTGAAATCTTTGGGTATTAAAAATGTTATAACTTTTCTTTCCAAATATCATCTGTTGCATCCTTGAAATACAGTCAACCTTGTCCAGAGACTTGGGCAGAAACAAAGCAAGCATATGGTACTTCCCACAGAAATTTATATTCTTTTTTTTGTGCAGAAGTAAAGGTTTTCAAGCAATTAAACAGAATATTTACCATACTTTCACGTGTATATCTGTATCTCAAATAATCTATGTGAAGTCAGAGGGTAGATGGGAGTGTGATGGAACTATCCGTATGTATGGAGGACACATGACCACTGAGAATATGCTGCACTGCTCCGGGAAAGAGAGAAGATCTTGAAATGCATCTTATTTTAGCATCACAATCTCCTTGAATTACTTAAAGGTGCCATCATACCTAAATGCCAGATATATGAAAAGCAGGAAGTTTTAGCTGATATTGATGCAGTGATCAACATAGATACATTCACAGAACAGCCCTCCTCTCCACATTCTGGACTTCTGGAAAGGGATCACCACCGTGAAAGCTGGGAAAGCCCTCATCACTGAGGATACACACACAAGGAATAGCATTTACATACATTTAATTCTTAATGTATCTGTGTCAGGCTGATGTCTCATGACCTGTTTTATTTAATTGTTGCTCTTTCAACCATGATTATCCTGAGCCATAGGAGTTCACTCATGTTTGGAATGTGCCCTTTGGCTGTCACACTACTTACTGCATTGGGTAATGGACACCACTTTTATATTTTCATTCCAGGAGGACTTATCAAAAAAGACATAGTAGACCAAGGCAAAGTTTTACATGCAAAGTCTATGAAGTGAATTTAGTGTTTCAGTTTTGTGGTAGCTGATCTGAAACATTTTAAATTTGTTTTAATTTCTTGAATCACTTCACATTAGGCATAAATCTTGTGACACCCAGAACCACACCATATACATCACACTCTGAACCCATCTATTTCAGATATCTAAAATCCAGCTTGGTTAAAACAAGAAAATTATTTCAAACATTCCAAACTTAGAGATCAATGTTCATACTGACATACCAAGCTGAAGAGTCAGTCATAGAAGCCAACCTGTGACAACAGAATAGTAGAAAAACCCCAACATGACTACATCCAGACATCCTAAACACAGGTTTGGCTGGCAGTCTGGAAAATGCTAGGTTTAAATGCCAGTATTTGCACTTGACAGTACACTAAATGCATAAATCCTTTAACATGATACTTTGCTTGAGTCAGAATTCTATGTCTATAAAGCCATTAACACTAAACCACAAATGTTCTAGCAGGTTAAGAAATGGAAACTGAGTTACTGACATGTTATTGGGGTTTTATGGAAGCAGGTACATTACGAAAAACTGTTCAATTAAAGTTTGATTTTTAAAAATTAATAAAAATTTTAAAAATACTGTTTTGTCAAGGAAATATCATCCAGATATAAAAAATATCTGTCATTTGCTTTTAAGGCACTTCGGTTATCATACATGTGGCTGTTGATGATTTTCATGATAAAATAAAGACTTGCCCTCAACACAGAGTAACAGGAAAAGTTCAAATATGGAAAATATTTTTCATGTTACTTGAAGAATCAGTTTTCTCAGTATTTTCACTTCTATTTTTTTAGGGCAAACCAAAGTATCTAATTTCCGGTTTTTATTTATTTCATTTTTTTCACCTGAAAAAGTTTTGATATTCCATACTCACTTGTTTTAGAAAAATATGGATTTTTTTTCCTTAAAAACACATGTCTTTGGTAAAAAATAGACACTTAACAGAAACTGAAAATTCTTGTTAAGAAAAAATAGACGGAGGTAGGTATAAAATTTTTTGACAGGAAACTATTGGCCAGTACTCCTAGAAGCTTATTAATCCTTTGTTGGTGAAGAATTTGCTGTCTGAGAGCCTCCAGCAGTTTGTAGTGTGCTTTATTGCATTAAGAGTATCTCAGCATTTCAGCAGTAACTTCTGCCTCAAGTTTCAGCAGTGAGAGACTGTTTTGATGCTTCTGATGTTTTTCCTCTTTGCATCCCAAGAGTAGGGGACAAGAGGTGCTCTGGAGTAAAAAGACAAGACTGTTTACCTGCTGAAATGAGCATGTCTCTTAACAAGAACAGATTTCTAATTCCTCTTTAGAAAGAGGGTGTTTTCTTCTCCAACACAAGACAGTGTCACGTACTGTTGAACTGATTACTGCCAGTGACACATTAGTTCATGTAACAAAAAGTCATTATATTAGTCAGTACTAGCAAATACACTTTGAGTACAGAGTCTGGTATTTGCCTCCAACCTCGGACATCAGAGAGCTTTGCTCCTTTCCTGTCCCATGACTCCATGAGCAATGGACACAGGACAGTGGGTTTCACTGACCTGCACTAACTGTGCTCTGCCCATGGGAACACACCTTAGAAGAGTCTGTGCCTCTGCACTGCACCCCTGAGGAAACAAAACCCTAACTACACAAAAACATGAGGTGAGAATCAACTTGCTAATGTGCCTCTTCATGTGTGTGAATTACTGTGTGCGCTGATCCACCTCCGTGGAAGACGTGCAGGGTAAATCAGTTCCACTGCAGATGAATTACAGCAATTAATGCCATATTCAGGCAGGTTCTCATTTTCCTCATCTACTGATAAGGACTGCGGTGAGCATGCAATAGAACAGGCTCCATAAAATAATCTGTGGAAAAACATCCTTTTCCTCAGAGCATTGTCATGTTACTCAAGTTCCATTCCCAAATTTAGTCAATAGTCTTTTCTATAGCTCACTTTCATAATCAAATTACTTACTTCAGTTCTGAACTGGTGTTGTTTTTCTCCCTTTGCAAGCAACATGGAACTTGTTATTAAAATTCTGATTATTGCCAACTGATTCCATCTTTGCTCAGAACAAGGAGACGCCTACAAGTGTGTCCGTGCTTCTGCAAATGAAAATAAGCTTCCTGTATAAGGGACACAGGGTATAGAAAAAAATTGTGAGTCTATTATTTTTGTATATTTCCACTACACATCATGACTCTGTGCCAAACTGAGTCTCTTTCTCCCTAAAACCAAATTAAAGCATCCTTGCTGGATGGCATGATTTCTTGGTGGTTTCTATAGGCAGCCACAGGAAAATTAAGTTATGTGAATTTTAGTCAGAAAGTCTTGTGTCAGGTTCAACAAAACTGGGAAGTGATTAATCCTCTACTAAAATATTCCAGATGAGACCTGACACATTAAAAAAACCCAATTCCAAAGTGGTTACTCTCCAGCAAGGCAATTCCTTGTCTAATGGCTGAAACTGCACATGGATCAGTGAATAAAGCAGCTAGATTTTTCAGTTCCTATAGAACAGTCCGCTAATAAAAGATTCCAACTTATGTGTCTCCTAAAGATTAGACAGCAGCAGACACTGAAACACATCATATTTTACCAAACTTTACAGGGAGCTTAAGAGGTAATGAAACACTCCGGTCAATTCCTAGAGGCCAGGACTACACAAAGTAACCATTAGGAAGACAGGCCACGAATCCAGAGAACCCTCCTCTTGAGCACTACATCATACCAGCTTTTTGAAGAACTCCTTTCAGTGCACGCCGAGCGTTAGCGTTAGGAAAGAGCATACGTGTGTATCTGCCATTTTCCCTGACTGCAAACATCAAAGGAAATCGTGCAGGTCAATGGAGTAGTAGGAGGGAGGTCATGGCTACACAGAGCACTCACTATGCCTCCGTGTAGCTACCTTGCCACCAGCCTGCATTCCTGAGCTTCCCCTGCTGCACAGCACCAGAGGTATATTTGCAGCTCACAAGGCCATATTTCTGGTCCTCAGAGTTAACTTGCTATAGCTACACAATGCTGCATTGTGTCCTGTAGATGTAACTCACATTTCTGGTAATGCAACCTCAGTCCTAGATGGAGTTATGATGATTAAGTTTCATCGACCATGCTGCTCACAACAATCTAATTATGAAGAAGAAATCTAACAAGGCTCCAAAAATCACAGGCTGAAACACACCTCAGATATACAGTTGTAATCCTTGTTCTCAGTCAGCTACCATTGCTTCAGCACTGTGCATTAGCATGCTTTCATGCGTGATCCAGTCACTACGGATCAGTAAGAAAGTTCAGCCAGGCCAGTCAGGCAAGATGGAATTAGAAAGCAGACTGCCATCTGTATACTGAAAATATTCCTCACCTTTCCAAAGGTCTCATATACACATTCTGCAGGAAAGAACAGATCTTTTGGAAAGATCATATTGAAAGAAATGCTTGGCATCTTCATTTTCGTATGTGTGTAGAATATATTGTTTTGTAATCTGAATCTGTTAAAAATGCATAATTGAAACAAATCTCTTGTTTTTTTCCAAAGGAACGAAGGACGAAAGAAAACACTAATAGTTTGCTTTCAAAGCTTTGACATTGACTTGGCATTCTGCTGTACTTAATGATAGCTCTACAAAGAAACAAGTTACTGTCTTATGTGGGAAAGCATATTTGTGGCTGAGAAAGTGCTGCAAAAATTGCAGAGAGCTTTGATAATTTTATACCACATTTTCACCCCTGTTTTTACAGCCAATTCATTTAGTCAAAAGTCATGTTTTCTGCTGCTTATTTTTTCATTTCATATCTCCCAAGTTAATGTTTTAGTTCTGGGCTGAATATCATTTTGTGTGATGAAAGGTACCAAGACACAACTAAGGCTGTAACACTTCGTGAAATTTAATTCCTTCAGCTCATTCCATGTGAGGGTTCTTGAATCAAAACACAGGTTACATTGCATTGCTTTTGTATTCTCAACTCTCTCCTAACCCAGTCAGGCCTCCTTCACTATGTAAATGCCTTTATCACAGCCACAAGTTCTAAAAAACCAGTTTTCCTCCAGCACATCACAGTTCCCTTGGGATCCAAAAGGAGGTGTCTGGCTGAAGTTCAGACACAGCTTGTTCTATTTTATTTCATTCCACTTCACTGCAGACTTTTTCCTTGCAGGAGCTAATGAAAAGACAAGATTCCAGCTCTTAAGTTTTTGGAAGAAAGACTCCAAGTGATTTTGCATCTGATTCAAGCCTCTGCAGGTTCTAGGAATTTTTTTTCTTGATTTCAGATGGTTTTCCACAGAGCTTTGAATCTATTTCTAGAAAAAGCCAATAGATTGTGAATTATATTGTCCTCCATTGCTTCAGCACTAGAGGCTCCCTGATAGAAGACAGATAGTAAAGGCGAAACCCTTAAATCATGCAAACTTTTTGACAGAAACACCTAAAAGTTGGTCATAAACTTCTTGATTTTTGTTGTATTTCAAATGTCATTGTGGTGTTGCTATGGCTGTTGTGTTTCCTGTCAGAATGACTTTTAATTTTAAATTGTATGGTTTAATTCATATTTCCTAGGATTCCCTATTTCCCTGAATATCCTCAGAACATGTAAAATGAAAGATTTTACAACTTAGCTCATGAGATAATGGTTCTCCACTCTCTAAAAAGTACTCCTTTCCACGGCTGTGTTAGCTACTAAAGCTAAATAAATATTAAAAAAAACCAAGCAAAACATTTAAAGGGTTCTCTTTTTTTTCATTCTTAGATTATATGTAATTATTTTATTCATCTCACAATTATAGCCTTGCCTTTCAGGCTGGGTAAGACTTTTTTTTTTAAATATAAGGAACAAAACCACATCTTTCTGCTTTCTTTATTTAAAAGTCTTGCCTTTTCACAGGCCAAGCCATCTATAAGGGAGAATAAGTATTGCCTGGATTATGGGGATGGGGACACTGGACTTTGCTCTCTCTTCTGTTACATGTCGGGACTGGTTAAAAGTTATCTGTTTAAATTTTTGGGCTTAACTCCTAACCATCTTTCTTGCCTCAGTTTAGTAGACACTGACAAGAGAAATCCAGTTGGAAGAGGCCATCATAACTGTTCAGCTGTGCACCCCTCTTCCTGCACTAGTGTGAAGGGTATGATTCCCTGTCCAGGAAAGGGAACTACAAGCTTAGTGTTGAGCACTGCTGCTGTTCAAGTGACTCTGTCTTTCTTGAAAAACAGTAATCAGATCCCTCATCCCCTTTCTTTATCATTAGGAGGTCCAGACTTTTCAATTTAAAGAGCTGATGCAGGGATTCCCTCTTTCTCATGGTTTAACCCCTGCATCAGTTCTGTGCAGCCTCCAAACTGAGGGGCCCACAAACTGCAGGTGCATCTTCAGGTAATCTGTCAGGCAGGAAAGACCTCCACATACATGCTTTCCTAAGCAAAGCCCACATTACCTTGCATTAACTCTTCATCCAGAAGCTAGGATTGTGATATGACGTCTTTTAATTCAGAATCACTGCGGTATCATCCCCAATGTTATTAGCACAGCTCAGCCTTAGTTGGCATATTACGGCTTGGATTATGCCAACTGATCTTAGAACACAAGTATTACATCTGATTTTAATGAAATGCAAGACTTCGTTGTTTTCAGTCAGCTAATGAAACAGTTGAACCTTCTCATGACTTGCTGTATTTATACCAAAGGCTGTACATTATCATGAACAATGCCAGCCTCTTTATGAGATGTAAAGTTAATCCTCCAGTATTTCTGTACTGATATGTTTGGAAACATAAACTGAGGAGTGAAAAGAAATGAGAGCTACCCTGGTGAAATGCAAACCTACCTGGCACAGAAGCTTTCACACAATGCGCTGTGGCACAGCCTCTTGGTTACATGTAACTTTATGTTAACAGGAAAAGTCACTTTAAAATCTGTTTTGCTCATGAAAGCCTCAAGCACATACACAAGTTAATCACATTTTAAAAGATCATGTTAAAGTACTAGTTAAAAAAACAGAAGCGCATTATGAGAAAAAAAAATGCAAGGTGGAGATATTACTAAGGAATTTCGTGCTTTCAACAGCTTTTCCAAAGACCCTAGCAAGAGTACTGTACTTTGAAAACTGAAAACCATTTCCATTGGGTGGCTTGTTTGTTGGCTTCTTCAAAGCAGCTTGGTGGTCCCGGGACAGCTCTTACTGGACTAATGTTCTTCACACAAAAGCCACTACTCTAATTGGCATTAACAGTAATTGGCATTAACTGTTCCCTGCTTTGGCAGCCTCATCTGAGAAACCAAAAATCAAATCCACAATGTGGACTGAATTGCCCTTAATGGCCCCTCCACAACAGGGTTAAGGGCATGCTGAGGGTAAGGAAATGCTTTTGTTTGTGGAGGCAGGCAGAGAACTGCAATTTCTTTAGCTGTCCAATCTGCCGAGGGATTAAAGGGCTACTAACTGATGAATCAAAAGACAGAGCACTATCAGACCCTCTTTGGAAAAATGAGGCATTTTAGTGACAAGCACCAGGAAATCTCTCTCTGCCACTGAGTTGCAAGATGGTCCTCGCCGTATCAATCTCTGTGCCTTTTGGCATATGTACACTTATTTTAAAATATCTCTCTTGCAAAGTATCCACAGATGGAAAGGGCTGTTTAAATATCAGCAAACCCTAATACAGGATTTCTCAAAATTTAGAAATGTCTTATAATTCCTGGGGCAACATCCTGTGTAAAGTTACCCTTTTTCTGTTTACAAAGCTATACAAATTTGAAAGGGCTCATTGCTTTTGACTCTTTTTTATATTCTTTTGCTTGTGAGCAAAGGTATATGTGCAGGCCCTTTCCATATATTTAAAGACCCCCAAAGGTCCACAGATCAAAGGTTAATAAGCATAAGCACTGACCAGTAATAAACCCCTTACTGCCAAAAAGAGCAGGAGTGAATGAGGCTAAACTGGGTGCATTCTGGCCAAAGACTACAGCTACATTATTTGTAGCTGCACCGGTGGCTGATGGCCACTACTACCAATGGCTCACTTTATACAGCAAGCAAACTCTAACCATGGAAAGTATTTCAAAACCACACTGACTTTCTCCATCCTGGTAAGTCAAGTTAGAGAGCACCGACATAGGTTCAGTGACACCAAGGAAGCAGTACAAAACCATTCTGTCAAAATATGTGACCTCCATATTTGCCTAAGTCCACTGATTGCACATAGGCCCAAGGCCATGAATGTTGACCCTAGATTTTTAAGGGCTTCCAATGAGAACAAACAGGCTGTACTCTCAGTTCTCTTTCCACCCAGATAAACAGGTCTATACCACTATTTAGTAAGATTTTAACCACAACCTCATAACTATATCCTTTCCTTAAAAAAATCCCCTACATTTTTCAACAACAGCACAGTTAAGGATTACTCCTTCAAATGAGTTAAGAACATTAGCAGATGGAAAATCCAAATGTTATTAGACACAAAAGGTAGAGGTAAGGTTCATCTATCCTTGCATGAGGAGTTTGAATATATAGCTTTGCTCAGTCTGCTTATGTCTTCATACCCAATATCATTCAAATATTACTTGTAAATGCAGTTTTAACAGTTTTCCATCTTGCCTGCCCTGTATTTGCACATACCAACTCCCCAGCCACTAGGGCTAACTACTCATTTCAAATGCAAGTGAACCAGCTATTGTCAACTCTTCATTTGTACGGTCATGTCACCGAGGATCTCAAAGCATGAGATCACTGTTGTGTTAGGCTTTGCACTGGTATAGAAGAAAACAATAACCTGTTTCAAGGAATTTCAAGGACATACGTACCTTTAAAACTTCACAACCTCCCAGTCTCACAAGAAACAGAAACAATTACTGATCAGTGGTAACCACTTACCAGTGGTAACCAGTATTTAAGGCAAAAACCTTAGCTTCCATGGATGTAACCTTGTGGCTATTTTTTAAGGTCAGTTAACCAACTCCTATTTACGTCAAAATCACCAGCACAACTCTATATGCCAAGCTGGGTACCCTGTCACTGCTGCTGTGTGTTTTCCATTTGGAAATAAGGAGGGGAGTTAGTCTGCAATAGACCGTGTCTCTCTAGTATTAGTGTTTGGGGGTAAAACAGAAAATTATGAAGGAATTAGCTTCAGAATAGTACAGGGATCAGAGGACTACAGACAAAAGGAAACTTGTAGGTATTGTTGATCTATCAGCACTTAGGATTGCTCTCTTCACCATTAAGTTCACATTTCTCCTTCCCCAGCTTTGAGGACATTATGTTTCTGTAAATGAGTTAAAGTATTCCAGTAATTTCTGTCTTGCGTACTACATTCATTCTCTCTCGCCACAAATGTGGTCTAAGTATTTTTTTTTTTTCAAATTTTCCATAGTCACATTTGTGTGGAGGTCTACTATGGTAGAACATGAAATTTTCGAAGTAGAATTCTCTCAAACTTTGAAGTCCCTGAAAAAGATCCCCAAATGAATAACTAGCTTATGACCTGGCCTTTCTTAAACCATAATTATTTTCCTCTTGGGATTAGGAACTCCACTTCTTTTTTCTCCTCTGACCTATTCTATGGTACTTTTTTGTTTGTTTTCTGATAAATACACTGTAGAAATAAAAACACAGATTTATAATAAAAGGACATACATGTAGTTCATAAAACTAGTACAAAAATGGCAAAGCTATCATGATACCCTGCAGTCACTGGTCTACATAATTATGGGTATTTAGATGGAGCTTTCTGGGGCAACAAAGCATGAAAGCTGCCAGCTCACTGTTGTTACACAGCTTCTAACACTTAAGACATCATAAATAATAATAGCTAATACTCCTTGTCAGCAGTAGCAGACAAGAGTTTCTGCTTTTGACTTCTAGCGCTTATGCGGCTAACCCTTTTGCAAGGGTTATCTTCCTATACGGGAAACAAAGCAACCTAAGATTGCTGCTCCTTTGGGGCTCACTTTTCTCTAGTCAACTTGATACAGGCCACTTCAAATTTAATTAAAACATCTTAATGAACTTCTGGCACTTTGTAGTATAAACTGAATTAAAACATCTTAAGAACCCTTGCACCAGAACACTGGTAAATTAATGAGTGGAAGAGTAGCAGCATTTCTGTGTGAAGAAAGTATCCCAGTTGCATTATTTGGTAGTGCTGAGGGCTGCAGGCAGTAAACTGTTCTCTTTGATGGCATCCCTCAAAAGCCTGACAATTGCTTGTTCAAAGTTCTTTTTCATGACTGATCAGTCCTACTGCCTGGTAAGGAGTGATAGAATGAGTGAGGCTGGAAGGCACCTCAGGATATCAAATAGTCCAACACTGCTTCTCGAAGCAAGGCCAACGGAGCAGGTTACCTAGGACCCTTCCCTGTCACTAGAATAGAACCCAGAATTCCAAGAAGAAAGACTTCGTAAGCCTTAACCTAAGCTCTCTTTATGAATTTGTAAGGTGGGGAAGTGACTGTCCTTTTCCACTTATTCTGCTGCAGGCCAATACTTTGATGTCCACTCCAAAAACAGTGAGTGCTACTGATAACACAAACTGTGTCAAAGCTGTTAGCAAGGAATCAATAAACCTCCTTATGCTTAAGGCCATGAGAGACACAGAAGTCAAGTGGATAAAGCTAAGCACTCAGAAACTGGTTGATTAACCTTCTGTTCCCAGCTCATATCAAGTTACTTCAAAAAATGTGCTGCACTGCAGAGTGCTTTGAGATCCTGTGGATAAAACAGTCCTCAGTCCCATTCAGACACACAGGAATTCATGGCAGGTCATGAAGTGCTGTTAAAACTACCTTGCACTCCTGAAAACATGATGCATGTGCCAATTTTTTAAACTGTGCTTATTATCAGATTATACAAAATTACATGCAGAGAAAATTACACTTCATTAGTTAATTCAGCATAAATGATGCCAAACTGCTCAGGAAGATAATTCCTAAAGAATGTTACAGTTGTTATAGTCCAAAAAGCCAATCCAGCCCATCTTAAGCAAGTATTAGAAAAAACCTAGAAAAGTTCTGTTTTCATGAATGTTGATATTTTTAAATATCCAATTTATATGCTTGTATCTTATTTACTAGGCTGTTTCACCGAAGATGCATTGTAGTGTCAAAGTACCAAAATTTAATGATCCCTAAAAGAATCATAACTGACTGGTGATACTCCAATGCAGCATCTGCTGATAGATGATCTACTTGAAAAGAAATGCTGTAGCCAAAAATCTAGTACCAACAACTATAAACACAGAAGTTACCATTAACAAGGCAGTTTAGGAAATTAACAAGTGGAGACAATTATAATGGTTACACCAGCTATTCATGAAACAATATTGGCTTTCTGAAACAATTTGTAAGGAACCTCTATTCCTCACATTTTCATTAAACTACAGACTCTATACAGCTGTGTTCTAAGGAAGCACATCTGGGAAGGGTCTGGTTAGATCACTGAAAGTAGGTTAGCTAGATTTTTTTTCCCCTCTAGTTTCTAGACATTTCCTTGAGTATTAAGAAAGCACAGCAGCTTCTCTTGAAAAAAAGATTCAGAGGCCCTTTGTCTGTAAGTGGATTTTCAAGAGGCAGAGAAGTTTGACTTTTTTTGAGGACGAAAAAAATGAACAGGCTGATTTTAGAATTCAAGTCAGCAGCCTACAGAAATGTGTAGTGATAGGTACTGAACAGTAAACTGATCACACTTCATAAGCTGGAAAATGCTTCCATGTGAATTCCTTCTGCTTTCTTGTGAATGGGGAGAGATGAAAAGCGACTTCTAAATTTCATCTAACCTATCAGCTGTTCTAAACATGCTTATGCATAGCCTCAAAGTGGAGCTTACCAAACAGTTTTGAAAATTATTAGCTTCCTGCCTCCTGAAAAACGTAGTTGAGTGACCAGCATGAAATTTTCCAAAGACATTACTTCAACTGAGAATGGTCCAATTAAAAAATAGAATACTAAAAGTTCCCTCAGCATCATTTCTTCTGACAGGAACATCCAAGCTGTGATGCCAGTATAACCTTCATGCTGAGAGAGAACAGGAGGCCGTACTATTGCATGTTTTTCAACAAAGCAGAGGATTAAATCTTTCCCTATATTATATGTAACATTTAAATATAAGTAAATGTGCCAGTTGTGAAACAAGAGTACATGAGACAGGTTTGCAGGGTTCTCTGACTGATTATGAACTCACCTAAATCAAAATTAAAGCAGGTGATCCTTTTTTCACTATTTTATATAGATTCATTTGCACAGTACTAGCCTTCACTATACCATCCCCTATGTATACTAGCAATGATACAGCACATCTTCCCACGATAAAATATTTTGAAAATAGAAGAAAAATTTATTTGTAAAATAAACTATCGATAAAGGTATGAAAAAACATCTGATAGTCTGCTTGCTCCTTTGTTTATAATATTTTGTTTTCTGAGTAGGGATAATTTTCAGTGTCAAATGGTGAGTAGTCTTATTGGATAATCACAGAATCTTATAGCAGCTATTTGTATTATTGTTTACTTTAAAAAGCTCAAGCTAGTTATCAGTTTTAGCCGAGAAATAGTAATGTTTGGTTGTACTTTTAATAGGCAACTTCATCAGATTAAGAGAGTCTGTTTTGAAGGGATTATATCATCCCCAGGGTTCATCACACAAATTCCTTATGCTAGAAAGTGTTCTGATACCCACATATAAAAAATGCTCATCATGGCTCACCATAAAGTTCAGTTCTAAGGTGGATAAAATAGGTCAGCATATGCTGGTTTAAGATCCTAACTAATCATTTAAAGCAGTGTGCACAGAAATACGTTCATGTATTTAAAAGTTTGAATAAGAAATTTCAGGTAACTAAGGTCTGATCCTGAAGTAAAGCTCGTATTGGCACAGTGCATACCCTTTCTTCAAGATTGTGGATTTGCAGCATATTTTCCAGGGACTGCAGCACAGAAAAAACACAGTAGGAATGAAATAGCTGGACTAAAAAGAAGCCATTACTATTAGTATCCTCTGAGTAAGAGACCTCATTGTACTTTAGCAATGATACAAACACTGTGTTTGAATATTGTGCATTTCTGTAAGCTGACAACGTATTATTGAATTCTGTAGCTGCAAAGGGGTGCTGTGAGTTACTACTTATAAAAACAGCACAGTGTGTGAAGCAACAGATGGAAAGACAACATTGCAACCACAAGGCCATCACATTTTGAAGGCCAGCTCATACAGATCCTCACTCCTTGTGAGGATGTCCTTCAGCAAAACTAGTACAATTCCCAATGCCAAGCAGTCACAGGATTAAGGTAGGCATAGTCAATGAAACAACCAATGATGAAGGGCAATAAAAATGAGTGCAAAAAAGTGCTGAAAATTGGCATGTCATAAAATCCCACTGTTGCCTTAGCCTAGGCAATGTTCTCCATTTCAAAGGCAGAGGAAAAAACCCACTTGTGTTGATCTAACATCATACAGAAATACTAAGTATTTCCAAGCGAGTTAAGCAGACAAGTGTTATCCCAGCAGTACACGGGAAAAGGAAAAAATAATATAATATCTTGCCAGACCTTTTTAAAGTAAGGTAAACCAAATGGCTATCACTAGAAGATCTCCTTAGAGCTTTTGATAGAGTACTGTATAGAAACAGAACAGTTCAGGCCTACAGCCGGTAGGATCCTAAAAGCAGAGAGGTGGTTTTCACTCAAGCAGTGCAAAGGGGAAGGAAGAAAAAGGGGAGGAAAAGAAAGAGAAATGGGGTTTCCACTTTGCCACAACCTTAAGTATCAGTCACTAATGTTCTAAGCTAAGGGAATAAACTGAGCCAAGAAATACCTAATTAGGAATTTTCTGTTAACTACTCCTTTTTGTTTAGAGCAAGTAGGCTCCGTTGACACGTGCTAAGCAATTTCAATTACAGCACACCAAATGCCTCAAACAGTGGTTACTGGTTCATCCATCAACACTGTCCTGCACTGTCTTTTATTGCATACTATCAGGAGGGTGCTCCCATAAGGACAAACCAAAGGCTCATTTTTAAAATTTAATCCCTAGTTTAAACTATACTGCTTTCTGATAGTATTTTTTCTGTTTTTTCTCATAGTACCTTTAAAACATTCGTAGACTTGTCTCCCCAACACACGTAATTGTTGCCTAGAAAGTTTATTACATAGTTGTTAACTTTCAATGTTTCTAGTAGTCAGTTGGAATTTAATTATAGCAACTATCCAAATAAATCTGATTCTGTAGATTAAATAACAGCTACTCTTAAGTAAATAACATTTGAATATCCTCCCCCTTTCTCTGTCATACATAAATATTACTTGGAATACTAACAGCCTTACAAAACATGCCATTTTCAGCTGTTTGATCTCATTAAATACTGCTCTAGCAGTCACTTATTTTATTAGAACCCTAGGATCATTCGGAAAGGACCTCAGGAGGTCTCTAGTCCAACCTCCTGCTCAAAGCAGGCCTAGATATGATGAAATCCCATCTAGTTGGGATAGATACAGAATTACCCATTTTTTATATCATGGTGTCTGGAGCCTTGACATGGGACAGGAACAGGGTGATTAATGGCTGACGGCACTGAGCATTGTGCCTTTAAGCAGAGTGGGTCTTCTAATTCCAACCAGCATGGTCTAAGGAAACTGGTGTTACAGAATGATCATTTGGGGTTAACGTATGATATTTGGAACATCTGAAACCTGTTATTTTCCCTAGCTGAGGTTTATCCTGAAGCTTCATAAACTTTCCATTTTAAATTACAGAGCTTCCTTTTTTAACTATAATAAACTTTTATCTTAAAATGGTGTGTGCCTTTTAATCATTCCAAAGTATTTACTTTAATTAGGTTTTAAAAACCCTGCAGAAGACAGCACTGTTCCTAATTTTGGCTGTGAGAATTTGCTCTGCATTCAGCTAGCAGCAGTTCCTAATACCCTTGCTGAACTTCAGCCAAACAGAGCATTTGAGGCAAAGCAAGATGGCGTGAATTCAAAAAAGGATACTTGTTTTCATGAAAACATTGGTCCAGTTTCATGGCATTAGCTATAATCCACTGGTTTAGTAGAAGAAAAGTTTTCATCTTTCTTTCTCTACAGACATGCAGCATGCGGCATTCTTAGAGTGTCAATGTTTTCCTTGGTTTTCCCATGCATCATTAAAGATTTGAAGTTCAGAAATCCTGAGCATCCCCAACCTAGCAAAAACCCCTGAGATCTGCCAACAGTTACCCCTTAGCAAATCTG
This sequence comes from Acanthiza pusilla, assembly GCA_036630365.1. Classification (NCBI taxonomy): domain Eukaryota; kingdom Metazoa; phylum Chordata; class Aves; order Passeriformes; family Acanthizidae; genus Acanthiza; species Acanthiza pusilla. The sequence continues at coordinate 9,061,153 of JAXCHO010000019.1, forward strand.
GCTAAATGATATGTCTAACCAGAAAAAAAAAAGGGGAAGGGGGAGGGGGGAAGAAGAAAAAAGAAAAGAAAAATGAAAAGAAGAAAAGAAAAAGGAAAAGAAAAAAAAGAAAAAGGAAAAGAAAAAAAGAAAAAGGTTCTTATCTAGAGTTGCAGGAACTTCCTGTCTAAGGCTTCCTACCTGAGACTACGACAGCAGGAAAAACAAGATAACTAAGATTTTAACTGAGGTTATCAGTTAAAGTAACAGATAATCGAGCAGCTCAAAGCAAGTACTATCCCAAGACAAAAACCAAGATGCCTTCTTTCTCTGGCATTTTAAATCAAGGTAGTTAACTTGGCTGAGCCAGTCTGAGTTAATACAGGCTACAGCAAATTTTACAAGCCTAAGTCTTTTTTATCCAAGCACTCGCAGTAGTTCTGTCCCTTTTCTGGTGTGGGGTCTTGCAAACAGGATCTGAGATGGGAGAGAGACTATGGGCTGAGGTAATTTCTGCATCACTTTCTTACTTCAGCTGAGGTTCTCATACTGGACTAACTGCTGGCCACAGGCAGAGGTATTGAGATCAGCATGAAGAGCTGTGGGATTAATGTTCTGTTCATTCTGAAGAGATATTCTAGCAATGAAAAACTACTACTGCTTTTTCTTTAGGATACTTTTTCAGTGGGCTAGAATAACTTGAAAGCATTAACTCCTGCAGAGCCATTTTGTAAGAACTTTCTATTACTCCAGCTGTACAAGCAGAAAGTCCCTCCATCTGCAGACACACTCTGATATGAACAAAAGGGAAAGTTGTTTCCTCCAGTTCTTTTGGGTAATATTATGAGAAAAGATACCAACACAGTCAGGCCTATTGGCTCTTACCCTTCTACCACTCAATGCATCTGAAACTTCACCGGCTTTGAAAACAGATTTCTTGCAAACTGGACTGAGGAACAGGTTATCAGTGCTCATGCACATGGAAGAGTGAGTTGTTTCTTTGGCTGAGTCATAGACTTTGCACCTCAAATAGAGAAAATGAGAATCAAACTACCTCAATTTAAGGACCAGTTTAATGTAAGGGTCACAGAGCAATTGTGTCTCCCTGGAATGCTACCACTAGAAAAATTACGATGCTTGTAATACAGATTCCTCGGTTTAAGATTGCCCTATATTCAATGGTACGTAAGATCTCTGCATTAGCATTAGTCTCTTTTTCAGCTAGGCTTTGTTCTTGTCTGTGCTCTTAGATGTCTGTTCTGCACAGGAATAATGAGGCTAATAAACTTCACAGCTGTATGCTTGCCTAGTGACATTCAAGAATTACAGAAAGTGAATCATATTATTTATTAATCTGGCCTCTAGTCCTGATTTAGTCTCAGAACAATAGACTCTGGTTTCCCACCTAGAAAGAGCTAATGTAGCCCTTAGATGATAAAACTTAAAGTAGACTTATAACTGAAGGGTAAGAAACATCCAAATAAATCACACATTCTGAAAATGCCAACCTGACTTTTTTCCCAAATTTTGCTGAGCTGGGGCTAAATATGCTCTCACTTCTACTAGCACAAAGCCTTAGTTTGCACTAGCCTAAGCAATATAAGGACACATTGAATTTTAAACATATAATTCTCTTCTGCATGTCAGCATGGAACTACTAAAATACATAACATTTGCCATGTACTTAAGCATCTTGCTAGTGCAAGACCGAAAATAAAGCTGCATGCACTAAGGTCACTGCAGACTTTTAAACATTCAACCTGATAAGTTGCAAAATCAGTTCATGGGTTCTGACTGCTTTTTATATTACATGAATATGTGTTTCTCCTGCAGTGTGCAAACACCAGAAGCTAAATGCCTTTACCAATAATATTATTTATTACAACTCCTTTACAAACTGGTGCAGCACAACACTCTTGTCCACATGGAAAGCACAGATGAGGAAGACTATTTTGCCAATAACTAGCACCTTCTAACTAACTTAATTCACATCAACCATGCAAAGCCTGAGACAATTGTTGAAAGAATTCTGCCATCAACTTCTCTTTTGTGGGTTTTTTCTCAAAATTTAGAGCAGCACTGAGTAATTCAACAGAAAGAAAACAAAGAGAAGATGTTGACAACAGAGTGGAAGGAGGCTGAGAGAAGACTACTTTAGTTTTGTTCTATGCCTTGGAGCGTTTTCAACAGAAAATTCTAAGCTGTAGAAATTACTTTCTTTTTTCTATTTTTTATGTAAATAATCTTGGATTGACCTTCAAAATACTCTTTCAGGTATTTTTTTTTTCTATTGATCTTTCCTGGAGGAGGCAACTGAAACCAATATTGAGTCCTCTCTACAAAAAGAATTCACAGAATTTTGCATGAAAGAAGTGATGACTTAGTGGCATTACAACATCTTTCACATTTTCCTTGAAAACATTTATAGGAGTAAAACTGTGTTCACAAGAACATTAATAGAAAGGAACAGGACTGGGAATGCTCAAGTCATTCCAGGGTTCAGCAGGTATGTGATCAGGGAGAGGGAATCCTGCCACATGACTTAAGTGATGAGGTACACCATAAAACTCAACTACTTTTACCTGTAGCCATCCCAGGAAATTACCAAGTGATTCATAGGCTGAAACAAATAAAAAAATCAGTCAGGGAAGTTCAAGTAATTAAAGGAGTAAAGTCTTCTCTTGGAAACGTAATGCCTGAAGTTACAGTAACTGATGTTTCATTTGTTCCAACTGAAGCAGCAAAATTCAAAACTCAAAATGTCATTTGCAGAGTCCTTTTGTGGGATCCTTAACAACTAGAAACTTTCATAACCCCAGAGACTTCAGGGAACTCATAGATTTGTCTTGGCTTCCATAGAACTATACGGATTCAGACCAGCTAATCACCTGATCTTATGCAGTGGTTGATTCACTGCCAGTTTTTATTGTGCTTTTATGAATAATATCTAAGCACCTTGAGTTAAAAGTAGGCACTATTTGTTACACTGAAATAAATAGAAATAATAAGAGCAATTTGGCACTTTACTACAAAGTAGTATATAATTATAAGTCATTGGGAAATTCTGAGAGAAGCAATTTGGAACAAATGTTGCTTATACTAATGTTTAATATTTAGACTGCTGGGTCAACAGAAAGAGTTACAAGAGTCATTTATGGTGGCTAATTGAAGCCTATGAAAAATACATTTATACTCAGTAGTGCTCCCCTTTTTCATCTAATGGGCTTACTGATCTATAGATTCACTATTTGATCAGTGCATCTGGCCCCACAGGCTTCATGGTTTGCAAGCCACAACCTACTAATAAGCACCCTGCTGCCTGTTTGCTAAACAGATCAGTGCTGGCAGCCACCCAAAACTCTAGCCTTTGAAACTTAGAGCTTTTTTGACTTGCCCAACCTATTGTGTGGCAAGAAAGACAATAAACTATGAACCTCATAAATGCTGAGCAATTAAACATAAGTTAGTAATACAGCTGTGGTAACAGAGACTGCCTACCTCAATCCAATACAAGCCTCATTTGTTCTTTGTGTCATTCCTACTAAAAGCCAACCATAAGCAGCTTGCACAAACCCTAATGGTTGAAATTTCCTTGTAAACAAGATGGTGGCTGCCTACTAAGGGAAATCCATCATCCAAGTAGCAATAGGATTTTGCTTTCATGATCAGCAACAAAAGCATTCACTCAAGCTCCCAACCCTTATGTTTCAGCACACTGAGTAAACTTCCATTGTAGATGGAAGTGCAACTCCATGAGCTGAATGCCTCCCTTGCTTCTCTAGAGAAAAAGAGATTTGCTTGTGGAAACATGTTTTCAGACTCAGAAGCTTTCCTTTAAAGCTGAGGAGCACCAAATCAGCTTGGTTAATGGCCCACTCCAATTTGAGAACAGATCATAAAAGAATCAGATTCTGGTTTCACAACTAGATACTGCTCTAAGCACCCAGGAGTGAAATCTTCATTTCTACATGAGTCAGTTCTTCCTCGGCCTGGCCACTGTACAGCCTAGTAAAAATGTAATGCAAAAAATTACCCACAGATGCTCCAGGGACTACAAAACTGCTTAGGGAAAAGCACTCATGGAAAAAAGTTAATTCATCCTTCCTACTTTTCAATATTTTCAACTCAATAATAATTGTGACCTGTAAAGTAAATTCAGAATAGGCATTTTGCAGGAACTGCTAGAGGACAGAAAAAGGTAGGAAAATCTTCCTAAACTGCCATCCTTCTAAATACATTCTGTGTTTGATAAAAACAAAAATAGAAGAACTGAATACACAAGAGAGAGGGAAGTCTCCCATACCTAACAGCTCCATTTCTAAGCATTGAAGTTATTAGTTTTCAGCTGGATATTGGGTCAGACACTTTTCATGTATTTATGAACTATATTTGGTGCCCAGGGAACACTTTTGGAAGGAGAAGGGAGCTGCACTGTGTGCCAGGCTTATTAAACAAAACCAGTTGAAAATTCTACTTTCTTCAGACAGGACCAATATGATATGCTCTTGCAAAAAAGTAATTGTTCTTCATCCAGTCCAAAGTCTCTCTTTGAAGCTAAACAGCTACATTTTTAAAGTACAAAGGCAATCTAAAATCTTATTCATATCCATTAGAACCATTAGGTTAATTTTTCTAATTAAATTACTAAAGTATTTGCAGCATCTGTATATCAAGTGTGGCTAAAGAAGAGACCTCTAGCACAGCAGACCTTTATTTGACATATTTGTTCTCTGTCCTGGGCTTGTATGCCTCTTTATACAACAGTGCACATATCAAATGTGTCTGCGAAGGATGAGTGGCCATTTTGTTCCAGCAATGTCCTTCTTTGGGAAAGTAAGGGGTGTGAACATTAGGGCACAGGTATTTTCTTCTGGCTTATACTGAAAATCCTATTAGCTGAAAGGTTAAAATGAGTTGCTCATTTGTATACATCCCCAAAGTACACATCATCTGGGGAGCTCCTGGACTGGAATAGAAGGTGATTGTGTCTGTGTGCGCTGGCAGAACAACAGTTTATCACATAAGCTTACGGCTCCACAGAAATCATTCATTCTACCATTGTATTTCAAATGCTAAGCCAGAGAGGCCCCTGCAGGGATGGGGAGGGTGGTGCACATCCCAGATCACTCCATTTCAGTGCCTCCTTCAGAAAGGGCAACAATGTCATCTGCAGAAGAGGTTTTAGGGGTATACACATTAGTGCTAAAAACACGACAGAAGCTATCCAACAAGCAACTAATAACCAGTTCTAGCTAGTGCTAATCTTGGTTGGATCCAAACCTGTAACATACAGGGGAAACAATACTATGCAGTATCAATCCCCAGAGATCTTGGACCCTTACCTGAAATCTCTGAGACTGGATATTGCTGATCTAAGTTTTCTTCAAAGTACTAGTATCCTTATTTTGATAGAAAGCAAAATTATCTGTAATGCCTTCGTGTCTCATATGAAGCAATCTATCCAGAATGTTAATTGCTTGGATTTTACTCTGCCAGCAGTCCAGTCACAAGAGAAAAACAAGTAATCAATTTCCTTATTTGAAAGCCAGAAGCATATAATGTTTATTAATAGAGAGCATGGTTTACATACATTTTACTGTTATTGACCATAAAATGTTGTATACTATAAGCAAGGGTAAAATTTCTAACTAATTAGCCTGTGAAGATCATATTTAATTGAGTATATAAACTTAGGCTCTTTACAAATCTTTAGGGTCTTATTCATTAAGCGCATGCTCATGCAGTCTTTATGCTGAAACAGGATTTTGACACAATTCAAGGTTAAATAATCCACCCTGAGATTCACAAAATAGAACAGTTTACATGTTCCAGTTCTTTTAGCCTGTAAGAAAAGAATCAAGTGAAATATGATGCATCTTCTTTAGCCAAAGAACTCTAAATACATCCAGGGAAAAAAAGCTGTAATCGCCCAGATACTTTAAAAATGTCAGCAGGAGAAAAATAGCATTTGCAATATACGCTTTTATCTCCTGGTGCCCTGATTCAGAATACAGTTTTTTTAAACTCTTACAAGAAAAGCTCCTGCACGTGTTTTGCCTGGATCACCTATTGCCACTGTGCAGGCTGACAGTCTTGCTGTATTGATGACCTAATAGTTTGGACTTCCTTTCACAGTTCTCCTCTCAGCAAAACACTACAGCATACTTGTGCATAAATCTGCGAGCATTTTGTTTCAGTAAAATTATGTGGTAAAATGACTATATCTGACACAGGCCCATTCAATTGGAACAGCATTTAGTCATGGGCACCTAGGTGAGAAATGGCTAACCTCATAATTCTGCACTCAGTCCAGTCCTTGTTCAGGCAAACGTTCAAGTAGATTCCCTTAAGCCTTAGGCCATAATATAATTACACAAGTACTTGCCCATTTTAGTCCAAATCTTGCATCTGACTCAATCCTAGATCCCAAGCCAAACTGATGCCCTTGAGTTTTCCTATTAACTGAGTTCCTCAGGACCAGTGTGTCATCACCTGTATCAATACCTAGTTTGTATAAGCTGTGATTTAAGTAGCATTTCAGTCACAAAATGTTCAGAGTTTTGATCCTCTTTTTCATTTTGTTCCATTTTTATTTCAAAATACCTGTAAATAGAAGGCTGGTGTCGTAGTAACTAAGATGTGGTAACCAATATTCTGAGGAATGTGTTACTATTGGAAGACAAAAAATAAATTTTTGCAGAGAGACTGTAATGCTCTGATAATTCTGAATTAAGGATTTGATTTGTCATAATATCAGAATACAAAATAAATTATGGTTTTAAACTTAACAATTGTATTTGTGTCACCTTTTGGAGTCTCTCATATTTACATTGAATTCCTTAAATTAGATGTATTCCCACTTGTTTAGGTTGATGCTGCCCTCTTCTGAATATAGCAGATCATGACATTCACTACCCAGAAACTTCAGGATACTCAGAATGCAGGAAATTAGTTTTACAGCAATCGCCAAATAAGAAAAAAACCCAAAACTTTTCTTTTTAATCTCACATAACTCAACTTTAATCAGCATTTATTAGAAAGGACTTCACTAAGAAACTATTTTTATTCCAATTTGCATTTGGAATGTCAGCCTTTGAAACATCCAGAATCTGAGTTTCTCATTCATCCAGTGCAAGTAATGAAACTGAAGCAGACTTGTACAAATGTGAAACAATTTGAGAGTGCCTCACTCAAATTTGTAGAGGATTCTTTCCTGACCCCAAAATGGACACTATTCCTTCCTTAGTGGTCCTTTGACCACTCAAAGCAGATCACTGCATTTTTAGAAGTAATTGTTAATGTCTGTCATTACTCCCTATAATGGTACTATGAAGGTTTTATTTTTGTGTTCACACCCTCCAAGGTTTGATTTGAGTGTCATGCACAAACAAACTGATAATATGCCAAAATCACCAAGGTTCTTATGCCCTGGGCCATATAGTCATAGGAGTTATTCATAAAGCATACAAACATTGTTATTTTGGTGGGCTCAGCCTCACCAGTCCCACACAAGCCCAATGCTTACTGATCTCTTTGGAGTAGCTACTTCAGAGTGATTACTTGGAGGAGCAGACCTCTAGACAGCCAGCAATGGAATATCATATTTTTAGGGTAGTAAAACAGCTAAGTGCAGTTCACACAACCAAATGCCTGCCCAGACCAGTAAGAAGTTGTACCTTTGGCAAAACCAGTTATTTCAAAACTCATTCCTGCTAATCAAAGAAAAATGACAGTTTAAAGCTATGAAACATTCAAATAAACTACGAATTATGATCATGTGGAAATAAGCTACTGTTCTGACAAGATACTAATGACTTTTAATACACAGCCCAGATAATCTTGGAAATTGTGTATCATCTGCAACACTGAATTTTGAGATTATTTGTAACAAAAAGTGTTTAGACCAATATAGAGGTGCAAACCTTAGCAGTTTTCCAAAGGGCACTCCTGTGTGTGTATCTAAAGTGGAGCCTGAAGAGTTAGGGCAAGCAAATGCTCCAACAGTAATTTCTCTGAGAAGGGGGTGTAACAGCAGAGCAAGCAGGACAGTCTAGAGACACATCTGGTGCTGAATTCCCTGGCACTTTCTGGCACTGCCATGCAAAATTGAAGTGGATGAAAGGAGTCATTTGAAGAAACAGGGAATTAAAGAAGAAACTGAATTTAACTTACTATGCTCACTGAAAATGAAATGGCTAGGCCCTAACACTACAGGAAATACAAAAACATTCCTCAGGATGTTAATTTGGTTTTTCTCCCCCCAGTTCAGAAGACTAAAGCCAACGTTTTCAAGTTTGGAATTAGCAAGCTGGTAACTAGGAATCTTCTAACTGCATTTCCAAGATTAATTTCATTTACTTGCAGAACTAGACTCTTCTCTTAAGAAAAAAATGAAATTGTCATGTGGCTCCAGGTATAAAGGTAAAAAGGCAATAGTCTTGCTAAAAAATGCTCTTCTTTTACTAGTGCTAAGCTATTACCATGTTAAATGTACTAATATCCCCTGTTTGCTCCACATCACAAAATCGGTTCTTGGGCAATGCAGTCAAGTATGCCAGCAGTTACACTTTTTGCTGTTCTGCATTAATTTAAAAATTAAATTTTACTTCTAGTTTGGTTTACTATTTTTCCTAATTAAATATTACTTCAGGATGAGGCATTATCTGCTTCCTTCAGGATATAAATTTGTCATGATATATGGAGTGATAACAGATATAATGCTAACAGGTACTAAAATCAAACAGTGCAAAGTTGCTTTTGGATTAAAAAAAAAAAAAAACAAAGATAAAACAATTACAATTCTTTGATGCTAACAACAGGCTTGTCTGCATTCAAATAGTTAACTATCTCTGGCCAGAAATATCTTATTTGTTGAAATAACACAGAAGGGAATTGCTTACCAAAAGAAATGGAGCAGAGATCGAAAATTGCTCAGCTATCTGATATGAGAAATAAATGAAGGTGAGAGTGGTTTCTCTACTTCTCTACCCATGGAGTTAAATGTGGGACCACACAGACAGCCATAATAAAAGCCACCTGATACCTGGCCTAAGGCACTGATTATTAATATATTAAAGCTCCTTCCCCAAGCAGTAACTTTGTAATAAAGACAGTACATCACTGGAAGTCAAAAGGGTTGACCCATTAGGCAGAGTATGTGGATGTGCCTGCAATTTTGCACATGTGTTCTGGCATAGCCTGTCTTAACAAAGATGCCAGACTTGGGTCAGAGCCCATTCATTTCCTTTATAATATCTCATATTACAAGCCTCAGTAGGACTGAAAGATCACTGTTAAAATTCAAGACTCCGATTTGCAAGCCACCTACAGTGTTTGATGCCCAGCTTCTATTCATCTAAATGGGATTTTAACTCACAAATACTTTAAGTAGCATTGGAAATCTCAGCCCAAATCTCTGACCTCATTTTAGGCCCATTAGAAACTTTCATTATCTCCAAAGAAAGCTTGATTGGGATTCATAATTAATTCTACCACGCATGTCAAATTACACTGGCAATATCTCAGCCAATTCTCTGTAGCACCCCAAGTTCATCAAATCAGGTCTTTAAACTGATGGTGAATTATTTAACCACCACACCAGAGCCAGCATATCACAGGGGCCTCAATAGCTTCTATTTGTGTTCTGAATATGCCCATAGCAGTTGTTGAAGTGTGAATAACAATTTCCATAGAGACCTTCTTTGCCTTCCTGTAATAAGCAAAAGCTGGAGGAATGCAAACAAACTGGGTGTTCTATAATTTGCACATCTCTACCTTAAGAGTCATAACAATCACCATTGGAAGAATTGCTTCACCGGGGAAGAGCCACACCGACCACCTGAAAAGCAGTCAGGTCAAAGTAACCACTTTGGCCGGTGATTACTGTTCAGGCACATTGCCAGGATTTTCCATGAAAAGAGCAATGTCAGTCAATATTTTCAAAATATGTTTTTGCCCATCATATTTCAGTATCATAAAAATTACTTGATGTAGAAGTGCTATTTTTTTAATATATTACATGAAAACTGAATAAATTTGGTCCAAAAATGTTCATTCACTGCTAACAGAACTCAAAAACTGAAAAGCAGTTTTGAATAAATTTGAAATATACTTTAAAAGCCTACTGTAGTTAAGGAATAATATATAAAATTAACAAACTTTAAAGTAATAAAAACACAAAATGAAAACGGCACAAAATTTTAGAAGGCCTGAAGTCAACTTTGAAGCACTTTAAAAACAGGCATATGTTAAAAACTTTGATTCATTTTTCAAATATACTCTGTTGAACAGAGAGACTGAGGAAAATAGATAACCTTGAGCAGCTTTAGAATTCACTGATTTGATTAATGCTTTGTTTGACAAAAACTCCCCAATGCAAACTACGTAACATCTTCAACCTACTGATTGCAGAGAATGTTGTCAGCAAAACTAGTTCATGAGAACTGCTTAAATATTATCCCGTTATGCACGTGCATCAGGCAGAGATTACGCAAGTTGATAAAAGGTACAAACATTGCATGAACAAAGGTGAAGCCTTGGCTCTACAGAGATGAAGAGCCACTTTCATCAATTTCTGTAATGAAGGCAAAATTTCTTCAAATTTATATATCAAACTCATGATCATCTCTGGTCTTATTGCCATACGGACCTAGATCCAAAAATGAGCAGTGAAAAATACATGCTTTGTCCTCCCCACCCCGCTCATGCGAAAACATAAAAGTCACTTTACAAAGTTATAAAATGGAATCCTCCTGAGGCTCCCAAAGCTATTCCCCACTCCACCAGTATCTGCCAGTTCTTCTCCCTACCTCCTTGTTTTTATGAAAGCAGACTGGCAGTGGGAGTCAGAGGGAATTTACCACTTCCTTCCATGGAAACAAAGTTCCATCCCCGGTCCCCTCATTGCCTGTCAAGTTTTGAAAGAAGTGTTGCTAGAGGCAGGAATGCTTAAAAAAAGCCCAGCAGATTTCTAAAGTCAGCTTTATAAGTGTTCTTTAAGAGCTTCCCTGAGGTGTTTACGGCTTATATTGCTCAATTAGCAATTTTATATTGCAGTATTTTCTTCAAAAGCAATCTTTGACTAATTGTAAATTCTTAGAAATAAGCTTCACCTTTTAAAAGTCCTATTTTTACAGCTGCAATAAAGTCCTCTAGGGCACATATTATAAGCCATAATGGCACATGACTGGACTTCAACACTCACCCCATCATCATCATGGGTGTCTCCAACTAATTAGCTGTACCCTAGTAACAAGCTGATGTTAGCACCTGTTCTCACAAAATGGATTTTAATAGAAATGGGGCCAAACTGAATGCATCTGGGGAAGTTCAGTTCTGAGGGCTGGCTGAGTCCCTCATAAACAGGGGAAGGTTTTATAAAATCTCAGTGTGCACAGATCCCAGTGTTTAGTGGTTTTGTCACTGAAGTTCAGTTAAACTATTTGAATGTCCAGCCCAAAGTACATTTCATTCTCCTTATATGCTGGACAGGTATGCATGAAAGCCATGAAAACAGAGGGAGCTGAAGTTCTGAATCTTTAAAGTCAGCACCAGCATCTAGGTCTTGCAATAAATGCTTCCAGGTTGAGTTCAGTTTTGAAAAAATTATTTTGATTTTGTATATGGTGTTTTTACTTGACTATAATAGAAGAACTAAAATTTTATGTCTTAATTAGAAAGTAACATTCTCCCCATAGTCACTTGTGTTACAATAGGTAAATATAATACATATTGCAGGAGACTTAAGCTCATCCGAAACAGTCTAATCTATTTTGCATAAAGAAAACTTTTTCACCTTCCTTTTTTCTACTTACATAAATAAACATTACAGCTATGCTCACAGTGAGTTAATGAAAGAAATAATTTCAGTCAAGGCAAATCTTAATACCTCCATACTATACTCTTTGAGGTATCAATAGATCAGTCACTTCTACTTATGCCTGTTGGTTTCCATTTTGATAGGCATGTTTGGTGTTATCCAGACTATACTTTATATGCTCTCCTCATTGAGTTTATACAAATGAGAAGTCACCATTCTTTAGCCTGAGCTGCACAGCAGAACTGGGGCTCCCATTCAGTACAGCAGACAAACACAGCCCGAACTTCAAAGCCAAAGGTACTCACACTGACGCAGCTCAACTGTTCCCATAGTTTCCTCTTGCTTGTGTATTGGTAAAGTCAGATTCATGCTACGCATCTGCTTATCAACTGATACTGCATAAAGACAGTGAGCTCTCTGAGTGAAATCTGCTATCAGAGTGAAATAAAATATTTATCTAATACATTTATAAACATTTAGGATACAACTCTAGCTATAAGAGATCTATTAAAAATCATAAAACCAGATTCATTATATGCCAAATTTCCAAGATAAGACCAAAAATATTTGATTAATAATACTGGGGCACAGCAAAATGTTTAAATGATGAAATATTAATACCCTTCTAAAGAAAAAAGAAAATGCAGAAATGAGGCAAGCCATGAACATGAGGAAATGATCCATCTTTTCTAAAGTTTAGGATTCAGGGTAGCACCCATAACCAGTGTATGAAAGGCCAGAGCACTGCAACTGAGAGATGAACACAAAACTTGAAATGTCCAGAGCTTTATGCTAGCTAGCCTAGTTCCCTTCATAAAATCCCTCTTTTCATGAAGTATAATGTGACTGACATTAAGAAAAGTTGTGAATCATTCACTAATAACATATCAACTTCTCAGAATCCTGACTTGGAAAAAAATTTAGTGCTTAAGAGGCTTCACTATGCATTTCATAGTGAAGTATATACAATTATGCAAGTCTCCTCACTAATGTACTATGACGCTCTTTTCTGTAGCGGAGAAGACTGATTCCCATCAGACCATGCACTGTGGTCTGGAAGAAGACAGGACAAATAATCAAGATGCTTGCTCCTCCTGCTCTTAAAAACTCCCAAATGAAGTGCTAGGATTGCTGAATGACATGAACAGAGCAGCACAATCATCCAGACACACACCCCAAGAAAACAAAGTAATGCCTTGCTTCTCAGCTCATGTTAACCTGCATAGATCCACTGCAGTAGAAAAAGCTGACATTTATTTTTGCCAGCTGAAAATCTGCGTTGAACCTTAAAGGAGCTTGAGAACACAGCTGAATATCAGATGCCTTCAATTTAAGGTAGCTACCATTGTCCAGCTGAGCTCTTTATTAGAAAGCTCTATTCCTTGTGTAACTGAACACTGTTTTATAACACTGATACATACAGCGGCTGTCCAAAGCATAGGCTTTGTGTTTGGAGAGATCTAAATATATTAGCCAACTTAATATCAATGGTCAAAAAGCAGAGACTCTCCCTGAAGGTAAAGAACACCCTCTTAATGAAAAAAAACCTTGCAATAATCTTAGATCCATCTTCAATTTAGACCTTGTATTTTCCCCTGTTGTCAGAGTTTCAATCGGCTTTGCTATGAGCTCTGGATTTCAATTTACGGAGCATTAGCCCTAGGCTCCTCATCAGCATCTTCAGGTCTACTGGGACCTGCATTCCAAAATGCTGAGCAGTTGGAAGAAAGTCAACAAAATCCTGAGTGACAAACAAAGCAGACCAGTTGCTCAAAATCCTGAGTGACAAACAAAGCAGAGCAGTTGCCCCAAACACCCCCAATAGAAATGGAGTATTTGCCCAAAATTCAAGAGTCCTAGGTAGATCAAAAACCATAAAGGCCAAAATAGTCTGAAGATGTTGACAGGAAACCGTCCCTAAGATAGAATGTTTACCAGTTAATTCAACCAGGAAAGACTAAAATATTGAAAACCAAAACCATCCAGATGGAGGATTCAAAATCATAGGTATGCAGAGATTCTACACATTTTTGTAGCTATTATTACAACATGCCGCATAAAGTACAGATAAGATGCATTACAATAGGGAACAAGTACACAAGAATCATGAGGGACACTGCAAACAAAAGTGATTAGATCTCTGCTGGCTTCTGTCAGTAAGCAGCCTTCTTAAAACAAAGGTGCATGCCCATATATAAATCCTTGCCTTCCATTACAGCCTACCAGTCCAAACACTAAAGAAGAATTTGCAGTGTGCTCCTTCTTGGCACTGACAGCACATGGCAGCTGCAAAGCTTGTAGTCAGTGAATTTTGCAGCTGGTCTGGTAGCAGTTGGCAAAAACCTAGTGTCCAGATGGACATTAAATTTGCATTATTTATAATACTTCAAAAGCAAATAAACCTATATGAAAGTGACTTATAAGGATGTTTATTTAGGGACTTATTTCTGACAGTTCTGAAGCCATTTTCATTCAAGCAATGCTTAGATGCTGAAAGCTTTACTTAGGAAAAGTTCCACTCTCTTGATCATTGTTAGCCCTTACATAAAACACATGTGGAAGAACAGGTAAGTCCTGTACTTTTCTCGGATTATGACCTACAAGTTAGTAGACCCATTCACAACCATAGTGCTTTTGTTCAAGAGCATATATTGTATAAGGATCTGGCTGCTGAAGTCTTCCTACTTGCAATGTCAAAGAATGGAGAAGAAGCAGGCTACAATTTATAGTTTCCAAATTAAAAAGTAAACTAGAAGGACAAGTCACTAGGAAAGGCATCCTGCTTTTGGCTGGGAAAGTGTTAATTTTCTTCCTAGCTGGCACAGTGCTGTATTTTGAGCTCAATATGATAGTAACATTGATAACACACTGATGGCTTGGTTTTTGCTAAGTGTCTAAATCAAGGACACTTCCGCTCCCCATGCTCTGCCTGCGAGGAGCTGCACAAGAAGCTAGGAGGGAGCATGGCTGAGAGCTGACCCAAACTGGCCACAGGGATATTCCATAACATAGAACATCATGTCTGGTATAGAAACTGCAGGGGTTGGGCCAAGAGAGTCTGATCACTGTTCAGGGATGGACTGGGCATCAGTCAGCAGGCAGTGAGCAACTGTGTTGGGCATCACTTGTTTCTTTTGGGTTTTATTCTTTCTCTCCTTTTCGTTGCAATTATTATTATCATTAAAATAGTTAAGTTTTGTCTTGTTTCAGGTATTAAACTGTACTTATCTCAACCCACAAGTTGCACCTTTTTCCTGATTCTCCTCCCCACGGTGGGTGGGGTGGCTGGGGGCGGGTGGCCAAGTGCCTGCAGAGTACTTAGCTGCCAGCTGGGGTTAAACCACCAGAGGCCAGTGCCTGACGGACTGTGTGACAGGAAGAGCTACATCACTCCAGACTACACTAATAGGTTTCCTATAACATTCCCATCTCCCAGCCAACTTTGAAAATATCCCTTTATCACATGGATGGTAAGGCCCACAATATTCATCACTCTTCAGAATTCATAGACAGTAATTCTTTATATTGAAAGTCCTTTAACTTTGCACAACTGGGACAAATTACTGTAATGGAAAATGATGAGGCATGTCCTTTTTTTGAACAACTTGAACTGAGAAATAATATATTTTGCTTTGAAACTGATAGCCTTTAAAAAGAAGGTAATATTCATTTATATCTTCAGTTCTCAGCATTTTGGGACCATGATTATACAATCCATTTTGCTAATAAAGGCTTTCAAAAATCTAAACTAAAACTCTCTGAAAACAGGTCACTGGAAGACCACTTTTGTTGCTATAGAATGACAAATCAAGATTTCTTTAGGCCCAAGCAGTAGAACAACCAAGCGCATTGTCTCTTCCTGAAGCTACTGTCAGATTAAAGCATTGATACTGCTTTAGTCCCTTCTCAATACCAGCTATGAGTACATAATCATTTGTATCAGTTTTATTCTCTCCTCATTCAGCTCAGGAGATAAAACATACTAATAAGATCTTCAAGCATGTGAACCAACCATATAGAATACACCACCACAAAACTCCGTAGTATTTTGACAGCATAAGCAGACTATATGGCCCATGGTATTTTAACACTCCAAGGTCATTTGACATAAAAATTACTCATTCCTAGATTCCACATCATTAAACACCCGATTCTGTTCACTGAAAAGAGCATAAACTTCACTGGGATAAAAATTATTAAATCAGCCATGACAGCTTTGCTATAGATTTGCTACTCCAGTATAAATAAGAGTGCCAGTCACAAGACCAATAGGATATAGTTGAACAACACATCTCAAGTAGTGGCTGCTAACCACAGTTAGATAGCTGTTCAATGGAGAGGACAGTTCCAGTCTAACAATAAGGCACTTCAGAGGCACATGGTGCTGAAGGCTGTGTTGTTAGCACTGCTGTCTGTACCATAACACCACTGATTCTACAGCCTGCAACAACTATTTCTACCTTCATATTACTGAGCTCTGCAGTAACAAAAAGGGCCATACTTAATAATTATGGTATCGTGCATGGAAGAATGCAACATTGGCTTGCTGTTAAGCTTCCATTTGGAAAAAATCATGCCAGAAATACAAAATGTGTACAGAAAAGCACAACTTAGTTACAGTAGCACAACAGAAAGAGCAAGGAGGTTTTAAGAAGCCATTAAAGCCAGACATCCCAAATTAAGAATTTACACCAGGTTTCTAACCTTTCCAAGATACTAAAGTGCATGAGCCAAAGCCTCTGTAGACAAGTGTTACTTCAAGCTACACAGCTTTGGATCACACCTCCAATCAGACTCCAGCAGGCCTTCCCTTAACACAATGCTTTGGCTTCATATACAGAAGAGGATTGCAGTCTAACATGAGTCAAGGCAAATCCCTCAAAAAGGCCAGATCTCCCATTCCACTGTCACACCATTACTGAGAAATTCCTACAAAAATACGTTGCTATCGTGGGTGATGTTAACTTCAGCAACAGTGCTGAAGTTAAGACTGCTGATCTCATGCTATGAAACCCTAATGTTTCTTTGCAAAATAGAAATTGTTTTCAAACTTTAGTGTATGGCACAGGCAAAGCATGAAAAATGAGGAAAACAAAGAGCCCTAGAGACAAGCATAGTCTCAACAACAACTAGCTTCATGATTCTGAAGGAAAAAAAAGTGTTTCCTGAGGTGGTAGCTGAAAGAGGGTTTGTTTAGTTCAAGGAAGCTACTTCCTATTGTTTGCCTACTCCTTCGTTCTAAAAAGCAGGACTTAACTCTGAAAGGATACAGTAATAGGCTTTTTTGGCAGGTGTTTTTTGGGTTCTTTTGGTTTTGTTTTTTTGGGGGTTTTTTTGCATTTTCCAAACTACTTTTTGTGTCTGTCCTATCAATGGAAGAGTTATTTCAAAAGGATTCAGCATTCATTGTCACTTCCAATGCACTGACTACTGAGGTTCTCTCTACAGTGCAGAGATAAACTACCATTTGACTACAAATGAAATAAACTCATGAGGAGTTTTGAATGCTCCATAGTAATTCAAAAGTTAGTACATAAGATTGTTATATCAGACATCCAAGTTCTTGAAGCTTGCATCTTTGCACAAGACTTTGTGAGCAACATCCTAAGCATTTGGCATGACATCAAAGTGAAGACAAGGTCTTCAGCCAGTATAGCATAGCTCCATCAGCTTTGTACTACAGTATCAGCTACCTTTTGATAGTCTCTATTAATAGAGGAGTACATGATTTCTCATTTGGGCAAGGAAATTTTACTGGATGACATAAAAGAGATATAGTCTTATTCTTCAAAATTAAACTGTATGCAGAGTTAATGCATAAGAATGCCCTTATTGTAAATGCATCAATTGTCACTCTCAACACATGTTTTACATTTGGCACAGCAACAATACAAAAGGGTTTACAAAATGGATTGGAGCCAACAGATGGCTCCTCCAAGCTATCAGTATCAGAATCCTACTCAGTTCCCACTCCTTCCCAGAAAAAGTCTGGTAAAACAGATTGGGATGATGCCTAAGTACATACAAATGATGATTTACATCTGGTTTGTATGTATGTGCATATACAGACATACGTGTAAGTCTATATCAAAACATGTAGACATGTGCAATATACTGTGCTCAGGTATCTGGGCTCCTCAGCTAAGACCCTCCCAAAACCAAACTTCATGTAAAGAATTTTTTTCTGTTCGGTACACATATTTCATTGAAAGACAAGGTTATTTAGAGAAGACATCTTGTTAGTAGATATTCTGGTTTCTGCTACCAGAGTATTCCACTTTTACAGACCAGTTTTTTTGTTCCATATCTTGCCTGAAGGCCTGCCAGAGCAAGGACTGCAACACCAGCTATGCTTAGGCCAAGCTGGGGGAAGCTGTTCAGCCATTCTCTGAAAGGGGTCAGGAATAAGTACTTTGGAGATGCGTGGCAAAAGCAAAGGCCCCATGATGGAAGCACTGTTTTGAGTTGGTGACTGCCACTTCCCACATTTCAGAAAAGAATTTCTCTCTGGCATTGCCATGAGGAAATTACTTCATTCTGACAAAAAAGAGCAGCTCTTCTACTTAAATCTCATTAGTTGAATTGCCCCCTTTTTTTTGTGCTAATCACCACTGTTAATGCTAGAAATGAAGCATGTGCCTTAGTTGTAATGTAAATATTGCCAGATATGACTTGTTGAGATGACTACTTGCATGCTTCCAGCTGGAGCCCATTTCGCTCCTAAATGCCATCAATAAAAACAGGATCTATCCTATACGTGTGATTCTAGCTAGAGTAATGTACATATGGTTCTCTTGAAATTGTTCCTTGCTTATTTATTTTTGTAACACTGATATTTACGACACACTACACATCTATACTATAAGTCTCTAGAAAAACACTACGAGTATACGCTGCAGATAACTTTTACAGATAAAATTCATATTAAC
This sequence comes from Acanthiza pusilla, assembly GCA_036630365.1. Lineage (NCBI taxonomy): Eukaryota > Metazoa > Chordata > Aves > Passeriformes > Acanthizidae > Acanthiza > Acanthiza pusilla. The sequence continues at coordinate 9,079,879 of JAXCHO010000019.1, forward strand.
TCCAACAACTCCAAAAAGGCCAACAACACACCTGTTTAGAAATAGGAGAGCGTGAAGGGTTTCCATTTCAGATCAGTAATTTTTTACCTTACAAAGGTCAACCACACCTCACCAGCAGACTTTCACTTCTTTAGCTTTGTCTCCAAGAATCCCAGCTGGAACCAAAAGCCTTGCAAGAAGGCCCTTCAAAAGCAAAAACACTGTGCCATTCCCTACCCATTTTCTCAGGCAAGCAGAGGGCACATGATACTCGCTTGCTTAGAATTTGAGGTTTGTATGAGTTATCCTTCCTCCTAAAGACATCATCCAAGAAACAAACACCATATCTTTCCTACTCCGTTGTCCAGTTGATACAACTGATCAGCAAAGGCCCACACCTGGAAGTATTTGTGCTAGAAACCACTCAGGTCTTTTCTGTCTGGCTTAGGAAAAGAGCAAAGTGCAGCCATTTTTCCACAGCCAAAAAGGGGTCCACAGACATGCCAGAACACATAGGTCAACATCAGCAACTAAGGAAATCAGAGGAACTTCCATATGACCCATTCCGAAAACAGTTGTAGAGCTGAGATATGACAAGGAAGCTTCTTCACCAGAGAGGCTCTCACTTCCATGAGAAGAAAAATTTCTAAATCAAAGTTCAAATCAAAGTACTTTCTGCTTTCCGGAAGACATCAGGCTATGACTAACACACCATAGCTTATTAGAAAACAAAACTAGAGTTCCATTATCTATAAAGACAATCTTTCAACCAAAAACATATGGAATGAGAAATTGAACAACCCATTCAGGTTTTGAGGAGCACCATAGACAACTGCTAAATAGAACAGCATGAAAAAAAAACCCAATATTGCTCTCTTACTACATGAGATTGGAAAGGTCTTCTATTAAACACATTTTCTAACAAAGGTCATTGCTAATCACCTTATGAATACAAAGGGAAGCAGCTACTTTCTCACTTCCTGTGGTTGGAATTAGTTTTGCCAATAAGTCAAGGACCCCCAAAAAGTTTTCTTTCAGTTCTCAGCCTTGATAGAAATTTCTTGAATGGGCTTTAGAAAAAGTTCTAATTACAACTGGGAATTAATTATAACTGGCAATTTCCTCATTGAATGGATTTTCGTTGGAGAATGCTGATCCATAACAATTTCCTTAAACATCATTGTATGTTCAACAAAATTCTGCTGAAACACTGGCAATTCTCCTGCCAGCTCACCTGGGAAGAATGGGATCTTCAGATTCAGTTTTACTATAAGGATCTGTTTATGCAAGGAGATTTCACACGATATCTCCCAGGAGCTGAGGTCAGCTGTCTGCTCCACTTCAGTAACAAGAAGAAAACAAATTGTATTTTCAGGACTTTCAAGAACATTAATATTCTAGAATTCCCTTTCTGTGTGAAGCATTAGAATTTCGTTTTTTTCTTCCCTACCAGCATAACTTCCTGCAGCTTCCTGAAGTTCTTGTGGATATTTCCATGGAACAAAACGTCTGAATTCCCACTAATTCTCCTTTCAATCTCTTTGGGCCATGCTCACTTCTAGCTTGTGTGCCATTCATACCACAGCGATTGTCCACATAACACAGGGCTCCACATCTCCATGAACAAGGGTGCATGACCTGGGATAGAAGATGGCTTGAACTAAGGAAGCCTTTCTCCCCCTTGGCCACTACAGCTGAAATACTGAATACAGACCTCGGTGCTCCGGCAAATTCTGTCACATGCCAGTTGTCACTCTCCCTTCTCACTCTTTCAGTCTTGGATGACTTTAAAACACTCCAAGAGAGAGTTATCTTTTATTCTGTGCTAATTTGTAGCCTTTGGGAAAAGCTACAATAAGGGAAGATCTAAGAAGAGCCTTGTTAGTAAATTCCTCCCAAGTTCATAATTGTTAGGATAAACAGTAAAGGGGGAAAGAAGACCTGTCAATTATAATTTTTAATTAGAAATACAGCTTAGAAGTGTTGTCAAATGGAGCTATACTGAGGCACAATGTTAAAAGTACAGGAACAGATCCCCAGGTTGTTAGAGATCTTTGGAAATCATTGGCCCTGCTCTGTGTTGTCCAATAATTTAAGCAGACAGAAAGAATCCAAACCATGTGTAAATTAAAACAGTTCCTGTATTTAAGCACGTTTAGGGCAAGGAATACAAGAATTCAAGAATTTCTAAATCTATTCTCTAAGAAGCCAGAAAAATGAGAATAAAATGTGAAATATTGGTTTGTTATTTTAAATCATCAACAGAATTAAGACTTAGAAAGTAACACCATAGAACTTTGATTTAACTGCTATGGCAACTTGCATAGAAGTTTTACAGAGTGGTTCTAGGAGTTCTCTTATCAAACAAAAATGTCCTGAATAAAATTTAAAGAGAAATTTTCATTTCAGTATGTTGTACCAACTTATCTAAGAGTAGTATAAGATGTAACATTAATTTAATATAACATCCACATCATATTGAAGCATTTGAAGCTATTCATTTAGGGATATGGAATTGGGGAGAGGACCTTTTAAGTTACAGATCAAATCTATGGCTGATTCAATCTTATCCTACTCAAATTTCTCAAGTCATCAATTAAAAGTATGAGGGTTTCCTTACTCCCACTACTCTAACGATGTCTGAAGCCTCACTCTTCAGTTGGCAGTTTGTAGCTTTCTACAAAGTTCCTGACAAAACTTACTTATCCCCACATTGTCTTTTTGCTCTTTATCAACATTTTCTTTCAGTTGAAATAACTTTTCTTCTTTGGTATTTATTTAATCTCTGGTTTCTCCATATAGAAAGCTGTCATACTCTCTCCATTTTCACTTTGCTATGCAAAACAAGCCATTAATAACTTGCAAGCAAAAAAATACACACATACGTAAAAATACATATAAACTATATATACACACAAAAATGTAGCAAATATAAGCATATATTCACACACATGTACATAATTATGAAGGAATAGGATTGTGTCAAATTAGATTATATAACTAAAGAAAAGTATGAATTTTCAAATACGAAAAATGTAGTTTTATAGACTATTTTCATTGCCTGGGTTGAGATAAAGGTCAATCAATTGGAATGAAATGGCACACAGCCATAAAATGAGATGCTTATACATATAACTTATAGGAATAATTCAAACATGTTTGGGACAGGCAATTATGTCTAGTAGTAGCTGGAACTCATAGTACTTCAGGAAAAGGTGATTGCAGTAAAAGTTTAAGACCTATAAATCCTGTTGATGTTCTGAAAACTAGAGATCTCTTCTTTGTACACTTCCCCACTGCAATGAAACAATAATTCTTGTAGCCACAGAACAGCCTCAAATTTTGAGGCTCAAGTTGTTCAGTACCATGTAACAGAATTTCAACATTTAATTATAGACTTGCTCTTACACATTTTAAGAGCATCACTTAACACTAACTGAATTTCTCTGAATATGAGAAATGGGAAACAAAATTCTACCTTCTCAGTCTGTCTATAATAGTTATTTCTTTTCAGACCACCACATTCTTTCTTAATCAGCCACAACCAAAACCAAAGACAGTATTTTCAATATTTTCCAGCCTCCTCTCCTCTGAAAAACTTGGTGGTTTTTAACTACTTGGTCTCCAAACTCGTTAGTTTTCTCTTACATAAAACTGACCAGAGAACAGCAATTCAAATAAATGCAAGTCTTAGTTTTTTACAATGGCATTTTAACGCTTACATAGTGTTCTTCTCTGTGCAATGTAATACTTTCTTTATTCTTTGGGATACAGCTCAACAATGAGCAAGAATTCAGCTCACTTTTCAAATTTACTCTAGGTTGTAACTGGACTGACTCACAAGAGCGTTTCAGACATATTCAAAGATGGAACTTTACTGCATTGTCACCCATAAAGAGCACAATCAGCAGTTGATAATGGCACAAAAGTAGTCAACATTCTCCAACCAATCACAGTAAAAATGAGCAGCAGAGCTATTCCCTCAACTAACAGGTATTCAATTCAGTGGGCTCCACAGAACTAGACAGTTTTGTCATTTGATTGGTATTCCATAAGTTTTAATTACTTAGAAGGATATTGGAAAAATATGGCCAATGAAAGTGCAATGCACAATGCTTGCCGTGTACCATGTATGTTTGTTTTCATCCTACCCTCTGCAAATACAAAGAAAAACAGAACTTCCATTTGCATTTAGGCTTTACAGAGGTCAAGAAAAAATGAATTTGCTAGTGAGGAGTAATTAGATGATTAAGGTGACAGAGCATAACACATGCCTTCAATGGGCTCTGACCTGCTATCAAAATGAAGTAGTTGCAGCATTAAACTGAATTGCCACTTATTGTATGCATTTACTGAAAACTCATTTTGAGGTGATTTATCTAATATGCATCTCCTTAAGAACAGCATGAATACTGTTTTATCATCATACCATCTTCTTAGGAGGCTGTTGATTACCCAAAAGACTCAAAAATTGGCCATATCATGTTTTCACATGATGAAAGCAACTCCTCATTCATGCTACAAGTCCTAATTTCTCCAGCTCCTTTTATACCTCTCACTCTTTTGAAAGATAGTAAATCAGTTCAGAGAGAACTACATGCATAAACAGTTGGTTAGAAATAGAGCAAGGGAGAAATGATGGGAATGATCAGATGGTTGGAATGAGAGTGTAATTACCTCTGAGCAGCAGCATTGCTTCTTGTCAGTTTAAGCAGTTTGTGGAATTACAAAGTTACTTTGCAAGCTGAAGATGTTTTTAGTAGTTTGAGAAGCCACTGAAGCCTTGCTCAAACAAACATAACAGATTAACAGCATGGCTATGTACTTTGGAAGAATGAATGTCCTTCTGGCAGTAATTGTTTGTAATTAGAAAACCTGTCTGTCTGATAATTGTTATCCAGTTATCTGATCTTGGACACAATTATACAAAGCTAGTGTCCAGGTTTCAGCACACAACTGGGGATTCCAATTCATATATTTAGACTGATTAACTGGCATGAATCCCATCAGCTCCACTGCCAAGGTTACCTCAGTGAAACCTACTTCATCATGAGCGGTTCACTGTGTTCCATCCAGTAACTCAAATTATATCAACATCTTCTTAGTCAGAAACCAAACATTAAAAATTGAAAAGCTCTCAGGTCTACAATTTAAATGGCCACCTTATTTAAAGTGTCATGGGCTTTGAACCCTCAATGACTGCAAAATGTGCATGATCTGAAAAATAACACTAATGCAAACCTAATGTTGCCCTTGCACAGTTCCTTGAGGAATTCAATGTGAAATAGTCCAAGAATAAAGAAACCTACATTTAAATTTCATTAAAAATTAAGTATCATAACAGAACCAACAGCAAAACAGCATTAACTTAAGGCAGCATTTCTGAGCATATGATGAAGTAATAGTTTTCACTGAAGGAGGTATGCTTGAATATTTGTATGCACATTCATATGCTTTATATTTATACATACACATAAAACCAAAAGTTCTACTTATATTACAATGCATTTCATTATGTTACAAATAGCAGAGAATGCAGCCTTGCTTACGAGAAAGTATTGAGAAGCTGAATAATGTTATTTTTACATTGCATCAGGTAAGAATCATCAGAGAAGTATCTATTTACTACTGGTAGTCATTAATGTGTATCCTCCTACAACTGACTTAACAACAGCATCCTTAGGGAAGTGACAAGGCTTGTGTTACTCATGTAGCATAACAAATAGATTATTAAAGTAGTATAGCTTATTTCCATAAAAATTGAATCCTGCAATTAAAAAAAATCAGAAAAAACCCACAAAATTTTACAAAAATTAAGTTCTTAAATGTCACAAGAGATGCTGGAACAGGTCTACATTTAGACAATTTCTGTTTCAACTGTGTAGGAGCTTTTATTCATTAAGTCTGCAAGGAGCTGATTCACTAGTATACCCTAGTGTACACTAGTGGAGTAGGGTGTACTGCAGGCTGCATTTAAAATTAGTTTAGAAATAATTATGAGAATTGAAGAATTATAGTGGTTGATATTAAAAAAATCACCTCAAAACTCAGCATGCAGTATCCCACACACCTGCACTGTTGTCTGTTTCAATTCTGACAAACTGTTTCAGTGCTCTTCAGCTGCTACTGTGTGGTAACATTAAAAGAATTAACAGAACATTTTTAAATGTGACCACTTTACTGCACAATATTGAAGTTGCTTGAAGCAAGCTTTATATTTACTTCTAATACATGCAAATTGTACAAAGCCATAAGGTTTACTTTTTCTTTCAGCAAAAAGAGACTCACCTCACAAACATGGAACACGAAACCATTTTAAGCTGATATTAAGAGCTAGGAAAGCTTTTTTTTTTTTCCTTTCAAGCTGAGGCTTAATACCTTTGGATCCCTCTGAAAAACCCTTGTGGATTTTAAATTCAGCGTTTTACTTTGAGACAATGAGCCTGATTAGTTGGGAAACAAGTAGGACTTGGTCCACTGTGCGCAATGTAAGCAAGAGAGAGGCTTTCCCTAAAAGCAGGAAGTCTGTTTTCCACATGCTGCAGCCTTCCACCTTTTGCCAGCAGGTGGCAAGGAGACGAACAGGGAAAGGGAGGATGCTAAGCCCGTGCGACTCACACGAGGAGCTGGCTGCCACCTTCTAAAGTAACGCAAGGAGAGGCAGATCCGTAAAAGCTGAGGCCCCAGAATACTGACGTTTTCCAGATTTACTAATTTATTTTATAATTACAGATTTATTTAATTTTCTAGATCTACTAAATTTACTAAATTGCAAACCAATTTATAAAACGACTGACAAAGCAAACAAGGATTTGTACTGCAGTCAGCACTGCAATTGAAGCTGTACACTACTCCATCTTCCCCCGCACCCAGTAAAGTGCTCAGTGATATGCAGCTCCAGAAAAGACACAACGAATGAACAAAATGAAAAGGCGCAAACCCCAATTTTCAAGATCTTAATGAAGTCTAACATAAGCAAAAATAACACAAAATCTGTCCCAACATTCATTTGCAAAGATATAAATGAGGAGGCATTGAAGTCAATTCAATTACAGAAGTGGAACAAGCACAAGTAAATGAAAGCACAGGTGACAAAACAGAAGCCAAAGTTTGAGGTAAAGGAAAAAAATCACCAATGAATCCTTGCAGAACTTATCTAAATGTTTACTCAAAAATGTGGAATTTGATATGAAACCCATGTCCATGGGCTCATATTTTAAGCAAAACAGAAGAAAGGATTAATTGTCATTGTAAAGGAGAGTATCTAAAAGAAAAACAAAACCAAATACCTCTTGCTACTGAAAACTTTAAGATATTTATTAATAATAATTTTGGGGAATTATTTCAATTAAAAATTCCATAATACAAAGTTTATGGTTGAGAGGGCTATGTCCGCACCTATTCTTCCACTTCCTAAAACCACACAGTGTATTGTGCCAAAAGACTTACTCCAAGACCCCTGCTACCAGCATTGTTCTGTAAGATACAACTAATTGAGGTCACAAAACCAAAAAAGCCTTTTAAAAAGTAAATTCTATTGGTTTTCATATGTTTTTGTCAGATTTTTTCCTGCAAATAGAATGGAAGAGCAAAGTAGGAGAATTGATGCACCTCCCTCCAAACAGATGCTAAAGGAGTACTGAGTATGTCAGGAAGCATAGTGAGAAACAACACTGAGTAGTGACCCAGGTCTGATCTCACTGCACAAACCTGTAAAGCAGAAACTAGTCAAGTTGCAGTACTCTAACACTGGAATCAACTCTACAATGACATTACCCATAACAATGTGCAATGCGTGGATGAGATTTAAATATATACAAATGAAAAGAAAGATTCAGCAGAGAAAGTCTGAAGGACCTTCTAACTGAATAACAACAAAAATAGTGCCGAAACACAAGATATATTGTAGCCTCTCTCTACAATTCAGCATCAAAATAAGATGTTTAAGCTGGGCATATATTCTTCTTCCCCTGCTTCCTCTTTAGAAAAACTTTCAATTCTTGCAGTTCAGGCTAGATACATTCCCCTCACAGGCCATAGTATTCAAAGTAACTAGCATACAGAATACAAACACGGCTGGCATTCCTCATGTTCCTTAAACCCTTGATTTCCTCCATAATGCTCAAGCATTGTTTGCACTGCCATGTGGTAAAAAAATTTGCTGCAACAACAGCATATAAAGCCATGTTTAATTCAGACATTGTCGTTACATTTCCTTTAACCTCTGCAAAACTGCTCCAACTCTTGGTCTAATCCACATGAAATATTCTAATGATTTCATGAAGTACAGGGCTGTGCCCAGTGCTTTTCATCTGTTTGTTCCTTACTCCACAAACAAACTCAAAATTAATAATAAGAGTAATAGGTAGAGTTACAAAGCTGGGTGCATCTTATCCTGCACTGATAAGACACAAATGAGAAACAAATAAATCTTTCCTGAAGGAGAGGTATGCTATGTTACATGGAATACACTGGGATTCTTTCTACCATAAAGTCTTCTGCTTCTCAAGCCATGTTAGCCCTGCAAGTATTGCTACAAACAGAGTTCAATACCAAAATACAGTAAAATTTCAAACAAAATCAAATACCACAGGAAAATGAGTGTTTTCTTTTGTCCACATATGGCGGGAAAAAAGTCTGTAGCAATTTGCCAGGTTCTGGGACAACCAAGAGCCACAGTGCAGGAATTGCTTGTATGACCAGATTTCATTGGGGAGGTCATCATTAAATGGAGACTTTGCATTCTCTCCTGCTTGGACATACATGCCAGAAAGTACCGCTCTGTTTGATTAAAATTGAAACATTAGTCTAATTTGGTTTTCCATTGTTATTTACCAAATAGTGCAAAATGCTTTCTGCAAGACAGGTGAAAATTTAGGCTTGTAGTTACAGCTTCTGCAGCATATTGTGTATGCATTTTGGTACTTTTATCCCACTCACCTCAAGTTTAAGCTGTATATAAATTCAGGACTTTTTAAGAAGTCAGTACATTGTTATACATTTTACTGATTTTTTTTTTTTACCTGAAGATCTATGAGGTCAGTGAAACAGTGATGACTTCCAGTGAGACACAGAATGGTGATTTGCATGGCACTGCCCATCCTGCAGTGATCTACAAAAGCATGAGTACTGTTAGCTCCAGCTGAAGTCAGGAGGAATCGTGGACATTCCTCACTTTTTGTGTCTGAGCTTGGAATTGTCAGACAGTTCTGCAGTGGCACATGTGAGGATGCACAAGGCACATATATAACAGGATGCACAACTGCAAGATTTATGCCATATGCCACAACAGTAACACTTTAATCTTAAATCCATGTTAAGCTGAAAGGTTCAGATGAAATTATTACAATCCACAGGTGTTCCATGGACAGAAAATGGCTTAGGAAAGAAAGACAAAACTTTTGCCTAAAAATGCACTGCAGCACTAGAGCACACTTTAACGTGGAGAAAAGGGAAAATCTGTTTTACTTTTTCACCCACAAATATTAACTCAAATTTGTCTCAGACTGTCAGTCATTGCCATTGTTTATAGATACTTAGCAATACTTTCAATTTCCAGCAAGTGATGAACAGGGAGTTTTATAAGGAATTAATTACAGATAATTTAAGAATCAAACATTCATTGAGGAAACTTTAATCAAAAGAGATGAAAGTTATTAAGTCTGAGAAAGGAAACACATTGGGTGACACCCAATCACCCAATGAACACCCAATCAAAAATATCAGCTCAGAATCTGAGTTGTCAAATGCATGCAATTGCTTATGTACATGACACATACCACAAACAAATGCCCTTAGCTGTTTGATTAACTGTTCTGCATACTCAGCTGTAGAAAGTAAATCGCTCACAAAACGGGAAGAGAGGGAACAGCTAAATTTCTTTCTGCAATTTGCAGCTTTGCCATCTATGTATCTTGCTTATTGTTCTCTTTACTCCTCTTTCAGTAAAATTTGGGAACTTCTCACTGATCAATACAAATTTAATGGGGTCCTCTTCAGTGAAAGTGAAAGATGCGAAACTTTTTAAGTTTGAGCCATACCGTGCTGTAACAGACAGAGAACAGTTTCTCCCATGGTTATAACATCAGTGCATTCTCAGCCATTCCATAGCAGTTCAATCTCATCTGAACTGTAGCTACTGCTGCCCCACACATTTCTCCATCCCAAGCAACTTAGTCTATCTTAATGGAGAAAACTAACCAACAAAAGAGTGACTAATCTTGAGTAGAATGACACCCAAATCACACAAAGGCCAGGACCACTGCCAGAAAAGGGTAAAATAACAGAAATGGGAACACAGTATGGTACCAGCTTTAACTTCTGTATTGTTAAGGAACCACATCCTGCAGCAGAAACTGCAATAATAGAAGGAATTTTTGGTGACTTGAACTCCAACAATGCAGCTTCAGAGAAAACCACGCAGGCTAAGGTACTGGGAAAAGTACTGGAGCAGTTAACAGCATACGCTTAGGGTGCACGTAACAGCTTACTTGGTTTTTCTTTGTATATTTGATTAAGCTAGGGAATGAAAGGGTAAAAGCCAGGCTCTGCTTCCCCTACTGAAGAGGCAGAAAAGCTTAAGTGCTCAGGAGATCCCAGCAACAAATTATGCTTGTGGTCAAGTTAGTTTTGGATGGGATTAATAACCAATTAAGAGATACCCATGCTGCAAGTATAAACTGAAAGATGACTAAAACTGATATGACCTGCAAACAAGACAACTTTTAAGCATGAAATAAAGATTCAGAAAACGTAGCACTGCCAGAAGGGAGCAGCATTTTAACAAATTGTTTTCTCGGAAATTTAGGAGTTGTACATCACAAATTTAATATACAAAAAGCTCCTCTGCTCTTCCCCCACTCACACTTTAGTGTCATTTCCTTGAGAACCCACCTCTTCTGCATGTTACTTCTAGAATAAGAACATCTGACACAAAATGCATCCAGCCCTTGAAGTTAGGATGATACAACTCTTGAGATCAGCTGAGTGGTAACAGCTATGACAACACTCAAAGTCTTCCTGTAAGCTGTTCATATGAATTATGCTGCTTTTCACTCACTTCATCCCAAGTTGTCAAAAAGCACATATCAGCCTTTGTTCATCTGTGTTAGCTTGTTAACTATTAAACACATGGAGATGAAAACCATGAAGTACATGAAGCTGCATAATATTGTTCAAGGCAGTGTTTTTCTAAAAAGCATGATTTCACTAAGAGGTTTATTTGTCCTGAGAAGATTATATTTGCCTCAATGTATTTTGAATTCTGAAGTAAAACTTAGCTTCCTTAACTTAGATCCATTTTACAACCCTATCTTTCCAATTTCTCAGATTATTTTTCACAGATTAATTTTGGAGCAGACATATCATGATGTATGAGAAGGGCCTGAGTTATCAGGCAATAAGTAATATTTGGAAATCAGGCCCCTCAATTAATGTTAGTTAAGCACTCAAGATGACTCTTGAACTTTAAAATTCTTGGTCTACGATTTTGCCATGAGACCCACATTTTTTGTGGCTTGTTCCACAGTGGCTATCCAAGTTTACAGTGGAAAATATGTGCAATGGCTACACTTAAACAGAATGGACTTCAGAAAAAATATTTATATCAGATCTGACAAAGCAAAAGCAATCTGCAAGCCAAAATCAGGTTAGAAAACATGTCTCTCACTTTAGCCTTTATATGGTTCTTATTTCAAACAACCAGACAAGAGAAAAAGAGAGTTATTGGCACCTGTGGCACAGAAATAATGCTGAAGCAGGTAAGATCAACTGTTGTGAAATGGTAAGGAACTGGAGTGCCCCACATGAGACACAGCGTCCCAGAGATCAGCATGAGTGGGAGCAATGAATTCTGTGCTGTGGAGTGCACTAACTGCCAGATACTCAGGGATGCTGGCAGGTTTGGCACATGGCTGTTTTACAAGGACTAGTTCCACTTCATGTTTGCTGAATGTTTGCTAAAAAGCAGCTGCAAAGGGATGTGTTTAACATCAAAATAAACATAATAAGTAAACAAAAATAGGTGAAACATTCACAACCAAAAGAAACTAAAGTAATCAATAACAGTAACACCAAACATAAGAGTCAGGTACTCAAAGAGAAAAGTCAGCAGAATTCCCTGCCATGCAAGGCAGGAATCAGTAGTACTGGAATCAGTAGTTACAAATTCATTGAATCTGAAGCTTCAAGCTGTACAGATGAAAACAGAGTAATCTTTAACAGTATTTCAACAAAAAATGTAATTTGGGTCATTGTATCCTTGCTAATACAGCATCCAGTTCACCTGACTAACTGTAATCCCTCTCTGGTTCAAAGGACTACTAAACACAGGATTATTTATAACAAGTTTTCTTTTATCAGTACATTCAAGAACATCTCCTGCAATAGCTAAATGACAGCAACACAGCATAGATTCTCTAAAGCAAAACTATATTCTTACATGTAATTCTAGGCAAATAAGGTCTTTTGAAAGAACTTCAGGTCATATGGGGCCAGCTTTCACAGATATTCATCCAAAAATCAAAGCTTAATTTTTGGACAGCAACTTGAATTTGCTGTGCAGCAAAGTTAGCACTGCTACATGAACTATAACTAACAACGGCTCAAAAACATCTCCAAAAAGCACGGATTTAGAGCACAGACTGACAATCTTACATCCACAAAGTAGATTATCAATGGAGCTTATTTGAACAAGGTATAACATATGATCTCTTGCTTTGGACACCTAGAAGAAATAATAAATTTCTTACAAATCTCTCATAAGAACTCTTCCTGGCCACTGACCCCAATTCTAAGACATGAAACCAATTATTGTTAGTCAATGCATTCTATTCATGGCAAGAACAACAAAAACTTCCTTTTAATATACATACATTTCCATTTCGTTAACTTGCAGTGATGTCCATTTCCTTCTGAATATAAGTATCAATAAGAAATGCAAAAATTTTCTTTCAGATTTAATTTGACACCCTTTTTATCTACTCCATTCCTCTTCCTCTCAGAAAAAGAAGCAAACCAGAAAACTCTAAAGATGTAGGTTACTTACAAGAAGAAAGCTCATTCACTTCTGTTGACTGCCTCAGTCACTGGTGAGAGCACCATTCTGTAGACTGATCTGGAAAGAATGATTTAAAAAGAGGGACAGTCAGGAATTTAAATGCTCTTGACTACTGACACACTTTGCTAATCTATCTTGAGAAGGTCAGTTAACTTCATTGTGTGAATTTCCAAAAGGATATATTAATTTTATCCATCTTTAAATAAGATTTTCATCTCACATCTTCAAAGCTGTTCCAAAAAGGACTATCGTTTCATTTGTTACCAAAGCCAAAAGATTGTCAGATGGGGGGCAGGTAAATTGTGATATTCTATGGCAATATGTGACACCATTCCCTAATTAAACCATTGGAATAAAACACAGTAATTAACATGAAATTATTCTAGATTCACACTGTTCATTTGTGCTTCCACGAACACAGCAATTTAGGACTATTTATGTTCATATACTTCACAATTCAATAGAAGCAAGTTTTTCAATGCCAAGATTTAAAATCCATATGTTTAAGATATATGATTATACATATATGCATCTTATAAAGTAAGATGGAAATGGCTTTCCTTCTTGCAAAATTACCCAGTGCCTTTCATTAACACACACAAAGCTTACAATCTTTGAGGCTGATTCCAACTAGAGCCATCTAAGCAGTCTTCGTTCCATGGTCAGGGGCCAATTCTTTGAAGTACACCTCTGCCAACTGAGGACAGACACATGGAAAGTATTTTCAAGAACACAATATTAAAAAAATATTCAGTCTTCATGCAAAGTCAGTGTAGTAATCTTTAAAGCTTTCCACGCCACACATTTGTTCTATTTTCACATTGTGGGCAAAAAGTGATCATCCACAGGTCCTTCACACCACCTGTCCTGCTGCCTTGGACAGGACCTATCTCCTCTTTGTGAAGCCAGTTTCTGAGTGTCCATAGCCATATTGCACCTCATTACACATGAGCTGGCTCCAATACCTGCAATCATTAGAAAAACAGATTTGTCAGAACAAAAATCCTCAGCAGTTCTTCATTTTCTTATAACTTTATAGAAAAAAAAAAAAGGCAGTTTCTAGCTTTTCCAAAGCTATCCTGTTGGCAACCCATTTGACTTTAAAAGTTTCTGGACTGATAATGCATCCACTTGCCCCATTAGTATTTAAATTCTGTTTATATTACTTTCTCAAAATTCCTTGTCTCCAGATGGCTTCCTAATCACAAATATCCAATATGTACACACAATTTCCTTTACTTTGCTACTTCTCCTGCTCCTTTATTGCAGTGTGCTAAAAATAGAGGTCTTTTGCATACACAAAGGTATTTATTGAAAACAGACAAGATGTATTTCATCAGACCCCTTTTATCCACCCACATCAGATTCATTGTCCATGTTACAAAGTAACACCTAGATAATAATTCATGTTCCAAAGATGGGCCTCTCAGACTTCCAGTTGGGCATTCTGCATGAAAGAGTGAGAAAAATGAGCTGATTTCATCAAGACTAAACTTTCCACTACTCAAAATTGGAGCCTAAGATATATTTACACAAATTCCTCTCAGAGATGAGTAATGATTGGTATATACTTTTCTTCAGGCAAGAACAATAAAATTGATGTATCATTGTGTTTTAGAAAGAATATTGTACATGGATTCTGTTTTGATCAATCTCCAAAACTTTGAAATACAATTAATGAGCACTTCTCTCTCTAAGTCACCAATGCTTACTGCTCAAAAATAAGATGTTAAAGTGCAGTCTGCTGGCCTCAACTTCACACTGCAGAAAAAAAACCCAAAACCAACTATTCCTATGGCTTTGCGACAACAACACATTTAACAAAACTTTCCTAGCTGCACACAAAATGAAAACATCTTGCTTGTAACACCCTCCTTTTAGCAAACACTTTAACAAGCATCTCTAGATTATAATCAAGCTTCTAATTGAAAGAATAAATGCTAATTCCCATTTACATGAAAAGTGGAATAAGTCAACCAATTCTAAATCTTCTGCTGTTCACTGCCAGCTACATCGAATTCATATTCTTAGTTAAATATAGTACAAAATAATTAAAAATATTTTCAACTGTTTACAATAACAATCTAAAACATAGAACCAGTACATTAGAAGACCAGATTTGAAAATGAGAAACAAACACAGTGGATTTATAGAGACCCAAAGGTATACACAGAAATTTTAATTTGTTCGGTGGTACAATTTGCATATACTTGTAATTTCAGGTGACAGCATTCCTGATTTGTTTGTCACTATTCTATTGATAAAGGCCTGTGGTTCTGCATGGCACACAATCCTTCCTAGCTTTAGCTGATATTTCTTTTATTCTGAGCAGTGATTTGATCAGAGGTCCTTGTTGGATGTTCTCTAAGCACTCCCTGGCACTTAACTCTTAAGAGGCCCAATTCTATCCTTTTTCTACAAATGAGATATGGCCAAGATCTACAACAGAATTTCTTGTGAGACCTTTCTTATCTTTTTCAACATATAAAGAATTTGTGTTTCTATTATTTTGTAAAGAATAAATGTCTTTACATGAGTTACTTATGCTGATATTCAGCACCACCCACACTTTACAAAATGGAAGAAGGAATAATTATGTGATTCTAGTGTTCTGTCAGAGACTGATGAATCACAATAATGGTTTTTAATAACTGACCAGCAATTCAAAGCCTGAATAAACTATGTACACTTTTCAAGTTTTAAAGCTTATCATTAGCAGTGTACCTAAAAATATCAGGAGGAGAGTCCTTTTGTGACAGACAAACTCAATCCATACTCCAAAGAGCTGACAACCCACTCACCATTTGTCTGTTCAGGAAACCACAAGAAGTTATAATGCACATGGCCACAATTCTGATTTCTGCTCTAATTCTCAGCCTCCTGAATCCTACCAAATCCCACAAAGAAACCCAAAAATTGTTTGAAAACAGTCTGTAAATAAATCAAATTATTTTAGTTAGGCATTCTGTACTAAAAGCCCTAGTATTTTTCTTATGGATGAAGTAAACCCAAACCTTTAAGTTTCCCTGCAATGCTGCCATTTAAAAACAGGCAAAAAAAAAATAGGACAAACCCCCCACCACTGCAAACCATACAGCTGGTGATCCTGATAGTTACAGACTACAGTTAACTGATAGTGATGTAAACTCCTTATGCCAGCTTGCTTAAGCACAGAAGCACAAATGCACATAATTAAGATCTGATGTTTGCTTTTTCCTCCAAACACAAATGCAGTATTTGTGTTTGAGCACTGGCAGTAACAACTGTGAACTATGCTATTAATGTCTGATTCAAAAATGCTTGTGGCAGAATCCTGTCTGGAGGAACAAAAATAAAATGTATTCAGACAAAGCAACAGTGAAAAGTGCATTAAGAAAATTAAAAGCAGTGATTACAGAAGAAAATCATGTATTCTCCTCTCAGAAAGTTATTTATGTATAACTTTTCTTAAAATGGATCCAAATGCTGCCATTTTCAATAAAAACTAAATTTCTGAGAGTATATATATTTTTAAGTATATGCAAATCTTTTTTTTATTAAAAGGGAGAAATACAGTTCAGTACCCTTCTTGCTTATTTTTCTCAGGCATTTTTCAGGTTAAATAAATTGGTAGTAAATTGTCCAGGAATCTAGATGCATTTAAGCCTTCATTTATTAACCCAGTTTTAAGAATTTATATCTTAAAAAATATGACACAGAACTGAGGCTTCTCAGGTTCAGTAAGGGACACAATGAAAACTGCCTGCAGCTAAAAGAAGCATTTCATGCTAAACTGAGGCACCGATTTGCTAGACAGTCTCCAAAAATGATCTCTGGCTCTAAATCAGTATCTGAGGATACATCCTTTCACTGGCTATCCATGGATTTCAGCTGTCTATTGCAAGTGGCTAAAGTAAGACTACATGTAATTGTCCCCTTGCCTGCTCCTATTGAAGCACTCTGTAGTGTTTGCTGATGCTGTACGAAACCAGTCCTACAGCTTAGTCTTTTTTTTGGGAGATTTGCACACAAATACTCTGGTGATTATTGTGCTGAATTTTTAAGGACATAGAAGACTGAACATAGACAAACTAGAGGCTTTGGAAAACCATGATCCAGGTAGGCAGAAAACATCTACCCTGTTATCTTCTTGCTGGGATTGTGGGTCAGGGGGCAGGGTCAGCAGCCACTTCTGCCAAAGCACCCTGCCAAAATTTGTGAATTTGTATTGCTATCAGTCACATTGCTTCCATCTTTAGATTTAACAAAAACAAAATTTCACAAGATGGCACCAAATAAATCTTGATAATCTGTTAAGGAGAGGGTTTTTTTGTTGGGTGTTTTAGGTGAGTTTTGCATGTTTGATTTGTGGTGTTAGTTCTTTTTCCTCAGAAAAACACAAAAGGACAAACCTATACCAGCCAGAAACACTGAATGTCACAAGGTATTCTGAAGATGGACTTTTATTCTAAATGCAGCTGAGTGAAGTCTGGGTATGGACCACCTAACAGACCAAAACATCATTCTGCATGTACATCACAAGGCCTTTGAAAAACAAGTAAGAATATTGGAAAAGTTTTGTATCACAGGTAGATTTCACTTCAGGTTAACATGGTCTGCAATGCTTGTCAGTCTTTGGTTTCACATGTGCCTGCTTAAGATGAATTAGAGAATCACAGAGTGGCTGAAGTTGGAAAAGGCATCCTGAGACATCTAGACCAATGCACCTTTTGAAAGCATGTTCAGCTTGGTCAGATGGCTCAGGACATCTGAATATCTCCACGTATGGAGACCTGTCCCAGTGTTTCACCACATTTACAGGAAAGAAGTATTTCCTTATATTTGAATATAGCTTCCTGTGCATCAGACAAGTGGGAAATAAGCCTCATTTTCTAATCAGAGAAGTTCCTTTTGGGACAAGAGTTAAAAACTCTTTAGGAACATAAAAAAAAATAAGACGTCTTCTTACTTAACATATCAAAAGGAGGTGCTTTAATTAAAACAGATTGTTATAGGCATCATCTGGAGATGTATTTAGCATTGTTACTTGACTCCCTTTGTGCACTAGATAAAAATTTTAGACATCAGGTATTTCAAACTTCAATTCTCCATTTCACACTAGCTTATATATAATTTTCTGCTTGATCTTTTGATAAAGCTGAATAGAAACAGGTGTTTAAATACTTTGATTAATAATAATTTAATCTAGTGATATCTTTACTTACAGCATTGGATATATTACATGTGCTAAAATCTTCAAAGTCTATCTGCAAATAAAAGGGATATTCCTCATCTACATGATACACTGACTGTGACAGGATTATTTCCGTTAAGAGGAATGAAGAAATGCCTGATACTGTAAAGTGACAAACATTGCCTGTTGCATACTTTCCATTATCATCACATATTGGAGAATATAACTGGAAGCTGAAGAATCTGTATCCACTGGATATCATGCAGCTAAATCTGTCCCTTATTTCAGATAAACATATTCTACTTGAATAATATTTTTTTTTAGATCAGCATCCCAGAAACAAATGAGCTAGCACAGAGTCATGAGCTTTTCCAGTGCTCTTCCTAAGAAAATACTGTTCTCTGACGAACAACTAAGTTCAACTTGAGGACCTACTTGCCTACTATTTGTGTAATGTACCATTCAAGCAGCATCTCAAACCGCTTTTGGAAGGAAAAACTAGACCAGTGGATATGGTATAAATTCCAGACACCCATGGTGCAAAGATACTGTCTGAGGCCCAATTCTGACCTCATTTGTGTGCATGCAGCAATCAAAGTTTAGAAAGGGATGGTAGAAGTTAGTCTCATGTTGAATACATTGCAATATACCCATCTACAAAGCCATAACATTCTAAGGAAATGAAGAGAGAAAGGAAATTGGGATACAAGCACACACAACCCAAAATTTCGTAATTTCACTGCCAAACCTCAGACTGCAGAAGTCATTAGGGGGCTGAGCTTTGTCCAATTCTTTAAGCAAGAAAATCCCCTTCTACTACGCTCCTTGGGCCATTGTGCATTCTTTTAAACCCCAGACAGATTTCCTAATTTATATTGACTTCTGCCAGGAAACACAGAACTTCTTTAAGTCAAAAGTTTCTTGTACACTTAGACAACCTGCAGAAACTTGTCACTGAAGTATGCATTCCATGAACAGCAGAACTACCAAAGCTTTTTTAGTGGCTCATGCCCCTTGCTCTTAATTTTTCTATTAAAGTAATTCCAGCCCTTTCTACCCACCACATCTTCTGAGCACAGGACCAGGGCAGAGACAGCACATGCTGGCTCCAGTGTGCAGAGCCACCACAGTAAATTTTCAGCCTATTATGTTCAAACATGATGTATAAAAGCTGAATTCCCCCAGCTTTCCTTCAGTAGAGGTATTCATTTGAATCATCCTAATGTGTTAATTCTGCAGTTTTCCCAATGTTGCCAGGTTATTTGCTCTGCAGCTCCTACTCGTCACTTACAGCAGCCAATGGAGACATTGGAAAGGACTGATAGAAAGGTAGACAAATGTATGATTAAACAAAACCAATTTCCACAGGGAAACAGAACAAGAGAAAAAGGTGTTTTAAACAGTACAGTAGTTCCAAACACTTTATACACTAATTTTTTCAGCAATTAAAAAAACAAAATGAGATCCTATATCCTGTTATTTTAGAAGCTTCTCCACACAGCTGACATAAAAGAAACATAGATTTACTTTTCATGCTGAAATGCTTTTATTCTCCCTTTCATACAACTCAGTAAATTGCCCAGAGAGTGGTTTATTCTCTACTATGATCTCCTGAATATCTATACGCTCACAAAAGACGGATGCTGGCAGGCAGAGCTGTCAGTAGGAATTCCAGCAGAAGCAAATTGTTTAGTACTTACAGTGCAGCATAATAGCTGTAATTTCATTTGAACTGTTGCCATTAATAAAACTACAAGCCAAGACCTAGGCGCTCATCACTGTGCAGCCGCTGCAAATTTTGCTGTGCGCACTTCACCACAGAGGCAGGTACCTCAGTCCTTGAAGTGTTACTATACCTGAAAGAATAATGAGCCAGGCCTGGCACTTTCTCTCAATAGTGAGAGACACAGGTGCATATCAACTGCTAAGGAGTTTCCTGTCGGTATTTAACAGGTGTTTTCACAGCTATTCCAATCCTCTGCCAAAATGCAAACTACCAATTTCAATGCATATGCAGTTGAAAAATATTTAAAAGGAAACCAAAATATAAAATATAATACACTGATATGCAAATATGTATATATGCACACCACACATTAGTCGGGCAGGAAGAATGTTCTGAGATATTACAGTTACTACATATGAAGAGATAGAAATTCAAATACATTAAATACTTTGCTAAAGATATCACATCAGCAGACAGCTGTTCTTCACCTAGACTTTCGGTGAAGCACCTATTAAAATGCTTTAGTTCAAGTGCTATGATTAAAACAAACTATAAATTATTTTCTTGGTTTAAGAAAACAAATACAACCTGAATTCTTTTCTGTGTTGTTTATATACGCCCTGAATGAAAGCACAGGACTAGCATACATGCTAAAAAGGCAATGAAACATAGCCAATTTCAGAAAAAGTGCTTTGAGTGTAATAAAGCTGACTTTTGCTGCGGTATTCTTTCTACTTAGAAACTGCAGATATAGCTGCCTCTGACAGGTTAAACTAATTAACCACCCTGCAGGCAACCACAAAAGTCTGTATGGGAATTCAGAGTCTGAAGAGGTGAATAACCCATTAATTGTCTGCAGAGGAATTAGTTTTCATATGCATGCCTCTCACCACTGCTAATCAACCATGATACACATTCTTTCTGCCAAACTCCCTGAGATATATGGGTAGACATCTGCAAAGTCATGAAAAAATACTATACGCTTTGCTTCTCTGTTCAACCTACAGAAGGAGGGGAAAATGAACAGTGAACTACACATGCAGGACAGGCTGTTTTACTGGCAGCTCAGAGGTCAGCTCATGACTGATCTGGTATATGAAAACTGTGAGGGCTGCTGTGGGGAAAGAGGAGCAGATGTAAGAAAAGCAGCATGTGAAAAGGTCTTCCCTTTTACCATAAGAGAGAGCATAGCAAGAAAAATTGGTAAAGAATAAGTAAGTGGAAGGATGGAGGCATGAGGCACCACAGATAAAATGACAAACATGAAGGCTGACAAAGGCCCCTCAAAAATACAGTATTATGTGGCTTCATTGGGTGATATGTGAAAGGATTGATATACTCAATTATTGAATCTGCTTACATATTGCCATAGCCGCATGACAAAGACTGGAAGCAAACTCAGAGCAATCAGACTCCATTAAAATTTATATTATGTCACAGAAGATTTCTTGCATCTTCTTGACAGTAGGAATAAATTGGTGATTCTATTTTAAGTGGGAAAAACATGTCACATACACCATTATTTCCTATAACCAAAAGAAAGTCCGTTTCACAATTTTGGTACTTTGTGTATCTGAATTCTAAGATATGGACCAATTTTCATGCTTTCCCATAAGGCTCAAGTAGCATTTTGGATGAAGATGAAAGCCTGTCTACAACCTTATGCATTAGCTTTAGTTACCTGGTAACAGTTGCATCATGAACACACTGTGATTAAATAAGAATTTCTGGGCAGAAGTACCAGTGTCCCCCTTGGTTACTATAACTATCACCACAATGTTAATAATGCCTGTAAACCCTCTGGGCAAACTAATCTCTCATCTGGAGAAACAACTGGAGAGAATATAGACCACAAGAGGAAAAGAACAGAGATATTTTTTCATGATACTGACAGTAATTATTCATGTTTCTCAACAACAATTACTAAAATGAAAACTTTCTTTTGTGTAACCACTTTTCTTCAGTGGTTCTCTACTTCCTCAGGTATCATTAATCAGAATAGAGCTCTGCCTGTGCAAGCAAACCTTAGCAATTAAGTTCTAAATATCTAGATGTTCAGAGCACAGCCATTTTGCTCTATTTCTGTGGGCATTTTTTTGAAATTATCTGTTTCATATGAGAAAGGAAGAGCACTTGTTTTTTCTTATGTGCATGCATTTAGTAGATCTTACCTAGTATTACTTTAGCACAGTACCTAATATGGAACCTTATCACTTCTGCTCCCTTACCCTATCTAATTAAGTTTTTGTGTTAGCATGGACCCAAACTGATCAAAATTGGACTAAGAAAACCTGTCGGCATGAACTGAAATAAACAGTTGCATGAAGGAGCTAGAGATTTTTTTTTTCCTGAATAATTTTGCTTCATTAGCAGAGGCACTAATCTTCCACTCAGATCACAGCCTTAGGGCATGCTCACAGAGAGAAATCTAGAAAACACTGTACAACAATCTCTTAAAAATTCAAACCAGGAGAAAGAGGATGTGCTTGGGAAAACTGCACAGTGAACACCTGAATATTTCTAGCTGCCCCCAGAACAATAAGTTGCATTCCCAAAAAACCCAGGTGTCTCACAAGGCTTTTAGAAGCCTTGACCCTAACCTTTTTCCTAAGTCAATCTCCCTTTGGTACAGAGTCCTACTAACTCCAGTGCAGCTCTGTCTTCCCGAAGGCAATGCTGTGCCACAGTCTGCGCAGAAGGAAGGGTGAGACAGGGTCCCATACTTACATTTACTTGATGCCTTTATTCCCTACCTTTGCTGCTGCCCCTCCAGATAGTCAAGCTAAGTATTTTTCTAAGTATATGACAGATTTGAAACTTCATAGTTTGATTTCTAATACACATGGTAACATGTTTAATAATCCCTTTTTTTTTTATAAAATCAAAGCTACCTCTAACTTTAGGAGCTAACCCAGGAATCTATTTTTATCTTTTTTTCCCCATCAAACATAGCCTGAAATTTCATCAGAAATTGTTCTAAGTGCTTATTATCCAACTTATTCTGTGGCTCCTCTAAGTGAGTATTTGGAGTATGCTATCCTGGTAGCTCTGCAAACAGGTTAACCATTGAGGTTTCCAGGGTGATATATCTACAGGAAAGCAATAAATATGAATTGCAAGCAATAAATATACAACATGCAATGTGCCCTTGCGGCAAAGGCTGCATCCTCAGCTGTGTTAGAAACCATTACAGCAGCAGGTTGGGGAGGCAGTGTGTCACCTTTGCTCAGATGTGACATCACCAAGACTGCAGTGCTGTGTCCTTTGCTGTGCTTTCCACTACAGGGGGCACGGACATACTGGAGCAAGTCCAATGCAGAGCTGGAAACATGGTTAAGAGACAGGAGCATCTTTTGTATAAAGCAAGGTTGAAAGCTGGGATGGTTTAGCCTAAGCAAGAGAAAACTCAGGGGTGTTATCAGTGTATATAAACACCTGATGAGCTGAGTAAAGCCTGTTCTAGCTGTTCCAGACTCTTCTCAGTGGTGTATATGAGAGGGTACAAAGCAGCAGACACAAGTTGAAACTGAGGAAAGTTTAACTATCAGTGAAAGCATTTCTCCCATGAGGGTGATTAAGCCCTGGAAGAGAATATCAAAGTCCAGCTACACAAGTTCTTGAGCAACCTGCTCTACATCAATGTGTTTTGAACAGGTGGGTTGATCCAGCCAATCTCCAGAGGCATCTTCCAGCCTTAGCCACTTGGTAGCTCTAAATTGCTCAGTTTTGAGCTCCTGGGAGCACAGGCAGGAACTCCCAGAATTCCAGTTCCAAAGACACTTTGGAACTGACCGCAAACTCTACGGTAAAGGTATCAGAAATACCGCCTATATTAATCACCTGCTAAGCGAAAGAAAGCACTGTGAAAAGGCGCCTGTAGGATCACTCTCCCAAGGCGTGAAAGCAATTACAACCAGGCGGCTGTTCTGATACGGACTTTTCAACTCGCGCCGGACAACGCCATCTTCTGGTGACCAAAAGCTGGATTTTTTTTTTTTCCCTCGTCTTTGAGAAAAAAGCTTCAGCCATATCAAAGATAATTTTCATGAAAAAAAATTAATAGTGTTAAGATTAAAAATGAATTGGTTTAATCAAACACCTATGAAAACTAAATCAACATTTTAATTAACCTTTGCTATTCCTATAAACATGTGAAGTGAAAGAAATTCTTTAAAACATCTTATTCCGTTAATCAAGAGGACCACACATCAACCTTGTTCTGATTTCTGCAACTGAAGAAAAATCTATGTGGCTTAGACACCAAACAATGAAATCTCAAGTACATATCACAACACATTTCTTGTGTGCTTCTTTGGGGACCCTCAATGACAAGGTGCATCTCTGCTCCCTGGAAGAGCCTTTGGATGAGCTTTAGAATATAAGAACTGTTGATCCTGCTCTGGCATGAGCCCAAAGACATACCCAGGAAAAATACAAGCATGCCCAGTAGACCATGACCACATCATAGCTCAAACTGAACCTCCATGGGCAGTCCACACGAAAACATGCAGACTAAAACTTATATATGAAAAATAAGCCACTCTAAAGTATTCTTCTTGTTTCTAGCATGCTACGCTAACAAAAAACCTCAATATCAGCATATTTCTTCAATTTTTTTTAATTTTCCAACAAGAAACCTGTCAATCATTTGATTATTTGATTAGGCAATTAGTGTTCAGTTAACTCTGCTTTCTTGACTGGCTCAGCTAGTGGGAGTCAGGCTTGGTGTCTGGTCGTTTTCCAGGTTTGTATGCAAGTGCTTTTAAGTAGACTAGGACAATAAAATAAAATAAGGGAACGAATACATGAAATCTCAAAATTCTAGACAAAGGAACCGGGAATGCTTAGGAATAAAGTAAATGCTCATTTTCCTTGCTTTGTCATGTAAAATACAGAGCTTCTCAACAGTACACATGAAAGCTTCTCTTCCAATATAACAGCACTAGTGCAACCACAGTCAGTATTTCTAAGCTACTTCGTTATTTTTTTGAATACAAGCACCAGCCTTTAGGAGACAAGCAAAGACACATACCTCGTGGTTTGGAAATTAATTTCTCCACGTGGAGCGCTAGTTTCCCATGTACTGTAACTACTACAGCCACGCACTGGGGTTTTACTGCCCCGGAGGAAGCTTTCTGCAGCCATTCCCCCCTTCCAAGGTGCCTCCTGGCCCGCCTTCCCTCAGGATTTAAGGGAACAGGTACTGCCCTGAGGGGGGCGCGAGGACACCTACTCCCTCACAGACCCCGCGCGCGTCCCGCCACCACCTTTTGAAGAGCCTCGTGACGTCTCGAGGGGGCGGGCACGCGGGCGCACGTGCGACGCCCCCAGCCGCGTCACTCTCGAGGGGGCCGTGGGCGGAGACGATGGGCGGGGCGGGGAGGTGCGCGGGGGGCGGAGCGCGGGCGGCGCGCAGGCGCGAAGTGAGGCCGGGCCGGGCGGCGCGCGGAGCGGCGCTCCCATGAGCCGGCGCTGCCCCTCAGCCGCCGCCGCGCTGCTGCGGGGGCTCGCGGGCCCCGCCGCGCTGTGTCTGGGCAGCGCCATGAGCCTCTGCGGGGCGCCGGCCGCCTGCGCCGCGGGGACCGCGGGCGGTGGCGGGGGGTTCCCCGCGGCGCGGCTGAACCCGCCCTGGCTGCGGCTGCCCGACGTGCCGGGCGCGGAGCCGCACCGCACCAACGAGCTGCTGCTGCTGCCGCCGCCGGCCCTGCGCGACCCGGCACCGTCGCCGCAGCACCACGTCGTGTACTTCCCGGGGGACGTGCAGGTACGGCGCGCGGGTGCGGGCGGCGAGCGATGGCGGCCCGGGCGGCGGAGCGGGCGCCGGGCGGGAGCGGGAAAGCGGCGCCGGAGGGACGCGCCCCCCGGAAGGGCTGTGCGGTGGGCATTGCCCGGCTCGCTCCGCGGCCATCGCCGCATCTCGCTGCCCCGCACCGTCGGGCACAGCGAGCGGGAACGGGCCCTCCGGAAACCTGAGCTCTGGAGCAGCAATGGAGGGGAGTCGAGTCGTCTTCACAGAATCACAAAATCACTTAGGTTGAAGACCCTCGAGTCCAACCTGTCAGCACCACTGTGTCAACTAGACCCTAGCACTAGGTGCCTTGTCTAGTCGTTCCTTCAACACCTCCGGGTTTGGTGACTCCACCACCTCCCTGGGCAATCCATTCCAATATCTAATCACCCTTTCTGTGAAGAAATTCTTCCCTATGTCCAACCTAAACCTCCCCTGGCACAACCTAAACCTATGTTCTCTTGTCGCCCAGGAGAAGAGACCGACCTCCATCTGGCTGCAGCTCCTTTCAGGGACTTGTAGGGAGCAGTAAGCCCCCCCACCCTGCCCCAAGTGTCTTCTAGGCTGAACAGCCCCAGCTCCCTCAGCTGCTCCTCATAGAACTTGTGCTCCAGACCCTTCACCAGCTCCACTGCCCTTCTCTGGACTCACTATAGCACCGCCTGAGGGGGCCAGTTGTGACAGGGATGGCAGTGTCTGGAAGCGTGGCAGGGAGTGTCAATGGAGACAAGACAACGAAACCCTAAGATGCCCAGTTGCCCTCCCCAGGCAGAGCACCATGTCATCATGCAGGTGTACAGACATCCCAGACACCGTTCTGTGGGAATTTGACAGGCACTGATGCTTTCTCAGCCTGTCCTGGGAAGGGACTTGTGGTCTCTTGAGTTGGCGAGAAATTACAGAGTCTCTCAAGTGCTGTCCTTGAGTTTGTGGTTGACCTCTCTAGCATAACATGCTCTGGTAGCCAGCTAATCTCAATTGTCATTACTGCTTCTCAAACGCAGAGGTGGTGCTTTCTTCAACAAAAAAGGCTTTCCCCTTCTGTCAGGTAAAGATGCAGAATTTTGTGTGGTTTTATTTTAAGGATTGGGATGGCCTACAAAAACCTGTCTGATTGCCTTTTCTTCACATGGCTTCATTATTCCTTAGTAAAATAAATGAAATAGTATTCTTTGCCAGTCGGATTTCAGACATGAGGTTCATTCATGACTTGGAGGTTAATTTCTTTCTATCTATGCCCTCTATGGGTGTGAATAAGGCAATAAAAAATTCCTACAGCTGAATGAGAGGGGATTTTTTTTCTGTATAAAATCCAGAAAACTTGCTACAAAGTTTTAAATCTATTTTTTATTTGTAGTAAGATAATCACTATTTCTGTAGATGGAGATAATACAGTAAAATTATGTATTCTGTGTCATACCAAGGTGCATAATATTTTAATTTCCTTTTGGTGTGCAGTCAACAAAACTATGAATAATTTTCATGTGCCGATTTTATTGTATTGATCTTGGGGGTATTAAAAATATGTGGTAAAATATATTAAAGTCAAGTAAGCAAACTGAAATATACCAGTTTCTTTAATGTGTTTCTTGTTCTGCAAGCCCAGCAAGTGAGAGTGTCTAATGCATGTTTTTCTCTTACAGTCCTTTCTTATGACTATGACTACATTGGAGCTGAATCTTTTCAAAATGTAGTAATGCATCTTTTTTTTAATTTTTCAGAACTATCATGACATCATGTCTTCCCACCCAGAAAACTTTCAGTGGGAGCACTGGAGTTTTGAAAATGTTGCTACCATACTTGCTCGCCGGTTCCCCAATAGCTTTATTTGGGTCATAAAGTGTTCTCGAATGCACCTGCACAAATTCAGTTGTTATGACAACTTTGTGATGAGTAACATGTTTGGAGCACCAGAGCACAGCACTGATTTTGGAGCTTTCAAGCATCTCCATGCTTTGCTAGTTAATGCATTCAGACTCTCTCAGAATATTCTGCTGTCCCAGAAAAGTGTGCATGGTGTCAGCAAGGATGCAAAAATAGCTGCTTGTAAATCACAGCCGCAGTCTGTTCCTACAACAAACGGCTGCTCATCCAAAGAAAGGGAGAGAGATTGTGAATGCTCTAATAATTCTGCTATGAACTTCATGGTACCGTCTGCTGTAGGTGCAGCATCGTTTACTTTGATTGGCTTCAGTAAAGGTTGTGTGGTTTTGAACCAGCTGCTTTACGAGCTGAAGGAAGCTAAAAAAGACAAGAATACAGATGCCTTCTTAAAAAACGTAAAAGCAATTTACTGGCTGGATGGTGGTCACTCGGGAGGAAGCAATACTTGGGTTACGTACCCTGAAATGCTGAAAGAACTTGCAGAGACAGGAATTGAAGTTCATGCTCATGTTACACCGTACCAAGTGTTTGACACAATGAGGTCATGGATTGGGAGAGAGCATGAGAAATTTGTACAGATACTTGAAGAATTTGGTGTGGAAATACATGATCAACTGCATTTTGCTGATGAAGTTCCCTCCTTAGACAACCATTTCAGAGTTCATGAAGTATTTTGAGACTGTATGTATATGAACAGTATATTCTTTGTAGAAGCACTTTTAACAATGTAAATGTTGTCATCTAGATTTTCAGCTTTGAGCAGATGCTTTTTAAACAGAAAACTAAATCAGTTCTGTGTTGCTAATATATACTATATATAAATTTCTGTAGCTTAAAAAGGGCATATTGGGGCCCCATAATTATAAGAGATGTTGTTTGATTCCTGGAAAAAAGTGTTACGAAGAACAATCTATACATGGTTTTTTGTTAAATGTGAATGTTTATTCTTAAACTGTTGGCAGAATTTTTAGTCCTGGATGTCTAATACCATATCCTGCATTTAATGGGACTTTAAAGTATTTAAGAATTTCAGATGTGTGGATGCTTCAGTTTAGTGGCTTCCAGGGCTAAAATATTGGTCTTTGTCAATAACATATGTAAGGTTAGTTTTTTGGCTTATAGAAACTGATTGTAAGAAGAATCTTAGTTATATATTTTACTGAGACCTATTTTATTAGGTAATTAGATCTTCTAGTTTTGTAACATTTCTCCTAACTGAAACAAGGTCACAAATATTCACCTTTGGAATAATAGTGCCAATGCATTTCTGTTCCTTGTGTGCGACTTGCCATTTCTGTCACTATAAAGTTTCATTAAATTGTCTAGTATCTGCTAGTGAAGAGCCATTTCACCTCGGGGCTTGAAAATTTTGATGTTGCTATGTTAAGTAACCAAGAATGTTGATTAGGGTGTAGCTTATTCCTGTTTCAACATACCTTGCTGTTGCTTTAACTAACTTCTGTAAGGACCAGCAGTAATACCTTTATTATCACATCAAGAGGTGATGTTCCTACCTTGGGGTAAGGTTTTCCTTGGTAATTGCTGCGTTGATGTTGCTCTAAAATGAGCCATAAGCACATATAATGTATTACAAGTTGCATTAAAAAAATTACACAGTGTTGACTGTAGCTCTTTCAAAATGGCTCAGTTTTAAAATCTATTATCTCCTTTAAACATATTGCTGTAGTTGCTTCTAGAGCCATCCAAAAATCCTATTTTCAGAGCCTAATTTTTCCTACAGAAAAAAAAACCCCTCTAATTAAATACAAAGCCAGCCAGCTCAGATACAAACAATCTGGTTCAGACCCCAAACCTGAGTGTTCTTAAGAAAAAAATACTGAAAGATGGACAATGATGGTATTAATGGAACTCTTCTACTGTTGTAACTTTCCATTTATCTACAAAGCTTAGAATCATTCTTAAGGACAACTGCAGCTGTTAACAATGAACCAGTAGATCCAAATGGATTTAGATTTCCTGCAAGTATAGGAATACAAAAGCAAGTTAGCAAAACACTGTGAAGATTACACAAACAATTATGGCTAAGTTGTGAAAAAGGCATTTTATTCAACTTGGGTTCTGTGTTTGATGGCTTAGTGACATCTCTGCCCTGCTCCTTTTTTCCTGTGACTCTTACATTGTGGAAGGGAAGTTCTGGGTCATCTTTCCTCTCTTAGCATCATTAAAACTTACAAGGTTCCCTGTAGACAACTTCTGGCAGAGACTGTGCACATCAGTGATCACTGAACAATGAGAAAAGTGTGTTGAACTCATAAGAAAATTTTCTTAACACTCAAAATATTAAGGGTGGTAGAAAGGATTATGCATACAGTGTGCACATTACAATTTGAAAGAGATCTCAATCACTAATAATAAGATTAATGTATCTAGTTTATCAAAATAAATAATCTATTTTAATTGATGGGAAAAAGTGCAACATGCAGACGAACTCTAAGACTTGATAAACGAATCTGAAATTTAGTTCCATCTGCTTTTTTATTTCAGACTGTTCTTGGAGATTTTGTTCAACCCTGTTTGTTGATAGGCTTATAACAACTTTTTTATGTGTTTCAATGAACATTTTCCCCCCTTTTTGGTCTGTTTAATATCTCTTGCAGCATATGCAAGGACTTTTTTTTGTAAAGGAAATATAGGTCACTTAAAGAAGTGGTTTTAATAGAAAGCCTGCAAATGGCTTGAAATACATTTAACTATCCACTTATACTATAAAATTTTAAAAAATAAACCAACAAGAACCCCAGAACATTTTACAGATTTTGCTCCCTCAGTTTCAGACTGACCAGGCTAAGTTTGGTGTGCTTACACTTGCCCTATTCCAGTAACACTGCAGATCAGAGACCAATTTCTAAACAATTCTGTGCCTGCCAAAACAACAGGACTACGTTGTTGCAAGCTTTTGGAAATAGCTATTAAAATATTGACATTGTCTTCAAAAGTTTCTGGATGGCTGTCCTATGAAAATAATACTAACCTGTTTGATGGAGGCTGCCTACAATAACTGTTAAATAGGCTCAAGTGTTGCTGAATTACTTTGAAGAATAGGCACTTTGTTGTAAAACTAATCTTGTTATGAGACCTCGTGCTGTGGAGGGAAAACTGACTGGTTGTTTTTCATTCTTTAAACAGCTGTAGTACTCTGTTGGAATGTGCCTCTGTCATTCACTACAATGCATGCTAAAAATAAATTTTGCAAACAATGTAGAAAATAAACTATTTCTAATGGGTGAAACCACTTTGATGTGAATGTAAAACCATTAAACAAGGAATGTGCAGTTTTGTGCATTAAGCTTTATCAGGTGTTTGTGGAGACCTAGTTTAAAAATTCAGATTTATCTGATAACTTTTCTTCAAGGAGGCTTTGTATTTGTGTAGTCAGCATCCATAATTCCAAAACAGCTTACTGGCATCTCACAAACAGGGGAAAGCTGGCATGAAGTACCCAAGGGTGGGACATTTCTGTGTTAGGATGAAATGGGTCATCGTTTGTATGTGCCTGGTTTTCAATATTAACTGTAAAGGCAGGTTTTAATAAGCTTAGATGTAAATGCCTGAAGTTAGGTGGCTCTCCTGCTTATAGTGGTGCAGTTCAAGACACTTCTGTTTTCTAATGGAGTGAGCAACATTACAGTGCTTAGTACAACCTGGTAATGACTGGTGTTCCTTATATTACATGCTTGTTTCTTGTACAATTGACAAGACATTCTTCAGATTTTGAGATATGCTAACATGTTTTAAACTGTGACTACTAAATTCCTTTAAAGTAAGGCTTGATGCTGTGAAATTGTCCAGATGAGTTAAATGATTCTATTTTGTGTGAATATAAAATGCTAGAAAGTATGGTAAACCTTTTTCTTATCTGGGACTGATTTAATCACATCTCTGCAAATGCTGATGCATTAACCAGTATTGGCCCCTAATTTTGGAAGATGATTTAAGGGTCCAATCCTTAACAT
Source organism: Acanthiza pusilla (assembly GCA_036630365.1). Lineage (NCBI taxonomy): Eukaryota > Metazoa > Chordata > Aves > Passeriformes > Acanthizidae > Acanthiza > Acanthiza pusilla. Next base: position 9,111,460 of record JAXCHO010000019.1, read on the forward strand.
GTGGCTGAAAGGAGCAATTTTCTCTGTCCTCCCATTGATGAAGATCCTGCTGCCTCCCTGCACAAGCACTTCTATGATAAGCTGTTCTGTCTTTCTAAACAAATACCCTTGCTGATATAGATAACTAGGAGCAGTGCTATGTACTTAAAGAGTCATAGAAATTATTTTAAATAAGACTGTTAAGTCAGTTCAGGAGTTAGGCTGTTACAACTGTAGATATCTTTTTGAGCTGTAACAGTTACTTAATTTCTGCAGATAAACAATAGTTGTTGCCTTGTACAGTCTGAAAGTTGAAGCACTGAGGTTAATTGTATATGTTAATATATGTGTTAATTCATTTACCTGAAATGCTTATTTTAAATTACATGGGGTCTTATCAGTTAATACAAGAGAGAATTTAAAGAACAATGAAAATTTTGGTATGTGTGCCTTGTTGTGAGTGACACTTTTAGGTACATCAGAGCCTAGCAGAATCCACAAACACAAATATGTGTCTGGTGCTCTTGTGCAATACAAAAGCAAAGGCAGATGTCTCAAGACTGCAATCCATAACAGACAGCCTCTTTAAAACACCTTCAAAGTTACTTCACAATCTTTTTTAATCTTACATTGAAATCTCATTTCATTTTTGTAAGGATGGTTGATGAAATAAAAATGTTTACTTCTAACAATTATAACCTGATGAAAATTTAGACATATTTGAATATTGCAGATGGAGAACCTAAGACCAAAGCTGGCTTTCTGTTGCTGTTGATCTCTTAACTCTGTTCAGATACAGGGTGACTGTTTTTAACTTGAAAAAAGTATAATGAAGTCATTAAGCCAGTAATGCAAGATCATATAACTCCTGTGGCAGACAGGCACTGTTTCTTCCAGTGCCAGACATACTGTTCCTAAGTAACTTTGTTCTATTGGTATTAACAGCATAATTGATTCCTCCTGCTGATAAAAAGCCCACTTGCACCGGATTAGCTGTTCCACATCACTGTGGAAACCACGGAGGACTGATTCAGGCAGTCATTTTGCATATAGTGTAGTGTGGGTTATAAGGTAGTGATCCTTTGTCGTTGTTTCCTGTCATTAGGGCTTGATTACATGTTTCCAAGTGACCCAAGAAGTGTCAAATTCTACTTAAGCAATTGACCAGAAAAGCAACTGGTAATAAAAAAAGAGAAAAACAAATTATCTGGTTTTAATTTATGTGTGTAAACACGTACTTGAAAAGGAACAGAGTGCCATTACTTCAAGGTTCAGAATAAATTTTCTTACTTTTAGTAGGCTCTCAAGAGAGCACTTTCAGTCATGATTGCTAGTTTCTTTTGTTAAACTTGGCACTTCAGAGCTGAGTTGTTTCTAAAGAAAGCACTGCTGCAAGACACAAAAACCAGTCAAGAGACAGACCCGTGCTGAAGGGCAGAACAAGGCTCTTCTCATCTCCCACACCAGAGCTTACCCTCTGGGCAGTATTTCTAAGCCTGGGTGTCAGACAAAGCTGTTGCATCCCTTACAGACCATATGCTTAGGTCTTCTTTCCCATTCCCCATCAGGAAAAATACATCAGGGTTAAGTTTAAAGCAATTTACCTCCTGCTTGACAGCCAAAGTATAAATGTTTTCACAGCAAAAATTGTCCATTGCTATGATCTGTGTTATTATTGCAGGCAACAGCTTCTGAGCATTTTTGTGTGAACATGGCACCTCACGTGGAGCTGCATGTTTGACATGGTTGAGCAGTTCTTTTAATGGTGTCAATCTGTGCCCAGGAACAGACCTGAACAGTTGGAAAGAAAGTCATCTGCTCTTGTTGCTCTCAGGAATTGCCACTTAAGAGAGATTGTTGCTCCCAGAAATTGTCACATACAAAGTTCAGAATCTGTCCCCACTGTAGAGTCTGACCCAAAGTGAAATAGGAAATCTTCATGTGCAACTTTACTGCAAACCTGGGTAACTAAGAAAATGTAAAATTTCATCTGTCCTTTAAATAACACCAGAATCTTTGGTTATTGAGTGATACCAACTTAGAGAATCCCTTATAAGAAGTTTCTGTCTCAGAATGTGTATCTTCAACACCGGTATAATTTGCACGTAGATATCAGGTTTGGGAAAATACATTTTGGTCAAAGGAAAAGATTTCTCTGAAATAATGCATTAGGATCACATCATATGCAGTATCACCTCAACTGTGGTAAAATCATCATCATCTTAGTCAAGTCAGTCTTGTTGTGGAACCAATAGTGTGAATGAGACAAATAGTTTCATCCTGCATATTTAAAAACAATTATAAATACATTTCTGATCCTTTGTGATCAAGTCAAATGCTTTCACATTAGGCATTTAACTTGACACTTTATATTAAGAACCTAGACCCTGTGTAGCTACTGGAGAGAAACATATCCTTAAGTACATCAAATTGTCAGCACATACATGACAGGCAGATTTTTAATTATAAGTTTGTTGAAAAGAAAAATATTTTTACATCATTTTTTCATTTGATTCTTTCCACAGCAAACACATTTTTAAAAAAATAAAGTCTGAAATAATTTGTCATCCTTTCTATTTCATATGGCCAAGAATAAATAATTATTTCCAGGTGTTGACTTGCAATGAACTTCCATTTTAAATGCCTCAGTCACCAAATTTTGAGAGTCATTCAAGGTTTGGGGTAGGCCAAGTTTAAACTTCTGATTTCAGACATTGTCTTTAACTGTCAACTCATCTTTCAGTCCTGGGCAGTCTGCATCACCCAACTCCTATAAATACACTGTTTGAAGTGGCTGCTTTGAATGCTTAAGATGGTCAGTGTTTATTTTTCTAATACCTGTTAACACAACTTCATCTGTTCTATTGTGGCAGGATCCCATTTTGATTTAGGTCTCTAAAGGACAAACATCCACAAAATGTCAGTGGCTCTAATTCTTTGTGTTATTTCAGTAATGGATTTCTAAGTGTGCCTAATCTCTCACTATGTTATCTGAAAGTTATTCCTTTAATTCTTTCACCATTCATTCATCACTTTATTGCCTGCATCACACCATGTAGCACAGTGGTTACAAAGCACCAAGTAATTTAATTTTTTTAACAGAGTAACTTCCATATTTTTATCACTAGTTAGATTATGCTCAAATTAAGAAAATACATTTTTAAAATGCTTATATTCTTCTTTTATAGCATTTCAGAACAACTGTTTTAGAGAAGTTACTAAATAACAAATTGAAGAAACTTTTTCAAAGTGAAATAAAGGCTTCATTTTAAAATTGGCAGCATGAAGATAAAATTTACACTTGAGTGTTGAGGAGGCCTGAGAATACCAAGCTAACACCTCCCTTTTGTGAATGGAGACCCAAGGAATGGTAGAAGGAAGCAGTAGCACAGTACTTCTCTGTACCAGTATATTGAGAAGTTGCTGGCAGTTATAGTTTAAAGTGATGGCTGTGCAGGCACAATGCTGGAACACAGCTTTGTTGAGCCCTGCAGGCTCTCTGAACCTCTCCATTCAGTCCTAACACACAAAGAATATGCTCTGTTCACCTCTGCAATTCAAACAGGGCCCTTGACATTACCAGTCCAACAAAGCCAAGAGGTTACCCCAGCCTAACAGGCAGAGAGATTCTGTCTCAGCAGTATGCACAAGCAATCCTTGTTCCTTTTTGAACAAAAATTTTGGGAGACCTATTTGTGATCCCAAATTGAAATTCTACCCTCAGAACGTACAATGATGCCCGTCAGAATCGCTTGGCTGGTTCCATTCATGCTTATTCATTGAGGTGGCTGGGTGCCCATTCACATGGTACCAGACTATTTTCACTGTGTTGAACTGCCAAGAAGAACAGGTTTAGAAGAATAATCTGCACAGTGTTCAAGCTCCTGCTCTTCTGGAGAAAGCTTTTTTCCCAGCACTTTTTTAACACTACACATTTATTTAGTCTAAGAGCTTTTGACAAGTTACAATTCTCAAAAAACATTGCTAGAAGTAACAGACTGACCTAAGTCAGATAAATGCTGCATTCCCCTAATAGAGCAAGTAATAACATCAGAGGGATTTCAAAGAAACAATGACAAGCCTATCCTTTTTGTGCGATCCCCACCTTTATTTCACAGGGCTTTTGTAAGCACCACAATCTGCTGAAAAAGTAACCTTCTACAATGCCTAAACAACGGCCTCCATCCCAAAAGGTGCTATGCAAATCCCCTTTCATATGGTAACAAAGAGCACATCAAATACAGCTCCCAATAGATTGTATGTACTCCAGAACTATGAACTCCATTGCAGATTCTAGGACTATCTGAATGGATTTGTGAGCATATTAGTTGCAAGTGTTTCACAGCTCCAGAAAGAGCAATGCTGTCTGACTGCACTGGGGCAGTGACAAAAAAGATTTCTCCCCCAGTAATAATTTTTCACCTAGGAAAAGGGTAAATAATTTACATTGTAACTGTGCAGTTACTTCTAAGCATACACGCTGTCAGCCCATATACCAAAACTTCTGTTCAGAAAAATTTAAGTAGAACATTCCAAAAAAGTACAGTTGTAAGTGGAGGCACTGCAAATGTATGTCTTATTGTAGAAAAGAGACCATCTCCAGATCAAGCAAACTGTGTCATCACTGCACATGAAAAACTAGAAAGAAACTCTACAAGATCAACTTTGTTATAGATGAATGTTTATTGACAATTTTTATTGATCTCACAGAAAGTGTAAGTACATATGGACAGTTTCCATACTAACATGCTATCTTCTACTTGCAAGGGAGCTTGCTGAATTACAGTGTGTTATTTTATCCATAATCATTCCTATAGGCTTTTTCTTGGATGCGTAACACCATTCTCCGAGCATAAAAATCCCTGTATTCCTCAGGTAGTTCTTCAAGTGTTTTCAAGGCCCTGTCCAAGATCTGTATAGCTCTAGAGGCTGCCATGGGATCTTTATTTCCATAAGTGTCAGTCTTATCATAGGACTCAGCAGGAAGGTGCTTCCAAAAGACATTCAGTGCCACTCCAAATTCCTCAGAAATTACATTATGGAACCACAAAGCTGAAGAAAGAACAGTGTCTAAAATAAAAACTACTATCCAGAACTTCCACATGATTCAAAGCAAATTGCCCAAACTAAATCTATTTGAGGAAAGTCTCAACCACTGTATTTTTATTTAGAAATATTCATATGAATATATTGCATTGTACCAAATTTAAGATGTTTTTTAAGATGTTTATGCTGATCCGTAACTTCTCATGAAAGTAACAATTGCTGAAGCATAGAGGTACTCACATGTGAGCAGAGGATAAGCACGCGTAGGAGGAAAGTAAGACACTTCCCTCACTCACCTCCATTCTAAATGCAGATAGCTATTTTCACTTAGCTCCCACCCTTGCACATATTGTCCAGGCATTAATGTAAACCACCAGCATCAGCCAAGTCACCCACGCAAGTTGCTAATCTTCTCATAATGAAGGCATGAGGCTTTTCAGTTGAATCATCATGACTATGATAAGGAAGCCAACACATCTTTGCCTCATTGAGTACATTTAAAGAATAAGTTCAATATGGTATATTTAGGCTATTTGAATTTTAAGCTAGAAGACTGAATGTTGTGTTTATTGTATTTTATTTGCCTGTAGGTGCTGAAGACAGAAAAGTTTATTCTGAGAAATTGACATGAAGATCCTTTCAGGTTAGGAAGACAGGCTGCTTCTACCTTCTTCATAATAACCACACACGTTCCTCAAAAAACACCTTTTCTTTTCAGTGATATGCACTGCAGGATGCTGACAAAGCTAGCACCATTTTCTGGACTCAAAAATCCCTATAGTCCCCAGTCAGTCTTAAGAGAGCTGATTGTGTCTCAAGTTTGACTCTGCTCACCCACGAGCAAAGACAAACAACCACCTGGACTTCATAAACAGAAAATAGGGATGCTGGCATCAGCAACAGTGTGACATACCACTATCTAACCGTAACCAAAAGTTTATTCAGGAAGAAACATACATGGTAAGCTCAAAATTAGGTAACAAGTCTAAGGCTAAGAAACTATTTTAAAATAATTTCCTAAAAACCTATTACCTTCTTGTTTACTGACCTGCTTACATTGCCCAGATAATGTAAAAGTGACAGGATAAGTCATATATGCTGCAAGTTCATTATGAGTTAACATAAAACGAGTAACAAGTAAGAGTAGTTCAATAGGAGTAATTCAAATACCGTTCCCTGACTACCAGAATATGTCATCTCAGCCCAGGAAGCAGCTCTCTGCTTGTGCAGAAAAATGATTAGGACTTCTCTTTCCATTCCCCAAAGATGACTATAAATCTCTAGAATGTCCAGTAACTCTACCATCCTTAATTCTCATCAGACTATATGCCTCACAGTGCTTAAGTGCCAGAGCTACAGAAGAACAGAAATGCTATTTCACTCAAATTCTGTCATTAAAAAACTCAGGTCACTGAAGTAATTTCAGACTTCAGAAGGTAAGTTTACACTATTAATCTATTAAGACAAAAATTCAAGAGCATACAGTGTAAACTTGAGGGAAAGTAGGATTTTTAGGTAGATATACCTTTTTTCAGGTTAACTGTTGAAAAAAATAAATTATTTTTGCCATCTCTCAGTGCTCCTATTTATAGCACAGAAATGCTTTACTAACCCCTTACCATCTCCAGAAATCATAAATTAGAAACAAGACTGTTTAATACCATGCCATGGTCAGGAACTATTTATTACTTACCTGGAATAAATAACACATCTCCTGCTTCCAAAAAACATTGATAGCGCTTGGCTTTCACAAAAAGGGGATATTTCTCCAAGTCTGGGTTATCCACATCCAGCACCTCTGATTTAGTGCCTAGGAAAATTTCAGTGATTAATATTCCTACTCTTCTAATAGCTACAAAGTATTATCACATTGTTGGAAATGGCAGTTCTTGAATCAAATTTAATACTGGTTTATTTCTCAAAACCAGGGGAACCTGATGGCACCCCTTGTTTACTGAAGAGATTTCTCCAGTCGTCTGTATTTGTTCTGTAACTGCAACCTTATTAACACTAAAAACCACTTTTCCTGACATTTAAAACACCATTTTGAACCCACACAGAACATTTTACTCCTTCAGTTTGGTGCTGAAAACAATGAGGCAAAGCCGCTGTTCTCCTTAACTTTGACTAAAGCAAACAGAATCAAACTAATTACTTCTTTTATACCAAGTCATCTGTTGGTGAGTATTTTCTACTTGTGAGCTGAAAAGCTAAGATCAGCAAACTCTGAACTAGATACCTATGACATGCATACCTGATAAATATAAATACGGTGCATCTCGAGGACTGTACAAAACAACTCGTTTTTTCCCTATGACTTGGATTAAGAAGTTGTCCATTACCTGGGATAAGCACAATAAGAGAGAAGTCAGCCAAAAGTTAAGAGTGAATATATAGACTTCAACTAATCTAATTATTAGCTTTGAAGAGGGAATTATTAAAACCTTCACATGTTAAGAATTAACTAAAAGATCTTCCACATACAGTTAATGTAAAAAATTTAAGATTGTGAGTAACTTTATCCCATTATCTGCACATTCCTGATAAATAGTCTGGAAACACAGTATTCCTTTCCAACTATTTTGTGTTTTCTTTAAATAGGAATCAAGTTCTTCCATCTTAAAACACAAAGACATATCATGCTTTAGACATATAAAGCGGCAAAATATAATACAAAACATATTTGGGATTCCTTTTCTCTTTTGGTGTTACCTCATTTTGGTGACTTTCTATCGAGAAAGGATTTTTTCCTAATTATACAAAAATGCAAAAACTATTTTCCTTATAAATATATTTATTCAGAATTCACTGCACAATGTTAGAAGACAATCTTATTTTGAATCTATTGCATTGCAGCCAGAAACCACTGCAGTCATTGCACAATTGGCAATGTATTGTACAATTGGAATTTATTCTAATCTGGCCATTAGAGTAAAAAAAGAAAAAAGGAAAGTAATGTTGAGGACCAAAATGTTGAAAGTTACTGTGTTTCAGATTTTCAACTGAAACTCAGTCAAAAAAAGGGAAATAAAATAAAACATCTTTTAATCTTACAAATATGGAATTAGACATAAACCCAGTTAAGATATTATGCCCACGCAATGCATCATTTAAAACTCACCATATCACTGAAAGTGATTCATTTCACTATTTCAAAATATGCGAAATTTGTTATCATTCTCTTATCTTTGACAGAGATTTGCACCTTATTATTTCAACTCTGTAGTGCCATCTGCAACATTTTATGCTAAACCCATTTATTACCTACATCATAATGTGTCCATAACTGTAATCCAGCTGAGCTGATGCGGAAGACACTAGAGAAAAACTGTTCCTTCTCAAAATACTCTGGAATATGAACGTCTTCTGCTAAGATAGGAAACTGCTTCCTGATATCTGCAATATCCTGAAACAGAAAGGACATAACTCTTAGAGCACCATCTGTGCACATTGAAATGGAGGAGCACTTCACAATGATTTCCCATCACACGAAAGATGGGGTTAGAACTTCAGCACTGGCAAATACCTGAAATCAGCAATGCTTTTCAGCATTGACTTGCTCAGTGCCATTAATAAGAACAGCCAGAGAGCTGCTCTTAACCATGGCTGCTAGGAATCACACTGAAGAAGCAAGAGATCAGCAGAAATCCTTTTATATTAGTTTACAGCAAAAGCTAAAGAAAGGGAGTTTAGCAATGTACTCTTCAGTGATCAGCTAAGCTCCCATGCAACAGCAATTATTCTAGACACATTTAAGTACTCTAACCTAAATCTAGTCAGATTCACAAACCAAGTGACCCTAAGTAAATTGTATGACAACAGGTTTTAAGAAATATTTCTAAACTACAACTTTACAATATTAGAACTGTAATCTCCAGTAACTCACCTTCCTAACATCTTCTCCCACTGATCGCAAATAGTACTTTTCATCCTGAAGAGAACACAAAGAAAGAATTGCTTGGGGATTTTTAATAAGAATTATCAAAACACTTAAACAAAGAGCCTGTATTTTCTCGTTAATCTAATGCAGAGTTTCATTAAAATATGGTACAAATAATTGGCATCTACAAATTCGTGTGGGGAGACTGGTCAACTGCTTCAGCATTGCTGTTAGTGAACAGACTCAAAACAAATGCAGATTATAATTTAAGATCTTCAGTATACTAATGCAGAAAACTGTTTTAATCATCTTCAAAACTCACAGCATTCCATACAGCATAAAAGGTAAAAGGCACGTCTACATTCAAAATTATTTGCTTCCTACTCACAGTTATCTGAAAAATCCCTAGCCTGAACACTGATATGTAAAGAACCATACATTTGCTACTCACAAATTATGTTACAATATATCTGGATTTGTATTTTGATAGTCATCAAATTCTAAAATATCTTCATGGCATTTTCTTGCAAAACACACAAATCATATGGTTGTTATTCTAAAGCAAGGTTTGATTTTTAAATTTTGTACTGTAATTTTTACTCATGCAAGCAGTTTTTGTTAACAGAAACAGGATGACTGTACAGTTAACCATCCTGTACACATACAAAACAACTTCTGAGAAAAATCACTTCTCCTCTCATTTTTTCCTTTGGCACCACGCCACAAGAAAGTTAAAGACTAAGTCTTTTACTGAAGTAAGACTAAATTACAATTTATCACTTTCCAAATACCAGCAAAATAACCAACAGAAGAAACTGTACCTCAGTAAGAAAGTACTCTTTGTGCTTGACTTCAGCTGCTCTTCGTACAAATACATCAAAAGGCAGAGTTCTGAAATAAAAATATTTGAATTTATACCATGAATCAATGTAACAACACTTGGTCTAAACATTAGGTTTATAATAAGCTCCCTTACCAGATCAAGTATAATGGAAGATGCAATAGGCTGCTCTTATTTTTAACTTAACATGGTGACTAATCAGTGTTTGCAGCAGATGTTTGAACAGTTCTACCGAGACAGAAATCCTGCACTTAGAAACATCTCTGCTTTAGTAAATTGTTCCAATGTATATCCAAACAGAATCCAGTAATTGCTGAGGCTGGAACGCACCTCTGGAGATTCTCCAGTCCAATGCCCTTGCCAAGAGCAGGGGTCATTACAGCAGCTTGCACAAGACAGCATCCAGTTCAGTTTTGCTTATCTCCAAGGATGGAGACTCCATAATCTCTCTAGGCAACCTGTTCCTTGACCATCCTCACTGTAAAAGAGGGTATGTCTATATGTGTTAAACAGATTAACAAAATTTTCTCTATTCCAATGCGTGCCCGCTGCCCCTTGTCCTGTCACCATGAACCACTGGGAATCTGGCTCCATCAACTGTTTATACACTTTGGTAAGATCCCCTTTTGAGCTCACGAGTTCTGAATGGTCTGAGTCACAGAACAAAAAATTTTTCACAGTCAAATTAAGACTAAAACTGTGGCAATACTTGCTTAAACTGTTTCTTTAAGTATGTAGTCTTGTTTACAGTAGTCTTGTTTACAGTACATTTTTATAAATTTGCAGAAAAGCTCAGCATCAAGAAAACTACTATGGGTAAGATACACAGGTTTACATCTATGCATTTTCTGCTATGAATTTGTTCAGGAACACATAATTACCTTCATTTGTAGATCTATAAAATTTATTTCAGTTATATGGATTTTTTAAAAATATATGCTTCCTCAGCTGAGCAAAACACAGGAATCTTGCTATTTTCAAATGTTTCTTTACAGTTTTCCTTTAATTTACTTAACGCAACTTCTGAAGGTTCAAGAAGAGTCACTGGGCATTAGAGCTGACGCCTCTGAAGTCAATAAGAATGTTATATATTTATTTAAATAAAATGGGAGCTTTTCATACAGATTATTATAGATTTTTAAATCAGCTGAATGGCAAACCGAGCACAAGCAGCAATAGGACATGTATTCATTATTATGAATTCACTGTTACATTCCCTCAGCTCACCATCTCACACTACGTGTCACTGGGTAACGAATTAGTGCATGCAAACATCACATTTCAGAGCAACCGCCAAGTACCCACGATTAAGAAGAAACCATTCCCAAGCAAAACTTTTCTTGATCCTGTTATCTCTTCTACCAGAACCTGCATCTGACAGTACTTTAACCAAATCTCTAAACATTTTAGGCTTGTTTGCAATAGGCAAATACAAACCCCACTGAAGCCAACGGAAAACCAAACAAAATGCAATGCTCTGACTTCAGCCAAACTGCTCAGTCACGTCCACTTACATTTGCTGCTGAAGAAAGTGAGAGCACTGCTCAACTACAGCTTAAACAGATGCATTCTGGTGCTACCACAGCTCTGCCCTTGCTGTCTGCTCTAATCACCCCACCTCCCCTGTTACAGTAGCACTGGCACTTATCTGACCTCTCGGTGAACCTGCTTGCAAAGCTAAAACAGCAGAAAAACATTCTGATTTCTGCAGCACGTCACAACCCGGCTGAATGAGTTCCAGAATCAACACAAAAGCAGGGGTAGGAGCAGGCAATTTACAACAGAACTGCAGAACTACTAACGTTCATCAGTTTAAATTAATGGAACTGCATGTTAAGTCCTCAGTTTCTACTCTTTTGTTTCTACTTATTCTCCCTTCAGATTGGAATGAGTGGCTTGCTGTCAAAAAGGTCAAAATTTCCTGAATTTCAAGTGAAGTTATGTGCAAGTCCTGACACCTGCTGTAATGAAACACCATCAGAGCATCAGAGAGTGCATACGGCTAAACCTGCTAAAACTAGGACTCCAGAACAACTGCATGTGAACTCATAGCAGGAGATACTATTTAAAAAACCAACAAAATAGAGCCGGGAAAATAAAGTATGGCAATAAGGCAAAGTTGTTCAAGTACAACCTAATTTCAAGGATTCAAAAGTTCATTATACAGTGAGCAAAATGCATCATGACTGGAACTTGTTTTTATCCCTGAACAACAGGCTCCACTCAGACCTGCAGCTTGTTTACACCTACAGTGTACACTCCCACCTGCTTAGAAGTTTAACAGACTGAACACATCCTGTTTGCACTTGTGGAAAACAAAGGACTGCTAAAATAGAGGCATTTACCTTTGAAGAACAACACAATGTCTGAGATTAGATGAACTCTGAAGAAATGTTCTGGCAGTTACAGAAGAGGAGCTCCAGAGGAGATCAAGGTTTTTGTGTGGCCCAGATGAAGATGAAAGAGCTGGTGAAATGTGTGGTATCCAGTAGTTTGAACAGTTAGCTGCACATGCTAACTTTGAAAGGAGCTTGGTTTTAATTAGTTACACCCTTTCTGGAGAGGAATACCATGCCTGCCACACACCAGCATTCCAAGGGGATCAGACAGATGGTGAGTCAGAAACTATCACTATTCAGTAACATTGAGAATGCACCATATAACTTGAACAAAATACCATGTCATCTACTAGCAAGGGTGTTTTAGTTTGCTTTTTTTAATTAACAGCTGCAACTGCCAGTCTCAAATTTCTTAAAGGAGTGCTCTACAAAATATCTTTATAACACTTAATGGCATCACTTTTAAGGTGCTGTTTGGCTCCTCATTTCACCCTCATTGTATTTATTCAGGGTGTAGAATTAATAGAAGAGGGAGAAATCTAGAACAGCACTTTGATACATAATTTAATGTTTCCACAAACTATCTTCCTATTCCCACCCTCAGCTTCAAACAGATTCAAGTATGTCTGCAAGTTACAAGCACATTTCTTTAAAATACAAGAGGCCTTGGAGTGAAGTACCTATACACAAAGTTCTTACTGAGGAAATCCATCTGTGGCACAGCAGAAACATGAATCTTTACTTCTTTAGATCCTTCAGCTTGGCTCAAGTAATCTGCTGTCCACTTGGTGGTGCAAGTGCCCAGTTCCAGTCCTGTCAGCACTACTGGCTTTCTCTAAGGAACAACAACAAAAAAAAATTCAATGGTGAAATGATCATAGCATCCAGTGGTAAAAAACAGAATTAATTTTTCAAATTACATCCATGCGAACTAGTCAGCTGAATGCCAGGACCCACTACACAAGGTCACGACTAATCTGTTCACAAGCAATGTGAATCAAATGCTGAATGTTCAAACAAAATGCAGTAAATTATGGCTTCTTTCCTAGCTGGGTAAGGAAGAATATGGAGAGGTAAAGCCAATTACAGCCCGTACTTTGTGCTGGAGCCACTGAGAAATCCAGCTAGACTAAGGCATAGATTTAATCTTTCTAACCAGAGCTTGGCAGAAAACATGGAAAAGACCACACGGTTAAGGTGCAGACTGTGAGCTGTGGTGATGCTGTTATGTTCTCATGAGAGAAGCTCTTTATATCAAGGCTCCTTACTGCTCACAACCACGAACAGGTTTGATCCAGGTGCACACAAAAAGTAGACAAAAACTTTTACTTTCGGTTGGGACATCGGGGGGGGGGGGGGGGTAGAAAAATAAAACAAGAGATGACAAAGCAACAAAACTAACGATCACACTTTTTAACCACTGAAGGAAATGGACACTTACAGAGATCAGCTGTCGGAGCTTGCCAGCAGCTCAGACAAGATCTGCCTGTAGAAACTCCTTGCTCTCAAACTCCCATTCCCCTCAATGGGTCAGGGCACGTCCCCGGGAATACACAAACCCAGACCCTGTGTTTTGCCTGCACCAGCTGTGCCCGCCGAGGAGGGGCTCCCGGATACCTCCTGCCTTGCCCTGTGTCCCCGCGGACTGCCACCCGCTCCGGCGGGTCCCGCTCCATGGCCCCGTACCCGCGGATAGATGTCACGCAGGAAGCGCTCCCGCGTCACGCCGTCCAGCCGCTCCACGGCCACCGCCGCCTGCTCCCGCCGCTCCATGGCCACGGGCACCGCGTCCGGCCCGCCGCTTCCCCCGGAAAGCACAGCCCGCGCACAAGCGTTCCCGCCTCTCCCTCTGGGCAAGGGCCGGGAGCCCGCGGATCACGGAATTGTTAGGGTTGGAAGGGATCTCTGGAGATCATCGAGTCCAACGCCCCGCCAGGGCAGGGTCACCTGGAGCAGGTGACACAGAACATGTCCAGGGGTCTGAATGTCTCCAGAGACGGAGTCTTCATGACCGCCCTGGAGAGCCTGTTCCAGTGCTCTGCCACCCTCAGTGTAAAGCAGTTTTTTCTCATGCTGAGGTGGAACTTATTGTGTTTTAGTTTATGGCCATTGCTCCTCGGCCAGTCACCGAGAACCAATTGGCACCAGCCCCTTGGCACCCGGCTTTGAGGTATTTATATGCATTCATGAGGTACCCTCCCAGTCTTCTCCACTGAACAGGCCCAGCTCCCGCGATTTCTCCTTATAAGCGAGATGCTCCAGACCCTTCATCATCTTTGTGGCATCCGCTGCACCCTCTCCAGTAGCTCCTTGCCTCTCTTGTACTGAGGAGCCCAGCACTGGACACCGTACTCCAGACGCGGCCTCGCCAGGGCCGAGCAGAAGAAACGCCTCCGCTCTCCAGAGCTGACCGGGCTCGATTCCCCTGAGCCGGCGCGCTCGGAGCCGCCGGCCACGCCGGAACCAGTGGAGGCCGCAGCCGTGTTTCCGCGGGGCGGGAGTTGAGGGAGGACGGGGCGGGAGTTGGGGGCGGACAGGGCGGGGCAGGGCCCATCATGGCGCTCCGCTGCGCGGCTCCGGGCCGTGTCCGCTGGCTGGCGCGGGCGCTGGCGGGCCCTGCCCGGCTCCTGCCGCCGATCGCAGCCGCACCGGGCCCGCTGAGCTCCGCCCGGATCCGTCCGCCCCAGCCCAGCGTTCGCTTCGCTAGCACCGCCGGGCCTGGGACCGAGGGCCCTCAGCGACGCGTAGTGGTAGTGAGGATCACCAGCCCCTTCGCCTGGCTCCGCACCCGCTTCTACTATCTGCTCATCCGCCTCTATTTCGACCAGGAATTCAGCATCGAGGAGTTCACGCGGGGGGCCAAGCAGGTGAGAGGGCCTGGGACCTCGGGGCGGGAGGGCGGGCGGCCTGAGGGGAAAGGTCATGCTGAGCCTCTCCAGGAGCTGCCGATGTCCGCGGTTATTTTCATGGAATTATAGAATCAGCCTAGAAAAAACCTCGGAGATAATCACAGATTCGCAGAATAGGTGAGGTAGGAAGGGACCACAGCTCCAACTTCCATGCTTAAGCAAGGCTATCCCAAAGCACATTGCACGGGATTGTGTCCAGATGGGTCCGGAATATCTATAGTGAGGGAGATTCCACAGCCACTGGGCAATCTGTTCCAGTGCTTGGTCATGCTCACAGTAGAGAAGTTCTTCCTCATGTTCAGGTGGAACTTCCTGTGCATCAGTTTCTGCTCGCTGCGTCTTGTTCTGTTGCTTGGCATTGCCGAGCTGGGTCTGGTCCGTTCCATTGGCACTCCCCCGCTTTAGATATTTATACACTTTGATGAGATCCTTCTCAGTTATCTCTTCTTGAGGGTGAACAAGTCCAGTCCATAAGCTTGTCCTCTCAGAGAGATGCTCCAGTCCCCCAATCCTTGCTGCTGGACCCTCTCCAGGCGCTCCATGTCTATGTTGTACATTGAGTCCCACCTATGACCAAACACCACTTTGTCAACCAGTTTCTGGCATCAGTACCATGTCCAGTCTTTCCTTAAACACCTCCACGGATGATGACTCCACCACCTCTCTGGGCAGCTCATTCCAATGTTTAACAACCCTTTCCATGAAGAAATTCCTCCTGGTGTCCAGCCTGATGTTGTTATGTGTGGATGTTGTAGCACTGATATGCTCCTGTGTGTAAAATACATGGAGTTCCCCACTGCTGGCTCCAAGCACCACATTTCAAGGGGAGTGATATAAGCAGAGGTGTGCTTCTTTTCTTCAGGAGTTTCTTGTTTTCTTTTCCCAGATTCCGCACTTAAAATGAACTGGTTAAGCCATCCCCCAAAGTAGTGTGAAGGGAGGTGCTTCCAAGCATTATAGAGACTTTAAGGAGAAGTGTATCTCCTCTTAGCAGGTTTTCCTGAAATGATAAAATTCAGGCAGACATAGAGCTGGTGTATATATTTATTTCTCCAAATTTATGAACCCAGTAAGCTTTGTCAACAGAATTTGTCAGAGAGGTAATTATCTCAAAGCTAGTCATGTAAAAATTACAGAGTTATCTGTTGGGAAACTTTTTATTATTATATTTCCATTTAACAAAAAAAAAAACCAACCAGGTCAAAACAACACATCAAGGGACAAAATGTTGAAATTATTAAGATCAATTCAAGAGAGGAAAAAACAACAAATAATTTGCCATGTGTGCAGAACCACCTGTTTTACCTTGACCTGCTTTTTTGGGGGTTTGGTTTGTTTTTTGTTTGTTTGTTTTACTCGCTGTAAAGTCCTAAATACGCTGTCCTTCACAAGTGCACTGCTTGAGTATGTAGAGGCCTAATTGTATGTAAATATATTTGCAAAATTGAGGGGGGAGTTGAGCTTCCTGAAGTTTAGAGATTAAACCAGATTTCTGAAGAAAATTTCTTAATTGCAGCGTCAGTTTTGACTGAAGCCAAAAGATGAGTCGGAAAAGAGGGCAGGGGAACAAAATATTTACAGGAAAAGACATAGACTGTTTGAATTAGCAAGAGAGTAAAAACAACATACAAGGTACCATAAAGTTTGGGGGTTTTTTTAGTAACTGCGAATTCACTTGCCTATTGAAAGCTTTGATGTTTTAAATGAGAGATTGAAAAAAAATTGTATGTTTTTATCAGTTCATGAAATCACTTTTTTAATGCTCGAGAGCTTACATTTCAGTGATGATATCCTCTGCAAATATTGAAATCTTAAATCATGGAATATTTGGATAGCTTGTCACATAATGATGGATTTGTCTGACAAAGAAGCCTGCTTAGAGTTACTTGTTCATGGTTTCTTTTTTTTTTTTTTTGGTAGGCCTTTTCTGTTGTTTCAAAGCTGCTGTCTCAGCGTAAACTTGACCTGTTGGAAGAACTTGTATCAGCAGAGGTAAATGCTTTCCATCTCCTATTCTAGCAATTGATTGTCTGTTATAAAGGAACATGGATGCATTCAGCCTGTCATTATTTACAAGCTGCCAGTTAGGTTTAATTTGGGAAAAACAGCGTAATGCGAAATAGGGCAATTGTTCATCCTACAGCTTTTTTTATGTTTAATTTCAAGGCATGAAGCTTAATTCGAAGTTACTGTGTTTAAGACAAAATAAAACATATTTTAGTTGTTGAGCATAAGGACCAAATGCCAGAAGGATTGCTGGTGTACCAGGAAGGATGGAAAGACAGCAGGCTCTGGATGGCAGGTGGAATTGTGTGTCTCTAGGTGTAGGCAGGTGGCTGAAGCTGACTCAGTCTATGCACCAGAATTCAGGTGAAGAAGGAAACTGGTTTATGCCCATCCCTGCTGCACTGGTACATTCCCACCCCCATCAGATCATACAGCTGATTACTGGTTTTGGCTGGAAGGCATCAGTCGTGTGTCATGGTCTCAGGAATATGAATGACCAGGTTAAACATCAGTGCTGTGTTTTCTGCGTTTTTATTAATTTTTAATTGCTGAAGTTGTCTTGGCCTTCCCAGGGCGTGGAGGTAGCAGATGCTTCAGAGTCAAGTGGCGGAGACACTCAGGTCTATGTCTGCCTTGTTACAGGATGTCAGCGTGGCCTGCCCTATTGCCACCCATGCCTTTGCAGCAAAAACTGTGGTGCTGTTCTAGTGCATCCCCTCTGAGCAATCTTGCCTCCTCCCTCTGAACAGAGATAGCAATAAAACGTGAGTTTGTTTCTTGCAGTTGTTTTGAAAGGGCATCTCTGTTTCCTCTTGAAAGAACTTCCTCTGGTCATTTTAAAATTTTCAGGTTTACATTGATGCAGAGACTTCATGTAAGCCAAAGATGTAGTAGATGAGGCCGTGATCCCACACTGCTTTGTGTATTTTTTGGCCAGTGAATTTTGTACCTGCAAAACATACTAGAAACCAATATCTCCTTGTGAAGATTGCCTCTTGCTTCCATGTAACCTCTGAATTTGTTTGTTACTCGAAAATGGTAAATCAAGTTAGGTTAAAAAATGAGTATTAGTTAAAAATAAGTTCTGCAGTTTCATCCTTCATTCTCTGTTTCATCCTTCATAGAGAATAATATTCTCTGTGCAGTTTGTGCACCCCACCATCTTCTACTTAACACAGCTGTGAAGATCATAGGATACTTAGATAATATGGATGAGCGTCATACAGAAATTAATTACCAGGGAAAAGATTTTTCAGTCTGTTCTGATTTGCAAATGTTTAAATTTTTTTCTAAATGGAGTGTGGATCACAAAATGGCTAAGACAAACTTACTGGTAATGAAACTGATTTTCAAAGAAATTTGTGAAAGTAACTAAGAAATAATTGAATCAAAAGCTCAGGAACCTGCACATAGCAAGAAATCAGCAGTGAGAAGACAGAGTGTGTGATTGTGGGAGCAAACTTCACTGGGGTGTTCTGGGCTGACATGGCTTGTGTTGCAGCTGCTGTTTTCACAGTACCTTTTCTAAACACTTTTTAAGATACTTGGTTTTCCTTTGTTTTGAGCAGTAAATGGTCCTTCTTCAGTGCTGCTGAATTAGGGTTTAGGAATGCCCAAACTTCCCAATGGTTTTTCACTTTAGCTGTTACATACGTTAGACAAGTGTTTTAGCAATACAGCTCATTTTATTAACTGCAGTAGAAATAGTTCATTACTTAAATTTCCTATTGAAAAACTAAGTGACAGTTTTTCTGAATTTAGGTACTTCAGGTGCTGAAGGAAAAGATTTCTTTGCTCCCTGACAGCCACAGGGATGCTTTAGCAGCTGACATTGATGCAATCATGTACACAACAGAAGGAGATGTTCGCATTTACTATGATGATGATGGTATGTTTAGAATCCTGAAACATTTCAGCAATGAGCAGTCTTGTTTCCTGGGTTTGCTATTAAACAGGCATTTTCCTTACAGATGTGGTTTTGTGTACTGTTTCTCATTCCCTTTTTCTCTGTTTGTAATTCATCTATATAAAATGTCTTGATTTTCTTGTAAACCAGACAGAGATGATTGTTGATACATCACAGTACTGTTTTGACTTTTGACGGGTTTTGCTTATTCCTCCTTTTTTGTACAGAATTTTATATTATTAGTCCTCAGCAATCTGAAACTACTCAAAAACAATTATTCTAATATATGCTGAAAGCTGTTCGCTGCAACAATGAAAATACATGCTGCAAGAAGAATAGTGAAGGCTGGATAATGAAATAAATTTTGCTGGTTTAGTCTTTCTGTCATGAAATATACTTTGTTCTAGGACTCCTTGATTGCTTGGGCATTTTTTAAGCTCGTAATGAGCTCAAGGAGGTTTTTCTTTTGGTTGGATTACAGCATTGTGTGCTTCTGTTCACTATCAGACACAGTGGAGGATGATATGTAGTCTAACCATGGGTCCTGAGTTGAGCATTTCAAGTTGTCAGACCCAGTGATCTTTTTTCCTGGTTTGGGAAACAGGATTTTTTTTCTTTCCCTCTTAGATTGCTCCTGTATTTGAACAACTCTGCATACTTTTGTCGTATCAGTAGTTAGCTTTGGGCTGTGTGGGAACCAACTTTTTTCATACAGTTTCATTATGTACAATGTCACACCACACTCATGATAAAATACGTATTTTTTTACAGAGTGTATTTTTATCATTGCTGAACAGCATGAGTATGGCTTTAAATAGCTTTATCACTCATTATTCTATCCTGTATTCTTTATGGCTGAAGTAAGCTGTCCTTCCAGGATCTCAGTAGAATATATGCTAGGTAGCAAATAGGAGTATTTGACCCATGAGAAACATGAAATCTAACGTATGCTTTGGTTTGCTTCTAACAGGAAGAAAGTTTGTTAGCATCCTGATGTGCTTCTGGTATCTGAATGGTGCTAATCTACCTGATGACGTACCAGGTGAAGCCAAAGTCTTCCAGATCGTGTTTGGAGATGAAAACACAAAAGAGAAGAAACATCTTTTAACAGCTAACTATGAGTAAGTCTACTTGTCCCTGTCTTTTCCCATGTCCATGGGGTACCTGTGTGGTAAGCAGTTCTGCAAGCACATCCACTGTGCCAGTGCAGAGCCCAGTATGTTTTAATTTACCTTGATTCTAATCTAAGTTAAATTTTGTCCATCTCTCCAGTTTTGATTTTAGGGTGAAATTTTTTAACTACCCTTAAGTCATTATGTTATTTCCTTGCATCTGAGTTGACAGGAATGGGAACTCTGTCTTTATCAGGAAGAGTACTATTTGGAGCACTGAATGAGGTTTCTGATCCTCAAGGCACACATTAGGATGATGGATTTTCATAGGAATGCTTGTAAATAGTGTTTCTATTGGTGTTCTGATGTCAGAGCAGTGCAGAAAATATCTACACAGTTGGCAAAATATACTGAAAATAATATTCTCAGAAGTTGGGGGAAGTGAGGCTTCTTGTGTGGTAAATACACTATGATCAAGGATTTCTCCATCCATATTTGAAATTGTAAATATAGTCTAGGTGATCAGAAGCTCTGAAACAAAGGTAACACTCGTGAAGACACCCACACTTTTTGCCTGGATGGATTTTTGTGGATCCATTCCTTAGCTGAATTCAGCATCTTCCTTTGAGTTGGAGGCTTCTGAGGTTCCATTAACCTTGAAGGCCTTCCCTTAAAGCCTAAATATCTTCCCAATCCCCAGCAGAGAGATCTTTACAAGTATGCATTCCTTAACCTAAACACAAATGGGCAAAGACACTACAGGCCCTGGAAGGCCTGTGTTAAGTATTTGGGTGTCTGAAGAAGATACTTTACAGGAGTGGATTTGCGCATGATTACACAGCAGTGATATTCTATTGCCCTTGTCCGGGACACGCAGGTTATTTGAGAACATGAGAATTCAGCTTGAAACTCAGACTTACCTTTAGAAAAGGGAGACTCAGTACTGCTGTTAAGTTGATCTTTGATGTAGTTCTGAAAATATATTACTTTTTAAACTATAGTTCAGTAAAAATGAAAATTTTCAGGTAAAATATGGAGCACATGGTTTCCCTTCACTTACTGCCCCATTACATTAAACGCTTTATTTACAGATCAGGATCTTCAATAAAGCCTTATTTATGTTCCTGCTGTGAAAATGGAGTGCTTTCTTGCTATCAGGGTCTTTCCTGTTGCTGCTTGATCCTGTCTGTTGGATCTGAACTAAAACAGTGTGAAGTCAGTGTATTTTGTTTCTACTATAGAAATAATTTTATATCTATAGGGCATAAACATTAAAGTGTAAGTAGCTTTTACAGGAATAAGTGTGACATAAAATATTTCTTCATGATTCTTTGTCATATTAGTAGCTCCTTAAGGTCAGGTAAATTTTAACAACGCTTCACTTATTATCTTTCCTTTTTCAGGTTCCAAAGGGAGTTTACAGAAGGAGCAAAACCAGACTGGACTATTACACGGATTGAACATCCAAGGCTATTAGAATAAATGCCTTCTACAGCCTTTTTATGTACCATTGTAATTCTTCTGATGTAACAAATATCGGGCTTTTTTGGGTCTTTTTTCCCCTTCCTGCCCTTTCCTTCAAAAGAAGGATGAATTTTCTATGTATGATTTCCAAAAATTTTTTCTGAAGCTTGCACTGTGCTGCAGCATTAGAGCAAAGCCTTTTCCCTGGAGCAGGCTGGTTCAAATTTAATTGGTTCCAATGCTCATCCAAGGCATTTAGACAGCACAGTTTCATTCAGGCAGGTGTTAAGGATATGTCAATTTCTTACATTCTGAGAAGAAATGGTACTGTTTGAAAATAAACAACACTTAAATGACTGATGGCCCTTTTGAGTTACTTTCCTATGTTTCTTTTTTTCCCTAGGGACTGTACAATATATAACTGAATAATATGCAAGATGAAATAGAGGTAGATGGACTTCTTAGCTTGTCTAGCCTCAGCAGTTCATTTTGAGGTAATCTTGCTTTTGAATATATTTGAGATTAAGAAAGTTAGATCTGCTATTAGTATTTGCCACAGGATTGAAGTAAGAAAACGTTTTTAGCATTGCACTGGGAAAATGGATCACAGACACACATATGGTTCGGGAAATTTAAAAAACCTCATTCCTTTCATTTCAATTACAATTTTAGAGAATTATGGAAGAAAAATCAGTTGAAAACATGAATTTAAAAGAGGACCTGACTGTGAAGTTAAAAAAACTCCTCTGTTTGAGATGTATGTTAAAGAAATGACCAAATCCTTAAAATTAGATGTTGCAACAGAACAATTTCCTAGTTCTCACTTTACCTCTGGTTTCTGGAACATGAGAATCCTGGTCTAAGTAGCTTGGAGCTTTTATATACAAATCAACAGGAGATTATAACACATTTCTTCATCCCATATATCAATTTCAAATATAAAGCTAACTTTCTACCAAAGCCTGTTGTAGACATTAGTGCAGTGTTTTGAAAATGTAAAGTGTAATCACTGTGATTCACAGTAGTTGTAATTGAAGGTATAAATTAAATTTTTCATAGTTCAGCTCTTTTGATTCAATGACTTAATGAGAGGAACATCTAAAGCTTATCAACTAGTTGATAACACCTTTTTGCTGCAAAAGATGTGACTGGAAATTTACATGCACTGTTTTATTCTTTTAAAATTGTTTGTGTCCTGTGGGTTGGAGCCAAAGGGGGCAGCAGTTTGGTGTTTGGGGGTTTTCCCCGCCTCTAATCTTCAATTAAAAAATTATCCTGGAGACTGCAAATCTCCAACAGACACAGAACTACCCATGGATTTATTGCACCATAAATAGATCAGAAAGGCATATGAACTACTAAGCTTACTGTATTGGAAAATTGCATTCTCCCACACTGAATAAAACTGGTGTAATTAAACTGGATTTGTAGTCTAATACTGGCTTCAGAAGAAAAAACACAACCCCTGCCCCACCCCAGAAAAACCCTCACAGACCAGCCCCAAACCCAGCTTGTGTAAGTAATGGACAAATGTGGAAGGTTTGACTCCTTTTTACCTGCTGTCCATAAATTCTCTGTCATAAATCTGATCATTATAGCAATTAATCAGACTGAAATGATGGTTGCTGAAGGGCATTTGTCATTTTATGACATCCACATTTTCTCTTGTGCAAATACTTTTCTTCTGTGTCTTTTGTTCAGACAAAACAAGAACTTCTGGTTTCTACACTGCCATCCAAAAGAAGCAATAAAAAATTTATTTAGTTTTTTCAAGCTAGTTCCTAGTGAATATATTTCTCTCTGTTATCAAGGTTGCCCCAAATTCTTATGGCAAAAAGAATGAGTAAAGTGTTACGTTTACTTCATCTCAAAGACGGAGAGAATATTGTCTTGTAATTTGGGAATTTCCAGTGCTGCCATTCAAATACCTTACTCTAAAAATCATAATGCTAACTTAAGTGTTACAGAATTTGAAAAAAGAGCTAAAGGAAGTGTTTTATTAAAAACATCTTCATGATTTGGGAATAATGATGCTCAGCAGGTAACAGTAGAACATTGAGGGGATCTCTGTGTCACAGCATGCTATTCCTCCCAGTGTCCCTTGCTGATTAGTCTCAGACATCAGCTTGGCAATGACAGTGTGTAAGGATGTGGGTGTGCTTAATTTCCCTTCCATTTCCTTGCCTGGTGTCCATTTCTGTTGCTTAATGTCTGGGGACAAGTGCAATTGTAACTATGGTGTGCAGCCAATAAATCCCCATCTAAAATCCCCATTTAAAATATTTTAGCCTGCTAATGTCTTCATTCAGACCCCACTGATTATTGAAAACAATGTTACCAGGTTTGGTAGTGATTTCGGGGTAAAGTTCATATCTGTTAGCAACACTGACATGTCTGATTCATTTTGCACAAAGCAGTGAGGTGAAATGGTGTCTGGACTACAACAGGATGCAGATTCAAAGTACCACACTCTTCTCCCCTGGGCAACATTGTGGTTCTTTAGGTTCATGTGGAGTTTTGGAAGCCTTAATTTTTTATTTGTTCGTCCAAAACTGTCATCATGTTTAATAATTCCTGACAGCTGCCTGGCACAATTTCAATACATGTGCCTAAATCTTGACAAGCACTAATTAAATCTGGCCAGCAAACCTCCCATTAATTCACACACCCCACTCACCAGTAGATGGCCTTGGTCACAAAGCTATTGTGGCTGAGAAGTGACTGGCATTAATGAGAGTGTAAGCGGGGTCGAGGATAAAATGGTAGAAGCACTAAGTTCTATTTAAATTATTTAGATTTGTCTTATTAAGAAGTCTTGATATTTTTACTGGCTTTCATCCCAAGTCCCCAATAGTGTCTTGTGTTCTTTCTGTAGTGCCTGCCCATTTTAAAGTTGCAATTTATCTGCATTCCTAATATGGGAAAGATGAGCTGTACATGTGAATTCATGCAGGCAGCTCTGTATGACAGTAGCAAAGCTAATTTTTATATTCATATTTTATAATATGTTCATCATGTTCGTTGTGGTTCCTTTCCCCTCCTGTCCCAGCATTGTCTGATTACTTCAAGGGACACATTCAACTTTCTCCAGTTTTTAAGGCATGTTCAAGCTTGACTTTATCATCACTTCAGGTTATTTTTAGTTAACTATTTTGAGGTCTTATGGCTGGAAATCTGTTTAGCAGTAAAAGTCATATTGTTTATCACAGTTGTGATCATGCTCTTTCAAAACTTCTCAGCTCTCGTGCTTCTCTTTTGGTTTGCCATGTGGTTAAACTTGAATTCTGCCCTAATGTGCTTTATTGGCTGCAGGTGGGGGCTTTGAGATTGCTCATAGGCTGTAGCCACATGATGGCTCACAGCTTATAAGAGATGGGATACAAGAGTGTGGGTGTGGAGTGCTTTTAGTTTCATTTCTCTTTCATACGGGAGCGTGATAGTTGATCTCTGGGCACTGGACCACATGTAGACACAGGAAGAGATATTTAACTGTTCAAAAGCAAGCATTGCCTACACAGCTGTGCTTTTGTTCTTCTAAGGGAAAAGCAGTTGGGGCAAGCACAGTTGCACAGTGAGTACTGACCACCCTGAGTTGAAGGAGTTCCTCTCCTTGTCTTTTACCTCCATTTTTCACTGCTGGTGTGCCAGGCTTTTGGATTTTTACAGTATTGCCATAGGATAGAAGTTGAGTAAGTCATTGTGATCTTTGGCAGCGCTGTTGAAAACACTTCCTTAGTCACAATGCTGACTATTACATGCATTTTGTCTGATTTCAGTGGTGTGTGCTTTTCCTAATATAAGGTTCTCCTATTGAAGTTGTTGAGGGGAAACTTATGCATTTTAATGGGAGATGACTGCAACTTCTTTGCTGCCTTTGAAGTTATTCCACCAGAAACAGAGGGAAGCTAAAATTAGACACGCTGTATTTTCTTGTGTGCCATTTCATCCCTTCTCTGCTGTCACAGAACAAGGCTTTTCATAGTGAGCTTGGTACTGTAGTGCCAACAGAGGCACTTTGAGGGAAAGGAGCAGGGCAGCAAAGTGAAGCGCAGAGGAGGTGACATTTCGCCAAGGATGCAGCCCTTTGCCTTAAGGACATGGGGTATTTGGAAACAAGTGGCGGCTTGAACGTTCCTCTAAATTATGTTTTGCAGTTGACAGTAACCTTGTACATAAAAAGCTCTACTTGTGTATGGGGAAGAAGTCTGACTTTTACAAGATTAGAGCTGAGGTCTCACCTTAAGTTTGCAGAGACTTCCTCATCTGACAGGGGAGGTGTGGGAGCGGCTATCTGGGTAAAGGGGGGGTAAATCAGAGCAACTAAAGGCTGTTTCTGCCTTGCACTAATTAGTAGCTGGCACATCCCTAGAAATTGGAATGAAAAATAAGAGGGGCAGGGAAAATGCCTCGGTAATTCCTCTCTTCTGAACTTTCTGGAACAAGTTGGCAGGTGCAGCAGCCATAAGGTCAGTACCATCTGCCAAGTCTGGAAGTGGAAGTTTCAGTGGTGCAATTGGATTAAGTGGGTACTTTGTTCTAGCCTATGGGGCTGTCCTGGTGTTGAGTTCTGTGCTGATTCGTGGTGTTAATGTTGTTTGAGGAACTTCACATTACTCATCTGCACTACAGCCAAACAAAGTCATTACTTGTAACGTTATTTTTTTGCAGTGTGTGTTTTGTGTCATAAACTGAGAATGGATGACTATAAATAAGGCTTTGGGTGATCTTTTTGAAATACTTTCAGAGGGAACAGGATTGAGCGGCTGTAATATAAAGTGACAGACAAGCTAGTGAAAATGAATTTTGGTAGTCCAGAACTCTTATTATGCAAGGCATTGACCATTAACTAGGTGAACATCTAATCACTACTGGTGTGATTGGGATGGAAATTAAGTCATGAAGAGGTCACTGGAAGATGCCTGAAATCTCTTATTCTATATATTCAAAGTACATATATTATTAAAATCTGTAATGAATTTAGTCAAGTACTTTGTCCTTTTTAATTGTCAGTGGGGTCACTGTCCCTTCTAATTATCAATAGGGTCACTCTACGTCAGGCTCAGCTCCCTATAGCAGAACGTTCTGAGCTGTTAGCCTGTTTCCTCCATTTTTGTCATTAGTGTCATTAAGCCACTTTTTTTTTTCTGAGATATTTTTCATAAAGTAGAGCAGTAGAGAGATTGCTGATCCTCTGGGTGCATTGTGCCTTGCTTGTTGGTGTAGGCATTCTGTCTGGACTTCCGCTGAGATGTGCTCTTGGAAGGCATCATTCCTGCTTTTGTAATGCAGTCTCTGCCTGTGGAAGCATGGTGCAAACCCAGTGGTGTGAGAATTAAACTGTGATTTCCATCTTGCCATAAGGTTCCAGCCCTCCATCTAAGAAGGTAGTAAAGCATTTGTACAAGTACTTGTAAAGATGGTAGAATCATTGTGGCTTGAATTATAAACTTATTGTGTATCTAATTAAAAGTTTCAGAAGCAAATCTACTGAGCATGGGTTAAGTCTCAATTTGTATCAGCTGCATTAAGGACAGTAATTATAATAAAATCTTAGCATAATTTCTGCTGTGAGTAAGGGAGGGCTTTTTCTTTTGTTCATGTTGTTTGTATTTTGCTTTTTATTCTCTCCTAAACACCAGTGATAGTCAAGGCTGGAGAAAGGGTTCCATTGCCTGAGACATAACATAGACACCTAAAGGAAAAGTGGATTCTTTATCAGTCATTTTTGCATATTTTATGTTCTACTTTCAGATGCTGTGTTGGAAAGAAGTGGGGTTTTTGATGCCAAATTGGTAACATTCATTGACTTTCTCTGCAGTGGAGGCTGTTGCTTCCTGATGGAATCATTTGCATGTGTTTTTGCCCAGTTTTCTGCCAGTGCAGCTCATGCTGCAGGGTTTCCTGCAGTGTACAATTTAATCTCTTGCTTTCATTTCACTGAAGTATATGAGTTTCAGCAGGGGTAGCTGGGTGAAAGTTAGTGCCTGCATTATACTGGAGATCTGCTTAAGTGATCTAATGGTTCCTCCTGGCAAAATCTGTGAAATTATAATAGCAGAAGTAGAGAGAGGAAGGGGATCAAAGGTGGGTGGTAATGCAGGATTCATATAAAGGGGAAGCTCTGTGTATTCTGTCTCTAGAGCAGAAGCTGAAGCAGCCCTGAAATGAAAGTAAGTTAAGAAAATCTGAGAAAAATAAATGGTGAGAAGTTTGGTGTTTTGACTGGATGTTGTTCTCTCAGATAAAAGCCTGGAGAACCTCCCTCACAGCTGAGATAAGAAGAATTTCTTGTAGAATTCTGAGGTGGTGTCCTGGGTATCAAGAAGAAGCAAATTCTAGAGGATTTATAGTGACTTGCTTCAGTTGTGAGGAAGGTCTTCAGAACACTTTATAAAGTGAAGACACCTGTGCTGAAACCTTCACTTGCAAGAGCCAGGGATTACTTCTATCTAGCAGTAGTCAGTGCCTTGTCGTGAGACTGATACATTCAGTCTGCAGTCAAATGGCCTTTGTGACTTGTTTACTGTCACACATCCCTCTTCCCTAACCTTGCAGATCTAGCAGTGGGTGTTTGAGAAGGGGAGCTGGTGATACTCATTCACAAATGCATTAATCCCATTGCAGTCTCAGAATCATTTGATTGTCTTCTCTGAAAAATCTGTGTCTCTAACAGCCTAACCAGAA
This sequence comes from Acanthiza pusilla, assembly GCA_036630365.1. Lineage (NCBI taxonomy): Eukaryota > Metazoa > Chordata > Aves > Passeriformes > Acanthizidae > Acanthiza > Acanthiza pusilla. Next base: position 9,139,627 of record JAXCHO010000019.1, read on the forward strand.
CTGAGCATGCTGCTGCAGATGAGCCTGCTGTATTTATCCAGTGTGTTGGAATAATTTCCTCTAATTTAATATTTAAGAATTCTTAAGCTTAGTTTGCAGGATCTCATTTCTTCTGTTAAGCATAGTAGCAAAGAGTCCTTGAGATTTCTCCCCCGCATTATTTCTGACCCTGTGTGTGACCAGTAGGGGTTTCTTTCCTTGTTTGACTGGGGTTCTTTCATCCAATCACACGTTACCACCACAGGTTTTTCCCCCCTTGTTTTTAACCTTGTGCATTCCTACTTGTTCTACTACATTCAGTACGCTGTTCCCTTCTTTCTTGTTCCTTTTGCTTTCTTTATGGTGCATTAAGTGATTATTTCTTTCATCCTGTGCCCAGAAAAAAGATAAAATCTGTGTTTCAAAGATTATGCCCAAAGCTACTTAAAAAAAGATTTGCTGATTCAGACATTCAAAAAATGCCAGAGAAAGGCCAGCTTTAGTTTCCTGTACTCAGATTTTCATGAGCTCTTATCTTGCTGCCTGTCTACATGTCTCTGCTGGGACAGGCAGAGCTGTGTCACTTGAAGTCAAGGCCTGTCTAGATGCCTGTGATTCTGAAAATTGACAAGTGTACCGTGTCACAGTTGTGTTCCCCCTCCTGCACTGATCTCTAGTCATATCCTTCATATGTAAATTGATACCCCAACTCTCGATACAGTTTGATACTTAAAATTTCTGTGTCCATTCAAGCACTAATCCAGCCAATTGTTTGAGCACAAAAGAGCTAATTGTTTGCCTTAGCTTCCCTGCTGCTTTATTAAAACAGTGACCCTTTAACTTATATTTACATGATCTTTCCTTTTTGCTTAAATTTTTCTTGAACTTTCACTAGACATTTACTTAAAGAACCCTCCCTGTAGCATTTGGGTGTAGTATGAGCTACAAAGCAAAGAGGATTTTAAAAGGATTCATTTGGATACATAGTGTTGCCTGCTTGCTTCTTAGCTGGTTTGCTGGCCGTTGTGGTTTGTAAGAGCTGTTGTGGGGGAGTTTTGAATTGCTTTCTCTTCTCTTTTAATTTCTTGTTTGCATTCACAACAGGCTGCCTGTTTTAGTAGTCTGCTATATTTCTCCCCAGTGGACTATATTTCCTGTTTTCTTTGTGAACATCACCATATGTAATTGTTTTACCATTCTTGCTTTCTTCCTGAATGATTTGGGAACTATTTTGGAGCTTTTATCCAGATATACATCCCTCTCCCAAGTGTATGAGCTCTCTTATGTTCCCAGGTTAGTCCTGAACAAGACTGTTTTGAAATCCACATATGCACTTTCACATATTTTGTTTTTCCTTGCCCGCCTTTCTGTTGCATTTCTTTGTGGAGTCTTGACAGCACTATTGCAGTGTCTATGCGGATGCTACAGCTGTTTGGAACAGAAAGGTATCTGAGGGAAGTGGCTTTATGCTGTCACTTCAGCATAGTCTTAAACTTGTAGTCTTGATTATTGATGAAGACCACATCTAAATGCACGGTCTTTGTGGGTTTGCTTGTGTGTTGGTTTTTATGTTTTAGTTTGGGCTTGCTGGTTATGGGGTTTTTTCTTTTTTTTTCCAAATGCATCCAACTTAATGTTTCATGAAGTAAATCACTGAATAAATTTGTAACTTCTGTCATCAGGGCCTTAAATGCCTGAGGTGTTTCCTGTTTCATATTCACAGGGCTGATGTCGCACATCATTAAGATCCTGTCATTTCAGCATGAATTATTTTATTGAATCATATTTTATTCACATGTCTTTTCTCTTTCAAGGTTCTCTGGTATGCATCAAACACTTGCACGTTAGTCCTACAGTCTTCTGTAGCAGCTTAACTTGGATTAATTTCTTATGCTTGTTAGTTTGGGAAACAGTTCTGGTTTTGAGTTTTAGCCTCTGGGATTTCCATGCTTCACTTTCTCCTGTTCTGTTTTTGTTTTTCCCTCTAGAAATTTTCTAGAAAGATTGTGTTTTCAGTAGATATTTGAATGTCTGGCCCTAAATGCACATCAAAATTCCTAGAAAGAGTACACCATATTTGCTTAGGGGATTTGAGTATACTATGGTTATTACCACTTGGTTGAATAGCTTTTTATTATTCACATTCAATGCCATATTCCATCCTAGTATACTTAATGGTGATTTCTACCAATGCAAAAAGGCAAAACCAAATAAATATGGAAGAAAAATCACTTTGGAAATGAAGTAGTACTGTCCTTGGGAAGAGAGCAGTGATGAGAGATAGGGATTTGTTTTGTCTTCTCAGGAAAGAGCAGACTGTGCTGCATGGAGTTTCTTCAGGCACTGTGCAAGCTACTGCACAGTTAATATTATCCTGGGATAGGTCTGCCAGAGTTCTTAAACCATGCTCTGTAGAGCTGTCTGTGGGCATCGTTAGGCACTTTTTAAAATATAAGGTACTAAAGTAAGTCCCCATGTGGCATAAGGCCTAAACATTTCAGGGGGGTCAGAAAGCACATACGTGACATGGTGGCACAATAACCCTGGTGTTTAAAGTATTGTTTCCATTTTGCTCATCTTCCTCATGCTTAGTTCTCAGATGTAATGACAACAATTGTCCATTTTGCTTACTACACAGCTTCATGTTTTCCTGGGTTTAACCAGGTCACAGTGAGTGGTTTAACAGTGCATATCATGCACTAACTCTTTAGTGTATTTGTGGTGAGGATAAGGTACAGACACCTAACATATATATCACTCCTAAAAAGGCGTTGTGTTTGTACAGAAATGTTTATGTATGTCTGCCCTATAAACCAGCCATGGTAACTGGTCTTTCTAAATCATTGAGAAATGAAAAACCTGTTTTGCATGCAGCTTTCAAAGCATTTTATTATGTTCATTTAGAGATGGAAATGGGGATGGGTGGAGGAGTTCTTAAATAAATCCAGATTCACTTGCTGAGCCAGTGAGAGAACACAGTTCTCCAGTCTCAGGCTAATACAGTTTCTGTGGGGTCAGATCCTACCTGCCCGTATTTGTACTTTTAAAGCACACATTTCCCATGTTTGGGGCCTGAGGGCTTTGTTTCCAAAAGCCTCAGTACCTAGAGTTCTGCAATGACTTCAGCAGTGCAACTGCCTAATACCATTCACTGAAGTCAGCTCACGTAAAACATGACTCAAAACTTGTTCAGTCTTATAAATGACTCTTTGATTTCAGTGTGCTTCAGAATAGGCTGCAATTCACTGATGAGCCTGGGCACTCAATGAGGTAAGGTGCTGCTGAATGTACTAGCCCCAGTCCTACCAAATATTCCATAGAAGTACCATATGAATTAGAGAGTTCCATTCTTGCTTTTTAAGTTCTGTGGATTTCTAGGAATTTGTTGGTTCTTTAGGGTTTGGCTTTTTGTTTCTTTGGGTTTTTTGGATCAAAATTATGACCACAGCACCTGTCGCATGGCAGACTTTATAATTCCAGTTTTGGATTCTTTTTATATATCTGAGCCTCAGTTTCCCAGTTGGGTAAGTTTTCTTAAGTACTGCTAGGAACATGTGTTTGAGCCTTGCTGTCCATGTGGCTTTGTCTCAGAGCAGGAGCAGTGATTTTCCTCTCTTTGCTGAGTGCTGTCCAAGCCCCAGCTTTGCATGAAACCTGGCCTGTTCTACCCTATCATGGCAGTAAAACGGTCTCTCTGGCGTTCTGTAGGGAACAGCCTGGAGCAGAGCTGTATATACAGCACAGAGCAGCTGTATCCTGCTTTCCTCAGAGCAGCAGAGCTCTCTGAGCCAGCCCTCTCCATGAACCAAGTTGCCCAGTGTTTGTATTTCAAATACTGCCCTGACCTATATACTAGACTAAAGCTTCCTGTTCTAATATTGATTTAAGACTTAAGTGTCAGTAGCTTATTTTTTTACATTATCATTCTCTCTTTTCTTATTTAACAGTTCCCTGGGTATGCAGAGGGCCATAGTCAGACCTTCCTAGCAGCCAGAATGAGGGGAAGGGAAAAGCACATGAAGGATATTGATGAAAAGAGGCAGAGCTTGAATTGTCATGCAACACACAGAGTATTTTGGTTCAGCAATCAAATTGTGTACTGTACTGTTTGCCAAAAAAGAAGAAACGCAGCACTCATTCTCTTGAAAGCTCTCTCCTACAGGAATTTGTTAGCTTACTTAAAGTTTCGTATTATTTATAAGCTCTGACCCAGACTTCTCATTAACTGTTCCCAAAGCACTAGAAAAGGAAAGTAGAAGTACTTCCTGCTTCATGTATCTGGTTAACAGCTGTGCTTCTTAGAGGAAGGAGAAAATAGCCAGTAGTGATAAAAACTCCCCCTGCTTACCCTCATAGGGAGAACTGCTGCAGTGTGTGCTGCCTCTCCCCAGGATCCTCACGTAGCAGCACTCACTACAGTGCTCTCAAGTGCAGCTTGCTGAAAACAGTTTTATTGTGGGCAAAGAAAGGTTTACTCATCTCTTTCCCCTGCCTTTGGCTGACTATTCTCTCTGTTCCTACTTTGCTGTTTTTAATTTTTTTAAAATTGTGCTAGGCTGGGCTTCCAGAGAAGTACAAATGCTCAGAGGCTGTTGGGTTCTTTGCTCAGATATTGCCCCAGTTCAGCAGTTGTGAGTGCTGTGAAAGCATGAGAAACCACTTATATTGCATCTCTGCATGTGACCAGCCCTGCAATACTGGGTTGCCTTCTTTCAGCAGCAGTTCTCCCCTGTGGAGCCTGGTCTCTGCAGTTGAACCAGTGCTTGGGCAGCCTTCTGTACCCAAATGAGTCTTGTTACATCTGACCATCAGCTGCATAGCTGCTGGCATCCTGGAATTAGCTACTCATCTTCCCTCTTAGTTTTTTTGTGGTTGATCTCATCCAGTGTTCCTGAATACAAGCAGTCAAAAATTACAGCAGTGGCTTAATATTTGTTAATGAGCTAAACTCTGAGATCTGACTGCTTTTGGTTTGTATTATTCTGACTTTCTGAGTTTACATGCTCCTTACAGGCACATTTTTGAGGCTTTTCTCTGTGATACCAAAGACAAGGAGTCTTCCCGTGCCACCAAGACTGTCCCCAGTTCACATGCTTGTAGGAAATCAGGGTTTAGGATCCATGTGAGGCGTGATGATAATCACAGGAGTTGATAACAGGGCTTGCTGGTGTTTGCAGATGGGGACAATATATGAGCATGTGTATCAGCCAGCTGACCAGCCCTGCCTGTGGAAACCAAAAAAACACCTTTAGATTTTTTCATGTGTGCGTTGGTATCTGAGATTCTCTGTTCCTAACTGGCACATACATTGCCTCAAGGAGGAGGTGACATTCATGCCCAAAGTGTACTTTGTAACTCAAAACCCTCTAAATGCAATTCTACAGGTTGCTGACTCCTGAGGCTTAAACTTTTCCACTTTTTCCGTTTTACAGTACTGAAAGTAGTTTACCCTATGTGCATTTTTCAGTCTTAGGAAAGGAGAACATTTCTAATCCTTCCAACTCAGGAGAATTTTAATGCACTGGGAATACTGACAGTCTCTCAGTATTCCACTTCAATGTATATTTTTTTATATATATAATAAAACTGTTTGCAAAGCTCCTCACTATTTACTAAAACTGTATCTTCCATAAGATAAGGCCAGAATTCACAATAGTCTTAAGACTATAAGTAAAATCAGCACCCAACCGTTACTTTTTCTGGTAGGAAGAAAAGAGTGTAGAATGGTGTTCTTGTATGGCAAACTGTTCCTCAGAATGTTTGATGTGTGTCCAAATGAAAAAAGGATGCCTTTGTATTTAACTTAACCCAGTTTGTATTCCCCTGTCTAGAGTATTGCAGACACTTTTTATGACAATTAGGGAATTTACTTCTCACTAGACAAAGAAGTAGCTACACAATGAAACTGGATCACTTTTTTTCAACGAACAGGAAATCCTCTTGACCCGCTTAGTTCCTACCCTAGAATATAATCTGTATGCTTTACCTCTGCTCATATGTGTATATATGCTTGCATACATCTGTGGGAGGTTGGAGACATTAACAAGTAATCTAGGGAATTTTTCAGAATAAATTTCTAACCCTCAGCCAGTCTGTTACCTGTAATTTGTTAGCACTTCTAGAGTTTTGGCTGAAAGAGCCAGGCTCCAAGCTGAAAGGTTGTCTATTTTGAATAGCTTAAGGTAACTGGGATCAAATTGTTCAGAATGTTACTATTGGTAAACAGGATTGTTAGCAGATCTGGAAAGGCTTATCTTGATGACCATAAAGTTGTGCTCCTGGCTGTCTGAGTAAGTAAACATCCCTATGTGGAGCTCCATGTGTTGCTCTCTCAGTTGCAATTGAACTTTCAGGTGGCAAATCTGTTTGGTGTCTCTCTTCAAAAGCTATCTTACTGTCTTTATTTCCTTAAAAAATAAAACCTCCTATTTTCTGCAAGGCAGCCACAGCGGGGGTTTATGTACATTAATTACCTGAACATCGTGCATTTAAAGTGCTTTGGGAAGGATGTTGCAGAGAAACAGTGGGTGGAAGTGTTGGTTTGAAGCTATCAGTCAGTGGCAGTCCTAGGTTCTGAGATGTGAAGTTTCAAGCTATGCAAGACCCAGACTCTCTTCTGACCTCTCTACCAGCTGGGCTTGTCTAGCTTGTGATAAGGGGGGCAGAACAGCCATAGCGTATCTCTCCTCCCTGAGGTGATTGTACTTCCTTCACATGATGAAGCAGCAGAGGAAAGGAATGGAGCAAAAGGGCTTCAGAGAAGCTGGCTCGTGCAAGGGAACCTTTCCTGGAAACATAATGAAGCACAGGATGTGATAAGCATAGCTCATGGAAAAGGAAACTGCTTCAGAATGCTGCAGGGAACAATGCAGCATCACTTTGAGGCAGACAGCTTCCTGGGATTGGAATGCATTGGCTCAGCCTAAAGAAGAAAGACAATCTTGAGAGACAGTTTTGGAAAGTTTTTATTGTTTACGTATGGAAAGCATATGTTTTTCCTTAGCAGTTGCATTTTGCGAGTCTGCATGCACTAGCTAAAAATTGACTGTTTATGAAGAGTGTGAAATGCTCCCTGGTGGTAGCATTTATCCACTCCTTATTTTCTTCCAGGGAGATGAATTGCCTTTCTAGTAAACATTGTTCCTGGATGTGAAAGTATCAAGGGAAAGGAGTTGTGGGTGGGCTTTTGGATATTGCCTGAATCTGCAAAATACCTTTGTGCCACCAGGGAAAAAGGGAAGCTTTACTGAGGGGCAAGGAAGAGCTCTGTCGTGGTTTAACCAGGACAAGCCCTCACAAGGATGAGGACAATACCACAATGTAAAATATCTCTAAAATGACAAGACCTGGCAGTGAGATGCTGATCTCACAATCTTTCGCAATGCCAGGGTTAATTGCACAGGATTATGATGTAAAGCTGAAGGCTGCCCTTCTGCCAAGCTCTTTGCCTAATGCATTTGATGTTCCCAGTACAAGTTATTGCTATAAAGACTGCACAGTCACCCATCGCTTGAAAGATGGAGAAACATGAATGTCTCTAGTTACAGATGTGAACAATGGTGCTGACATTAGGAACTGCCCAATGCTAAGTTGTTTTGTTTGCTTGCTTCCTTGCATTATGAGGTCAGTGAAGTTAATATCCTTAGTAAAACATTTCTTTGAGTCAGACAGAAAGCCCCAATACTATCTTTGACTTGAAATTTCAAAAATATTGGACTCTGGATGAGTGGATGTGCACATGACACTTTCATTATTTTGCATTAAAATTCAGGTGGTTTTAATTAAGACCAAAATAATTTTGTCATACCTTATGGATAACTTTGGCCTTGTATATTTATTAAATTAGATGGTAGTTAATTCATACTGATGCTAGGAAGAAGTATGCAAGCACTGAAGTAGTTTAATCAAAACCAGGCAACATGGTTTGCTGTTTTGATAACTATCATCCTTTTCCATCACAGTGAAAGTCATCTTATGAACCTCTGACATTTGATGATCATTATGTCAAAAACCTTACGGGGTAAGTAAAGCAGACAACTTTTTTTAGTGCTTTTTTACTTCTCAGCTTATACTGAAAATGGAAAAGTGTAACTCAGATAATATTTTAAAGTTTAACTCTTTGTATGCATATAGCTCTGCTCCATTATATAAAGTTGCAGATACCCAGAAAACAGAAACACTATGATCTGCATTATCAAGTGACATGTCACAGATGAGAGATAGTTGTTAGGAATCTTGTTGCCATGATCAAATGGTTTTGAACATGAACATTGTTGATAATATATTTATAGAAAGCATATTTAATTCAGAGAATTCATCAGCAAAAACCCCCTTCTGCATGTTTTTCAGTTTTGTTCCAAGTGACTTGTCAAAGCTGTAGACATTAAGAAAGTGTTTTTAAATTACTATAAGCTAGTGCTTCTTTTCTTACAAAATTTGATGAGGATAATTTTACTTTGTTCTTGGCAAGTTTTGTAATCACTAAAGTTGATAGGGATTATTCAACCTTCTGTGAATAATATCCTAAATTGTTACACAAAGCAATGCAACTGTTTAGAAAAGGAAATGCTGTGTAATCATAGAAATCATAGGCAAGATTTAAGTTGGCAGACAGCTCTTGATGCAGGTTGAATGTTGCAAGGTCACTGTGTCCTTCCTGCCTATTATTTGCTGAAAGAAGAATTCCTGGAATTCTTGATTATGGCCAGAAACACAAGCTTCTTATCTGAAAGCCACCATTTCTGATGCCTTTAACATTATGTTTTAGGGTTAGATGTTGACAGAAAGTGAGAAAGACCGGAAGACTCATCTTAATAAAGAAGGTTTCATGCAGTTTCATTTCTCTGATAGTTGGTCAAATAGATTTCAAACTGTCTCTTTAGCTAAAACTTATTTTGTTGTAATAATGTATTATAAATAAATTTTTCAAATGCAAACACTAGGGAGGAAAGTAGACAACGAGGCGTCCCTTCCTTTTCTCTGGGTTTCTGTGTGGAAGAAATACATGTGTGGCTCTGTATCCATATACCTGAGATCAATGTTTCTTAGGAATCCCCTTCAAAATGGCATGTGTTACACACCAGTTCCACTGTATTCTCAAAGACTTACAAGCATAGGAAATAAAATGTACTTCCACCACTCTTAGGATTATGGTTTCCATCACAAACCAGGGAGCAGTTCCAGAGGCAGTCTCTAAGAGCAGGCTCAAGTGTTGCCAGCAAGTTTGGAACACATGGTGCCTCTTTAGAATCCCTTCTCAGAGAAGAAGGATACTTAAAATAGACTCCTTTTCTGTAACACCATATGTAAGCTATTATCAATCAAAACTTTTCCAAACTCATTGTTTAACTTTCTATAAAGGGAGCCTTCTCAAGCAAGGGGGAGCCCCCACCTTATGAAATGCAAAGGAAATATGCTCAAAACAAAGGAGAAGACCTCCATATTCAAACCCAGAGAAAGGTTTAGTGGTACAAGCAGAAAAAGGTTTTTATGGTTGTGTTTATGTATTTTATATCTCTAGCAATGTGCCTCTTTAATCTAAAAGTATAAAATCACACAATGCTTTTCTGAAGAGGAAGGTTCTCTTGTTCTGGTTATATTTTTTGTTGTGCTTTATAAGAAGCTAGACAGTGGCTCATTGAAAGCATAGTTAACCCTAGTAACTTAATAACACCAATTTTTGTTGTTTCTTTAAGCACAAAGCAAGCTCTCCTTTGCCTGCACAGCTTGAAAGCAAGCAGTTTATGAAGCACCAGCTCTCTCCCCTTACACTGTTTGTCTGTGTAGTGTGAGCAGCACAGAGCAAGTAGGCTGTACTGGGCTGTGGGCAGTAGCCCATGGCCCTCACGCTGAGCCTGAAGAGCAGTTCTGGGCATGGGACAGAGCTTTGGGACCTTCAAAGGGATCTTCTAGCCTCTATAACTATTGCTGCAGAGTTGTTTTTTTTCTTCATGGTTGTGGCAACAGTGTTTATTTCTGTCTTGGAGGTTGGCTGCAGGGGAAGCAATTTTAAAGGCATCAGGTAGATTAGAACAGTTTCTCGCACTGTGTTGCGTAACCATCACTTATCTCTTCTTGACAAAACTTGCAGTGCAAACATCATATTACCTCCTCAGGGAAATAGTAGCTGAGTTGCAGGTTTAGACTCTGGGAAAAAAAGCACGAGTGTTTTGGACCATCGTTTCTTCTTTCTGCTTTCAGCTGTGGCTTTTTTGGAAGTGCATGAGTCCCCAATACAGTAATTTATTGTCCTTTAAAGCTGTGTTGCAACAAACACAAAGTATGTCCTTTTGAGAGCTGCTGTCCCAGAACTGGGGAGAGCTCCCTTGAGCTAAGTCTTCTGAAGTTACCAGGGGCACTCTGATGAGGCCATTTCCTGACAGGGTGTTCTGATCACATCTTTGAGGTTTCTAGGACAAGGTTTCTAGGGTAAATGCTAGGATTTGAGTGTATATTGCTTCTGACATGCAGTTGTTCTTCAATATGATCTCTGTCAATATTGCATACAGTGAAAATCAATAAAAAATAATAGGCTTTCTCTACACCAAGTAGTAGGTGCTCATACCTTCAGACTCTGCATGGCTGGACCATGCTGAAAAATGGTGTGGTTGTCTGCCACCTGTTTAGGACAGAAACATATATCAATACTCAGGTCAGCTTTTAGCTGTGAGACCAGAAACTGGTCTAACACAATACAGCTAACTGAAGCTGATGTTTGTTAGCAAAAATTTCAGATGTGCTCAAACAGGATAGGCTCTTACAATCCTTTTGTTTCTTTTTTTCCATTTAAGTACAAAACTGGACTATGTGCTCTTGTAAGTCTCAGAACATATATGGACAGCTTTGCATGTCCACCCCCTGATCTTTGGGTAGGGCAGAATGGACTTGAGTTTCTGTATTCTGTGATCCTGGGCTTGGCCTTCAAGTGATGTCATGATGTCATCTGGGACTTCAGAGTTTATCTCCCATGAATTGGCTTTTTTTGCTCTTCTAAGCCACTATTTTGAGAATTGATGTGCCAGGTTTCAGCATTTTGATGCACAAAGTGAAACTGTTTGTTTCATTTGTTCAGTTTTCTAAATACTGCATTAGCTTCCAAAAGCCACATGACTACTTGGGATGTATTTTATGAAACTGCTCAGCAACTAATGCCTTTGAGACTGGTCTGATTTATGAAGTAATCTATGCATATCAGCTAGCTCAGTTCTTTCAGTTCTTGATAGATGATTACTGAGATTAGTTATATGTGCCTAATGATCATCCAGGAAATATGCCCAATCCAGGAAGAGGGCAGGACATGTGAGAGGCTCTGCGCCAAAAAGCTTCCGGCTCAGTTCCGCCATACTTCCAATGCAATGTCCTGTAACACACTAAAACCTGCATGCACTGTAGCTGGGAACATAATTTTAAAAATAAAATTGAGGTTTTCAGGCTCACATCAATGATTGATTGATTTAATCATGACTGCATAATAGTGAGTTGAGAACTGAACCCCTTAAATAATAATGTGTCATTGCTTTGGGAACGAGTGAATAACCAAAATAAGAAATCTGGTCAGTGGAGAGCATCTACTTCCAGAAAGCTAAAATGGGAAAATAATTGGAAGTGAGGAAGTTCTTTAATATATTACTTTGAACAGCAGCCCAGTTAAAAAAATTGGATCAGATTCACAAATCAAAACGTTGCCTTTTTCCACTAAGCTGGATCTCTGCAAAAAAAAGCAGTGACAGCTTGGGAGTACCTGTTTTCTCTCAAACTCTGCTAGTCTTTTGAAAACTCCAGGGCATGCTTCATTTTAGTGCAGATTTTTTGAGTCCCTGCAGGATTTCACTAAATTAGTAATACTCCCTACAGGGAATTTTTCCTTTCTGATCTCTGTTATAAGCAGTTAAATTAAACAGGGGTTAGTAATGGGAGCTTAGGACTGATGTTAGAGCACATTATGGAGAGAAGCTAGCAAGGGGAAAGTACAGATGGTCAGGATATGGTTCTGGCCATCCTGTTTGTAGTGCCTGTGCTCTAAACACCCGTGCAGGGTCGCCTGGCTGGCATGGTTGTGGCAGCTGCAGAAGCATGGCTGGCTTGTCATGCTGGAGAGCACTGGAGTGTGCTGTGTGGGCATATCACAGTCTCAGTGACAAAACTCTGCGGAGAGCAGCTGTGGCACAACCTGTGCTGAGTGAGTTGCCAGATGAGCTCCTAGAAATAATCTTCTTCGTCCCAGAGACTTTCAGGACACTAAGGGGAGGGCTTAGGCTATTGACCTGGAGCTGGAAGTTGTCACCTGAATAATCACATTTAGTATCTGGCACTGGCTAAGGGTACATTTTGTAATCTTATGGGACTCTCTTATTAAACTAGTTGAGAGGGGGGAGTGGGTTTTGTTTGGTGGTTTGTTTGTTTGCTTGGGGTTTTTTGTTGGGTTTTTTTTTCCAATAATACTACCTGGATGTTGTTCCAGGTTCTAAGCAGTTGCCTATCTCAAGCATAAATGTTGCTTAGCTGATCCTTTGGTAGCAGCACCTCTTTTCCTCTGTGTACTGCACCTTGACCCCACAGTACAAGAATGAGTCTGTCTACTTGAGATATACTTGTGCACCTTTGTGAACACACAGATGTTTGTGGGTCAGAGATGGTATGAATAGGTTGAATGTAACTGGGGCACTTGTTTGATGTGCACCAGAGAGTAATTAAAAAAATCAAGCTCCTGTCTTTGTCTTCCAATCCTATCCTCATTGGAGTTGCCAGAAAAAGTATGTACTTAGCTGAATCTTGATAGACTGCACAGCACATAAAAATAGACAAGATGGGTAGCTGTAGTGGTGGCAATGATAGATTCATACTAACTAGCCCATTTTGGACAAGGCCAATATCCTGACTTTCAAGTGGTCATTATGGGTTATATCCCCCCCTGCCTTGGGCATAGTTTTTTATACTGGACAAAATGATAATTTTGTCTATTGGTTATATATTTTTCTTTAAGTTTTTATCTATCTTTCTAAGATTTTTGAATGCTTAGCATTAGTCTACATATTTTTGAGCCCAGAAATACACTTTTAAAAGCAGGAAGTAATGTTCTTGTTGAGCAACTGAAGCCTGTGTTTTGCTGCAATGCTCTCTATACCAGGCACAGCTGATAACGGTGGTCAGTTTTTGCCATTTCAATCACTGTACCTTTCCCCCTTCCTCAAGTAAGGTGTTTAGGATTCCTATCAAACCTGCAATTACATAGGAGTAAACAGAGTAAGATGTATTTCTGTAGAGGTGTTGGATCTTAAGTCCTACAAAGATAAAGTGGTTATAGATGTGTTTATCTGTGCTCACTAGCAGGTAAACCCTTTGATTGTTTAGTTTATTGAGCATCTCTAGGTTTAGGATTGACTCATGCCTGTATTCAGTGACGTGGCTATATGCCCAAAACTATTGTTTTGCAGAACAAGTGTTTTGACAGTAGTGCTCCAACATTGTGTGGGCTTATTCTGCCCACATGTGCCTACGAATACAGAAAAAGCCAGCTGTTTGCAAACTCCTTTGTGTCATATGTCCTGTTTTAAGGACAGTGTCCCAATGACTTGCCAGTTCCACTCAGGACCACCTGTTTCTCTGTATGGATCATAGCTTCTCCCAGTAGTGATCTCAACTGGTATTGAAGTAGAAGAATAATTGTTTGATGTGGCTTTTGTTGTCTTTAGGACAAATTGCTTGCTGTACTACTTTAAAAAAAAATCATGTTTTCCCCTTTTTTTTCCACTGCTTCCTTCCAGACTGTTTCCAGACAATTTGCACTTATTTCTGCTCCTGCTTATATCTGCAGAAATCACAAGTAGCACCATAGGAAGCAATGATGCCATATGAAAATGTTAGGAAGAACGGGAGTGAGGTCTGTACTGCAGTGTGTCACCTTCTTGCCAAAGCAACCTGTATGGACATTAATTTCTCTTTGTATCTTTCACTCTGATCCTGTGAAGTGCTTTTGCTGCTCTGGTAGCAAGTGAGATTCTTGGAATGTGAATTTAGGTTGTGTAAGGCCCCACATATCCGAAATGTAAACTAAACTCCTGTGTGCCTAGTCCAATGGCTTAGGTTAATCCACCATCAAGGCACTTGAGCATACAGTAGTAATACCCAATATACAGACTGTCATTCTTTACCATTGTGGAATCATACTTTTATGGTTTCCATGAAAAGTAAATACTTCAATCTTGAAAATATAAACTATGGAAATGATACAGCTTTAGGTACACAGCTGTAGCTGTTTGCTGTTTATTATTGATCAGTTTTTTATTTTGCAGAATGAGGAAGCCATTAACTTGGGTCATGTGTCCTTGCTCATCTGTGCAGATTCAACCTTCTTGATTGCAATTAGTTTTGCTCTTTTTCTTTCAGCCATAAGATTTTGATCTTCTCTAAGGAGTGAGAAAAATGTCCACAACGAGACATACATTCACACTCACTGTGGCAGTCAAATTATAGGAAAATGTGGCCATTAATGAGACATGAGAGAGCAGACAAAATAGAAATTATGTCTTCTCTTTTTCAATCCCTTGATAAAAGCATGAAGGTAGTAAAATCCATCTATCATCATTGTCCTGGGACTTTATAGCCAGGCCTCTAGGCTGTAAGTGCTGGAGATTTTGTGGCAAGAAGTCACAGCTATCTTTTCTCACAAGTTCCTCAAGCCAGTTGTGTTTTTTAGCTAGACTTTCCTCATTCCTAATTCTACCACAGGCTTGTGGTAGGTTTGAGATTATTAGAGCTTAAATTAGAGCAGGCTTGAGGCTGGTTTGAAGGTACGTTTGTTTGGCTGTGGTTGACTGGAACACTTGTCTTCTGGGTATGATGGGAAATGTTTTGAGCTAAAGAGAGAGGGCTGTGTAAATCCAGATCTAAAAATATGTTGATAATTTTTGACTAAGTAGAAACTGTACAGGGATCACCTGACTTTTCTGACAAGAGGTGTCACCAATGAGGAGTCAGTTGATGCTCTCTGTTGATGTGAATGTCAGACATACCAATAAAAGTTGTAGAACTGCCCAATTTAAACTTTTCTTTCAAGTATACATATTTTTCTGTGTTTCAAAGGAGGCTGTTACTGGGTTTTTATATGCGCTGAAAATTGAGAGTAATTTTTCTGCTCATAAAAAAAAGTAACTATAAAGAAGCTGACAGCCATAGCCAAGAAGTACATAATGCAAACTGCTTGTCCAAACACATTCCTTCTAACTTACACCACATCCTTTTAGTCCCTTAATAGATCTTGTATGAATGGATAAAGCAGATTAGAGGGTCACCAACACCCTAAGCTATTTCAAAAAGACCTTAAACTACAATTCTACCACCAGGACTATTCATGGGAGTTGGCTGTAATGAGAGTGTGAATGCAGATTGAACTTCGGATATTCTTCTCCTTCCTTAGAGAGAGATCCTTAACTTCAAAGCAAAACAGGCAAAAATTACTCTCTTGGGTATGTCTAAATAATACTTCCATTGAAGTGATTGATTTGGGATTGCTAGTAAGGCTAATTCTTGTGATTAAAATCAACATCTGAGAAGGAGCCATGTCCAGTGTGTGAGAGGAAATAAGTCCTTGGCTCAGGCTGGAGTCAGAAGTTTGGTCATGAGTAGACAAGGTCTGTGCTGGGATCAGCCTCTGCCCAAAATGAGCTTTCCCTTGGGGAGTTATGATGAGGTCAGTAAGGCAGCTGTGTGATAAGCAAACTCACTTCCCGTCTGTCTGAATAGCCATATTTCCCTGGGCTATGCCCCCACAATATAAATGTGGCAGGAGTAACTTTCTGTAGAATAAGGAGAGCAAAATAAGTTCTGCTCAGGTCCTTGGAAGTATGTTTTGGGCTTCTTCCTCTTCTCTGTATTCCCACTCTTCCCCAAATTTGGTCTAAGCAATTTTTCTTGCTCCTTTTTTGAATGCTTTCTCTTCATTCCCTTTCAGACCTAACCATCAGATGATCACAGAGCTGTGTGTTTATCATTGCAGCATTTGAAAGTATGTAAATGACTTGCAGATGCTCTGCCGGGCTGTAACCGAACTTGGCTGTGTCAGTTTTAACATACACATGACAAAACCACACTGGCTCTGAACAGGCCTCAGTGTAATAAGCTCTCTAGGTCCTCCTTCTGCATAAACACTTTTATGTCCTTACTAATTAGAAACAGGAGTCTGTTTCTTTCAGAGTTCATGTGATAGCTATCAGGCCAAAGAATGAGGTACGTGCACAATCTGAATGATTTTATGATAATACTGCCAGGGATATGAAGTTTATTTTTTGGGAAATAAATGTTTATGAGTGTGTTTGTATATATATGTGTGTATATATATCTATAAAAGTTAAACAGGCATAACCAGTAAAGCTTCCTGGAATATTTGATGTGGTATTTGCAGTTAATGCGTTTCATTATATATTTCACATGGCATGTAGTTGACCTTATACTTCAGTGAATATTTTCTTGCCCTTATATCTTAATGTCTTTCAGTACAAACAGATCTTGAAGCTGCTTTATGAATTGGCAGCAGCACTGTGATTTACTGAAATAAAAATACAAAAGCAATCTGGTAATAATCATATAAATCTCCACTCAGAAAGGCCTTTACATTGGCTGTAACTAGGAGCATATATCAGTAATTTCTATTTTATAGCATTGTTTCATAATATGGCAATATTTGAATGTGGAGTATTTTAAATAGCCGTGGCAAATTTAACTCTGGACAAATGGGAATAATTTCGTTATTGATCATTTATTGACAGATAAACTGGCACAAGCAAGTCAGGACATGGTTTGATTACAACAGTCTAATTACTTGAGTAATTTTTGTCAAGAAATTGTTACCTGCTGTGCCAATCAACAAATAATTTTCAGAATTGCCTCTGGCTATAAATCACCACAAATTTCTGTGCACTTTTGTCACGTAAGTTGCAGACAGTGGTACAGGAGCTGGGAAAGAGGATGGAGAGAAGGCAGCTGGTAGTGAAGAAAGCCCCCTCTGGCATGAAAGGGTGTGTTTGCAAGTTGCTGTGATGATGGAGGTAGTGAACAAGCAGATTTGGGGCCCTTACTAGGCCCATCTGTCGGGGCTGTGATGTTATTGGAGAATAGTGGGAAATTCAGATAAATGTTGACAAAAATTCCCTAAGCTGACTGAAGAAGCCAGAAATGTTGTTGAATTGCACACTAGTTGATGCGGACTGCTTCATAAAGATGTGGCCTGGCTTAGCACATCTCATCAAATCTGCTTTCCTTCAACAACTCATCAGCATGCATTTCAGTCCCAATCACTTTCCATCTCCGATTTATACCAATTTAAACTTCCCCAGAAGAACAGATTAATATTTTCTTTTTAAAATTTCCCTTCCCACCACCATCCTACAACTCTTGCTGCTTTTGTCCTGCTTTGTGTGAAAGGGGCGGTAACATTTATCTCAAGTGAATTTTTCCTTTTTTTTTTTTTTTAATTACTTTGTGCCTTGAAAGGACTGTGGGAATTTTCTCCAAGTCTTTAACATTCAAGCTATTTTGTTTTTCAGGAATATTATTCCTGAATATTGTATTTTGTAATTCACCTCTGTGCTTCTTCAGGAAGATGTTAAAGTGGCTGTTTCAAGTAGTTGCTTGGGAGTTCCTTTCAGAATCCTGGTTTACTGCACTGTGCCCACCACTGATGTGAAGGGGATGATTCTGTTAGTTCCCTGCCTTTCTCTTGGCTGTAATAATATGAAAAAGATATGTATAAATATAGCAGGTTCTTTCTGTGTTGCTGCTAGCAGGTTGTCTATCTTCCCCATCTTTTCCTTTCTCTTTAGAGAGAAAGTACTCCAAGTATATTCTGGAAACCAGGACTGTATTTTTGACTGTTTAATTAAGAAATGCCAGCTGTGTTATCACAACTCAGTTTAAGGTTTTCTTAGTCTAGGTTGTGGCATGTATGAAATATGAATGCTTGAAAGTGAGCTATTTGTGAAGCTGCAAACCTGGATCAGAAGACTCTGAGTTCATTTTCTGCTCCTGAAATTTTTCATGATCCTGGATGAAGTGATTTCATTTCTATGCCCCTCCTGTCTCCGGACAGTAAGGACTGCCTAGTTTGCTTTTCATCTGATCCTTGCTGCACTTGTGTGCTTAGACCCAAGCACCAGAGCACTGCAATGTGAACATGGCTTTATTGATACTGAAGTGCTAGAGATGACTCTGTGTTTGTACAGCACCTAGCAGATGAAAAGCAGAGCATTGTTTGGGACATCTAAGTACTATGATGATACAAATAGTGATGGTACATTTTACCACATATCAGAGGCAACATGCATACTCTGCCAGTGAAATCTGGTTTAGCTAATTAGCTGCATAGCAGATTGGGGAGAATTGCAATTAGCTACAATCACTAATGAAAAAGCATGACACTTTGACAAGGAAACCATTTAGGAGATTAATCTGCAGGATGGGTGTTGATTGTCATTTCTAAGGAAGTAAAAAGGTCAATACTGATACTAGAGTTTGTATGGCATTAAGATAATTAGGTTGAGGTATCTTTTTATTTTGGAAAAGTCTTTAGTGGCAAAATAATATTAGTTCTACAAAATCTATCTTATACTGAGGCTAAAATATAATTAGTGATGTCAGTTCAAAAACTCATGCTGGATAGAAATCATTTGACAGGAGCTTTATATATTGTGCTGCTGTTGGGACATTGAGCTGTAACTGCTGTAATTTGTCTTTTTTTCCATCTTCTAAATATCAAGTTTTGTTTTCCCAGTCAGCTTCTATACTGTTGCTCCACTGTTATTTAAATAAACATCCGTTCTGTGCAAACTCCGAGAAGATTAAGCATTTCCTGAAGTTGCTGGTTAAAGCAAAATAAGGACTGCATTTTTTTCTTGGATTGATTCTGTTTGCCATTTGTTCCTGGCTCTAATGGAGAACTGGAGAAAGAGGCTCATGTGTCTAGTGCTGGTTGGCAAAGTAAAGCTTGTGTATCATTATGGGATTTTTTTTTTAAATTCTCATCTGAGCCAGTGTGTGAACAGCTATGTATCCATTCTCAGTCCTCTCTGCCTGCATCAAAGCACAGTCTTTTCAACAAAGTATCTGATTCATGAGACAACTATAAAGGAGTTAAATTAGCAAGGAGTGTGCCGTATGTGGCCATGTTGGATTCGTCAGGTATGTGCAGAAGTAGCAGGTGTTCAATTCAAATCTGTGCAGTGAAAACACATCACAGCTCACATAGTTTCTCCTGCTGTAATAAACTTGGGTGAAAAAAGCCTATTTGTCATCTTTAATGGCTTGCTTTACTCCGTGTCCAGTTTCATCTTGCTAATTATCTACACAACACAGATTCTGCAAAGGCTGTCTCTTTGCACTCTGTCAGGACCCACAAAGGCAGGCACCCTTTCCTCGCAGTAAAATTCTCCAGAGTGATTTCATAGGCCTGGAGCTGTGACTGGCATCTTCTGACTTAGAGGAGAATGGAGATTAATGAGTACCAAGAGAAAGGACAATATTTTTGCTTTTCAGCATCTTCTTTAAGGTCTACCCCTGACACTAGGAGGATGACAGTAAAGCACATGTCAGCTCCTTAAACTGTAGTTTGAGAGCTGAAAGCCTTTTCCCAAGATTGTTTCATAACCCTGAAAATAAATTTGAAATGTTATGTTATTACGACTGTAGAATGATAGTCTCTCCCTTATGCTTCCAGGGATGGATTTCTTGTTCCATCATAGCACCCTGAGCACCTCAGTCAGATGAAGGCCGTCAGGGCTCTGACATGTTTGCAGCCAAGCTTGAGATGCTTTCATCCCAATCTGAAGAGTACATGGCACTTTCAGCACTGGAAATGCACAGTATCAGGTAGAAATCAGCAAAGTAACATTTATTCAGCCCTTTATGAAATGCTCCTGTTTTCCTCTTGCTTGTGGAACTTTATTATTTCTATAAAACACACAGCCCTCTGTTATAATTAGATGCCTTTATGTGACCCCAAGGTCACACACTTCTGGAACACAATTCCGGCTGTACTGACAGTGATATCTGCTGTCATGCTGGCAGCAAAATCCTTGGTTGGTGACACACCCACATCTCAGAGCAAGCAAAGCCAACAGGTTGCATTACCACAGGCAGCAAAGAAAACACTTTCTTCTGTATTCAATGAAATTCCATAAAGGTGAAGGGCAAGGTTAAAGTGAAAACTGAGTTAAAACAAGAATTCAAGGGAGAAAGGAAGCTGGTGCCAAGAATGCTTTAATAACCTTTATCTGCTCCAGTGTTTGTACCAAAGTAACCTCTTAACTTCTTAAGCAAAATACTGTCTTTGTTGTCTACCATTCAATCACTTAGGAGAATCATTTAGTCCCCATTTTATATGTGCTGTGACACAGTAATAGGATTTGTGTACCACTGACAAATCAGTGAGGGAATAGTATCCCATCCAGAAAAGCTTTGAACTTTTCCCTCAGAACAAAAAGAACAAAAGTAACAAATCTGGTTTCTATAGATTTCTGCCTCATGATTTATGCAAACTTTGACTTTTTTATAGTTGCAAAATTCAAAAGAGTAGCATTCCAACTATGTTCTCTGATGTCAAAAGCTGTTCCTTCAGCCAGATGCTGAAGATAGTGTCCTCTATTTAGCTGCCTGTTTCCTTTTAACTCTCAATTGCCCATTCCTCTGTCAACTTGGTTTGAAATGTACTAATAAATTTACAAGTCACACGGGACATGAGCCTACCTGCACAAAAAATTACTCCTCCATTGTGACTGTTACAGTCCCATTTCCTTTGGGAACCAGCTGCTTAACCCACAACAGAACTCCTTGAACTGCCAGGAGGTGCTTTGTAGCCGAGGGCTAGACTTTGTCACACAGCTTGGTAAATTGGTGCTCTTATTACCATTATTCAGCAACTAAGTCAGGTCAATCTTCTTTTGTTTGTCTGAAGTCTGAGTTGCAAGATGTGTGGTAATGTACAGAAAACACCTCTGTGTTTGTTGTGAAAATCCTGTAACAGACCCACTGAGAAACAGGGCTCCAAGAGAAGTTTGGAGTCTGACAGGCCATCCTTCTCACCTCATGGTGGGCTGATACATGATTATATCCTGGTTTGTAGTCATTTGTCTTTCTTATTCTCAGGGAACTCCATTATCTCTCCAGGTAAGATATTTTCAGAACTTTCTTACTGTTACCACCACATCGGGCTAAGACTTAAGAGACTTTTGAAAGTTGTAAGCTCTACTGTCACTTATATCCAAGTGAGAGTCTGTTGGTCCCATCATTGTAGAGGAAGATGTTAAGTATTAATTCATTAACTGAATTAAATCTACTAATATATGCCATTCTAGCAGGGCAAATATAGATTTTTTTCCTTATAGCGACGCCTATGAAGGGTCATCCATTTTCTGTTCTTCGTTCCTGATTCTGTGCCTCTGAAGGGGAACAGATGCTGAACCCAAGCTTTTCTGTCCATGAAAGAGATTGTTCTTTTTTTTCTCATTTGTCCCACTTATCTGTTTTTTCTTTTTCTTGGCCATACAACACTTTCACTACTCGAGCTGTATTGCTTTAACAAAACAACTGTGCTAATGATTGAGGTATAACTGCACCCTACTTTAAGGGTACCTTCATATGAGCACAGTCACCTGAAAATGGCACAAGAAAGATCTTGCTGGTTTCTCTCATAGATTAGGTTATTCTGCTTGCTCTACAAAACATGCCTCAGCTATGACCTCAGACAGGAAAGCTGAAATAGTAACAAGATCTGTTATTAACATCCATTACAAACTCCACACAAATGTCTAAGCCTTCTGGGCTGATCCCTAGACATGTCAGTTCATAGGGGTGCGGCTCTGAATTTCTAGACCTGTTTCTTGTAAGAATAACCTGATTCACAAGGGCAGAAACGTGAGAATTTTCCCTACTAGCCCTGACAGCAATGTCCATCCTGCTGGTGGAGGGACATTGTTTTCATTGGTCAGTGATAGCCTCTTCCGGAGCTTGTAATCTTCTCTAAAGCTCAGATCAGGCTACTACTACCTTCTTGGCTAGGGCCAGGAAGTTATTTGCTGCCTACTGCTGCCCAGTAACTCTCTGTTCTGTAGGAATTCGTGCAATTGGAGATCTTTACAAGTTGCTTGTGTGAATCTCTGGGATTCTATCCAGATGTTATTCAGTAACCTTTTCCACATCTCTGTATGTAGGGGACTGTCAGGGTTCTTGCACTCAGGGTATATAGCTGTTGCTCTTGCAGTCTGCTGTGTCTCTGCACTGCCCTGCTGACCACCCCATATGCAGATGTGGAGCCTCCTTTGCTAAGAGCTACTTGTACGAAACAGTTGCTAATATTTTCTGTCTTGCATTATCAATCATAGCAACAACTAAGTTACTCATGTATTGCTCAAATATTATTTAGAAAAGCCTTTTGGTTAACAGTGGACAGATGCGTCTGGATAATCCTAACATCCCTACCTATCTGTAGTGTAGAACTTAAGAGTTCTGGAGAAAAACAGTAGAACAGGATCTGAAAGGCAAAATACCTTGCTACTGTTACAAACATGCAACAGACTTACCAGGGACAGATAATTTTGCATCTTGGGTTCTCTGTTTTGTTTTGTTCTTGTGTCAGTTTAAATCATACTTTCTGAGGAATGTGGTCCTGTGTTATATGTGTTATCTGAGTTACACCTCTGCCATAATGCAATGAGCTAATACTTTTTGTGGCTGCAAATAAGCCACGGTCCATAAGTGTTTAGTGTCATTCCTTCAGTGATTTATTTCTAGTGGTCACAGGAAAGCAATGTTAACTTCGACTAAGAGACTTGCCACAAGGACCTTTGCCCACTCCTCAGTCCATCATTCTTGCCCATGGAGCTGCAAATGACACAAGGCACTCTTACCATCACTGCATCCTTCAGGATGGATAAAAACATACCTTATAGTTTTGGCAGTTGCTGTAATTGGAGGCCAGCTTACTATAAGCTATTAAAAGTGGAGGGCTCTGGTACAGGTCTGTCCTACCCTGACAACTGAGAAAATGGGACTAGTGAGTTCAGTGGTGTCTGGGCCAAATTTAGAAATTTGGACTGCTAGAAATGGGTGCAATTCTGTTAAGACAAGTAAAGTCATAGTTACTGGTTACAGTTTGTAATTAAAGTCAGAGTTCATTATTAGAGTGTGTTGAGGAGAAGTCTGGAAATTAATTAGGCTTGGTATTACCAGGTTAATGGCTTTCTAACCTAAAATTGCCATGTCATTAATTCATACGTTACCTCCAGGTTACTGAGTTTTGATGCAGGTGTACTTCAGAGCAAGTTTTGTCCTCTGCAATAACCTAGCCTATGACAGCACTGAAAAATGAGATGACAGTGGTGTCTGACGTATGAACACTATGCTGGAGAGCAAGTGTGTAGAAAGCTGATACAAAGTGTGAAAATGTAAATCAGGTGCCTGCCAAGCCAGGACATGTGTGAAACAAATGTTATCGCAGTGGCGCTGACAGGTGTTAGCGGCAGCCAGCATGGGGGTTTTCTGCTAGTGCTTTGTACTTATCTTTCTGTTAAGTGAATCCCAGGTCTCATTTTTCCATGTGGAGAGCTTCTGGTTTTGGTGGGGTTTTTTAATTTATTTGGTTTTGGGTTTTTTAAAATATATATAACAACATATAGGTAATATGGTGGTGTGGTTGGTTCTGGACTAGTCCAGGCCCTGCAGCACCTGGAAAGGGATGAAGGGTCCTGCTTTCCTGCCTGCCTCTGGCTCCCTGTGTAATCCTTGAGAGTTCACCGTGCTCACAGGAAGAGATAAAGGGGTGGAGGTGACTCAATGCTGAAATGAAGTCGGAGTTGTGTTTAGATCTGCAATTCTTGTGTTGGGAAGCACAGCTTCCATATCAAGAAGTCATGTGGTGAGGCAGGTGGGAATGGGTTTTCTGAAATTTTGGGTAAGGGGTGGGAAAAGAAAAGGCATGGACAGATTTAAAACTTCAGCCCAGTACATACATGTGGAGCAATGCAGAAGGAAGCCCTGAACGTAGACTAGAAGCAGAATAAAAGCATGAGTTGGTAACCTGCTTGTTCACATGGAGGTGAAGTACCAGGTTTCTGGTTTTTGTGACAAGCCAAAATAGGTCCCTAAAGAACACTTCTGTGTACAAACATGAGACTTAATACTTACTGTCTCTGACACTGCTGTGTCATCTAACTCAGTATGCAATAACTGAATTGTTTGTGAAAGACAGGAGGCAATTTGGCATTGTCCATATGCATGACCAAGAGAAATTTGAGGTAAAGACATATACTGGTACCAGAGAGCCTTGAGCCCTCCCTGTCTTTACCTGGCAAGGGAGGGAAATAACCACCTGTGGCAGTTTAAAATGAGAAAATGCCCAAGGTCATCATTAAGTCTGTTGTGTGATCTGATGGATCCACACATACACACACACAGAGCTATGTATTCCATGCTGTTAAATATTCTCTGTTTACCACAGCTTTTTTTCAATGGGCACCAAATATTATTGTCTCAAGAGGCAGTTTACACTGGGAGCAATTTATAAAGGTTATAGTTAGTGTTGAAATAGAGTTGATTATGTAGTAGCATGAACCAGATTTTTCTCCTTGTGGCAAGACCCTTCCAGCTTCAGATTTAAAAACCTTAGCCCAGATCCAGTTCCTCCAATGATTTTGCTGACAGCTGGGATAGGCCTTCAGTGCTCTCATATTGGCCCAGTACCTGGTAAGTCCTTGGCTTCTCCATTTTCTGGCATCTTCTGCAATAGATTAGATGATACAAAAAAATGCCTTGGCTTCTAGTTGCAACTTCACATATGGTAAAATGAGCTCAGCACTTAGTTATGGGGTTTTTTCCTCGATCCTCCCTCCTGGTGGCAATTCCAAGAGCTTATTTGGAAAATGGAAGTGGAAAATAGGAAAAATTGAATCAATTACTGGAGATCTGAAAGTATGGAGGTCTTGATACAAGCATGATATGTTGAAGAGAAAAACATCTTCAAATCATCTCTGAGAACTCATGGAAGAAAATATGATCCATGGGTCTTGTGCAAAGGATGAAGAATCTGGAATGTTAATGCTCTGAGCTAATTTGGAGGCATCTGTGCTGGCCTGATACTGAGGGAATAGCATGAATGAGAAGGATTAAAACCTATCAGCTAATGTTTGCTGGAAGCATAGAAATTGAGTGAAGCACTAATGGAGCCAATAGGACAGGAAACATCTGTCATACTGGCATAGTCAGCATTGTAACTGAAAAGGACCTTACCTTGCAGCCTTTGCTAGGGCAGGCTGAAAAATTTTAGGTTGAACTATATGTAATTGTTCAACGTAAAATTGAACTTAAAATTGTTCAACCTAAAATGTAATTAACATTTTAGAGAGCATATTCCAGTTTTCTGCATCAGTGACAACTATGTGTTATTTCATTTTCAACTTTGATGAATTAGAATTTACTTATTCGATCCTGGCCATTTGGTGGGATTTTTCAAGCTATCCTCTTGACAGACCACTGTTAAATGTTTTCCTCACTCATGCACATTTGCAGTTCAGCTGCTGAAATTTTAAAAAAAAAAAAAATCATCTGTAGTCATGACCATTACGTCAAAATATTTATATCTTCTTAACTGCAATATTTCTAAAGTTACTAAGTGTGGGTCTTATTAAGTGACAGAAAAAGCAAAGTTGCCGCTAAAAGTCAGGCACTGGATTTATAAAGATACATCAAAGTACAGTAACCACAGGGTACCAAAGTCCATTATCAGTTCTACTCCTTAGGGTGGTAATAGGAATAGGACCATGTGCAGGTGGGATTACCAGATTACTTTACACAGGCTTACCCAGTGATTATCTCAGCTCTATATGTAATTACCACTCAACTCACAGCATCTGTCAGGACATGCATGTTTTTGACAAACCTTGTAACAGACATCTATCTGCCTTTGAGCTCGCTCTTAATTTCCTTTTCTTGCATAACCACTGGTGATGCTTTATACTGCAAGATTATATTGCTGAAGCTGAATGTAATAAAATTAGCATCAAGATACAATTTTGAAGAATAAAAATTTTTAATAAGGGAAACATTGAAGAGCTAATAAATACTCCCTAACAAACATCTCTGCTATGAAGCTTTGTTTACATGTTTAATTTAAGGGGCAAGTGATTAACCAGCAGTCAGTATCAGGAGCCTCTTTTAGTCTGGATTGCTCCTACTGTTTTTCAAGTAAGTGAGGAGAGTGCTCCTAGCCATTTTGCAAGGCTGGTGGAAGAATAGACCCAAGAGATTGCAGAGATACAAGCAAGTTCCTAACAGCTGTAAATAAAAAATGTATTATAATGTCTTCACATTAGTTTGTATTTATAATTCCAAATGTATCCTGCTGTGGTCTCTGTGGGAGGTGTGCTCCTGCTGTGCCTCTCCCCAGGGATACCAGGCTCTTCCAAGGTCACCCAGTGCTTTCAGCCCTGCCCTGCAGTGTGTTTTCCTCACTGATGCACAGCGTCAGCGCACTGTCCACAGCAGGCTCCAAATATTCCTGAGGGACAGGCTTTGCTCCTGTGCTGTGCCATATGGAGCTGAATGCTTTAACACAGCCTGGCATCAGAGTGCTTCAGACTTGTCTCTGAGCCCATTAGGATTGATGCCTCACTCTTGAATTTGATGATCAAACAGCCTTGAATAGCAGCTGAGCTGTTCTTTTGAAGAGGAGGGTCCTTGGCTCCTGCTGGGACTTGAGACACAGGGACTCTGTTGATTGAGGATACACACAAACACCCTGTCGGAGAAAAGGAGCTGGATAGCTGTGTAGCTGTGGCAGGGCCACTCCCACAGGGGTCTGTGGAGTAGGTGCCTTTCCCAGAATAACTGCATTGGTAGGTGTGGATGCAGGAACAGGAGAGCTGTGTGTTGTCACTGTAGCATGTCCACTCGAAGTCCTCAGAAATGTGTCCCATAGGACAGGAGCTGAGAGGGAGGGGACAACCTTCTCAAATCTTCTCTATTAAGTCAGCCCCTGATAGGGGACTCCAGTTAGACACTGTGGCTGCAGTGGATTTATACTTAAGTAGAAATTAAGCTTTACCCTTTACAAAAAAAAAAAAAAAAAAGGGGTGAAGGAGGTAAAAGCTTTTTGATCCATAAACTGAGTTATTCTGAAATCAATACCTACATATTCCTGGAACTCCTTGGCCATGATGTCTGGGGATTTCTTCAAACCGAATCACATAAAGCCTTAGTATTTGCTTTTGCTGGAATGGTATTACATAGATACATCCTGGGACCACGTCATCTTTCTTACTAATGTGAAAATTAAATCAGACTGATACTTTTTGCATGAACATTTTTCTCTGTGTGTTCCCACTTCCTAGTATAGCTTTGGCATATGCAGTGGGATTTTTACTAATTTTTATGAGAAGGATGGGCAGAAGTCCAGTGATCTGTGAGACTTTAGCACAACTTTTGTGTTCTTAAAGTGCAGGAATTGCTCTTGAACCTTATGATCATTGCAGCTGCTTGAGATTCCTCAATACTAAGTTTGTGCCCCAGTTCTGCAGCAACACAATTAACTCTGTTGTCTCTGTTACCTAGCAGATGTTGTTTAAACAGGTGACATTAATATCTAAGATTTACTAAAGTTTTAATAATTATTGTGGATTCAGATGGAAAGCAAAATGCTGCCCTTGCAAATTGTTCTTTGAAATTAATTATGTAATGGCTAATTGCAGGGTCTTAATAGATTAGTTAAAAGAAGTTCTGGTACTGGTAGCACTAGCATTGAATGATTTTTATAATGGCCAGAGTGATTCAGTTTTAAGTGCTATTAATGTTCTTACGGTGAAAAATGTCAGTATGTTTGATTGTTTGATTTATCTGACACCCTACTGAAATCAGCAGGGAACTGTTAGTATACAGGATGTGTTTAATGGGTCACCCAGTAAATTGTTTCCTGCAAGGACTTGATGACAGGAGAAAATGTTTTGTTGCATGAGCTTACACAAGGTATCTGAATTTTTGCAGTGTACTGTGGTACAACTCTGTGAAATGAACCACTAGTGAAATGAGTTCTGAGAATCTATGTAATTAAACCTCTAAGAGCTATAAACTCGCTATGTTAAAGTACAGCATGTACTTATTGTAAAGGAGGAGCTGTAAAGTTTCTGGAAAAGAATCTAGCTATAAATTACCAGTAGTTTTTAAAACTCTTACACAAAGTGGTTTAGTTTTTCGAAATTTTCGTTTGGTGTTGACAGTGGTTTCCTTAAAAAATTATGGGTCTGTCCTCTCTTGATGGATCCACAACCGTTTTATTCATATTTATCCAATGGAAGTTAAAACTGTTAAGCAAGAGAGGGATCTGAGATTATTCTTCTTGCTTCTAGTGTACCATAAGTTTTGGTACAACTAAACAATAAAGCATTAGTTCATACTGTGGTACATCACAAAGTATTTAAAGCTTTGTCATGAATTGCTTTGTATATGGATTGTTACAGAGCTTCCACGGGACATATCTCTGATATGGAAATGTGTGGGGAGAACGAGGTAGAACTTTTCCAGCCTGTGACTGTGGGTCTGTAGGGGAAGGCTGTGGAGATTATTGGAACCATCAGTACTTGACTGCTTAGCAAGGAGGGGAGAAGAGGATTCTGTATTCCAATAGCCTGAGAGAAACTCATAAAAAGCTTATTCAGGCTTTTATACAGAATGAAGAATTGGAATCATCAGTACCCATACAGCGACATTTTATTGCTTTTAGAAACTGGATTTTGCCACTTTACCTGCCATCTAACAGAGTAAAAAATCCCAGCTTTCCACTAAGTCAGCTCATGGACTAGGACACAATTGAAGATGTGTGTGTTATTCTGAATCCGTCCACTCTGTGCTTAACAGAGGTTTTGGGTAGAAGGTAACACACAGGTAGTGTAGCTGCCTTGTTTTTCTCGAGTCATAGAACTGGAATAACAGGACAGTTTTGTCATATTCACTGAGCTGCTCATTTGCATGTGGAATTCATTTGCATGCTATTGACATTTGGGGGGAAAGCGCTGGGAAGGTTCTGAGAGGATCTGCACTTGATGCAGAACAGATCTCTGGCTGCAGTTGGATGGGAGCAAAATTATCCTGGCCTGTGGGAAAAATTGACAAACTTGGCTTCACAAAAATGTCTCAGTCGTGCATTTTTTGTTTGCAGAGAGGCAGCAGCACCTTATAAGTAAGGCATTGATGTTAGGTATTTGTAGGAAGGAGAATTTAATTTCAAATCACCTTCTGCATATCTTTCTTTCATCTTTGGGAAGTTCTTGTGGATTCACTGTTTCCATCTTCAAAATATTTTCCTGGTTTTTTGAAAGGCTCT
This sequence comes from Acanthiza pusilla, assembly GCA_036630365.1. NCBI lineage: Eukaryota > Metazoa > Chordata > Aves > Passeriformes > Acanthizidae > Acanthiza > Acanthiza pusilla. Next base: position 9,168,959 of record JAXCHO010000019.1, read on the forward strand.
ATAGAATCTGAAGTTCAGTTCCTTACTGTGCCAAACAGGTTTGTGATCTTGTATGAGAGACTTCTTCAGAGATAACCTAAGAATGCTTTCTGGGGCTCTGAAAGACACCAGCTACGCACTTGTCAGCAAAATGTTCCTTTGGTTTAATAAGTACAGGAGCCAGGAAAACTTGTCCTGTGTTTACCAGGACCAAACAGTCTGGGGGAATGAGTATTCAAGGTAGTGAACCGTGGCTGGAATGACGCAAATGTGTGTGGACACACTCAAAGCTACTCTTTTGCTTGGGGCGAATGTTAATGACACTTCCATGTCTCATGATAAATTCATTCAGACATTAAGTCACTGGAAAAATTACTCTCTGAAAAATATGCATTTGTTCCTGCTGACTCAAAACCTTGTAATAGCAGCATGCTTGGGAAAAAAGAAAGTTTTCGTTACTTTGTGGTCTTAAGAATCAAAAGCTGGCTGAAAATGTCCCAGATTCAGACTAATGTGGTCATTTCAGCTTGTCCAGGACATCTAACTTACCTGTGGCTCAGTTACAGGCTGGGATCTGGGATGTCTGTGATTGAAGGAGGAGGCTCCTGTTGCATATAACTAAAGAGGATTTGGAGCAGTTGGTGTACTTTTGTACTAGAGAGAGGATTTTTCTGTTCAACTATTGTGTCTGGTAATTCGTTCTTTTTTAAAAATACCTTCAAAGATGCTAACATGGTTGTGGTCTAATTTATTTACTTATTTCTATAATTAATTTCTGGACTGTCACTGAAATATTAATTATAATTAGTGGAAGACTACTGTCTGAGCAAACAGAGCAGCACCTTTTGGGATGTCACCTGAGGTGAATGTATGAGAGCATTTTCAACACAGTCAAGCAGTAAAAGTAATTGTTCAGCTTGTGCAGTGGTGATGTGAGTATTCTTGGCAAGGAATAGCCAGTTCTGGACTTGATGAGCCTTCCTATGTGATTTTGGTCTCCTTTTACTTGCTCTTTTTGTGCCTCAAGTACATCTGTTCAAAAGGCTGGTCATTTACCCAGATTTCTTGGTTTGGTTGTTCTGTAAGGATCATATATTGTTCCAGGCAGGGCTGTCTCCTTCCTGCTTGTTATGTGTGCAGCACCTGATACGGTATGTCCTCAGAGGTGCTATTGTAATACAGAGCTCACTTCTATTAATAGTTATAAAGCGTTCCCATTCATGTGAGCAGGAACTGGGCCTTGGTAAAACCAGGGAAAAGGCTTCACTTGGTGCCTGCAGGGTGCACTGGCCTTGTGCTCGTGTCCCTCAGAGGAACATTAAGTGTCTGCAGCATGAAGCAGGGCTGGGCATTGCGTATGGCTCCCCAGTGTTTCTTCATGTGAAAGAGTTTCAGGATGAGCTTTAAATTCTGTATTTAATTCAGGCACCTGGAATGTTTGATATATGGTGCATGTAGTAGCTCTACAGTGAGGGTTGAAGGGAGTTCAGTTTGGGGTGGAGAAGAAGAAATGTATCTATGGAAGAAATTCCTCTCCACTTCTACAAAGATGTTGTCTAGATGACCAGTGGCTGGCATCCCCTATAGAGGGAATACTTGCGTATATGCTTTTATGTGAGCAACACCCCCCCACACTAAGACACTTTCTGCTAAGAAATGCATAGCAATGCATATAAGCCAGGAACTGATAAATCAGTCACAAAATAGAGGCTTGCCATTTTCTCCTTGCGTTTTTTTTTTTTCTTTTAAACATATATACACGTTCTTTATGTGTAGGAATATGTAAGCTTGTGCTGTTTTTTGGTGTGTGGACAATACACACAAGCTTACAAATCAATTCAAAACTAAGTGCTTAGGTAATCTCATGCTTGAAGATTAATTTACAGCAGAAGTTGCTGCTAGGTGAACACTGAAGGGAACATTAGTTTCCAGTTTCTCCTTCAGTGGCTACTAACAGGAACATGGATCCCTCAACCCTGACATTACATAAAATTGTTATTACTATGTAGATTCCAAATTTTGTGCCTTTTGGGTTCTAAACTTTTAGATTTACCATATAAAGACACACCTTGGAAAGGTCTGATGGGTGCTGGCTTACATCAGCCACGGATCCGATGCAGGGGCTGAGCCATCACCCACTAGGTACAAATCCCCCTGTGAAGAGTTTTCGTCAGTTCCTGTCCTGTGGGGACTAACTTCAGTTCCAACAGTGCACTGTAACTGAACTGTATTTCGCAGCTAACCCAGAGTTACTTCTGGAAAACTGTTTCACCAGGGACTTCATTTAGGTTTGAAAGATATCCAGGCACTTAGAAATGGCGGATAAATCCCTCATTGCATTAGAAAATCTCATTTCGTGCTTACTGCCAGTTAACTTCCATGGGAATTGAGTTTGTTTGTGTTTTTGGAAAATCCCATGAGTACTTATATGAATCTTTATCTACTTAAAATTCTGACTGTTGACAGTTTTGAAAGTATCATTTGATGACTAGCAAAGTGGAGAGTTGTTTCGTGTCCCTGTCTTGGGATTTTAGTAATTGCTAATATAGTCCTGTCCAAAGGGTGAAACTTTTCTTTGGCAGGAAGATTACCTTCTGGCAAATATAAATTAAATTATTTGTTTTTTAATTTCTATTTGTGATATTTCTTCTGCCATGTTTTAAGGTGTTGAACTGGATGGGTCAAAAAGGATTTTTGTGACTGGAAGTTGAAAGCATTCAACAGAAACAGTGTTTACATATGTAGCTCCTATTGCACTAAAAAATTTTCACAAAAGCGAAGTCTGACCTTTAGAGTTGCCAGCACTGTATTTAATGTGCTTGTAATTTATTTGAAGGCTCCACTGATTTTTATTCTAGCTTTTAATATCTGACACATTCATATTACTTCAGGGATTCTGCCAAAAGCAATTCCAATCGCAGTTGAAAGGGAAAAGATGCAGAGTCCAATGTCTCGCCCCTTATTCACTGTTCATAGAAAATCTCTGTGAATGGGGATATCAGATATCTGCCCAGGCTGAAAGGTTAGAGATTTTTAGAATGAGTATCAGCTACTCGCACACGCAAAAAGTGTCTGATTTTTTAACAGCCAAGTAAATAACTAGAAGCGCAGAGTGAATTTCACCTTATGAAGTGTTGGTAGTGAAGAAACTGACAGATCATGAAAGTCATCCAGCAAAAAATAAGTTGGACTTGAGAAATATATGGAAGTTTCAGAGTCATTTGTTCTTTGAGTGCTGGCAAGAAGCAGTAGCCATGACTGTTTGTCTTGCTGCAGTGATACTCTGCAAAAATAGGCAGCCAAGCCAGGATGAACAACTGCAGCTGACACCGGCTGCTCAGTGAAAGAGCTCAGATGGGTTTCAGCTCTCTGGATAAAGTTTACTTGCTGCAGACCCAGACAGAACTGCTTTGAGACAGCAAATCTTCAATAGGAAACAGAAAGGTACAAACACTGCAAAATAGAGGCAACAGGCCCCACACTGTGCAGCATTTCTGACTGAAATGAGATATTTGGCTTCAGAGTTGAGTAAGACTGTACAAATACAGAAAAATACTGCTGGAAATGGAATTTCTGCCAAATTCAAAATTAGCAACTGTGAGTGACAATAGTTAGCAGATGTCGAATTTCTATTTATTTGCTTGTTTTATGGAATGTTTATAAGTTTCATTTTAAGCTTTTTTTGTACGTTAGTCTTTCAGATTTTCTCATGAGGTGTACCAGTTTGTGTACCAGCTTTTTACAATGGCATCATATAGGCATCTGGGTGAGATTGTATAGGATAAGGAAATTTCTCTATATGTTTATTGTTGCTGTAGATCTTGTGTGTTTACAGGGTGAAACATTATTAAACAACACAGCCGATAGGCAGAATAACCAACCTGCCCTCACTGGCCTTTTGTTGCCCATTTTCACCCACCTAGCTTCTCTGCAGAGCACATTGATAAAATTAACATCCCTCCAAACACTAAGTAGCTGCCAGACAAGAAGTCTGGGCCCTAGCAAGGCAATGGCAAGACTTTTTCCCTTCCCTGGAAGAGAAGAGCAAGGACTTGCCACAACTTACCATGGCACTGAGCTGCAGCCGCTCAGTGCTCTGGAGCAATCCCAGGAATTGGCCTCTGCAGTGTAATTGCCACAGCTGTGGGTGTCTCCTATGACTCTCCACATTTGCAAGGAAAGCATAAAGGGAAGAGATGTGTAAATTTGCTTCCAAGGTAGTCCTTTCATTCCTGGCTGACATGGTTCTTGGTCCAACAGACACTACAAAAATCCATGTTAGCAGCTGTTTTCCCAATCAAAGCATTTTCCTTGGATGAGAGTGGCAGCTGGCTGAAAACTGTCTCCAACCATCTGACTTTCCACAGTAGGGTTGGGGGTATTACTTTTATCACAAAATATGAGAAACTTTGGATGTGCCATTACCTGTGTGACTTCCACATCCTGGTAAAACTTCCAACAGCTTTTTTTATTACAGTCAGATTAATTTAAATCTAATTTTTCTGTGCAGGGAAATGAGTAATGCAAGCTGAAGGGTGGATTTTCAATTGGCTTTTTCACCAGAAAGCCGTATATTTTGTATGTTGAGCAGGGTGGAGATGGAATGGGATGGGACATAAGTTTACTTCTCTGTACCTTGAAAGGGAATTTGAAAAATTATTCTCAATTTATTTCCAACTTCCTTGTGTAAGCAGCTGGACCACTGGCAAGGACTTAGTGTCCTTCACTTCAGGAATGACATCTTGGGAATTTTACATGTTGACTGTCTGGTTTCATTCCATTTTAGAAATATATGGAATAGAGGAAAAAATTTCAACAGCCTACTTCAAGAAAACAAAAAGGTGGGCAGGAGAGGGCAGAATCCTGAGAGGCCAGACACCTAGGTCCTATTCCCATATCTATTATTTGATGCCAAACTGAAGGCAAATCACTTTAGATTTCTCTTATATTTTCTTCTCATGCTTTTTCCTGCTTACCTATCATCCCTGAAAGTGCTGCACCTGAAACAATAAAAACTAGAGGTCTTGGTGGGGCTGCCATTATTGGCTGTCGTGATGACAGTGTCTCTGCAGTGTTTCAGCTGTGCCACATCTGCCAGTCCTTACCTGTTCCTATTTGGCAGCAGCACCTTGGTTTACTTAAAGGTATTGTCTGATCAAAAATGTATATTTCAGTGATCTGGAAAGTTCTACAATAGCAAATACTTTGGCCAGCATCCGGGATTTAGATAACTCTGAGTTGAGCCTTCCTGTGCTAGTTAAACTGTCTTCAAGCTTAATGTGTCCATCACATGTTTTTTGACGTCTTCGGTCTCTCCTGGATGCAAGGTGTTCCAAAGATCTCCTAGGTATAGAGGTGTTACTGAATGTATGCCCAGATAACTTCTCTATGACTAGTGCTACCATGTGTTTGATATTGCTGTGGAGTATACAGAGAACAAGGTTTGTGCTAGAAGGTATGTAATCTTCCTGAAGCCTCTTCATAACAAAACAAAAACACAAAACAAAAAAGGGCACATTATAATGCACCTTTCCTTTGGTGGGCATTGAGACAAAATGGTGGAATTAACATCTGATTAATATCTTCTTTCATCTTGATGGGTGAAATTGTAACACGAGGCAAGACAGCAGAAAGTCTGTTGAAGACTTAACTGAGAAAAGCATTTGCCTTCTGCAAAAAATAAATTTGGATTTGAGGCTGTAAACTACTGTCTGCAGCTATTGCTTATTTAGAGCTCTAATATGTTGCAGAGATGGAAGATAGTGAAAAATGTTTCAAAGTACAGGTACTCAAAGCCTGTCTTCATTTCAGTGCTGGCATCCTTTCAGCCACAGGCAGGGGTGACATTGCTTAGCACTGTCTGCACCTGCCTGCAGAACAGCATCTTCCATCTGTGCTGTCAGACTGCTCTGCTTAGTTGGCTCTGATGGTTTCAGGGGCCCCCAGTGAGTTACATCAGAGATGGACTTTGTCCAGGGATTCAGCCTTAATTTGAATTTACCACCTCCCCACCCAGAAGCTAGGCTCTGAGGTTATTTTAGGAGTGTATATGTATGTGTAATGATTTTCATGTGTTTGCCTCAGCAGGGTCTGATAGACTGCTGTGCTCTTTTCTTTATTTCCCATCTTTGACATAATGAATTGTAGCCACAATTGCATGAAGCCATCTACGAAGTAATTTTTTCCAATGGTGACGGTTTTTTTCCAAAAGGTCACAGACTACTCTGCTGCTCACTGTTTACTTAAAGAGAAGGAATGTAGCCACATGTGTTCATATATATAAACCATAACTGGTCTGATATTGTATTGTGTACAATGCTTTTTAAAAAATAACTGAAAACAGACCAGCATGCGTAGCTTCAAAAGCTGAGTGTACGAGGAAAATGGAGGGAAAAAAGCTGAAATTTTTATTTCAATTTTTTTACAAAGTATTGTGAGTACTGTACAGCAAAGTAACTTGTTTGAGGTTTCTGCCCAGTCAGGACATAACTGATAAAACTGAAGCCCTGTTGTAAACATTTGGAAAGATAGTAATCCTGACATGAGATCCCCTGGTATAGTGCAACTGAAACATATCTTGCACCAGTGTTTCCAAACAGGGAGGGAATGGCTTTGTAAAATCCTGCTTGGCTGGTGACTTCTGAAGAAAATAGGTCACAGACTCTTGATGGTCTTCTTGCTAAGGAGTCTATAGTCCCTCAAGATAACCTCAATACTTAGCTGAATGGCGTTTGTATCTTCCTGCCAAAGGAGGCATGGCTTTCAAATTAGAGTGAATCACACCGGTAAATGATTTCTGAGGCCCAGTTATGACACTTCTGTTCCAAAGGCTGAGGAGCACATGACATTTCCAACTATCCTGCTCTCACTCCAGGACTGTCAAGTAATTTGGCTAGTGTAGTTCCAGGGACCTGGCAGAAGTTTTTTTTCCTGTAAAATTTTGCTAGAGTGATTGCTACAGTTTTTAGTCTAAATTACAGAACATGAGAGGGACTGTGCAGAAAAACATCAGGTTATGGATAAAACACTGAGCAGAGATGTGCAGGAGAATAAGCCACAAAATGTTCTAAAGGAGAAACATGGGCTAAACGTGGCAATTAACAGGGAGGAGGATAGCTCACCGTGGTGTTTGGGTACGTTCAGCAAATTTGGTGTTGATTTATCAGAGCCTGACCTGTACCCCAACTGTGGTTTATAACATTCATTATGTAACACTCAGGGGACATAAACCATGCAACCCCAGGATCCATGAGGTTCTTGTGAAAGCTTCTGAAACATCTGATTGCTCTCCTGGTAATTCACAAATGATCTGCACATGCAGACCTTGCTGCTTACATCACAGTATTGTTGTGCGAACTCTTCTTGGTTTGCTAGTAAAAGTACATTATTTCATGTTAAAGAATAAGGAAAGAAGGTTACAGGAGGCAATAGAAGACATAGTACAGGTCAGTAATTAATTATCTATTTCTGTTTTCCCAAGACTTACACGTGTGTGTTGAGATATGCCGAGTACATGGATGTTGTTGCAAGTGTATATGCAGCATATCAATGACGATAGAAATATGCAAAAAATTGTCTTTGCTAGGACCATGTGCCCTGGCAATAATGTGCATTTCCTGCTAAATGTTTATCTTATTGTATCTGTGTTTACTTAGATGGCTTAATGTGTGCTTTGAAGCTATGGGGCTGCATTTGTGCTTGTTTCCCTGACCAAGGATTATGTGGTAGACAAGCAAACAAGCTCGTTAATGAAATGTGCTGAAGGGAATTTAACACATTGATATCCTCTGAGTACTCCCCTTCCTCTGGATTGAAGGGTTGTGCTGTTAATAATGAAATGATGCACAAGGATAGAGGATGATCAGTTAAAATCCAGTTGAAGTAACTGATATGGCTTAAGAATTCTTGCTTTGATTGACAATGTAATTTAATGATAAACACAGAGGAATCTGTTGTTGAACTGGGAACTGTGCAAAGAAGATTGCTTGGTGATGCACACTGTCTTTCCAGTGTAGCTGTAAACTTAGTGAACTAAGGCTATCTTTGTTTCTTCAAAAGACCTGAGAACAGGATGTGTAAGTAGCATAGGATTCTTAAAAATAGCAAAGAATGCATCCTTCAGATAACCCTCAAAACTCGCTGAAGGACAAAGGGCTCTCCTACATACCACAGTCCAAAATACTGAATTTCAAGAATAGTTTCTACCATAGCTGCTGATGATGATCTGTGCTGTTGGACTCTGTAAGATTCTTGATTGTTTTGTCCTGATTTATGCACTGTGCTTTCCTCTGGTGTGTTTACTTTAAGTTGTCCACCACACAGAATCCCTTGTGACTAAATAATACAGGCTGAGGCTCCTTCAGAGCTCTTGGCTGTCTCTCTGGCCATACAAAAATTCACTGAAAAGTTAAGCCCACTGAACCTGAGGCATTCTTTCTCTGAGCCCAAGACTTTTCTCCTCTGGTTGCTGTTCTTGGTAGATGAGTTCTTTTGCTGTTTTTAAAGGGATTTCAAAGAGGACAAAATACTTAGTAAAAAAAAAAAACAACACACAAGCAAAACACGTTTCTTACTCTACTGTGAGTGTTAGAGAGTGTAACAAGAAAAATATGTGTCTATTTAGGGAAATAAAAAAGGCAGGCATTTAGCAGGAATCATTTGAGCTTATAAGAATATAGAAAGAATTTCTGATTTGAAACAGGAGTAATTTTGCTGACAGAGGGAGACTGACTTATTATCACCAACTAGTTATCATGTGATTTTATTATTCTATAAAAACTCCTTCGCAACTGTATGCAATATCATACTGAAAAATTAATATTTTATTTCCTCAATGTTACGTGCTTAATGACATTAAAAATGCAAAAGATTTTGTGTGAAACGGAGAATAACTTAAAGTAGAAAACCAAACAAGGCTTATGGTGTCAGCCAAAGTCCACCAAATCCAATTGTGTGTTTTGTATCAGGCCCAAAATAACTAAATTAAATTTACAGATTATCAACGTGTTCATTTTCTGATTATCAACATGTTCATTTTCTTACTGACTTTCTAATAGAGTAGTAGATTTTTCCAACAAAACTGAAAACTGACTTCATCATTCTACAAGGGGGAAATAAGAAGATCAGATTACACATTGATTTCTGAATATACAATGCTACATAAACATTTGAAATTACTGAATGCCATTCACATGCTTAGAAAGTAAAGCAATTTTAAAGATAATTGATCTGCTGTTAAATATAAAGAAATTTCCAGAAATGCTTCTAGTAAAAAATAATAACTAGTGGGTGAAGAAAGTGTAACATTATTATTCCACATTGTAAGCTATAGTTGGAAAAGGCTGTTAAAACAGATCTGATTTCAAATCTGGTTCATTGGTACATGTAAACCAACCACCTCATGACACGTTTTTCAACTGCAGTTTGGAATCAAATCATAGGCCCAGTTAAAAGACTGATTTAGTAGTAAAGTAACCAAGGTTGCACCATACCTGTGTGCAGTCAGCAGATTCACAGTGGTCTGTGCTGTGCGATACGATGTGGATTAGCCTGAGTTTAGCAACTCTGAGGAATATAGCTTGAAATAGAAGTGTGAGCACTGTTTGATTCTGTTCTGGATGTGTGTATCTGTGACCTTTGCAACAGTTTTGCTGGAGGACAGTCAGTTATGCAGCTGCTGTAAATCTACCACATTCCAAAACCATCAGTGCATCTGCATTCTTTTGCACAAGCTGATACTCCCTCTCAGAAGATGCTGCATTATCTTATCCTGATGCTAACAGCAAAAGCATGTAAATCCATTTATTAAATTTATTAAGGGGAGTAGACTCCTGAAAATGCTGTTGGATCACACCCTGTAAAATTAACTTCAGCTTAACTGGAAAAAAATTGATTATTGTTTTTTAGAATGGATATTTAGCAATAGAATATGGTATTCATATTTGGGCAGTTCTGAAAAATGCTGAGAACTGAACTCTCCTTCTCATATGTGCTGAAAAGGCACTAAAAGCTATGACTCTGTTTTCTGTTCCAAAACCTCATTACCCAGTAGGACATGCAGAAGATATCCCACTGAGCTACGGCGAGCCCACCCATTGTGCCCTGGCCTGAGAGCACCAGTGGTTCAGTGAGCAGAGCAGTCAGCTATAAAATGCAAAGTTTTCTAGTTTGAGTTTCATCTGTGTTGACATGTTACAAAGAAACCCACTAGTTCCACCAAAGGGTTTATGGTGGAACCAGAGGGTGCTCTCCCATTAGCCAGGTATGGAGTGAACCCGGAGCTGGGAGCTAGAGTGTGTGGAAGGAGGGATGCTTTGGGACACAAAGCTGCTGTACCAGGAAACAGAAAGATATACAGGGTGTGAAATGATGCAGATTGTTTGGATATGAGATAAGCATCATCTGTCATATGATGTCATTTCTTCCATTTCTAATAGGTTGCAATTACGAAATACTCTTATTTTGAATTATATATAAAATTAATTTGGTTCATATCATAAGTACCTCTCCAAGCTTATCTGTGAATTTCATTATAATTCATAGCTTTCTCCTAAGGTGGCCCCAAACTAATCAGTGCTTTACAAGCTAATCAGCTCATACTGTCACAAGTGGCATAATGCAAGTAATTATGCTTTAATTCAACTTCTAAACAAGGAGGAGAAAAAATCAGATTGAACAAAAAGAGGCTTATCATGAACTCATGAATTGATAATCATAATTAATGGAGGGTCTCTAGGAGAAGATGTGGTTAAATCTCTTGCCTGTGACCTTTTTATTGGGCATAGTGGGAAAGAAGCACATGTATTTTTGTGGTATGCTGACCCAGCCAGCAGCCAAGAACCTGTTATCTCCAGCATCTTCTCCTAACCAAATCTGTTATCACTTTTACATATTTAAAAAAAAAAAAAATCTTTTCTCTCTTAGACAATCTCACAATTAAATATATATGTTTTGGTTTTCTATGTCACCTATATATTCAAGTGAAAGGACAAGCTGTTTCTCTAAAAATGCATAATTTTGATAGTGAGTGAGGATTCCCAGGTCCCGTTCTTCATTGTGTTCTTGCATCCTGGTAAACATATGAACAATAATTGTCTAATATTTGTATCGAGATCTGGAAAAGGAAAGATGATATAAGCACAAAATCATTTTCCTTGTAAAGCTAACTTTTAGTAGGTCTTTGTTTTAGAAAAATGTTTCTGTAGTTTGGCTGATAATTCAACATGACTGAAAGAGAGAACCCCTATAACCTCACCAGACAAGCCAGGAGAGGGGAAACCTTACAAAGGAAAGGGAAGTAGTAAGAGTTCCACCATTGTATCAAAAATGGATGATATAGTGTCCACTCTGTTTCAGAAATCACAAACCAAGTATACCTCCATTTCCTGGAAAATAAATCAATATTGAACCAGAAGCTTCATCTTATTTAGCACCAGTAGGAATTATTTCTAACCTGGGCCCATAAGGCTGCTTAGGAGTCAGTCATTAATTCAATTAGAACTTGTGTTGCATTAGAACTGGTGTTTGAGGAATAGATGGATTGGATTTCACCTGAATATTTGCCTTTGCCATTTTGCAGAAATAATGAATGGCTTAAAAAGGCTAAATCAGGATTACACCCAGACACACACGGTCTGTCAGCTCTGCAGTTTCACTTTCTTGGAAATGAAATTGAGATCCATATGAGAGTACAAGGTTGTAAATGGAAAACCTTTTCTATTTCACTGGATCGAGTTTAGTGTAATACTCAGGATTTTTTCATGTGCCAAGAAATTCTGCATGATATTGGATTTTTCAATCTTATTATTTTTAGAATTTACCTGTTCTCTAAACTAACAGAACTGTAGTTATCTGACGAGATTGAAATACAGGTATTTTAAACCTGTTACCATAATGGTAGTTACCGTAAATACGTTTTTGTTTAATATATAGTTTCCTTTGGAAATTAGTTCCATCAGTTTAAGTCCCAGAGATTAACAGGATTTAAATATCATTCAAATGTAGATGGCGAAATCGACTGTTATGTATGCCTTTTAAGATTAGGTTATATATTCCTGAACCATATAACTGGAGGATATGAGAAGGAATCTCACATTTATCAGGTCTCGAGTGAAACCAACTGCTCTGTTAACCAGACTAGAAATGGGAAAGCTTGGTTTGTTCTCCAGGAGTGTGTGAGGCACAACCTGAATGTGAAATGGGCTCTCTAAGTGCCACAGAACTGAACACCAGCCTCCTCTTGCTGCATTCAAGGTGCCAAATGTAAGTGATTGGCATCAGTGGCTACATTTATGTCTTAGGGTTTGATCATAAGTACATAGGTAGGTAAAGTGCTCCTGAAACTGAAGTATTGGACATTGAAGGATTCTTGAGCTGGGTGAAGAAATTCCAGGCAGATGCTGTTCTGCCTGTAGTAGTGGTTGTGAGTCTGGGTAGTTGCAGTAAATGCAAACGCTGCAGTTAGATTTATTTTTTTCCCCTTTAATGCAAGGTAAGCTCTGTGAAAGCACAGTACTAAATAAAGTGCCTCTTCTAACCAGCATCTGACCCCAGCCAGCAGCTGCTGACACTCCCTGCAGCAGCTCCTCACAGTGGGGAAAAAATAGGGAAAACAAAAGCAAGAGAACTCTACAGTGGAGATAAAAACCAATTTAATAGGTGAAGAAAAGAATGGGGTGGGGGGAAACAAGTGAGGCAAAGGAGATGGCACACCACCTCCCACAGAGCAGTGCCCAGCCAGTCCCTAAACAGCCACTTTGGAAGCCAAACACCCCCTGCCCTGTGTCCCCCTGCCCACCCCCCCCCACCCCCCCCCAGCTTCTTCCAGTTTTTGTTTTTGGGCTTGAGGACACATCCCATGAAATATTCCTTTGGTCACTCTGAGTCAGCTGTCCCAGCTGTGTGGCGTCCCAGCCTCTTGCCTGGCTCTGGGGGTGTAGTGGGAGACAGAGGTGGCCTTGACACTGTGCAAGCACAGCTCAGCAATAGCCAAAACACTGCTGTGTTGTCAGCACTGTTGTAGCCACAGATGCAAAGCACAGCACCGTATGGGCTGCTGTGAAGAAAGTTTCGATCCCAGTCAGACCTACCACAAGCCCAAATCATACTGCTTTTTTTATTTTAAGTTTACATTTGTATATCCTAGTTTAAAATTCAGATTTTCCATTTTCTTTGAAATTTCTTTGAAATCGTTTTCTCACTGTAGAGACATCGAATACCCAGTTTGCCTTGTGTGGTTGGCACATTTCATTGCTGCTGAGACTCCTTGGCCTATTCAGCTATGCTATGATCTCTGTCCTGTTTTTCACTAGAACACTGAGGCCCATATTTGCTTAAGTTACGAGCAAATTCTGTTTTGTGTAAGCTGGCATTCTTCTTGGTACTCCTGGTAGGTCTTTACAGGTTCTTCAAAACTATGCATTTAGGGCCAGTAGAAAAAGTTATTAGCCCTATCTGTTCAGTCACCAAATGCCTTTCAAATTTCTCTTTTATGAGTACATTTCTACCCAACACGTCCAAGTCATCTCTGTTATGACAGACATCTGCCCCTGTCTTGGCAGATCATGGCCTTTGCAGGCACATAGAACATGCTCACTTCATTCCAGTTGTCAAAATCATTATTGTGAGATTCTGGGGCAATGCTGCATGCCCATTACAGTTTACTACCAGACAAGGTGTGTCTAGTTTTTAATCAAATTGCTGTGTATAATGCCAAGCTCCAGACTTTGTGTCACTGCACTTTTGCATATACTCTGTATTTTTCTTGGAGCAATTGTGATCAATTTACTTTTGCCTTCACTATTGTATTTCCCTCTGACTGGAACCCACTTAATGCCTTCAGTTTCTCAATGTTTTTATTAAAATTGACATCCCACATCCATCCTCATCTTTGCACAATTGTTTCAGGTTACTGGTTTGGAGCAGCTGGATGCCAATTTCACTCCCTAATTCACAGTGCTGAGGACCCTTTGTAACCCTTATTTGCCTGCAGGAACAACCCCAGCCTTGCACTGACCCACTTAGAACTCTTACTCTGCCACGGTCTCCTTGCCCAGCTTCAGATGTCCCTTGTGGCGGATTCCATCTTCTCAGGTCGGTTTATAATCTCCCCCTGCAGCTTTTCTGCCTCTCTTTCCAAAATTTACTATGTTCCATTCTCTCGTGGAGTGAAATTAGTAGTAGAATTTACCCCCTGCACTAGATGAAAGATACTACAAATACTTGTTGGATCTGGGGAAAGGAAGTCCTTTGATCTCTTTTCCTTTCCTTGGCGTCTGTGGCTCCAGACTTTTGAGCTTCTCTCAAGACTTTTCTCTGAGAAGAAAACATTAAAAGTTTTCCAAATTTCACCACCTTTAGAAGAAATGAAACATTCCAGTAACTTAAAAATGTCTAAAATTCTAGAATTAAAATCTAGAACTATTAGTGATATTGTCCAAGGGGTTTTGTATATGGCCTTAAATGTGGAAGGTGCACTACAGAATAGACATCAGTGAAGTTCTTCCACCAAATGTAATTGAAAAAAGTATTGCAGGACAAGAGAAAGATCCTTGTGGAGGGGTCATGAATATTTTGGCAGTGCTGACACTGTTGACTGACAAGTTCATATAAATATATTAAACTTTATATTAATTTTTTTAAATTGATTTAATGTTATACTGTTGTTTATATATGTACTTTTTTGGTTGTGTATATAAAGTAGGTCACAAGTTTCTGTGAGAACTATACAAAGAACCTGAGCCTAGGGAGGTTGGGGCAGTATGAAAGCTAAGAAAATACAGCTAGTGAAATAAAGTGAGGAAAGAGACTTCTTAGTCTAAAAAAAGGAAAAGTAAAATGGAGATAAAATGAAAATATAGAAATTGTTCTAAGAACAGTGATAAGCTGTCCTTCCACTGGGCTTGGGAAATTAATACACAGCAAGGAAAAAAGTTTGATAAGAGGAAAGATTTTTGTAATTATACACGATTTGAAATGCTGGAGTATTGAAGGAGGCTGAGGAACTTTCCTCAGCAATATTGAACACACACCTGCCAGGATGGGCTGAGTCTGTTCTGGCATTCTCTTCTGCATCCCATCTCTTTTCATATACTAATTTGATTTTTAATGTTACAGTAAAGGCAAGATTTTTCCCACTTTTGCTCTCACAGAAAGCTGATTCTTAATAGTATTGATATTCAAGTAATAACAAGAGTATAAACTTCTGGGTTTCCATTTTTTTTTAATTTATTTTTTCTAATTTTTTAATGTTTAACCTATGGACACATCACACCTTCCCCCATTAAGTTCAGCTTTGTTCACTCTCACAATTTTATTATGATTTTTGCACTATATATGCTTTTCTTCAAGTTCCAGCCCACTGGCAGCTATGATCAGCTGAAATGTTGCTTCTGATTTTTAAAAACTAGTAAAAAAAAAATTACTCATCATGGGAGTGTTTGACTAAACAGCAAACACTCAAAAAATCAAAGGTAAACAAATTATTTCTGAAAGATATTACTGTTTGAAAACAAACCCATGCTTTTGGGTATGCCTGAACCACAATTTTTGAGGCAGACAGTGCTGAGCCCGTCTAGACTGTGCTAAGTTATTTTAATATATTTCCCCAGTGTTGCAGATAGGAGAGCTGACTGGCACTTACATGACTTCTTGCTTCAGTTCCTACATAGCAAACAGGAAATGTTTTTGTGCAAATGGCAAAAGTGCCAGCTTTTGTTAAAGCAAGAGAAAACACTTTCAGGACAAGGATTTTGGAAATGGAGAGAATTTTATATGGATATAAGTTGCTTCTGTTGAAATCTCTGTGTAACAGCTTGCTGAGAGCAGCTCAGTGTATTTGATTTACATAATTTGGCTTTTTAATTTGTGTAATTTTTGTATGTATTGCAAATTATTATGAAATATTTCTGCCCTGTATATGGGCAAACCCCAAGCTTTCTATGTTTGACTGTTACCTGTGACAATAAGTATAGCAATAATTTATTATTTAATTTTTTAAGTACAGATTTTGAGTTGAAATAGAAAAGTGTTTCTCACCTTCATTTTTCTGGTACTCAGGACAATATTTTTCTGATTTATTTTACTGATGGTTTTGAAAACATGTACCTTCTTGTTTGTAAGAAGTTCTGAATCCCAGACTTCTTTTGGTCTCTTGAGTAAGAAAAAGTGAAAGAAATAATTATTCAGTAATTATTATATATTTAATGTGTCCAGGAATTGGGATAAAATTCTCCCTCATGAAAGTCAGTTGCCTTTAAAGGGATTAGATCCTGAAGCTGAGTTGTTTCTTTTCCTAGGATTGAACTGAAGTCAGTTTTCCTTATGAGCTTCATTTTCCTTAGGCTGAAATATTATAATGCTCGCATAACTTGTTAAAGTTCTTTTGAAGTTTGCAGAAGTGGAATGAAAAAGATCCCTAGTCTGGCCCAGTGTTTCTCCAGAAGATACCTTTGAGTAACCACTGAGATCATAACACAGTTTAGGCTTGCCTTCTTTCAAACTCTGGCAGCCTCAGAGTAATATCAGCCAGGATTAAGAAATTATCCTCTTTCTCCCATTGTCTCTTAGACTTTAATGTTTCAGTTCTGCAAGGGGCTTAGGAGCCTGGCCTTGATCCAGGCAATTATTTAGATTTTTGGAGTTCCCACCCATATAAAGTGACACACTCAGGTGCTATTTGCCTTTCCCTTGTTCAAACCCTGAAAGATTACGATCTTCATCCTGCTAATTTCCACCATGCCAGAAGAAAGGTGCCCAAGCTGCACAGTCCTGGAAACTGGGAGACTTCAGTGGAGAAGCCACTTTGCCCACTTTCTTTCTTGTCACACTCTTTCTTAATATCAGTTACTGACTGTGACTGAGAAATGAGACACTGAGGTCAGATCTGTGATGTGCCCCCGTGCCACTGGTGTTAACAAGTTCAAGTTTTATTTCCTGGCTGAAATGTCACTTCCTCAGCTGACAGGAGGTGTGTCTCCTCATCTTTAAAATGTAGAAATGAGCATTACTTTACTTTGCCAGACAAATAATATCTGAAAACCACAAGACTGACAAATATGCTTTTAGGCCTGATGTTGCAAACTGCTGAGTTGCCAGGGGACAGCAGGTGAAATCTTAGTGTAATGGCAGTGAGCCCTTACTTTTCCTGTATTATTTTCCGGGGACCAAGTGTTTTAGATGATTGGCTCAGAATTTTACTGCCCTGCTTATCTTTTAACTCTTCTATTCCAAATAAAAAGTGGGAATAAGTATTTTAATAAAACACACTTAGTAGGAGATGTGAAAGGCTAAGAGAACTAATCTTATGGGTATGAAGAAAACTCCCACTGCTCTGAACCACTTGTGAGTTACACTTAGTGCCAGTCCCATATGTCTGATATGATGGGAAAAGATCTCGATATCTTAAAAGAAGTTGCTGGTTTATGAATATTCTTAGGATATGCATTTTTCCAGATATCATTTCTGGAGTGATTATTCTTATTATTGTTAAATACAATCAGAAACTGGCAATACAAATAACTGAAGTGAAAGATTGTTTCAAAAACCTTCACAGAAACTTCTCAGTTCCTTCAGCTATCAGAGGAGCAGGTTGGCTAGCAATAAATCACACATTATAAGTGGCAGTTGAATATCTTTAGTCTGGAGTGATACTCAGGCAAGAGTAAAAGATGTCAGAGAATATTAAATTTAATTGATAACATCAAATGATTAATAATGGGTGAAATCTGGAGGTCCTTCCTCGGTTTTTGATTCAGTGCTCTACTTTAACAGAAGCTGAATAAACATTAAGTAACAACTGATTCTGAACCTCAAAATGTGACCCAGTAATACTTACCACTTATGTTGTGCTCTAAGCTTTCAGAGCTCTTCTGTGGGTCAAATTTTGAACACAAATGGGCTATTGAAGTGAGCATGATTTGGTCAATTAACCTGTTAAATCTTTGCGTGCAAGGCAGTCAGAGGCCTGCTGTGATTTTGGAGAGGGATTGCTCAGATCCAGCAAGTTACAATATGTTGAGAATCCCATAGAGGTTGTATTCAAGTAGGGGCCTTGTTGGACCCCTGCTCCTTGTGGAATAATAAATCACATGGAACTTTTTCAATTGGAAAAATATTAACTTGTTGGCTACTCCAGCTGGAGAGAGTAAAATCATGTTTTATGATAAATTGCATATATTTCCTGTATATATACCATTTGTGAGATATTTTTCCCCTGAAGCTGAAACCACAATGACACATAGAAAGGGGTTTTTATAATGCACCATCCACGGAGACTGGAGGAATATTAAGGATTAATTAAAAGCATAAGTCACCAAAGTTGATTAGAATGCAAACTAGGTCTAATTTCATGCAGGATCCATTAAAGGCAGCCAAGGTTGTAGCAGAGAGACAAAAAGACTGAAGAGCTGCTATATTTAGATGAAAAAAATACACTAAAGGCAAGAATCCCACAGATGGGAGATGAAGGGTCAAAGTGACAAAAGCAGTAGGAAGCACAAACCAAAGTGGGGAATACTGTTGCTGGATTTCAGTCACATTCAAGGCGTCTCTGAGGTGACTTAGCAGAGCAAGCTAAGCAGTATTTGGCCAGAATTGCTGAGTGTCCTTGAATCTTGCTTCCATGGAGGCAGAAGTGCCCAACTGATTTTTGCATGGACAGTTCATGTAGGTCTCTCACACCCTGTCGAGTAGGCAAGATAGAGGCAGAGCGCTAACAGTGGTCCAAGCAAAATCAGTTTTTTGTTACAGTGGTACTCCTATTGGCAGCTTGAGAAAGCTGTTTCCAGTTGAATTGTTCACTATTCTGATTCTTTCTCCTGCTGCTCCCTGAACATAGCCTGTGACTGTAGCTGACTAGGAACAGAACTAAGTTTTTCTGCTTATACCAGGTAAAGAGATGTATAGACACAACTTTTGTTTAAATTGTGAGAATGTGAGCAGCAGGCATAAGTATTTCACCTTCAAAAATCAGCATGACATGATTTGGTTTGTTTTTAATAAAACTTTTGATATTATTCCTGTGTTGTGGGTATTAGCAATTACTATGTTGCTTTTGCCTTCCTCTAAAGGCTTCTACATACTAATAGCAGCTTCACTTATTAACTTCTAGCACCATCCCTGCAGCCAGCTGTGTCATCACAATTGCTGAGCCATTTGACTCACTGTAGTTATTGGTTTGATGGATTACAATTAGGATTTTGATCCCAAAACAGCTTTGCAATAGCAATCAATGCTGAGCATGACAAATTATATCATCCTGAACCCATATCTGGCTAACTGCCAGCATTTCATCTCACTTGACCACTGTGTAGCTTTCTGTCTCTTTAATCACAACACTTCACTAAGGGGTTTGTAGTTGTTTGTTGGTATCTCCAGAACAAGTTATTAGAACTACATTTTACTATGCCTTTAAGTCTTAGATTTTATTGTAAATCTGATGTTTTCTCCTTTTGGAGAGCCATTTTAGAAGACATATGTATAGGCTTGTCTTTTCTTCATTGCTTTTTGTTGTTTGGGGCTTTGTTCTTGGAAATGCAGCTGTTCCTTTATATAATTTAGTTAAAATTAACAACTGCTTCCTAGCCTGTATCATCACTGCTCAGTACTTCTGGGATTTAAGGTTTGATATTGCATGTAGTCAAGTTCGCAATTCTTATTTACAGCTGTTAGAGAAATACAAATGCACAGCAAGTATTTGTTGAGGCCCTCTTCATTAGTTCTCATGCAGAATGTAGGAATTTTGACACAGATGTGTTATCAAATCTCCAAAGTCCTGCGGATCTCATAGGTAGCACGGGTGAACCCTTTAAATACTGAAGCAAGATCTACATAGTAGAAAATAACAATGACATTCTCCCACTCTTGTGTATGGACATTACCCATTATTTTGAAAGCTCTGTTAGATATGCCTTCAAATTCCTGGTTTTAACAAAAGGATAAATTATGTGGATTTGATTGGCAAAATTGCCGAACTTCCTCAGGTAGGTGCAAACTCAGTCTCCATTTAGGAAGTAATTTGCACTTCTCCTTGGTATTTATAGTCTAACAAGGCATAGGAGAGTGCTGTGAAATCCAGCCAGCAGCTTCAGCATTTATTTGTTCACATGGGATATTCTCTTTCGTGGCTCTTGAAGATCTTTTCAGTAAGTGAAGTTCACAGGGATGATACACAATTATTTCTGTAGTCAATTAAGACTTTTCAGTTGTGGAGTTATACCATTCAGCTCATGGTTTGTAGGGATCAAGGTAAAGTTTTTAAACTGTGCCTGCAAAACAATGTCATCTGTTACTGTAAGACTTAATACTGCTGCAGCTAGTAAGTGTTGGATGCGGCTTGGGAGCTGTGGGAATGATTGGGGGCTGCACATAAATTTTCTGCTATTTTTTTCAATGTTGAATATCCAGTTTAGAGTTCAAGTGGAGTAATTTTTGCAACTGTAAACAGTGATGCATACTGAAAAGCAGCTTTTTTAACATGAAAACCTGTTCTACATCAAAGGGTTTATTTAAAGCAGGGAATCAAATGGCATAACTGTTGCAGGCTGCAGCTTCACTCTATCCCCCTTCTTGATTTCTGTCTGCCTCTGTTCCTGTGCAGATATTAACTCTTACTTTGCTGAAGACAAAACACAGTTTATACAGTGTTTGTGGCATAAGAGAAGGGGAACAGCTAAGTACTTTGTTATTTTGTGGTGAGCTCAGCAGGATAAACTTGGATTACATGACAGGTTTTACAGGAGGGAACACGTTGTTCAGGTAACTGTCTCCCAAGACCTGCATGAGCAAACTACACTGTTAGTTTAGAAGACCATCTGGATCTGTCGTGATGTTCACACACACACACTGAACCTCCTGTCCGGAAGTGGAAGGCTTGCTGCCTGCTGCTTTCCTTGCATCCTCTCTGTTTTCTCAGCCTTCTCTTCCAGTTGTTTTCCAGCCTGCTTCTGTCAGAGTTCTGTTTCACTAAGCCTTGCTCTCCTGCCTTCTCTATCTCCTCTCAATTGTGTCTACTCAGGAATGGTGGGAGAACTCCTACGAGTTGTTTATCCATGAAGCTTTGGTGAATGGGATTGGTGGAGGTATTTTTTAATGTCAGTGACTCCTTAATTATTTGACCTGTGTGGAGCCAGATAAAGAGCCTGAACCAGCCAGGAAGTGATCATATTCCTTAGGTTTTTTCTCTGTGGCATTATTTCCCTTTGTTTCTTGTTCTTTAGACAAGATCTAAAGTGTCAGAGTAATTTAGGAAGTGTAGTTCTGATGCCCCAGCAGCCTCCTCCTGCACCAGTTGTCCTATTAATATTGATAACCTATTGGATACGTGGATGTGAAGTGTAATGATGTCTGGCACATTACACGTTCTTGACTACTCCTTCGGTGCACTCCATGTACTGTTTTACACACATTCCTGATGAACCTGTTGTAATTTCATTGTGCTGTGTTCCTTCTTGGCAATCATAGGTGTCCTGTAGGCAACAGCAACATGCTGATCCCTGCACTTGTCTATGAGCAGCCAAAGAAGATGCAGATAGTTTTTTGGGCACATTTTACCCAGAAAATGCTTGCTCTGGGTTTTGTTTGATTCTTTTTATGCACCTTGTACCACAAACAGCATAATCAGCCTCTTAATGTTCAGTTAGCCTTCTGAAACAAGAGCCTTTTGTTCCACCTTTTCATTAAACTTCATATCAGATTGAGCTTTTAGGACACAATGCAAAATCTGACCTCAGACATTAGTTTCTGTAAAGATTCTGTATTTGGAAGTGAACTGTCAGTTCTGATGGAAGAATGGGGCAGAACAAAATGGTCTTTGCCTTGCTGCCATGGTAATGGCAGTGAAGTGCTGATAAGTAACAATATCCATCTATGTGTGAGTTAACTCCTTATGTATTCTTCAGGCAGAAGTACTCTGGCGTAGCATAATATCATCTTTCTCATAAAAATTTGAAGCCATCCTAAGGATTGTAATTAAAAAGGAATTATATAGTCGTATAATAAATTGGGTCACAAATGGTACATGTTCATTACATTCTAGAAGATTTGGCGAGACCATGATTACAGAAGTGTTGTCTGAATTCTGTGACAAGCAGTAAGGCACTTGTACAAAGGATGACCTGAAAGTTGGTGGGTTTTTATACTGAATATATATATATCCCTTTTTGTATTTTGTCTTCTAGGTTTTTTAATGTTATCTCTCTCTTCTCTTAATTTATGTGCAGTCCTTTCTGGTCTTTGAGAGTGGCAGGCTATATTTGTGCATTAAGTCAAGTAACTTTACCTAGATGGATTTTGTTCTTGTTTTAGCCAGAATGCTTTTTTAAGCAGGGTTGGTTGTTTTTTCTTTATTATTTATTTTAGGGTAACTTTCAACAGCTACTCTAAGGTAGGTTCCTGGTGGACGGCTGCATTCAGTCCTCACGCAGCCTTCCTGTGCAGCCATCGGTGAGGCACCTTCTGAGCTGGGACTCTCTCCTTGTTAAACAGAGGTGCTGCTTTCCTAGTGCAGAGCCCTGAGGACGCTTTCCTTTTGCTTTTGAGGAATTTGGATTCTACAATGTTGAGCTTCACTTCAGTCTCTTCTGAGACAAACCAAATCTATGCTTGGCATCATTCCATATTAAACCTTAAGTTACCTTGGTAATTTCTGAGTCACATTGCTCACATGTTTTCTGTTATGATCATTGGACTTCTAAAGCACCCTGCTGATCGATCAAACCTTGGGTGTTTTGATACCTTTTAGTTTATTCTGTAATTACTATGTTTTAGTACATTAATGCCCTGTGTGCTGTGTAACAAGACTAAAGTTATAGTACGTGTGTTTATTGTTTTTTCCAACTTGATTATGTTTCTGCCTGTTGATCAGCCCTTCTTTCAAATACTATCAGACATGTCACTGTATCAACCATAACCTCAACTGCCAAACTCCTGAGGTAGTAATTAAATCATAATTTAAATGTGCCACTTTTGTTATTTATATTACTTCCCAGATAAGTTTCATGTTGATCTTGAAACCACACTTCAAAGCACTGAATACTTTTGCTCTTCTCTTTTTCCTTCTGGCACATTATCTCGTGCAGATGACTTTTTGATGTGAAGGAGACTAGAGTAATGTCCATATGCAAAGCCAGTCCTTGAGTGTGATCCCTGCTTTGCATGGCTCCCTGTTACATGTATTTTTTCTTTACACCAATGTCAGTTAAACTCCCATACCTTTCCAAACGGCAGTGGAATACTTTGTTTTCAGATTTGGTGTTTAAGGGGGATTGTCTTGATTTGTATGATTAGTAAATGATACAGTGTTTTTTACCTGAAGATTTTTGTTCAAATTGAGCCTGGCATATTAATAGTAGAAAGTAAATTGTCATGTGTAAACTCACCCAGCCCCATGGAAAAAAGTTCAAACTGTTGTAAATTATTCTTGTTAGCAAGAGAGTAGGGCAAGGGCTGAAGTAACATTCTGCACACTGCCTAGGACAGAACTCTTAAGCAGAAATTGGAATTGCTACACTTTCTATGGTCTTTTGGTTTTGTTTTTTTTTTGTCCAGTGGTGTGAGAGAAAGGATTGTAATTGATTTGTCTATAGTTTCTACTACAGATCATGTTGCACTGCAGAACTTGGAAGCAGATCCACATCTTTTAGATGTCAGTTTTTTCATCTGTCCTTAGTTCCCACATGAGATTAATCAGACACTAGGACTGAATCCACTTTAGGGAAGTTGGACAACATTTAGAAAGTAAATTAATTAATTAATTAAAAAGTCATGGTGCACAAATTAAAGATTCTCACAGAGCTGCAGATTTGTACAGCATATCTTTAAAGATGGAAAAGTTTGTGCACTGGACTATGACACAGTACTGTGTGTGCATGTTTTAGAGTTCCCGTCATACAAAAGAGAAGGGCTTTTTTGCTAGATTTTGTTCAGTCAGTGTGTTTGCTTTACCATCAACACTCTGAGTTGGCTGTACATCTTTTTAAGTCAAAAGGGAAGAAGTGACCTCTGTGTCAAAAGCAGCTCTCACAGCACCTTGCTTACTTGGGCCTAGAAGGACAGGGCTCTTGGTTATAAAATGGGGACAGTAATGTTCAAAACCTCTCATTTAGCTGATGAACTCTGATTTTCTGCTCACAGTATCAAGTCACAACAAAAGACAGCAATCTACTGGTGCTACCAGCTAATGGAAGTTCTGTTCTTTTGTTGCTGAAGCCCTTTTGGAACATAAAGCAGCTGATCAGACAGTGGCGCAGTGCCTCTGGGTCACTAAGGGTAGTTTTCTCTACAGGCAGATGCTGCAGGAAAGTAATGCAAGTAATGCTGTGACAAAGTCATCACTGCACTGCGGATTTTCACAGTTTAACTTCAGGCACCTCAGTCCAGTGATTATAGGGCTGAAGGCTCCTGCAGAGTCATGGGACACCTCTAGCTCCCCTGACAGCCCAGGCCCTGAGGCTGCTGGCTTGGGCACTCACATGGGGTACCTGAAGCTAAACAGTGACACCAGCCTCTTTAGGCCAGGGTCTAGCTCAACCACAGAGCAGGAGTCTATCACTGCTGCTAACAGAGGTACCTCTTTGGCTGTCTAGTGCTGAGCACATACCAGCACCCTGAATGCATAGTGGAAATCCTCAAAAAGATGAGCATAAACCCAGCTTCAACATCCTGGAACTGCAAGCCATTATCAGGCTCTCTTCCAAGTAACCACAGCTTCTTTTTTTCTTTTTTTTAAATTTGTTTTTTCTTTTTCTTCCTATGTCTTTCCACCTACTGATGAATTTAGAGCTTCTGCAAAAAGAAACAGAGAAAGGACCAAAGCTATTAAACCTCATCTTGTTCACACAGAATCTTCTGCTGTGCAGACTGGCCTCCTCTAGAGTCCTGGCAACCACAGTGAGGAAGAGTATGAGGTTGCTCACCCTGTGTGTTGCTCAAGCAAGAATGGGTGCCAAAGTCAGAGTCAGAATCCCAGGACCTGACATATCATGGTGTATTGTTAGCTGTGTTTGTTTTGGGGGCTTTTGGTAATTTTTCTTCTAGGTTTTTGTCTCTCTATTTAATTATCCTTTTCATTACTGATTTCCTGACTTAATCTGAATGTGCATAAATCTCCACCAGAGATTTATCATCTCTATAGAAAGCGCTTTCAGAGTGGTTGTGCAGCTTCCCAGAAAGGAGACACTGTTGGAAAATGAAGCTTTCAGATTCAACAATAAGCCCACTATTATGCTGATTTTTGCCAAGCTTTCCCTCACTTTTTTCCCATTTACTACAAGAGTGAGCTCAAGGCTTCTTTTTGTTTGTTTTCGAACTTCAGTCATTCTTAAGTGTTTACCACCCTGCTCAAGTCCACTCACTCTGAAACATTAGACACTACAAGATACGGCTTCATCACTTCTGGAATCAGGAAATACTCAGGCTCTTTTTTTCAACTGCATGTTTCTGTGAAGGTTTTAACCAGCCTCTTAGACAATCTTAAAAAAAAAAAAAAAAAGTAAAAATATTTCTTAGAATATTATACTTTGACTGTCACAGTCATTTGAGGACTTTGTATTTTTAACCAAATGTGAGATCTCAGAGAAACAGTTGAAATTATCTTTGATATAAATAATCTCATTGCAAAACAGATTTTTGTCTATATAGTATATAGTCTGTGTGCTCATAAGCATTTAATCAAATTCAGGTCTTGTCTGAGCAAACATAATGGCCATTGACTTATGTGTGGGTTGTGAATTATTCTTTCTGAATTTGACCTGCTTTGAGAGCTAAAAAAGATGCTGTCCTTCATTTTTTTTTTGCTTGGGATCACACAGGCAAGTGGAGAGGCTTTTCTAATTTTTTGAATGTTGATACAACTTTCTGCTGATAACATGTAGGAACTCAACCTCTCTAGGGTTTTGGTCCACTGTGACTGTCAGGATTTTTTATAGTTATCATGAATTTTCTTTTTCTTCTTTCCATGCTGATACTCTATATAATGCTCTTTGGGATTCCATCCAGGTCCCTTGAAAAGATCCTCTGTCTTTTCTTTGCTTGGCTGCTTTCTCCTAAGCCAAGCATGTAAACATCTATCTCCCGAAGATATATTCCTGTTAATCACTTCTGGTGCCTCTCTTTGAACTTCTTTCTGCTAACATTCCAGTTTTTAACTGCTGTTAACAAAAGCCAGGATAAAATGTTATTATCAGTCCTTCTCCTGGCTTAAAAGATCCTTGTTATATTTATGCTCTAGATTAGCAACTGGTGCACAACATGTAATTTGCTGGTTTTCATATCTTCACTCTCAGATCTGTTGCCAGACCACTGTGACTGTACCAGTTTATTTCCAAATTTTTGCGTTGAATCAATTTTCCCCTTCTTGTGAGCCAGAAACAGTTTTGAGCCAGGGGAATTTCAACTGATTTAATTTGTTGCCAATTAACAAACTTTTATTCACTGATTCTGGTATTGAAACAGACAAAGAAATACATATTTAGAGAGACACACCTCAGCTCCCTTCCGGACACCTCTCCTCCCTGCTCCGTGGTCTCCTGTTGCGGCTGCGCATGGCACACATTCCCTTTGGGGAGGCAACAGACCTCACCCAAATAGCAGGAGATGAGGCTTTGTGATCAGTGCATTGGGCAGGACTCAGACAACCTGTGCCTTATTTCTGCAGCTGAGAAGTTCTCTGCTCCATTTCTTTCTGTGCTACTGTCTCTTATCAGTAAGCCAGGAAAAATGGCAGTGACCTGCTTCAGGCAGTGCTTTAAAGCTGACTGCCAAGAAGCAGTCCAAGAGGATGCGGTGTTCCTGATGCAAGTGGAGCGTTGAAGTCTGTCAGTCTTGTGGGAGCAGTAGGTGTTTGAAGAAGCTGGGAGATAAAATATATCCCTATGTAATTATTCTATTACCTTTGCTTTCAGTTGGCTCCTGTTCCATCCCTAGCCCCAAGACTAATCACACATATCATGTGTGAGGGGTGTCCTTCCCCTTCAAAAACAATGACTTTACAAAGGCTGTGTTGTGACATCCCTCTGGATTACTGCAGCTCATTATTTGATAGAGTATGACATGTCGGTTTTCAAGGTCCTTTTCATGACAGGTCACCAGCTGCTGGAGCTTCAGTATCAACGAGATCTCAGTTTAAAAAATCTTAAAAGAAGGGGGGGTGTTTTTTTTAACCCAGGTTGTTTCAGTGGTCTGGACTATTGGTAGGTTTCAAAAACTGAATAGAATAACAGATTACAGTGCTAGGATGGAGTCAGGGAGGCTGCAAGAGAGCAAGAAATCATTAAGACACCTTTCCTGCCAAAGTTACTACATTGTACAGTTCTACCCAGACTATCTCTTAATCTTTGTCATATACACTGAGGTCTGGAAATTACTTTCTTCTTCTGCAGATGGCAAACTGAGGCCGAGAGAAATCAAATGAGTTGTCTGGGGTTATATCAGAAATATGACCATGGTTGTGCAGGAACTAGAGTGAACGAAGGATTTAATGCAAAATCCAAAGCTGGTGCTTTAAGCAGGCCATCTCACTTCTAATATAGCCCAAATATTCCAGCTGGGATGCTTAATTGTTGTTGTATATTATTTTACCTTTATCAGTTACTAACCTCTACACAGAAAGTGAAGAACTGCAACATGTGTTAACCCTAAGGTTCACACTGCTATTTGGCATAAACAGAAGATGAGAACTAAACTCTAGGCAGCTGGTGTCCTGTTTTTGAAAATGTAAGCTCAGCATACAGTCAAATATACTGCAAGTCAATGCAGATTTGCACATTTGCTGCAAAAATTAAAAATCTGGTGGAGAAATGCTAAAACTCCTTCAGTGCTGCTGTAGAATCTGTGTCACCTTTTCTGGAGATCAACTGGTAAGTATTGGCCCATTATTCCCTAGAAGAAAACCTTGGCAGATGTTGCATCAGTCTCTGTATGAAGGACTCCTGTGGCCTGGATTTATTTGAGGCAGCTCTTCATGACCCTCATAGCAAAACATACATGATCCCTTTTATGTTCCCATTTCAGCCTCTACTTTCAGTTGCTGTGGATGGCAATTGCCATGTGCCAGCTTTTGCATGCACATGAAGGCTTCCCAAAGCCATTATTCCTCCTCTATTTGTTTACAGCTACCTAGTACTTAGTGGTTTTTCCACTTGTGTTTAGAACCCAGAAAACTCTCCCTCAAAACTGTCCAAATGCACCATTTCTCACGAGTGATAGATGAAAAAGAAATCCCTCAGGAATTAATTTCAGTGTACACAGAATATAAAAACTTTATTGAAAAATACATTAAAAATAGACCACTTAATTTTTGTTTAACTTTTCTGAATAGATTTACAGTTCATCTTAAATAATTATTAACTTTAAGTCGCTACTTTTTCAAAAGCCGAAAGTAAAGATCTGGAATGAAGTTTCAGTTCAGGTTTTTCTTCCTGCCACGCTGTCACACAAAAACCTAGGCTATTTCTGGCTGTTCTTATTTTTAGATTGTTCTTCATATACCATTTACCGTCATTGAAATTAATGAGAAAATAAAAGGAGTGACCTTTGGCTAGGCACATACAGTTTATGCATGAGCTAAACAGCAGGATCCTTTTTCATTCTTCTTTTTCCCACATTTTCTTTCTCACTGCTCTTCCCCATCCAAATATAATTTGTAAAGCCTTTAGAGCCTTTCATCCTATGTGTTTCCACTGTGTTCCTTTAGATGAATTTCAGGTCCATGATTCACATCTATTCTCTTATGCTGAAAGGTCAGTGGCACCCTTGTTTTATGAATATAATCCACTGTTCTCTTGAACTTCAGAATCAGTTCCAAAACTCTCAGGCAAAATTCATACAGCTCAGGGTGCAGACGAATGTTAACATTATTGTAAAGAGCATTCTCGCTACACAAATAAAGCCTGGACACTCCAAGTTATGTTGTTTAAATTAATACAGCATTTAGTGAAGATCTAAATAGTTTTGAAGACATGGTTCCAATTGTAGACATAACTCTCAACCTGTGCCCTCACTGTAACACTGAATATGTAATTCATGCCGAGCTTTCTGCAGGAGGTGGACATGTCCCTTTGACAGATACTCAACGAAGCCACTGCGTCTGAATAGAGTAAAAAGTGCCCAATGAGGTTTCCTTGGGCACTGCTGTCACAGCAAACCTTGCCCTGTGGTAGTTCCCTGCCAGCCCCCTACCTGCCCGCAGGAAACACTACCAGCTCTGCCTGGTTCACAGGGGGGGTTGGATACGTTCGTATTATAAATTCCACCTTGAATGATTTTCAGTGCAGGTTTGGGAATCCTTGGCTGAAAACAGTTAGGCCCCCAGTGTTGCCTCCAAACTGTGTTTGCAGGTGAAAGAAGTTTCCTGGCTGAGCGGTGGGAGTCAAGTAGAGGTATGCTATGACCGAGAAAGACCCATTTGTGCTAGATGAAAAAGAGGTAAGCAACCATTTTGAGAGAGAACACATTCCTAACAAAAATGAAAACTGATACATGTTTGGGCTAAGGGAAATGCTTATGACAGTGTAGGACACCAATACTGATAGTAAATCCACTTTATAGTTGTTCATGGAAATTTGCTTTTTTTTTTTTCTTTTGGTTTCAAGTGTACAGTTGTACCTCTGCATTCTAGTGTTTAAATTTAAATGGATAGTTATTTATTTCTTCTTAATCTTTGTGTTAATAATTCTGACTGTATTTTATTTGGAGCTTTTAGGTGGTATTTCAAAGCACTGATTACTGAACAACTTGTGGCAATTTTTTATATTCTCGTTTGCCATGAGTATTCATAGAGATTACAGCATCACAGATAAGGTTGGAAGGGATCACGGTGGGTCATTTGCTCCAACCTCCCTGCTCAAGCAGGGTTATCCCAGAGCACATGGCACAGAATCGTGTCCAGATGGTTCTTGAGTATCTCCAGAATGGGAAACTCTACAACTCTAGGCAATTAGTTCCCATGTGCGGTCACTGGACAGTAAAGAAGTTCTTTCTCGTGTTCAAGTGGAACTTCCTGTGTATCGGTTTCTGCTCGGTGCCTCTTGTCCTATTGCTCAGCACCACCGAGAACAGCCTTATCCATCCTCTTAGCAAACCCTTTTAGATATTATACACATTAATGAGGTCCCCTCTCGGTCCTCTCCTCTCGAGGCTGAAATTCATCTGCTGGCCTGTGACTGATGTTGCCTGTTTCCTTTTACTTACGGAGAAGTTCGTGAATAGTTCCTTACATGAGGCCCAGCGTTGTCCCTGCGCCTTGTGGGTGTTTATTTGTGCGCGGCGAGCGGGGTACACATAAATCATGTGCCCGTGGCTGAAGCCAACCCCTGGGGCCGGGGGGCCGCTTTCCGTCCCTCACAAGTCCCCCTGCCCGGCACGCAGGGAGCGCAGGACCCGCGCAGCGCCGCGAAAGCAGCGCCTGCAGTGCCTCGCCCCGCGCCCGTCCGACCGCTCCCGCCCGGCGGCGCCCCCGGCCCCGAGCCGAGCCCGGGGCGGGCCGGGGGCGGTGCTGCCGCGCGGGGCGGGGCGCGAGGCGTGTCCGCGGGAGGGCGGCGGTGCCACGGCCGCCACCGGCCCCAGCCCCTCCTCGGCCTCCGCCGCGGCCGCACCAGGTAAGGCGCTGTCCTCGCCTCCCCTCAGGGGCACCTGCGCGGGACGGCGGGGGGCCCGCCGGGAGTTTCGTGAGGGGTACCGGGGAGGGAGGGGTGCGGCTGCCGCGGCGCCCCACCCGCTGCTCTGTCGCCTCGGGTCCCGGAGCCGAGCCCCGGCTGCGGGCGGGCCCCTCCTTGTGGCACGGGGACCGCAGCCGGGCCGGCCCCGTTCCCTGGACCCCGCCTGGCGTGCGCCGGGACCGGCTCCGCCAGCGCCCGGGAGCCGCTCGCCGCCGCTCGCCCTCGGCCGCCGCTCCGCCAGCGCCCGGCGCCGCCGGAGCCGAAGCGGGGCTGGGCTGGGCTGTTCAAGGCTATTCGGTAACAGCCTCGGCCATAAATGATTAACTGTGCGCCCGGGGAGCCGGGTGTCGCCGAGCGCAGCCGCCCGTGCCCGGCGCGCTGAGCCAGCGGAGCGTTCGGTCCCGAACCGCCGCCGGGGGCTCTGGCTCGGCTGTGAACGCTGCTGCCAGCGCTGCCACACCGCAAGGTAGGCACGGAGCTTGCTGTGCCTCAACTGCTGCTTCGGCATAAATCCACCCATTTGACGCTCTTTTTTGTCTGTGCGAAGGTAAAAGACCGCCAAGATGACAGAGGGTTTTTTGTTACGGATTTTGCGTTTGGTTTAGGGTTTGTTGGGTTTTTTAAATCTTTTTTTGTCTTTTTTACTATGCATAAAGAAAAAAAAATTAGTAGGTATGGAATTTGTTGATAAGCAGTGGCAGCTGGCAGTACTCTTTTATTCTCTATCAGAATGCAATGCTTCCTTTGTTGAGCTGTAAATTAATAGTGCAAGCTCCTTCCCCACCCTCAGCCTCATCATTTGGAGATGTGAATCACTTGTACTACCAGATCTGTTTTCTTTAGGAGAACTGAGGCACCACAGAAAATCCATGTTTCATTCCAGGTCACATTCCACTGGATTGATTTAGTTGATTTCAGCTTGAAAATGTGCTTCAAGGCAACTAATGATCTTCTATGGGATTTTTTTTTTTTTTTGTTAACCTTTAAATTTGAATTACCAGTGTATGCAAGAGGTATTTTTCTTCTGTTTCTTTGAGCCCTTGATGCAGTTATAATGTATTTTCCAAAACATGGTGATTCAAGAAGGTAAACTAAAAACTTTCTACACAGAAAGAGGAAAAGACTGCTGTGTGTAGACTATCAGGTTAACTGTGAGTGTGTTTGCACTGGCCATGAAAGAAATCCTGGATGGTAACCTGTTGAATGCCACTAACTAGAGTCTTCAGGCGGCTGTGAGCAGGACACTGTGCCCTTGCCACAATTGTTTCTGTAAATGCAGTCAAACTGCAAATGCAGAATGATTTCCAGGTCAGAACAGGTTGATGAATTTAGTGAGGCACCATCACAAACTGCTGGAGCTGAACACGGCTGCTAGGCTGTGAGTGTTCTTCCACTAATTGTGCTAGGGAAGTGGAAGGAGTTTGGCCCTTTGAGAACAGCAGGATCTGTTAAATGTAATGAGACACTAATCAAGATATGGCTTGTACTGTGTCAGGTGCCGTATAGCTGTGTAAGGAGGTAAGGTCACAACTCTGGGAAATTTACTGCATAAAAAAGTGTTATGATTAAGATGAATTACATTAAGTACCCTTCAAAATGTCCTCAGGGTTATCCTTAAGTGAAGGGTCTGTTTCCACAGCCCTTATGCTCAGGCAGATGCCTGAGAAGTATGTGCTTGAGAGTTATTGTTTTGTCTGACATACAGTAATGAGCCCAAAAACTGAACACAAGCATCTTTCTGTGCTGAGAGAGGTTTGGTTCTGCATATGGATCAGTTATTCTTATCTAGTCCTTCTTGCTCCGAGAAACGGAAATAAGGCTATGTCAGGACACCTTCCTGCTGTTTCCCGAATTTTAAGGAAATGCATGTCTAGAACTGAAATTGATTCAGGTTTCTTTTTAAGAGAAAGCTTGAAAGTTTCCAGTGGCCTACAATGTGTTTTATATTTTCTTCAAGCTTTTCTCTAGCAATCATGCTTTCTCTTGCAATCAGGCTTTTCTCTACCAAATCTGTGCCTGTCAGCAGCTGTAGACAACCTGTATTTGGTATTAATTCCCACAAACTGTTGTATTTGTGTACCTTTTCACCCACACACATGGCCTCTGTTGTCATTCTAGGGGGCTGTGTTTCTTGGTGTTTTCAGAGGCCATGTCTTGGAGGTGTGTAGACACTGTTAGCAATGTTAGTCACACAGAATAGACAAAACCCCCACCTCAGTCATGTTCTCAAAACAATCTGCTGTGGTGCTTTACAAATTTAAAGGAAAGGTCAAACTCCACTTCTCACTGTGCACTGGAGGATAAAAGTAAAGCTGTGTAATGACTTGGAGCAGAAGATCCAAGGGCAGCGAGACTGCATGAAGATCTAGGGAAGAAAAATAACAGTTAACTGTTAATTGTGCTTGATTTGCAGTTAATACCAAAGATTTAATTGCCCACATTACTCTTGATAAATATGACTCCTGTCTGGTGCTACCATCTCCTCCTTGTTTTTCTGCACTGTTCCAATGCCTCAGTTTCTCTGTTCCTCCTGCCTTCCTCAGATGCTTCACCAGCTTTCTCACAGTTTTTGTCTTCTAATATAAAAACAAACGGTAGTAAAGGACCTTTATTTTCGACTGGGCAGCTTCTCCTGTTAAAAGTTGTTTGAAAGCGGTGCCCTGTCTCATTATTAAAGAATTTGGTCCTGAACTTCACTGAGACTATCAGGGCGCTTTGCATGTCACACTTCTATGCCGTGTGGGTTTCTGAACACCTTGAGCTTCAAGATGTGCAACATTGTTTTGCCTCTACTTTGCATTGGTAAGAGTCTCTTTACAGTCCTCGGAACTGTAAGCTCTTGTTTTGGAGAGCGCGAGATGATGGGCTGTGTTGTTACCTTGGGGGTGTATTTGTCGTGGCAGGACTTTTACTTCCAATGTATATATGGAAGTGGCATTGTGGCTGCTTCCTACAGTGAAAATTTTGGCCCTTGTGGAGTCTTGTAACATGCCAAGGACCCGCTCCTTGCCTGGTGTAATTTGATAAGGTGCTCAGAAGAACTAAATCTAACTGGCACCTTGACCAGTGGTGTGTGCAAAATACATTGTTTGGTTTCAGAGCCATTGTGGGAGCACAAGGAATATAAATTTTGGGATGTGGCAAGGATTTGGGGAGTGAAAACTGACACTTTTTGTCTGTTTAGTTTCATGGTATGTGGGTGGAACACATGGGTGAGGAGGGCAAGTTTGTCAGCTGTATCTCTTGTTTCTGAATGGAAGTGCAGTAGTTCCCTAGTTCTGAGTATGGGTTAGAAGAAATCTGCTTTAGGTTATTAGCTTACACTGTTATTCCTGCTGAAAGTTTGTCTATGTGAAGCTTGTTTAGAAACTCTGTAATGAAATCATGTGTGCAAGTCTTATGCTGAGTGTGTGTGCACCTTTGCATGTAAAATCTGAGAACTGAAGTGTCATTGGGGTAGGTGGAGAAGCAAAATGTTTTTTTCTTCTGGGAACTTGTCGGCAGATGTAATTGACTTTTTTTTATGAGGGACTTCGGAAACAGACTTCAAAATTAGACTCTAATGCTGGTTTCTCAGTACAAAAGGAGTCTTTTTCTTGAATTGGCCATCTAATACTTTATAGGCAATGCCAAATTTGCTCAATTACTAAAGTGATTATTAAGCAACACTGACAATGGTTTCACTTATTATCCCAATACAATTACACTTTTACTAGATGTTGTACCAGAAAAAGCTCCTGATGATTTTCTGTTTATACAAGGCAAATAGTGTTGCAGACCCTAATTAGGGTGTGGGAATGAAGTCAAAACTCTGCATGTGTTTTAGCTTCTCTTGTAAAACAACAATAATGTAGAATGCCAGCCCATCTCTTTATAATATAAAAGAGACTGAAAATATGCTCTGCATGTACATAGTAGGAAAGAATTGTGGCATAACATTTTCAAAGCTTGTTCTTTTTCTTGGTTTGCTTTTAACTGAAGCTATGCAGTTTCTTCAAAAGCCATGAGTTACAAATGAATCTGCAATACTTTGTGACTCCTTGTCCTTTCCTTCAGACAAAAGGCCCTTTCAAACCGTTGTGGAACAGTCACTGATTTTCATGTGGTCATTCAAGAAAAGGGTAGCGATTCGCCTTCATAATAGGCCTTTCAGTACTCTCTCGAGTGGTTTGCTGGCTGAAAAAAATGCCAATGGCAGTGTACTGTGTCCAGTGTTTAAATTACTGATGAATCTAATCTCCCAAGTGTCAGAAAGGTAAGAGTTCAAATGGCAAAGAAGCCCCACCTGTTTGTGAATACCAGTGTGCTGCTACTCAGAGCTGGGGACAGATTTTGGCCTGTGTGAACTGGTACAGTTTTATTTTATTTTCTTTGACTGAAGGTCTGTTCTATTTTTTTTTTTTTAAGTGGTAACTTAAGCGTGGTGTTTCCGTGAACTGCGTTTCTTAAGAGGGTTGATGCTGTTATATGTCCTGGGTGGCATTGAGCAATGTTATCTGTTTGTGCTGTGCATAGCCAAGTGAACTGTGAGTATGATTTCTTGGAAGGTGACTGTCCTTGGAGGTTGTGGGTGTGTTTCAAGTTAGCATTCAAGAAGTTGCTGCCACTGTTGTGTTGACAGCTTAGTCTTACAGAGTTATCTTTCTGTGCTGATAAATCCAACCTGCTGGGCAGCATTTCAAAATAAACACCTCACATTTGGGGTAGGTAGACTGGTGTTTGTTGTCCCAACCTTGTGTAAACTGCGTGCAAGCATTTATGGTGCTTGACTGAGTCTTACCTGGGACACCACCAACACGTATTGATGCTATGAGACATTTCCAAATGGGGGTAGCTCTTCAGGATCCTGGCTGCTTTTATTGGAAATGTGTGGAGTACTTCCTCTGAAGGTTCAGCCCTGGAGTGTCAGCCTGAATGCTGCCTGTGGCACCTGGCTTTCATCACTGCCACTTTCACTGTGACAGATCAGGACTTGAGGTTTTCTTACTGGGTTAGGTACAACTGCCAAGAAAGAGTATTTGGACTCTAGATGACTTGAAACTCAAGCACATGCTCAAATGGTTGTTTCAGACTAAATTACTTAGTAATACATAAAACCAGCTCTCAGTGTGTACTGTCCTACACATATCCAGTTTGTAGCTTCCTCTTCTGCACTACACTTAGGTTATTCACTTTTAGTATCTAAATTACAGTGCTGGGTATGGTTCTCTGAGTAAAGTTAAATACAATAAAACGGTTGCACATGTAATTTGGGTGGGGTTGTACTTCTCAGCTGGAATGTATTTAGAAGCTGTGGTTTATGGTAGCAGTGGACAACCTACGAGTCCCAAAATGTCATCACTGTGGGACTTCTTTCTGTGTTTCTGAGAGAATAACTAGCTTGTGCAGTGATACTAGCCTGTGTAGAACTTGATTTAGTCATCTTTAGGACAAGGTTTGAATGAAATGTTGCTTTTCTGTGTTTCTGTTTTCCGTTAATGACTTAGTTTTGGCTAGAAATTGTTTCGAATTGGCTGGTTTAAGGTGCTGGCATGAAGTGTGCTTTGGTGTAAGAATTGGAGCTTGTGGTTCTTGCTCTGGGTATGTTGTAGTGAAGGGATGGTGTGGAGATAGACTGCACAGCTCTAAGGTGCAGAGAAGCTTCGTCATCTGTTCCCACAGCTACTGAGGTCTCCCATGTACTGCATGCACTTTGATACTGGGATGAAGGAAGGAAAGCTACTTCTCATTAGAGTCCATGAGGGTTTCTTCCTCTACAGTAACCAAATTACGTTGTATACAAACACAGTGGAAGCCAGAAACAACGGGATAATACATCTGGCCAGCAGAGAGGCAGCCAGGTCTGAAATGCAGGGAAGGAACAGGAGAAAGGAGTCAAAAGATCAGATATGTGCTGTCAGGTGAACAGAGCTCTAGTGCAGGTGGGGTAAGAGGTGCCCTGAAGAGATCTGAAGTGTGAGGCAAATAATGATGAACTAGAGCAGCTGCTGTGTAAGAAGAGTGCCTGTAGGTTTGTGGTAGTGAAGAGAGCAGAAGCCCTGGTGGGGAGGAAGGTTGGGCTTTTGGATACAAGATTATTCTAATTGTGTGCTGTTGGGTCTGCATCACAGCATGGCTGGTAGCCTCATGATTTTTTCCTGTTGTGAAAGACACAAGCCCTTCACATGTCTGAAACAGGTGCAGTCTACATCCTCTGTAGCTGAGTTTCTGGGGAAGAGATATTTCAAACTAAGGTCCTGTCAGACCTCTACGTGTATTGGCAGTTTTGCAGCACTTTGATGTGAGTAGGAGTTTGGTTCTATGTCCTTAGCCAAGAACATGACATGAGAGACAGCTGTGGAGCAGGCTGCAGCAGTGTGCTGCCTTTCATGCCACGTAGTGTGCAGTCTTTCTGGACTGTCAGCTTCTGCTCAGTCAACTTCTGGCTGTTCCGTGAGAGGATTCGGAGTCCACAGGGTGTTTCAGGATACTTTATAATGTGAAGTGTTGTACTTCATTTTATAGTAAAGAGAGTAAGCCTACAAAACTAAGGAAGTTCTGAACAAGGAAAGCTGTTTGGATGTGGATACCATCCCTGGAGGTGTTCAAGGCCAGTTTGGATGAGGCTCTGGGCAACTTGATCTAGTGATTGATGTTCCTACTCGCGGCTTGGGTGTTGG
Source organism: Acanthiza pusilla (assembly GCA_036630365.1). NCBI lineage: Eukaryota > Metazoa > Chordata > Aves > Passeriformes > Acanthizidae > Acanthiza > Acanthiza pusilla. The sequence continues at coordinate 9,206,247 of JAXCHO010000019.1, forward strand.
AGCTAAGTGATCCCTTCCAACCCAAACCATTTTGTGTTTCCATGATTTGGTAGTCTGGGAAGTTAGTCTGCTGTTGCATAATCTGGCAATGAATGGTCATGTATGTAAATTCATCTATTGTACTGCCGTGACTACAATGAGGATTGCAATGAGGAGATGACTGAAAGGGGACCTCGTCAATGTGTATGAATACCTAAAGGGGGAGTCCCAAGAGGATGGAACAGGCTCTTCTTGGTGGTGCTGAGCAATAGGATAGGAGGCACCGAGCAGAAACTGATGCACAGGAAGCTCCACCTGAACATGAGGAAGAACTTCTTTCCTATGCAGTGACTGTGCACTGGAACAGATTGTCCAGAGGGAGTGCGGAGTCTCTTTCACTGGAGACATTCAAGAACCATACAAACCTAATCCTGTGCAGTTTGCTCTAGGATGGCCCTGCTTGAGCATGGAGGTTGGAGCAGATGACCCCCTGTCATCCCTTCCTACCTCACCTTTTCTGGATCTCTTGACAAAGATTGATGGGTTTCCCTTTTCTTTGCTGCTGGGATGGGGTTGACATATAGGCATTTTAACACCTGATTCCCTTCTCTGACGTTAACCTGTGTACAACCATGATTATTTTGCACATTAGCCTACAGATGAGGAAGGTTTAGAAATTTTTAATTGCTGTCCCAATGTTGAATTTCCAGAGACATTGAGTGCAGGAAGTTATGATTGCAGTTGTGTACAGTCAGGTCTAAACATCTGCCTGTAAGTGAATGATGGTGCCTTCCAAAGCATTTTAGTGAGAATTGCTAAACAGCAAAACATGATTTCTTAAGATGTAACAAGGGGTTTTTTAAATGAAAGAGGGATCATCTTGTAGTTGCCACATCTATTAAACTGCAAAAAGGTTAGTAATTAGCATTGTTGCCTCATATTAAAAGAATATAGTAATGTAAACTCAGTCATTAATTAAACTGAGTAGCACACTTTCAAACTACTGTTTGCTATATTAAGTGAATAGTATCATCTTCCATCTAGAGAGCTGCTTAGGCTGGTATTAGAGATTTCTGTGAATTAAAAAAGAAAAACCTCAGGGTTGCTGTTATAGATGACAAAAACCAGATATTTTTTGGCACAGTGTGGTGCTTATTCTGGGCTGAACTTGACCTACCAGGCTCTGCATCCTCGCTGAGCTGGCTGTGAAGTCAGAGCCCAGCTCTGCAGAAGTGGTTCAATAGAGGGAAATGCTCGAACATGTGATAGCAAGGGCTGGTTTTTCTGCAGTGCCGAAAGACCTGGGCAAGGACAACTCATTTTGAAATGTCAGTCTGTAAGGTCGGAGTGTGGTGAGGGTGCTTCCTCACGTGTATGTGAGTGAGGCTCCTGCAGAGCTGCCTTCCTTCTCCAGGCCTCTGGCCGACATGGGGAGCCGCTGGAGCTGCCGCCAGCTGGCAGCTGGGGTGCTTTGCAAGGGCTGCTGCTGAGTGTGCTGGTTTTGTTGGATTTCGTCTTTAAACAAATTTGGTACCAGACTCCATAAAAGGCTTTGGCTTTTGCTCATTTAGGATTTTTTTCTGGGAGGGACCTCAGGGATTCTTATGTGCTACATTTTTGGACATTTTCAGTTTCTAGTACTCATCACAGAGCTTTGGGAAGGAATCTCCTGTTAATTGAAATGGAAAATAGAGCAGATGGACTCGTTAAGAGACAGGCCATAAATCATTAACCATCTGTGTTAATACAAAGGTGGAAAGGTGTCTGTTCATGGATTACAGTTTAACAACCCCTACCTCCAAAAAACAACCAGCAACACAACCACAGAAAGTTCTACCTTAATATGAGGAAGAACTTCTTCACTGTGGGAGTGACTGTGCACTGGAACGGATTGCCCAGAATGGTATTCACTATACCTGAAGATATTCAGGAACTGTCTGGATTCAAGCCTCTGTGATGTGCTCTGGGATGACTCTGCCTGAGCAGGGAGGTTGGTCCAGACGACCCACTTCAGTCCCATCCAAACTTACCCAATCTGTTACTCTGTGAAAAGATAAAATCATCTCACTCTTATTTTGTAATTTGGTAATTCTACTTTTAATGCTCAGCTTTTACACTGTGCCGTATTCCTGAACATACACCAGGAGTTGCTTCTCTGACTTTTCAAGTTCATTGACTTTGGTAATTCACTAGAAGAAATGTACTTATGTGCTAAGGTGGCTGAGATAATTTTAGTCTTTAATATGTTGGTGATCAAAGGGAGCATGGGGTGGTCAGGCAGTGTGTGTGTTTGAAATCTGCAACTATGGATGTTGGGGTATTTGCTTACGTGTGAAAACTTCAGTTGTACATACTGAGGACTGGAGTTATGGGTGATGTTGAGCAGAGCCTACAACATGTCGGTCCATTTGTGAAAGCCAGGAGACCTTGGAAACAAGAAACATAGGTTGTAGTTACTGTGTACTACTACCCTCTTGTACTTAAGGAGCAAATATCTTAGGAAATAAAATGGAAAAAAAATAACATTGGTTTACTATAACTTTGCAAAGCTAAAACAAACAGAAGTCTGATAATTCACAGAGCAGAGGTTGGGCTGGAGGTGGTAGCTTGGCCATGTGGCGTGCGTGTAATGTTTTCCATGCACTTTGTCATTAAATGGGATGTTACTTTTTTTAGTGTACCATAAAATATTCAGACTGTGTCTTGTGGGTGAGTGGTTATTACTGAAATAAACTTTACTCTTGGTATCTCAAAGGCTCTTGGAGCAGAGGTGCCAAGTCATAGATCAGTTGCTGAGGCTCAGTGTCAGTAGGAAATGCATGTTTGTTCCTAGGAAAGTAAATGCAGACATGAATTCAGAATACATGATCCATATAGAAGATACTATGCTGATAAACTGAGGCAAACTCCAATTTGCTTTAACATAGGATATATCTAAGTTCACTGAAGGCGTTCCAGATTTGCACCAGCACCTACTTGCTTTTATCCAAACTTACTAGCAGAATAGAATACCACACTGTATTTTTGCTTTATTTTACCCACATTCCTTCATAACTAAAAGACTGACACAAGCATTTCAGCTGAAGCCTGGGCCAAAGTAATTTAAATCATCAGTGAAACAGTCTAAGCTCCAGCGTGAGAAGATTGCTTAAAAACTTTGGGTGTTATTTTGTTATTTGTATGCCATTCCCATGAAAAGGCTGCTTTGACGTACAAATTACTGTTTCATGGAACCTTCTGTCTCAGGGCTGTGAGAGCTCTGTGTTTTCCTTTGTGATGTGAAATACCACATGGGAATGAGATCTCATTTACACTCATGGCTGAGTCTGACCAAGATCCCATGGGTAATTTTGCTCCTCCTTCCTATTAAAGCTTCAAAAGAGGCTAGAGTTATATTTACATTTGTAAATTGATTTCATTCTTCATTTTTGTTCATTATGTTCTCATTCTTAGAATCTGAATGCACAAGAAAAGAGTATTTCTGTCTTCTAGGTGGAGAGAAATAAGGATTGGAGTTTTATATAAGAAGGAATATGTCTAATCTCTGTTCTGTACAAATAGCACTCTTTCTGCTTCATGGTTGTGTTCAGCTCTTGTCGGACTGTCAGGAAGGAGAGAAGTGTAAAACTGCTTAGGTGATAGCAGTCTGGGAGTTCTTAATCCTCATTCTGTCCACACACCAGGGCAACTACAATGGAGTGAAGTGGAATTGGACTTGAGGATCCCATTGCTGCTGCCGTGCTGGGCCCTGGCATAGTGCTATCTTTCTGAGCAGGCTGCAGTCCAGTAGTACCTGCTTCAGTGGGTGATGCAGAGCATACATCCCTCTGCTGGACTACTTCCCAGTAAAGACTCCCAGGAGGTACTCTATTCTTTGAACTTCAGATCCACTTTTGCTGTTACAAAGGCAGACTCAGCACATTATGTTGTGTAGACAAACAGGTCTGCTTTTCACAGTCGTGGTGTGATGTTTTTTCAGAAGAACAGCAATGGTGGCAGTAAACCAAGTGCCCTGAAGCCCCCTTATGTGTGTGTCCCAGTGTAAGTTTTAGGGGGCATCTTTAGATGTGGTGTCTACTTGGGGCTTTTTTGTGATTTTAATTCTTATTTACTGTAGTCTTCAATATTGGGTACTGCCCAATAAAACCCAATATCAGGTGGATGTCAGTATGAGGAAAAGCTGGAAACCTGTTCTGCAGGTTAATGCACTCTGTGATTCTCAATACCTGCATACTGTGTGTGTTAAGCACACATTTGCTGTAGCTGGGTTGTCTTCCTTTTGGTGCTGATCTCATGTCTTACCTGTGAGACTAAGGTGCTGTCTGCTGAATGGCAGCATGAACTCTGTATCCACAGCCTTGATGGAGCCACCACACATTGGTTGTGTTCAGTAGTCATCCTTTGTCTCCTAAAATAACCCCTCATTCAGCTTAAAACAATACACTCTGACATATTTTCTCTGCCTCTGCTTGTTTGGATAAGCAAATAATTTTAACTTTTTTTAAAAGCATCATTTGCATACTTTCCTCTCTCAGAATATGATTGTGTCTTGAAATGTTTATACAAGAATATATTTATTGACTTTGCTATTAAGAAAATGTCCACTTTTGTTTTGGAGCAGTTAAAAATTGCTTTACAAAATGCTGAATAAAAACCATTTGACAGAGTGAGGGCACAACTGATTTTGCTTAAGTGTGCAAAGTAGGAAGTAGTGCTTCCTTCAGAAGCTTCTCCTTCTGTTGGGAGGCTGAAGACTGATTACATGGAGGATGTGCCAGTTTGAAAATAGTGCTGATTGCACTTGCATGGAAAATGAGTTATTTCAGCTGTTGTTCATTGCAGAAACTGTAAAACGCTTGATTGTTCTGATGTGCTTTTTTGACCAGAAAATAACACTGTGGATTTTTTTTCCAATTTAGTTACACTTTTTATCATCAATATTTAGTTATAAGGCTATGTTCTGTGTAAATGAACATACTCAAATTTATATGGATCCACAGCGATTTTTCTAATAAATCGATGGATGTTGTTTTTAATTTCTTGACAGTTATGCTGCCTGAAACCCAGTATTTTTGAGTTCCCAAACCTCAGTAAGGGATAGCTCTCCTGATGGACTGACCTTGCAAAAGTGGCAAGTAAAACTCACAGTGAGTTCCCAAGTGGCATCAAAATTCATTTCAGAGGGAAGCAGTTTTCACACCAAGGCATGGAGAGTCCACAGATTGTACAGAATATTTTCCTCATTCTTTTTAGGCTCTTGTGGCCCCTGGAGTGTACAAAAATGGAGATCCCATGGCTCCTCTAGGCACTGAACACATCCTGCCTCACCAGGGTATCAGCAATTGTCTTAACTAGGGCTTTCCAGGTTTGTGGTGTTGCTTGGTTACCATAATTCCCACAACTCTCAAATAAAGTAAAGCAAATGTTGAAAAAAATCCACCTGGTTTCTATTTATGGGCTAGGCTACTGTACAGATCCAAACAAAACAGAATTGTAAATCCTCTACAGCTTCTTTCAGGATCATTTTTTTCCTCAAGTATTCCACTTCGCTACTCCCGAAGGCTTTCTGTTTGAAATATGTTTTTTCAGTATATTGGACTGCTTCTAGGATTCTGCACAAACTCATCAAGTTCAGAAGCTGGAATCTTGACAAATAATGGCTTGTGTCATCAACCAATCTTGGTAACTCCAGCTGGGATACTTTTCAGGTAGACTTTACATCCATCCTTAGGGCAGGGAAGAGTGCACAAATCATGGCTTGGAATACGTTAGGGAGTTTTTTCTTTAGTGATGATAATAATGAACTATCATAACCATTTGGCTAAGGATGTCATGTCATTTTTTGAATATTTCCAAATGTAGCTTCAGAAGTCATCACTTGCCCTTAAGGAGGATAATTTTGACATGTGGGCTCCTGTGGTTCAGGGAAAATTCTCGTCTTAATTTCAATAAGCTGATCTTGACAAAGTATACAGACACTCTGAGAACTTGAGTATAGCATATGTGCCTGAGTAGTTGTTCTGTTGTTATCCCTTCTTCACTAAGAGTTCTGCGAAATGAAAGGTACCCATGTTTTACCACTTCCAGCCTGAAATGGATAACTCTTGACAGTCATTCTGTTGCTGTGTAACAGATGAGTTTAGGTTTCTTTTCATGAAGTTAACTCCCAAAATAAGGCTTTTTGGGGAACATGGGGATGAGTTTTTTAGTGAAGAGAGCTTTCCATAAATCTGCTAGGGTCATAGACAATGTACCTGGTTATGGTAATGGTTATAGAAACCCTCTTAGTGTTTCTGAGAGTGGAGAAAACTAAAATAAATGGGGATATCTGTGAATCAGAGATTGAGGGGAAAATAAACACATCCAAGTAAAACATTCCCAGCTGTGGAAAAAGCTATCCCCATCTATCAGAAGTATGGTATGTATGTGAAGCAGACAGCAATTCTTGTAGGAAGTAGAACTTGTGTTGCCCTATGTTCATTGTCTGAGAACTCATGCTTTTGTGGGGCCCACAGTTCAGTCCTCTAAACATTTTGACTTCCAGTGGGTCCTGTTCTTCTGTCAGTGGAGAGATTTCTCATGTGGTGAGATACAAGGTGTTCGACACTATGATGTTGAATTTCCAGTGTCGTCTGGCTCATGTATGTCTGTGTTACGGATCTGTTCCAGCTCCAGTTCTGTCTGGAGGAATTGGGTTAGGCCCGTAATAGTTTGGGAGTAAAATGTCAACTGACGTTACATTAGGGGGAGTAAGAGACTGAAATAATGAGAGATTCTTGGTAGGAGAATAAAGGTGCTTGCAGACAGTTGAATGTGATTCCTATCCTTTGCCCTACTGTGGTGTCATTATCTGACTTCTGTCACTGAACAGAAATCTGGCATAGGATGAGAGGTGGTCCAGTCCTGAAGCTTTTATCTGGTTGTTTCCCAGTCCTAAAGTCAACAGATTCTTTTGCTATACAATCTCTGGCAAATACCAGATGAGGATGGTTTTAGTCAGAGAGCTTATGCTCCTTTACAATCATACGCCGCTTTATATCATCTTTTGTTGCAATAAGAAATGCACATTGTAAATGTCGATATGAATTGTCCTCTGAAGGCTGGATCGTGCTGAGTGTGCTTAGCACTGCATGCCCTGGCCAGAGTTAGAAACTGCAGTGCACAAAGTGGAGCATCATGGGTTAAAGGCAGGCAGAGTTCAGCTTTGGAAGTTGTTGTTGCTAATTGACTAATTCTGACAGGATCTCACCGCTATGTTGAAGTGCAGCAGTGACAGTCAAGGGGAAGCTCTTTTTTACTTTGTGTCAGAGCTTACAGTGTGCGTTGGGCATAAGTCTGAGACTAGATGTCTTAAGGTCTGGCTGTCAAAGAAAGTGAGGTTTGCTTTCCATATGCTAAACAGCTGCATTGGCAATTAGAGAAATATGACTCACTAGCTAGGCCAAAATCAAAACCCAGAAAAGGGTCAGAAAAACCCAAGTGCCAGAATCATCAACAAAATCTCACTTTTTTGTGTATGTACCAGCAGACTTCAAATAGCCTTTGCAGACATTCATGTCAACATTCAGAAGATTCTCTGCCTTCCATTGACTTTCTTCTCACCTAAATGTTCCATCAGTGGCCTCACCAGGGAAATATCCTGGAATGAAAGCTAGCTGTTCATAGTCCAATGTTTCCTTGTGTTACCAGCATTCATCCCAGCTCAGCATGCCTCTGATTCCACCTATAAACTAAGCTTCTGGTATTTTCTTAAAATAAGCAAAAAAACAACTCAAAACAGAAGCCATATAAACTATTCTTAACAGACTCTGACAACTTTCAGTTAGTTTCAGTGCTGCTGTAGTCAGTAAATACTGTATGGGATATTTTTAGCACTGTATTTTGCACAGGTGTGCAAATCCTATTTGTACAGGGAATGGAGAGATTGCAGGTTGTATTTACTGTCAGGGTCTAGAAGGCTCATGGGTCTACAGTGGAATTAGCAGAGTGCAGTGCTTTAGTTTTTGAGCTCTTCTGTGTGACAGGTGTGTTGTGAAACCCTAGGTTAAGGTTGTGGTCAGGATTAGACATCAGAAGAAAAGGGGTCAAAGGGCTTGTTTTACTCTTCTGAAGAGTAAAGAAGATTCCTGTAGGATGAGAACTCCAGTCTAAGTGTTACATAGCTCATGTGATGCTTTGATTCTGCTCTTTAGGTTTATTTAGGGCCACAAGGGTCACAAGGAATGGCTGTGCTGATCTAGATTTAAACTTAGTATCTGGTTCTTGTGTTGTCATGTATCACATTAATGCCAGGATTAGGGGAGTGTTGAAAAAGTCACAGTTTAAGATGGAGAGGGATTTGAATGCTTGGGCTGCCTGTATGTTCTGCAGGGCTCTAGGATTGTGATGAGCACTGATTCCTGGCAGGTATTTTGGTGCAGTTGTTTGTCACTGAGCTCTGGTGGATGTGCAGTGTGGTGATGTGGTATCTAAAGCACTCCTTTTTCCCTATTCATACTCTGCAGTGGAGGACAGTGTGTCTGTGAGGGGGTATCACATCATCTCCATGCACATAACCTTCATCAGCCATGGATCTGCCACAGAGGAATACAGGCCACTGTTTTTCAGTCTGTATTCTGTGGCCTGCAGAGTGACAGCATGCCTTCCTGCTTCAGAGTCTTTTTGTTGTTTGAGACTAAAAATCACTTCAAGAATTGACCTTTCATTATAATGGGAAATTATTTTCAACATTTGCAGGTGTCAAGCAACAGTATTTTCTGTGATGATACATAAGTGAAATAAGTTTCCTCTTAACTGTTGTACCTTTGCTCTCAATTTCCATTCTCCACCCTTGAGTCATTTTTTCCTACGTACTGCTTGATAACATGTCATGGACCATTGAGTAAACACAAAGTGGTGATTTAGGAAGGTGATCAAACTATGGAAAGATATCCCATAGAATTAATTTTTTTCGAGGTAATACATCTCATTTGGTCAAATTTGATAGATGTAGTATTGCTTGGAAAGAACAAATCTCTACATCACATCACCCAATAAAATGGTTTTTTTTATAATTTTGCATGTAGTGTACAGTTGTCTTGGCTATGTACTTTGTTTCTCTATGGTGATGCAAAACAAGAACTTTGGACTTCAATTTTCTGCTTGTGTTCCTTTGTCTTTTAAAATAGTTTCTAATAATAGTTCTCAAGGGGCAGTAATTATGATTCTAGCTTGAATAATTTCATACCAGTAACCGTATTTCTTGGCCACATCAAGAAATGGGATTGTGACATTATCTGTCACTTTCTTCTTCAAATCTTGTGAAGTTCAAGAGGACAAAAATTGTCAAAAGAACTTACTGAGCAGGAGGAAAAAGATTTTTTTAAGTTGTAAAGCTCTTCCCATTTGACTTTTTCAGGTTTTAGTTTTCTAGTGAAGTTGGAGAGGATTGTTCTCTGCAGACTGGGTTGAAAAACATCAAAACTGCGTTTTAGCAGGTGGGGTGTTATGCAGGAAAAAAGCGAAATCACTAGGGTGCCTCAGTGCAATAATGTACATGATCTGATTTGCTGTGGTTAAATCCTAAAAATACCACCTGCAGACTACAGGCAGTACCAGAAGGAGTTAAATGTCCATATGTTGGCATAAGAAATGCAGTAGCTTTTAGCAATGTTGTTGTCTTTCTCTGTTTTGATTCAGGTGCTCACTGGACAAAAGGGACGAGTTCTCAGCCCTTGTTTGTGTCCCTTTGAAGGAAATAGCCAAATCTTGCCCTTGCTTGCACCAAGGAACAAACTGCTGGTAGCATAGGCCTCTTCCCCAGTGCTTGGTTAGGGTATTCTGCCCAAAGGCAAGGAATTGGGTATGCTTCCCTCACCAGGTTTCCAGGCCCTCTATTCATCTCATGGATCTGTGCCTGTTGTGTAGATTCCAACACCCAGAAATGCTCTTTAACACTGACATGTGTGAGTACTTGTATTTCTTCACCGAAGCATCACATTTTAAATTGCTCTATTCATTCCTTTGATTTTGAACATAACTGTGACTCAGCAAGCCATGCAGAAATGTGTGTTTAGATTGTAATGGACTTTGGGACATAAGCTGTGCAAGTCTTTGTTGTGGGATCCTTTGCCAGGTGAAGTGCTTCAGGGAACATCTGGCTGTTTCAGATGCAGGAGCAATTAAGAGCTTTTTGCCTTGCTTTAAAATAAAACCTGTGATGCTGACAGGACTTTTGCAGTCTAAAATTCATTTTGACCTTGGCAAAATATGTTGTTTCAATAAGGGTAAAATGGATTAAATAGGACAGCCGTCACACATTTCTAGTCTAGTACCGAGAGTGAGTATTTTGTAGTACAGAGGAAAAATTAGTCTGTAAAGACAATCCAGTCGTAGTGGCTTAGGAGGGGCTGATTTCAGCAGTCAGGATGTTCAGAAATATCCCAATATGCTTTTAGGGTTAGCTGAGGGGCTGCTGAACAGATGTTATTCCAAAGCAAACAAGGACCAACTCAATAGCAGCAAAGAGGAATAATTTCTATCTGCCATACATGGTAAACCACGGACCAGTACATGACTGCCTTCTCTTCACAACTGCACAAGAGGATACAAAACTTAACTACTTCCCTGCACGAATGAAGTTGGGAGATCAGTTTCCATCCATCTGTGTATGGATGTAAACAGGCAGTCCGTTTTCCATGTGGTTGTGTGTCTTTAACTTTGGGGACAATTCCTCTGAAATTTATATGCAAATCAGCTAAGGCCTTGTATTGCGAACAAAGTGCTGGTGTCACTCTTTGAATTTCCCTTTGTTTCATCTGAGTTAGTATTCTTGAGATGATTATGTTGTTTCTGGAGAATGACCACAGTGAAACTGGTGCTGCTCAGAGGGGTTTGATTAGTAACTGCTAAGTTACTGTAACACCTACAGCGCTCTTGCATTAGTGATGAAATAGTTTTCATTGCTTAAGTTTATCTTTCTGCACATCCCCTATGCTGGCTAGTTTGAGCTTAAAATATGTGCTTTAAAAATGGGTTTGTTTTGGGGGAGAATTGTATGTGTGGTCAGGAATGGGAGTTAACAGCAAGGCTTAGGTGATTGCCCAAGCTTTCAAGGCAGGCCCTTAGAAAAGATAAGCCCTGTTAAAACAGGTAAGGGCACCCCCATGTGTTGACCACAGCAGTAAAGGAGTGAGGGGTGGTTTTTTTTCACTAAAGGCTCCTGAGAGAAAACAGTGAAGTAAATTGAGAGTAAATTAACAAAGTACTTTTCTTTTTTTTAAATTTCCAGATATTTTTGGAGGAGATACAGTTTATTCAAGAAGACAGAAAAATAGGAACAGAAACTGGAGTCATTTGCAGTGGTAAGATACCTTTTATCTCTCTTTGCTGATCAATCGCATTGGAAGGTTCTTTACTTACAGGTCTATCAGTGCAGGAACAAGAAGCCAGGAGGAACTTTGGGGGCTGCTTTCATCGTAGCTGTGCAGTCTGTTTGAACATCTTGGAAGCTGAATTATATGGAAATTGCAGAGTGTTTTGGGTTGGAAGGGACCTTAAAGATCATGTAATTCCAGCTCCCCTGCCATGGCCAGGGACACCTTCCACTAGACTAGGTTGCTGAGAGCCCCATCCTGCCTGGCCCTGAGCACTTCGAGGGATGGGGCAATTTTGTCTCCAGAGTCTATCATTCACCGCTCTGGATAAATTTCTCTCCTTTATCTTCTTTCTCTGTGTCAGTAAGTTGACCAGTTTGTATGGTCCTACTGTTTCTTCTCACCATCTCCTCATCTTTTGTAATTGTTTGAACCACTGTGAAGATGTAGCATGTTTGCAACTGAAAGTTCTGCTGAACTGGTATTCTGAAGTCATATCACACTAAGTATGGTCCAAAGTGATGTTCAGAGGGTAGTGGCAAAGGGTAGCGTTGTAGTAATTTAAAAAAAAAGTTAGATACACATATAGACTACAAAACTGAGAAATGGGATCTTTGCAATTGCCTAATTTTAGACGTGGTCTAAACTCTATGTTTTTATCACTTGTTCTGAAGAAAATATTTGTTTCAACATATCAAGTAATTCCTTTTGCTGTTTTGTCCAAAGAAGGCAGTTTCTCTGTGTCCAACATGTTAAAAAACGTATGCTCAGTCTGTTCCAAGCCTGAATCTAACAAGTGGGATAATGACCTCGTCCTCCTGTGTAATTCTAATGGATATGACCATTTTTTTCAAATGTCTGTAAGGTTCTCTAGTTTCCTTGCAGTTTATGACGTCTGGATTATGAATAGCTTCCTTAGAAATATTCACTGAGTCACTTAATTCCTCAATTTTAAATCTGTAAAATGAGATAACAATACTCCTGCACTTAAGCATGGGTGTCAGGATGATAAATACGATTATGTATTGAAGTTTTTGAAATGCTCAGGCATTGTAATAAATAGATTGAAGGAGAGCTCATTTCATTTGTAGATGTTGTTCACTTCATGCACCCTGCTTCTTTGGTGGAGGGCAGTGATGCTGTTTCTTAAGGATTTCCTTTTTGCTTCAGACATTTTACAGAGAACTGCTACATGGCAAACTTTCAAAGCTTTTGGTAGTGGAAAGATCACAGGGAGTGGCTGACTAGAATCTATGTGGTAGTTAATAATTCAGCACGCTGAACTCGGTAGTGGTGAGCTGTGTGACTTCCTCAAAGGAAAGAAGAAAAATGTACGTGCCCAGAGTGGTTCTTACACGTCCGTTGATCACAAGTGTGGCCAAGTACATGATGAAATATTACTTGTCTGGCTCTGAGCTCTATATAGTGCAACCAGAGTGACTCATCGGGTCAGTTGCTGACCAGAAGTTGAGCTGTCAGAAACAGATGGGCTGCCTAGAGAGCGAGATATCTTGGAAGCATCTCCACCCTTGTCAGCAGTGTTACACAGCACCGGGATTTCTCAGCAGCAGTGATTTCAGTGAAAGATGGTGGGTTTTCAGCTGCACTTGGTCTTCCACAGCGGAATGATGCCTTGTGGCCCTGAGAATAAGGACACTTTCTGGCTTGTTAGTGAAGGTCCATAGTTGTGAACCCTATACTTGGAGGGGCAGTAGTAAGGAGGTCAGTAAAGTCCTCAGACTTGCAAAGGGATTGTTTTTCAGCTCTGAGAAGCCTTCAGGTTGCTACTAAAAGATGGCTGGTGTGTGTAATGTTCTTTCTGCAAAAGAGGCAAAAATTTTTAATCAACTCTGAAAATCTTTTCCTATAGTCTCTCTCCAGCTCTTTACCCGTCATCAGGATGACAGGAACAAATGCTTCCTCAGACTGTAGAGTTGAACTGAGGATTATGCTCAGCTCACATATTTGGAGATAAAGTGCCCTACAAGTATCTGTGGAAATAGATTTTTGTAGATACTGAATACTGGGGCAAGTTTTAGATCAGAATCTGAGAAGAAAGTACACCAGTCTGGGATGGGTTTTCAATATGACTTCTGGTAGGTTCACCCTGGCCAGCGGCCAAGCACCCCCAGAGCTCCTAACTCACTCCCTGCAGCAGCTCTCCACAGTGGGAAGGGGGGGAAAATAGGAAGAACAAAAACAAGACAACTCTTGAGGTAAAAAACAATTTAATAGGTGAAGAAGAAAAGGTGGGTTCAGAGGGAGAAAAACAAGCAGAGCAAGGGAGACAGCATACCAGGTGATGGCAGACCAGTGCCCAACCACTCTCCAAACAACAGCCAGCTTGAAAAAAAAAATCCTTTTCTTCCTCGATCCCAGTTTTTATTTCTGAACTTGAGGACACATCCCATGAAATATTCCTTTGGTCACTCGGGGTCAGCTGTCCCAGCTGTGTGCCGTCCCAGCCTCTTGCCCACCCTCAGCCTGGCTCTGGGGGTGTAGTGGGAGACAGAGGTGGCCTTGGCGCTGTGCAAGCACAGCTCAGCAATAGCCAAAACACTGCTGTGTTGTCAGCACTGTTGTAGCCACAGATGCAAAGCACAGCGCCGTATGGGCTGCTGTGAAGAAAGTTTCCATCCCAGTCAGACCTACCACAAGCCCAAATCATACTACTTTTTTTTACTTGCTTTTAAATGTAGTACTGAAAAAAGAATTATCAGAAGAACAAAATCTTATTGTAAGAACTGAAGAACAGAGTATTCTTGATTTAAAGTGTTTTCCTATGTGTGCAGATGTGAAATTTTCATTAGAATCATGCACACTTCTGAAACTGTTCAAAAAGACTCTTAAGAATGTACTGAAGTTCATTTTTCTCTAAAAGTGTCTAAAAAAATTTGTTTCAGGGAATTCAGTTGCACTTAAGTGCTTGTGTGAATAGGGGCTGCATATTCAAACTGGCTCTGTCCTGCAAGGGCAATTCTGGAGAAAATTCACCCAGAGTGAACATCAGAGCTATGTCAGAAATGGGTAATTCTCTAACTGCCTATAGGTGCATCTTGTTACTGTCTGTATATGTATGTAATTTTGTGCCTTAAAATAATCAACCTCTATGTGTCTTATTTATCATGAGACTGGACAGATAAAATTCTTTCAAAATTGAAACATTAAAATTAGAATTATGCAGTTATAAGAAATGGAAAAACTAAAAAGATTTGAAGTAGGAATTAAATCTTAGTTCACTTCTGACAAAAAATTAGTGAATGGCCCTGTTCTTCCCTGCAACACCTCATTTTTGATTATGTATGCTGCTGTCACTGAAAAATGACTGGCAGCTTTGTGATGCAAAGAGTTGAGATAATTCAGATTAGAGCTCACTGATTACTTTGATCAATATCAAAGTCTGAAACTGAAAGCAAGTTGAGCTTTCACAGAATTTTTTAGAGAGAATAATCAAGATTAAAAGAGATTCTCGAGTTCTTGAATTGATTCTTTATTTTTAGGGTATTTGGTCTGCTCTGTTATTGGTGGCCCTTCTTTATTCCACTTGTTAATATGTAAGAGAGATAAGTATTTGTTCCTGGTAGTGAAAAGCATCACAAAGGCCTTGGTGAATGTGTAGCAGTGTGACTGGTCTGAATGTAAGAGTTCAAGGCAGCCACCTTCAAACCTCTTACTGGGTTTGTCAGTCAATGCTATCGTTCCAGGAGAGAGATGACATTATGAGATTTGGTTGGTCATACAGTAAGCACAGTGAAACTGAGACTTCAGTGTCTTCATTAAAAGTTTTATGCTATTTCTCATGGCTTTTTAACACTGAAGCACTGACTTGAATGAAACTTTCCTTTTATGATGGGGAAGAGTTAACGTATTCATAAAAGGCAGCCCACAGTGAAGGTAGAAGAGAATTGCCCCCCTCCAGTATGTTCTGAAATGGTTCAGCTCCAAAGGTTCATGATTAGAGCAGATGGTTTATCTTTGCCAGTGATAGCTTCCATTTTTTGTTCCCTCTATGGAGGAGGCACTTGGAGTAAGTTAGAAGAATTATGGCTATCTTGGTCTTCAACAGCAAAGGAACAAGCGTGTTCTCCAAGGGCACTAGGATGGAGTGTATATTCTGCTAGAAGGAAGAATCAAGGCATTAATTTGTGCCCTGTCCAAAAGCAGGGTGTATGTGGGGATAAAGTGGCAAAAGACTTCTTGTGTTTTTTCTTCAACTGCACAGTTCAGGCAGTTTAAAAAGAGCTAAAGCATTCCATATTTGCTGTGCTCTGATTGTGAGCAAGGTGGCTAGACTGTCAGATCTCAATTAATGAGCAGAACCTCTGGAAAAATAGTGATAGATAAAGTTCAGGTCTTGGAACAACTCTACCTGTGTCAATATTATTGGGAGCTAAATTGCATGTTTAAGGAAGACAGCCAGTGGAGCTGAGTCTTATCCTGTGTAAATTGCTTCTCATACATGGGTATTTTTTTTTTCCCCTCCATTGTTGGAGAGTCCAAATATTGAGCAACTATAAAGCCAGCTCTCTTCTGCCAAAGTCCTTGGTTCTGTGGATGCCAGTGCCAGAGCTCTGTTAACCACAGAATGCAGTCACAGCTCACATCTGCTGCCTGCAGAGCCAGCCCTGCTTGTTTTGGTGTATGGCTAAATTGGAGATGTGAATTTTTGGCAGCTCTGACTGTGCTTTTGTCTACAGTAAGAAATCTGCACGAGTGATTGCCAGAAATGCTTGTTATGAACTAAGATGATAACTTTGTGCATGGCTTCATGAAAATACAGTCAGACACTTTGAAAAAGACTAGCTGTTTGGGAGTCACCTTTGCCTTTACTTGGTAAGGCGCTAGAATAATGAAGGAAAGGCGTGACTGATACAGAGCTTTACTTGATAATAACTGCCGTGGTCAGCTCTTCTGTGTCGGCACAAGCCACAGTAACTTCCTGCTTTGTTGAGCTGAACTTTGCTTATCCCAAGTTTTGCTGTGGTTTGGGCTTTCTGGGAAAGGATAACTGGCTAATAGGGAATAAGGGAATTAGCTAAAAGGAAAGCTAATAGTTAGCTTTTGGGGAACCCTTGCTTCCCTGGTGTTTGAGAAATGTTTTGGTCACCCAACCCCAACAAAACCCATTTGAGTGGAAAATTCCTTGCTAGCTCAGTTTATTGTCTGGCAGTTCTTACTGCTGACAGGATGGTTAGAACAAGTTGAGATACTGGGAGTTTGACTTGCTAAGACACAGACGTGCTCAGTGTGGTAACTCTGTTAACCAGCAGTGGTTTTTTGATAGCACTTACATGCAGTATACAAGAGCTTGTCAGTGCTGTTGTAATGTTGCTAATTAATAATCGTGAGAAGAGAGACTCAGTAGTTAAGGCAGTTTTGAGGTTCATATACAAAACGTGCTTTTTTGTGTGCTTATGGTGGATTGACCCTGGCTAGGTGCCAAGTGCCCACCAAAGCCGCTCTGTCTCTCCTCTCCTCAGCTGGATAGGAGAGTGAAAACATAACAAAAGGCTCGTGGGTCAAGAGCAGGACAGGGACACATCACTCAGCCATTTCCATCACAGGCAAAACAGACTAGACGTGGAGAAATTAGCTTAATTTATTGCCAGTCAATAAGAGTAAGATAATGAGAAGTAAAAACTAAATTTTAAAATGTCTTCCCCCCAGACCTCCCTTCTTCTCAGGCCTAACTTTACTCCCAAGTTCTCTAATGCCTCTCCAGAGCAGTACTGGTGGATGAAGAATGAAGGTCGTGGTCAGTTCATTACATGTTGCCTCTGCTGATCCTTCTTCCTCAGGGGAAGGACTCCTCACACTCTTCCCCTGCTCTAGTTTGGGGTCCCTGCCATGGGACCATGAAGTTCTCCAACATGGGTCCTTCCCATGGGCTACAGTTCTTCACAGACTGCACCAACATGGGTCCAATGTACTGCACCCTTCCCATGGAGTGCAGTCCTTCAGGCACAGCCTGCTCCATCATGAGTCCCCCGAGGTGTCCCAAGCCCTACCAGCAAACTTGCTCTAGCATGGACTCCTCTTTCCATGGGTCTGCAGGTCACTTCCAGGAGCTTGTTCCAGTGTGAGCTTCCCACAGGGATACAGCCTCCTTCAGACATCCAACCGCTCCAGTGTGGTGTCCTCCACAGGCTGCAGGTGGATCTCTGCATCCCTGTGGACCTCCATGGGCTGCAGGGGCACCGCTGCCTCCCAGTGGTCTGCACCACAGGCTGCCGGGGAATCTCTGCTCTGGCACCTGGAGCACCAGCCCACCTTCTCTGCTGACCTTGGTGTCTGCAGAGCTGGTCCTCTCACGTATTTTTAGTCCTCTC
Source organism: Acanthiza pusilla (assembly GCA_036630365.1). Taxonomy (NCBI): domain Eukaryota; kingdom Metazoa; phylum Chordata; class Aves; order Passeriformes; family Acanthizidae; genus Acanthiza; species Acanthiza pusilla. Next base: position 9,223,909 of record JAXCHO010000019.1, read on the forward strand.
TAAAAGCTGCAAGTGCTGCTGCACAACGTTTTCCTGTCCCCCTTCTTAACTATGTTGTTCCAGAGGCACTGCCATGTTTGCCTCAAGGATTGACCTTGGCCAGTGGCAGGTCTGTCTTGAGGCTGACTGGCATTGACACTGTCAGACATGAGGGAAACTTCTGGCAGTTTCTCCCAGAAGCAATGGCTGTAGCCCCTCCACTATCAAAACATTGCCACACAAACCCAATACAGCATCTGAAACATGCTGGTATCCATGTTTGCCCAAGAAGAGTGGGTTTGGCATCCTTCAGCACACGGAGAGTTTCAGCTGGTAGGGTCTGCAGTGGTAACTAGTAACCTAGGTAACTGCAAGTTAGAGCTTAATTTGATGCTTTTGAACACTGAATTCTGAAGCAGATAGTATGTTACATTATCCTCCAAAGCTCTGTTAAATACTCATCTTCAGAAATGCTGGGCAGATGCAAAGTAAAGGTTTGTCCATAGATTTTATTATTTCATGGATTCTGGCATGCCAAAGGTAGATAATTTCAGTGAATGGCCACAAACAGACGAGCTGGAAGATGCTCTACAATATGTATCTGTACTATACAGAATAACTGAGATTACCTGTCTTTGAGAAAAGTACCTTAAAATAAGACATACTTTTATTTTCTTGAAAATATTCCTCAACAAACAAAGTATCTTCTTTTCATTCTGTTGATAAAATTACTCCATTTGTTGTCCACTGTTGTAGCTAGTCAGACTGATTTGTCTCAGGATTGCTCTTGCCAAGTTAAGGAACCTGTAATTTAAAAAAAATCCAAACCCCTTATATACCTGGCTAAAGAGGAGTCTCAGTTCCTGCATGTCAGCAACACTTTATATGCTAGTGAGCTTCAGAAGCAGAAAAGTTTTTTGAGATTGTCTCCTGACTGTTGGGGAAGGTATGGAAGGGGAAACTGGTTAAGGTGTCTTTGCATATTTTTGGCAGTACACAGTCTGCATTGATTGACTGCACTTTTACAATTAATTTTGATGTAGCTGGGTAGTGTGGGTTTCAGCTGAAAAAAATAATGGGTTTCTCTTGGGTTTTTCCTCTAAAAACTGCAGTTCAAAGTCCAGTAAATGCTCTAATAGCCACTTATTCATGTGTAATAGCAATTAGGTTGAAGGACTGTATGAACAATAAGTAATTATAGATTAACTTATTTATGTGCTTTTGTTGTTGTTTCCAGGAATACCTTTTGTTAACATCAGAAAATCAATGTTTTCCTTGGCAGTAGGAAGGTGGGGGAGGAGACGAAGATTAGCATTTGTTGTAAATCTTAGAATACCAAAATGTCAGTGGTGGTGCTTCCAGTGTAGTGTCTGACTGTACAGGTACTATTAGTATGGGAATACTGCTGGGCCTGCATCTGTTCACTGTGGATATACATCAGATCATTTTACTAGAGAAACTTGTAAACATTTTTTAGAGCTTTTATGTACATACATTTTGTGTGTGTACATATGTATATAATATATAATAATTTAAAATACTGTTCAAGGAAAAATTTGCATCTTCTTCAAAGGACCTGTATGAGGTGACTTGGTTTTAGAAAATGAAAGGCTGCATTTAATTTCAGTGTTTGGTTTTGGAAGGTTCAGACTGCTTTGGCACATTTAAATCAGGTATTTACCTTCAAGCATATGCATAATCTCACTGACTCATAAAGTATGCTTAACTATACTTTGAATATAGGTTAGTTACCTGAGGTCTCACCACACTAAGGCTTCCTCAGGTCTGTCTTGCCTCCAGTAGAGCACCTGGCTTAATCAGTTTGGATCAGAAGCCCTTTATTCAGGGAGCTCTTTCAGAGCTCTGGTAAAGTGCTTCTCTTCTCCAAACTCACTGTAAACTTGCCAACTCATCATGACTGTGGTGCTTCCTTGTGTGCTTGGTCAGGGCAGCTCTGATGCCTTCTCCTTCTCTGTCTGCAGCTGGGGGGCTCCTGTGGGACCAGCAAGCAGCTGGTTTAAGTCCATGTAGCTCTTTGAATTCAAAGGATTATATTTGCTGAGAGTCAGCCTTGTACATATAGCAACAGTAAACTGGTTCTTCAGATATGTCTGAGCAAGAAGGAAAGGTGATGTGGACTTTGAATACTTAATAGAAAGAAGGCTAAAATGACAATAGCTCCAGGACCATTTTTGAGCTTGAGGTTTATTCCAAGATTGAGAATTTACTATACTGTACCAGTCTGCTCGTAGAAGTTTGATTCCTTCTGATAACTTATTTTTTTATGTCCAAAACAAGTGTGAATTTGAGCACTTCCTGACATAAACTTTTGTTTTTCTGCTCTTACTGCTTAGCGAAACCACTGGGATTGAGGCAAGTTATGCTCCCACTTTACATACTTCCCTGTTAGCATTCCCATGCCGTACTCTTGTAGCAGTCCACATTTGGGCAGCCACAGAAGCAAATGAACCGACGCTGTCTCTTGGCATCCCGTTCTGAGCTGAAATAGGAGCCAGCATAAATGGCTTAATAGCTCAAGTCCCTGGCAAGAGCAACTTGGAAGATAATACTTCATTTGTAAAAACTGAAAGTTAACCTTTTTTGTTGTTGTTTTGCAGGATGGTCATGCAAATGTAGAATTTCAGTAGATTGTATTTTGCTGTTTCACTGCTCTTTATCAGTATGCTTGGCAAGATTTTTTGAGGTGCTTGAGGAAGAGCAAGAGGCTGATGTTTATTTTGGCAAGTCTTACTGTGGAAAGTGAGTTTACTCAGTCTGAATTTTTCTTTCCAGAACCCCCATCTCTCCCTCCTGCCTATCAGAGAGAACCATTTTACTGTCCATATAGCTGAATCCATCTATTGTCAATTGGACTCAGCTCTGCTGGTGTGATACATGTAGTAAAACGGGGAATTCAGATTATGCTGAATCACAGTGATGCTCTGCAGATGTTCCTCTAGGATGCCAGCCAGCAGAACACAGGCTCTAGGCTCCCAGCAAGATTCTCCTGCAGAGTGGGGAGGATATAGAGCCCCTGGGTGCAGTCCCTGAAGTGGGGAGCATCAGAAGCCAGCAAGTGGATACTTTATCTTGAGCAACCACTGGCAGTTGTGGTAGTGATGGAATGGTTCTGAGTTTCCTACCTTTGGAGCTATGGAGTGGGGATATGCCTTTGCTGGCTTTTACCTGGTTCTAGGAGGCTAATAGATGTGTTTGAGAGGAATAAGAAAACTCTTCAGAGAAAATACTTCTCTTTTAAAAATGGCCTAGGGGTTAAAGTACTCGTCTAGTGTAGCATAAGGCAGGTTTGGAACAGGCACTACATCTTCAGGGTCTGTAGGCTGGAGACATTCCTCTGTCACTGGGCTGCTGGGATGAGTTTTTTTCTGTCTGTTCCATTTGAGCTGTTTCATTTTCTTTATATAAACATTTATAGAACAGGACTCCTCATTTTTTCTGAAGCTCTGATTTTAATGAATTGATAATTTCCTACTCTGAAATGAAAAATTTTTGGGAGACTTTCTGCCTTACCCTATTTCCACTTTTTGGTTTTTTTGTAGTTCATTATAGCTTCTTAATGTGGAGTAAAGTCAGTGGTGTTGCTGAGTGTTCCCTTCTTAGGTAAATGGGTGGTTTAAATTGTATGGATCATAAAGAAGAGCAATAGGAAGTGCTGTCACCTCAGTTTAGAACTACATGTGCATTTGACCACTTATATACTTTTAGCAATACATTTGATAGTTGTTCAGGTGACAAAACCAACTGGAAAGGGACTTCAAACACATGATATGTGCAATTTAGGTGGGAAACTGTTGGCTTCAGATTACTGACGCACTGCTTCACATGGCAAGTTGTGCAATTTTAGAAACAATCTGGCTTGAAAATAAATGTTTGGGTACTAATCAGTATGGAAACAAAATGGGACTAATTTTCAGAGGTTGTGCCTAAGTCCCTTGAATGTTCACTAGGAAATAGCTCTTCTATCCTGTAAAGTACCTTTTCATGGAAGAGCCTTCTGCTGTGCAATAAGACCCCCTTCCAGAAATTTGACATTTTTTTGAATCTGAGTTCCTAGGGGATTTTTTTTGAGAAATGTACGTGTTTTGGCAATGTTTTTCAATGTTTAGAATGCGGGTTTTTTTAATAATCGTACTTAGTTTCTCTTCAAATTTATTTTACTTAAAAGTGTGATTATTTCATAAAGCGTTTTATTCCTTCTTTGTGTGTGTATGTGCCTGCCTATATATATATATATACACGCATACCTGTATATATATATATATATATATATATGTGTCAGCAGTATTTACTGTACAGAGTATTTACTGTACTGGTACCTGGATATGGATATCCTGGTATGGATACATAGCTCTACACAGGACTTGCATGTGTCCTCTCCTGTAGTTTTATTCTTCATTCCAATAAGTTGCTGTAAACAATGCAGAGCAGGCGTTTCTTAATACATATTTATGTGCTTTTTGAATTGGTCTCCATTGCTCAGAGGCAGGATAGTGTTAATGAGCTAAATATAAACTATTCTTTTGGATCCTTCTCAGTCCAAGCTAGATTCTACAGAGGCAGCAGGTTCTTATCCTGCCAGGTCTCTGGAGTGGTAACTGGGGGTCAGTGTTAGAGGGTGTCAGTCACTTGTCATGAGCGAACACCAGCTCATACAGTGACACCAGTCTTCTGGGGAAGCCACACTGAAACTTGTGTTAAGGAAGAGCTTAGCTTGGATAGGACAGGCACAGCATTCAAAGACTGTACAGGACGAGGGTTTGCAAGCAACCTTGCTTGTAGCCAAGGGTGGGTTGTCGTCTGTGGACCAGTGATAGAAAATACAGCCAGAATATTTTGTGATGTCTGTATCAAAAGATATGGTTATATTACTGAATACTTGTAAACTGTTGGGATAAAATGTTAATGGTGTTTGGGGAAGATGCCAGTCAAGAAGCTTTCTTTTGACCCTCTCTTAATCTGACCTTGGTAAGGGCTAGAGCACTCCTCTGCAGGTTTCTCATACAGTGGAGTGGCAACAGTGAGTGCAGGGAAGACCTGAGGATCCCTTACACACCACATCTGTGTGAAAACACTGAAACCTGTGGAGCCCACATCTGTAGTGGTCTGGCTTCTCACACACTGGAACTGGGAGAGGGAAGCAAGTCAGCTGACGAGAGGAGAAGCACAGGCTCTCCCTGGGTTACATGCATAGTACCATCTCTGCTTAAGAAGAAAAGAGCATAACAAGATCAAAGAGCAGTGGGTTTTATCAGAATGAGATACAGGACTTTCTGGTGCCTAACCATTTTGTTGCAAGACTGACTGGACATCACAGTGTGTCTGTGGTACCTGCTTAGAGCTGTTCCTGCCCTTGGCAGAAATCTGAGCAGGATAGAAGACAGGACACTGACCCAGGTGCTAAGGCCTGTCCTTCCTTACATATCACATTTTCACCTCTGTCCCTTTTTTCTTTTTAGTCAATATGTCTGTGGTCTCTCAGATACAGATTTTATAGTGTTAAATAACATAACTGAGTTCCTGGTGCACCACTGCACGTTTTCCAAAGCCTTACCCCTTACTGCCCATTTCCAGGCGAGCAGCCTGCAAGGCTGTACGTCTGAGACATCCGCTTCTTCCTCAGACTGTGTAGTCAGGCATTTCAGAAATCCTCAGGAGGAGGTGATAAACAATGGGGGAGCATAATCCTCCTCTCTGTACGAAGCCAGAGCTACATGTGGAATCAGTGAGACGCTTTATTTCCTGCATCCTGTTTCCAGATCTGCAGCCAATAGGTTTCAGGCAGTGTGGTGACCAGGAGAGAGAGAATCTGGCTGCAATAGCTGAGCAGGAGGGAGAATGCAGAGGCAACAGCTGCATTCTGTGACTGAGACAGGCGTGACCAGGGATGGTAGTGGGACTGGACTCTGCACATGGGGAATATCCTGGAATGTGTGTGCACTCTCGTACATGCATTTATGCAGGCATTTGAAGGAAAGGATTTTAAGGGCCTCAGATGTCATGAAACTTACCTGGGGTACTTAACCAGTCTGAAGTGGTTAATCTCAAACTTCAGAAAACCAGGAAACACAAAATAATGGGGTGGATAGAAAATTTCTGCATGCAATCATTAGAAAGACATAAAACAGTAGTGGAAAAAACTGGTTCTATATTAATAACATTTTATGTTGGTTTTACTAGGTGTGTTCATTTCCAATTACACAAAAGGCTAAAAGGATAGCTGTGAGGACACTTAATACATGCTAGATGCTCCTGACTCTGGTTATGTTTATGCATTTATTTTTTAATTATTATATTTATCTTTAGACACTAGACTACAGCAAACAGAAAATCATACCCATTGCTAATCTCAAGATACTAAAGAAAAATGTCTAAATCTTGCTATTTCTTGTAGTTTCACAAGCAGTAGCAGGGCTTTGTGTACAACTAAGGGCATTAATTGTTGTAACTAACAGTCATATGCGTGCTGATGTTTGCCCATTTGGCCTTTAACCTAATGAATTTTTTCTTCTATTTAAATAAAGTTGGAGTGAAAATCAAAATAATTCCTTTCTGAAAGACTTGAATTTTGGAATCTCACTCTTGGAGTTTTTCAGTCTTTCTGATGCCACAATATTAGCTTAAAATTGCATCAGAAAAAGTGTGTTCATCTCAGGCTTCATCTGTAGTTCTCTAGTAGCATTTCTTTATAACAAAAATCAATGTCAAATGTGAAATGGAGACCATGTGTCTCTGATTCTGCTGGTTTTGCTTTTACCTGGGGCATGTGGAAGTCTGCAGGCAAGGCAATGTAATATAGTATATATGGATGGATAGGAATCCCGTTTGAAAATGAGATGTAATTCTGTAGAGAGGGTAGAAATGGAGAAGATGAAAGCACAGTACAGGCTGCTACAATCTCATTAGATACTGTCATGGTTTAATCCCAGCCAGCAACTAAGCACCACACAGCTGCTCATTCACTCCCTCCCCATGGGAGTGAGCTTTGAGTGGCAGAGCTTTGTATGCTGAGCATGACATCATATGATATGGAATATCCCTTTGGTCAGCTGTCTGGGCTGTGTCCCTTCCCAATTTCTTGTGCCACTCAGCCTTCTTGCTGCTGGGGTGGGGTGAGAGGCAGAAAAGGTCTTGATGCTGTGTCAGCAATGCTGGCAGTAGCTACAACAGCCCTGTGTTACAGCTACTGTGAAGAAAATTTACTCAATCCCAGCCAAAACCAGCACAGGTACTTAGCTTTTTTTTTATTCTTTTTTGAAGTTCCTCTAAAATTGTGATTTCTTTCTTTTGCCCATACCTGTCTAACTTTTTGGAGCTTGTGGATTTTGACTGGACTATTTGGAAATGAGAAAATGATCCATAATTAGAAATAGAAAATAATTAAAATTCATATACTAGCTTTGTTCTGCTTCATGAACAAGTTTGAGTGACAAAATTGTGAACTCTAGTTTCTCTATTAACAGAGAAAGCTCACTCAGTGACTGGGATTAGAGAAGCATGGGCAAGGGTCAAGTCAGTTAGACCTGGGATTCTTGTTTTGCTAGGGTGGTATTTCCTTGTAAAAGGAAACAGTTGCAGTGGGCAGATGAGGAACTATGACATTTTTTGGGTTGTGGGAAAGCATTCATCCATAAGCCTACAGATAGGAAGTCCTCCCAACATCAGATTATTATATGCTGTTTAATGGGGAATTTTCAGATGTCTACATTGGTGGAGCAGGTGTCACACGCAGTCTCCACTCTGATAGAGTTTCCTGTGACAGGGTATTTTCACAAACCGTATCTTTCTGGCAACCCTTGTGCTTTCATAAACTACTTTTCCTCTCTGTGTATTTGCAAGGAGTTTTTTTTGTTAGATGTGGTGAGTATGTCTCTTATTTTTCTGACAGAGTTTTGAGGTCTGAAATTTAAATGTGCCAGGTGTGGCAGCAGTGGCAAGACACGGAGTTGTTGTTGTGATTCTTTGATGCCTGAGATGTAGGCAATCACACCCATCCATGATGTTGTACAGAATGGAGTGTTTGTCAGCTTTACCCAAGACTGGCAGGCTGGAAGGTGTCTGTGGGCCAAGCACCTCTGGTGCTGGTACCAGTGGGACGGCAGTGGGAATTCTGTGGAAGTTTAACACAGCAGCAGTGGGATTTCACAGCTGCTTGGAGACAGAAAGGAAGCTTCTGTAAAGGCTGGGCAAGCAGCCACATACTTGAGGCTGTGGCAGGTGAGCTCTGACATATTTTTCTGCAGTGGTTAAACGCTGTTCCTGTAACTGCCTGCCTGCTGGACGTTGCTGCTTACAGTTAAGGGCTGCAGAACAGAGCATGTGCCAGCACCATAGATGCCCTGGTTCAGGTTCATGGTAGCTTAAACCAGCATAGACTAATATGAATTGCTTCATTTGGTAGGGCAAAGAAGTAAAACTCTGCGAAAAGTAGTCCAGTCTTCTCTTCAGCATTCCCTTGAATGCTATTGAAATACTTCGTTTTATAAGGCAAGTGAAATGTCTCATTTGGAAGTGTGTAATAGGTTTAGAAAAAACATCCGGTCAGTATTTGAGGTCAGGATGTAATGAGAAACAGAATGATCTCCTGCTCCAGGTAGTGCATTTGGAAAGTTGCATCAGAATTTAATGACCCATTTATACAAGGGATTTTGTAGTTTGTTGGGGGTTTTTTCCTTAATTTCTTTCTCTTGGAAGTCTGTTGGCGTGATATGCAGTGACATTTCAGGAGCACAAATACCAGAGGAGATGTGGAGAAAGACAAAGCATGTAAGCTGACATTCAAGCTGGGAATCTCCCATACACAGTATGTTTTGTGTGTTTCAGATTCAGTAATTGTGTTAGCTTCATCTTGGTCAGTGCAGAAAATCTTCTGTCAAAGATCTTCCTCCAAACATTCTGTTGTATGCATGCTGTTGGTGACATGTAAAGTATTATTCTCCACTGGCTTTAGGTGCCTTTAGGGCTCAGCTGAGGGTCCTATTTTAATGTTTCACAACTTCCACAGAAAGAAGCTTCTCTGCAGAATTCAGGATGAGAATGTAGCACCTCAAATTTAGATCCAAGCCCGGAGATATAGCTTGTAAACTTCAGTGGGACTATTTTGTTGATAAAATTATGAACGTGCTATAGTCTTTTGCCACAGGATTAGAAACTAAATAATTGTTCAATACTGAGATTAAAATAACATTAGAGGAAAAACACTAGTTAAGTCAATCAGTCAGTTGGTGCTACAATGAGAAAATTAAATTTGTTAGCTATTAAGTGTAGTCATAAAGGATGATGCTTTTAAAAATTAGTGCAGCATTGACATTTTCTTTTTAATGTATCATCTGTATTTTATGTAACAAGCGGTGCTGGACTGAGTTATATAAACGAGCCAGTGTTCTATGCATGTTATTTCAATTATCTGTCCTTGGAGAAGGTGAATGAAAAATAGCTCCAACTCAGTTTTAGCATCTTCATTTTGACAGTTGTACTATGCATATTAATGAAGAGTGTAAAGTGTAGAGGAATGGGTCCATTTGTAAAAGCTGGTATCCTCTTAGTTCTCTATCTTAAAAGGAAAAGAAAAGAGAGAGAAAAGAAGAAAGAAGGAGAGGGTATGTTTTGTGTGGCATGCCAGGTCTTTTTGAAACAGCTTGCAGTTGCAAGCCAGCTGAATCAGCACTACATTTATTGGTGGAAGGCTATAATCATAGTAACACCTGCAGTGTACAGCAAAGAAGAGGGAAATCAAATCTGGCAAGGTGTTGAATTAAGTTTTTATGTCTGGTTTTATATCAAGTTAGAGCATTGCTACAAAGAGTAGAATTGGTTAAGTAGTAGGGTTTAATCAGCAAAATTAATTTAAATTTGAAGAATTATTTAGCAGTACCTTTGAAGAAACATTAGTTGAGAGGCATGGGGCTTTCACAAAGAATGATTATTTGGATTTGCTTAATACAAGATGCAGTTTTAAAATGTGCAGTTTTGGTACAAAATTGGTAACGTATATGTTGAAAAAGAACCTGAGGATTTAAAGTGACAAATACCTTTTCCCATTACTTACTGCTTTTTATGGATTAATAATCTTTTAAGGCCAGAAGAGTTTGTTAGCTCTAACTCTTATTGAGCTTGTTTCAGTGTTGTGCATTTGCTTCTTCAGGAACAGTTTTTACTTTTTTTGTTAATGTTGCTATAAGGTGCTGGGTTGGATTAGGTGTATTTGAATCAGTATGCAAGAGGGCAGACATTGATCAGTTGTCTCTAACATTACAAAATCTTCTCGGTACTAGATACAAGAGCAAACTAGTCCAATTCCTTAACTGTTCCCTAACACACAATTATCTCTTAAACAGAGAACGGGAGCCATCCAGCATGGGTTTGATGTCACTAGGTAGAAGGCATGCTATTCTGAAAAGCAGTAAGGGAGATGAAGACTTAGAGTAATTTTAAAGATAACTTTTCCAGTCTGCATGGGAAACTTGATTATCTGTATCTCATGTTCTTTGCCCCTTTGGCATGAGAAATAGCTGGCAGCAAAAGACAAAAAGTACATTGAAAGAAAGTTGTCTAGGGACTATAGACTACAAGCTTTTCTCAACACCTTTATTTTGTTACTGGAACATCTAAATATTGGAAATGGAAGTGCCCTGAACTTACATTCTGTGTGATCTTCCTGCCTGCTCTGTCCAGATGTTTTTAATTCTGCATTTAGCCTTTGGGTGGGCCTGACAAAGAAAATAATTTGAGCTTTTTCATTCTGGATGTAAGGAGGGGCAGGAAGGGGAACCTTCTGCTCTGAGATACCAGCAGACAGTAGGGCCTTCAGAGTGACACAGTGGCCCAGTTGCCAAGAAGTCTTATTAATCATAGTGAGATATGTTTGATAGGTCTCGGCCAAGCACTTGAGCCACTGACTTAATACAGGTAAAAGGCATTTGAGTCCTAATAGAGCATCTGTTCATGCTATAGTAAAATGGAGATGGCACGAGCAGCCTTATTCATTTCAAGCATGTCTTTTTAATAGCTGGCAATGGAAATGGTTACTTTTCTCTTTTGGCTCTTCATCAGACTAAAACTCAAATTAACTTCTTTTTCTTCTTCCTATTATCTCTTCCCCATATGCTTCCTTGACTCTCATCTCTTTAGTTAGAAAATGGGTGCATACAGAAATTAATTACAAGATTTAAATGTTGTCAGTGAATACTGTAAGAGAAGTGCTTAATTTTTGGAAAATGAACTCTACTGAACTTCTATGTTTCAAAGAAGGAGTTAAGGGAGGATTGTTTAAGGGCATTAAAAGGATTTAGAAGAATTTTTGGAACACTTATATCAGTCCACATAACAAATGCTCAAACAGGGAAAAGGAGGTGTTTCAACTTAAAAACTTAGAATGAACTTAAGGGTTGTTTCTCATATATCTGCACTTTTTTTTCAGTGTATGATAGAGTTAAAGAGAGTGACCAAACCAAACTTGTATTCCATTTGCCTTAGTCTTTGCTGTAATTCTTTGTGGATTTAGTTTTAAAATGTGAAGATTCAACTCTGTTCCTTAGTGAAGTTCAAGGCAGTTGGTTTTGATGGAAGCAAGATTAGGCAATGGGACTCCTTTCCCTGTGTTGACTCTTCATCATGTGGTAGAGTGTCTCTCACTTACCCAGCCACATAACTGGAAATAGAAAGCATATTGCAGGGTTTCTTAATCACATGCAAATTCCATTCATGTGCCCAAGTTTTCACAGAAGACTTAGATTTAAATCTACAGACCCTGTTAGTTTCAGCAGGAGCTGTGTGACTAAATCCTTTGAATTAGTTTTGAATTTTAAAAAAACCAGACAACAAACAGCCGTGCAGCGCTTGTCAGCCCAACCTCCTGGCACATTTAGCTGCTTTTTAGGACTGTATTGATTGATAAATTCTTTTGGCAAAAAGAGGATGCTGGTGAATGAGAAAACAGGAGCCGTTGAGTTCATCTAAGGTATTCCTGCTCTTTGCAGCCTCAGAACAGGGTCTGGGAGACGTGGCTGGGAGAAGTGGGATGCGCCTTCTATCCAGTTTCATAGCTATAAGGCATAAATGTGCTTGCAGAACTAACCTGGTAAAAGTATGAAATTTAGACTAGCTTTGCTTTTTGGCAAGAATGAGCACTGCTGTGCAGGACATTGTGTTCTCATGTTTCTCTAATGCTTATAGGTAAGCATATGCAATTAGTCATTACAGGTGTAGCTTGGACAGGTTGGGACTGAAACCTCCAAATTAATCTTTTTGACTTTTTTCTCATTTCACAGACACTACTCTCCCCTGAATAGAGATGGCAGAAATCAATTCTCCTGTAAATATCAAGGAAAAGGTAGGTTCAAGTAACGGTACAATACAAACCAAAATATATTTGCATATATATTTCATTTCTGCTCTTTCTCACATTGTTCACATACTGAACTTTAATATGTGTTGACTCTGTGCATGAAGTACACAGGCAGGTATTGATAGGACTAATCTGAATCTTGCTTGATGAGAAGCATTTTTGCCTTTTTGCAGAAGGACTGTTTTGTCACCTAGTCTTCTCTTATTCCTTTGTAATTCCTGTGCACTCTGATGCTGAGAATAGCACTCTGGGGTGATTGCTGCTGTACAAAGTGCAACCATTGAAAAAACATGCCCTTTAGAAAATAACTTTTCCGCCCAAAAATGTTATACCTGTAATACTTAAAGCAATTCCTAAAAGTGCAGGACCTGAAAAGAGTAGATTACTTTTTCCTATGAAAGTATGTCTGCTTTTAACTTCATTCCATTTGCTTGAGTGAGTCTTCTCCATATCCTTGGCTAGAACTAGAGCCTCATCACCCTTTGAGGAGCAGTGAAGGACCTAAAGCTAATTAGAATATGAGGTAGGTCAGGAGATCTTTTGTGACTCTCAGCAGGCAGATTGTGAAGAGCCAATCTAACCACAGAACTTCTTTTGCTCTGTATCTGCTTATGGGAAACAGCTCCTTACCTGTGGCACTGCCCAGGTGTCTGGGTTTTGAGTATTTTACCTTATATTTGCTGTTAACATCTCAATTGCTCATTGTGCTTGAGGATTTTCATGTCAACATGAATCTCTGTTTTGGTGATGAATATCTTCCTTAGTCCTTAATAGCAGCACAGGGTTTTAGAATTGAGTAGCACGATGATTTTGCAATAGAAGGTAATGTCATCAAATCCTTTTCCCTGGTGCCAGAGTTCTCAAAGGTAAACTACAGTAATTCTCAAAATACAACCCAGTAAATCAGTTGGAGTTGTACATACTTCCCGTGTAGCTTGAAATTTTTATTTAAATCAGTTTTACGAGTGCAGGATTTTACAAATCGTGTTTGTTTTTTGCAAGATGAAGAATGAAGAACTGCGACAGGACTTTTATTCATGCTAGCTATCTCCTATTCCAAGTGTGATATCTGCTGGGAGTCTCTAAAATCAAATGTTTATGAGCATATGCATTTTAAGGCATGAAAATAATTGGGTCAATATATTCTATTATAAATTATTCCACTCTTTATTCCTGTACTTTCAATCAGTATTTAGTGCCACTAAATCCCTATGCCAAATTGAAAACTTAGTTTAATAGCAATTGAAATTCTTTTGCAAAATCACTGGATTTTATTCTGGAAAATAGAGATTAATAACCTACTAAATAAAGGGTTAGTGGCCGAACAGCATAAGCCTCGTGCAGTCTACATGCATCAGCTGAGAGAGGTGTCACGCTCAGTGAACCATTGCACCTGGACAAGTCTGTCTTGTTTTAAAACAGGAGTGCAGTGGCTCCACTTGGTGTCTCGTATTTGGTTAATAGTGTGGTCAGCAACAAACTGAGTAACTATAAAGTGACTGTAGCTTCAGAATCCTTTGAGTGATGCACTAGAAATATGAGGAAAGGGTTGAACAAGTAAGTCCTACTGAGTTGCCTTTGATTATATTTGCACATAAACTGCTAAAACATAAGGATTTCATTTGCTTGTTTGAAAAGCAGAAATATTTACCGTGTGCTACTAAGAGAGTCAAAATCACATCTCTTTCTCACTTAGAAAGCTTACACAGCTTACATGGTCATGCTACACAACATGTTTACTTTTATCCACCTTTTGGAAGGCAATATTTCTGGGTAAGAAAACCCAGGTTTATAAATATAATACTTGTGCTGAGCTCCACAAATCCATTGCCATCAATGTAAATACAAGCAGGTCTTGCTCAAAAGAACAGCATAGAATACAGTTGCTTTCCAGTTCTCCCTTTCTTCTACCTTAGTGCTTGCAGATCATAATGTACTAAAGACTTTGATCTTGCTAGGACTTGCATGAAGCCAAAGGAGCAGCACATCTGCACACAAATACTTCATGTAAGTTTCTGCAAAGGTAGCACACAAGTTTCTCCTTAAATGGAAGGTTGTTTCACTGTGACAAAAAAGTAGTGCAGATCCCATGCAGATTTGTGGGTTTGGGGGTTTTTTTGGGGGCGGGGGGGTGTGTGGATAGTTGTTTGTGGTTTTTTTCAGTGGTGACCTTTCCCTGTGTTCTCTCCATGATCAGCTTCTAGTTAGTCAAGAAGGTAAAACCTCTGCCATTGTTTTAACAGTGATGTGAGGCCAAGGCAGACATTTTGGGCATTACACTCACACCCAGACTCTGTAAAGCCCCACCCCTGAATTTGAGTCGTAAGAGAGTTTTACTGTGGCAGTGATACTTGTATAATTCATTCTTGGCATTTCAGCTGAAATAGTTCATGAAGTCAATAGGTTAAACATTCTATTTTATATCTTCTTTTTTCTCCCCCCAGAGATTTATATAAATGTTGGCCTGTGATGTTAGGAAGGCTAATGGAAGTTTCCATAGTTGGCAGAGATTCCTGCAGCTGTGATACTCTTGTGGAGTAGCCAGGACTGTTTCAATTACCATATTTTCATGCATATGACCCACAGATTTTCTGGAATAGCCTAAGTTCTGCATTTCAGCAGACACCAAGGTCATTAATTGCCTGCGTAACTAGTATGAGAAGTAGTTTACTATCAGGATCTCTCTCAGAATAATTCCCTCTGCCCTGACCTTTGCTGTTGTCTTCCTTCACTATGCCACTCTCCCTCTTGTCTCTGATAACACTCATCTCTGTGCCTGAAAATACAGGATAAGCAAGGACTTATTTTTTGTAGCAGGATTTTCGGAGACTGAGTGTTATACATAGTTCAGATCATATGCACAAAAGTTCACTGGATTAAAGGATAAAATGAGCCAAACTCATTGGCTTACATCCAAAATCCATAAAATCAAAGGAGGTATTCAAGCATTAACCTAGTACATCACCAGAAGAGGTGCTGAGATTCTGAATTACAAGGCTTCCAAAGAAGAAGCAATTGGAGTGAGGAATACAAGTGATGTATTGTCTTCTGCAACAATTAGGCCCTCTTAGTTTAACAAGAGAAGAGTGAATATCAGGCACTCCCCAGGATAACCATTCAGCCATGACATGTGACTTTGGTTGTGATCCAAAGAAATATCAGGAATTGTTTAAACTTCAGGACTTGCTTTCGGGCCCATCTTTTTTCTTTTTTCTTTTTTTTAAATTTACTGTGTGTCTAAACATGTTTGAACAAGTGAGATCTGCTGTCAGCTGGAATTAGCAAAAAACTCATTCAGATGAAAATTTTCCTTTTGAGATTCTGTTAGGAGTGAAGTTTTGCTGAAGTTCTCCTGAAAGGCTTGCTTTCTCATTTGTCATTTCAAGTGTCAGAGCTGGAGGAGCAGATGGGCAGCACTGCAAGAAGGAAATTTTATTCAGATGTGGTTTTGGAGGTTTCACAGTTTTGTTTGCATTATACCATAAATGTGGTTTTCATAAGCAAAAGTCAGCATGCTAGGAAAGAGTAGGATTCAGAGTGGAAGGAATGGAAGTAGCATGTAAATTTAAAATCATACATTACAAAAGCAGATAGTTTCCAGTCTGTGATTTTATTTTCTCCTTAAAGCTGACCTTTGCAGCTGTTCTTTGCCCATGTGTTGAAGTAGATGGACTGTTCAAAGACCAGGAAAGTTGATCAAAATACACTTTTGTCACTTGATGAGCCATTTAACTTGGGTTAAGGATATCACAGACTCGAGTCTGTAAATGGTGCTGTCATCACTCAAGCACGACAGTTCTTACTAAGCCAAACTTTTCAGGAATCCTGAAAACATATTAGAATGTCTGGCTTTCTATCTGATGGATAAGGGCGAAATAATAAATCCATGACAATTACCTAAAGGAGTTTACTGCAGCAAGTAGAACCTTTTTGGGGCTTACTAGGAATAAATTATTGGAAGGTATCAGGGTGGTGAACAGATCATGTTAGCAGAAAGAGAGGCACAGACCTGATCAAAGCTGTCATTTTGCTCAAAGGGGATGTTAGCAACACTTGTTCAGTTTGTCAGGACGAACTAAGTAAAGCTTCTGGGAAAATGTCTCCAATGTAAGAAATAGCCATAAGAAATAGCCTCCTAATGCAACCATGTCAAATTGTATTCATGAAATATATCTGTGTAGAAGTTCAAAACCTTTTAAAAAATTCTGCCATGAAGTGGTTTTAAAATGCATTTTCTTGCTTAATGCAGCCAGGACATCTGCTAATGCTAAATTCCTAGATTATCGAAACCAGCAGGCAGCCCTCCATCCCTGCTTCACTTGCAGGATTTGGGAGGAATTGGAGGTGTAATGTAGTTGGATGATGTATATGTGTACATAAAAATTTGCTACTGACATGCAGTAAAAATAAAGTAGGAAATGTCTGTGTTTATTGATAAAGATATAAATTAATTTAGTTCCTAACTTAAAGAAAATCTGTTGATCTTAGTCTTTAGTGAAAGTGAAGGTGGATCTCCATTAGTTTTCCAAACCAAGCATAAATAAGTAACCGTAATAGTAACTTACTTCAAGGGGATTAGAGCAGCTGTGTTCAGGGGTTTCAGAACAGCCGTGAGCTTTCAGCAAAGAAGTTTAATTTGTCACTATGTCAGAAATACATAAACAAACTCTCTGAACCCCGGATATGTTACTTATTCACCAGAAACATCCTCTTTGAGATGATGCCAAGGGGGGCCAGATGGAGCAGAGCAGCAAACAGGCAGTGATTGAGTCCATGTTGTTACAGTTGCCTGGGAACCATTTGAAACTTGACAGAGAACCTAAAGGACTTAGAGGAATACACAGCACTGTCAGCTTGGTTCTGCAGGTGGAATAGCTAATCTGGTGTCACAGCTTCCAGGCAGACTTGGTTTCTTTTTGAGCTTGATTTACCAGGAAAGTCTTGTGAGATGGGTGTTTGTGAGGACTTTGAGTAAGCTACCGTGAGAGGGTAGAATTCACTATCCTTTCCTGTGTACTATATTCCTCAGAAGTAACCTGTTACTGATTCATTTAATTTTTTTTTTTAAGGTGAGTCAAAAATTTGCCCCAAGTGAGATGCTTAACAGTAATCATCATCAGAATAGTCCTTGGGGATTTTATTGTGAGGTAAAGACTTATCTGAGGGGATTTGAAACCTTTTTCAATTTTGATACCACTTCTGGGCAGTTGTTAACATTTTCTGTAAGAGACAGAGAGAAACATCCTCGTGACTGTGGAATTCTGCTCCTGATGAGACACAGTCTGGCTCAAATTGCAGCAATCATTAGCAGGACTTGAGCTCTGGATCATGGGTTTAAATGGAGGTGGACCTGGGTTCTGTCTTTCATGTTCTTGCGTGTACACAGCTGTTTTCAAGATCACAGCTTTATATTTTAGATCTGTGATTGCTTTAAAGTAGCTTTTGTAAGCTGAAATTCTGAGAAAGTTTTCTTAGTAGTAAACAAAGTAATGTGCTTTCCTGTTAGGCTACAGGAGGGAAAGCCCAGGAATTTAACTACTCTCAGTGACAGATTCTCAACTCATGCTGATATTAATAGCATTAATTATCTGTGGTTCTGAAGGTATGTTACTGAATTCTCTTGGTGTCCTGGAATGCTGTCTAGCATCCAGATGATGACAGAAGTTCACTGGGAATCTACATTGGATAAAAACAGGATGTTTCACAAAATCATTAAAATAATTGACTTCCCTGGAGTCTGTCTGGTAATGTTGTTTCTCCTGTGATCAGGTTTCAGTTAGTAGGAAAAAAAATGTTTTCTCCCACATCTATGAAAATCTAATAAAGTAGACTGCTGAGTTCACTTTTGCAGACTGGTATTAGTGCAGTACCATTGCATGGTAAGAGATTGTTTTGCTCTGGTGCTTTCTTTTATCCTTCACGATGCTAAGTATTTTTTAAAGGAATTTGCTGATGAGAAGTCATAAATATCAGATGATTCTAGTTGCATAATCTGTTGCTTATATATTGAGAAGATGGATGTTCTTGGTGAGTTTGAGGACTGTAAATTTAGAGAGAGAAAGGTAGGAGTTACCTCCTGCCCTGGAATCATCCTGTCACACCTGTAATACAAATGAGCTCTTACACAGTTTTTTGGATTGGGAAGTGACAGACTTCTCTCAAGCAACTGGAGGCTTGTAAGCAGGTCAGGTGTATAGCTGTACTGGCACAAGGGCTGTTTTATCACCTGAGCTAGCAGGTGAACCAGAGAGGGGCCAGCATACCTGGACTGCCGAGATCCAGCTCACATTGAGCCCTTCAGTGTAAGTGCATCTTGTCATCTTGTATTTATGAAGCATTCCTGGAGCTTTGATATGTCTCTGTTCATCTCAATCTGTTTTAGGTCTCTTATGACCTACAGCTGGAGAAGTGCCTTTGTATTAGGCTTATGCTGTCAGGAAGTTTCCTATCCCTCCCTTTGTTTTTTTCTGTTGTATCTCTAGGTCCCTTTCCAGAAACAAATGAGACACATTTTGCAGGAGGGGACAGAGCTGAGCTTCAGACCTAGAAATCTACATATATATTTGAAATTAGGGTTAAAGGACTAAGAGGTGGAATATCAGGGACCTTGAAATCTGTATTTCTAGGTGAAGGCTGTCATATAGCTTGGTTTCCCTTCACATACCTTGTCCTCCTCCCAGATGTACTGTCAGGTCACAGTTTGTGTCTTTCTGTCAGTAATTTCTGTCCAGAAATAGTTGACCTTTTCATTGCGTGTGTACAACAGTTCCAGTGTATTCTGGATTAAAGCATTGGTCAAACATTGCATATGTTGTAGACCTCATGTCTGGCACACAGATCTTTGTCTTTGAAATTCCAGAAGAAGTATGGTAGCATGATGCCATGTCTCATAAAAATTTATGAGACAAAATAATTTGTTTCAGAACAAAGCCTTTTGGGATCTCTGCTCTTTGGAATTATGGGGTTGTACCTGCTTTTGTTGTTTCTGAACTGAGATGGTTATATATATATGTGTGTGTGTGTGTGTGTGTGTGTGTGTGTGTTAATATTGACATATCCTATTGGTTGCAAATTTTAGTTTTTATCTTCTCACCCACATAAATCACTGCACAAATCTGGAAAGGAGAAACGCTAACTTGTAGGTATCCCGGGTATCACAGCATACAAAACACAAGAGAAGCAGAATAAAAAAGTCTAAGCAAGAAACTAAAAAGTCTAAGATTTGATGTTTCCTAGGCCTTGGATTCTTTCCTTTGCAATCTGATGATCTTTTCCTGAGAAATTCTTTCATTAAAGTCTCAATTTTTTGTGTTTTCCAAATAGAAAGATAAACAAATGTATTTTGTGTACAACAGTCAACAAAAAATATTGTTGGGTTTTGGCAGTAGAACTGTTGAGCTTTACAATATATTAATTCCCTAAGTAAAAAATTTTAGTAGTCCTACTAAAGCAGGACTGTGTCCACAGGGTTGTCACATGCTTAATTTCTTTTCTCTGTACTGTTGAGTATTTTTCCTAATCATCATCTTGGTTATTTTGGATTTTCTCCACAACTAGAATGTTTCCATAACGTTTTTGTATTTAATTCTAGTACTAGTTGAACAAAGCACAATTTAGCTTTTAATTCTGGTTTTTCTATAATCAAAAAAAATTTAACAAAGACCACACAGTGCAAACAGAAAGTCTTCAGTTGATTTTGTAGTCTAAAACATAGTGTGCTTGGTTGAGTTCTTTTGTGTTAATGTTCTCCCCAGCACAGATGTTCTTCTTGTCTTTAAGAAGTTTCCAAACTGCACTGTGTGGTGAGTTGCCTGATCCTCCAAGTGAGGTCCTAGCCTCACTTGGTTGTTTCCAGATGCTTTGTGAGGCATGCAGACCTTTCACAGCACAGTAGGACCTAGAAGCCATGTGAAATCCCTATGCTTATATTTAAAGTTGGTTAGGATACTCCAGATATTTCTTTTACTATTTTTCCTGTAAGCAGTTACCACAAGAAGATTATGCAATTTTGAGTAGGCAGAGAGATGATCCACAGTTGTGAAAGAAAAGGGGAGTTTTTTGTGAGAATATGATGATGTAATCCACATGGTGAAAATGT
Source organism: Acanthiza pusilla (assembly GCA_036630365.1). Lineage (NCBI taxonomy): Eukaryota > Metazoa > Chordata > Aves > Passeriformes > Acanthizidae > Acanthiza > Acanthiza pusilla. The sequence goes on from JAXCHO010000019.1 coordinate 9,244,350, forward strand.
TTGGGAGTTACCAGCTTGAACCTAAAATGGACTTCAGATTGTGGCCTCCTCTTAGGGTCTTTGCCAACTTTTATTACAGAGCCAGCTCAGTTCACACTTGTTGCAGGTTTATCAGTAAATGGCATGCCTGTGCCCACAAACACTAGATTAATTAACTCCTTTTTCTGGTGCTTTCTCTTCACGTCCTATTGATTTGGGTTAGTTTTCACTTGGCTGTCTGCAGTACATAGCAGAGAGCTATACTCATTACTTCCTTCCTGTGCATGCGCATCAGCTGAAGAGAGAAACTTGAGCAGATGGGATTTTCGGGATCGTTTCTGGCAACAACAGCTCCTGGTTCAAGCAATCCCTTGTGAGTCTAGTCTGTATGAACTTCAAAATAAAGTTACCCATGTTGAGTAGACATTCCAAAGCAGCGTCTGTTGCGTGGGGACTGAGCTTGTGGGCAAGCCTGGTTCAGTGATAGTGTGGCAACATTAGACAGACTGTGAGACAGGCCTTTGGGAAAGGGTCCTTGGGAAGCAGACAAGCACTTTAACTCCACTGCCTTCTGAGTTACGGTTTTGGCCTGGGCTGTCCAAGGCTAGACTGACTACCTGAAAGGTGTTGTAGGCAAATATGAAGCTGCAGAGAGGGGTGTGATAGGATGATGGACAGGAGCAGAGTAAATCGTCCTAAGTAGCTGTACAAAGGTTGTGTACTGAAGCCGAGTATCAGCCTTTTGCAGTTCTGGAGCTGAGTCCAGCAGGCATCAGGAATCTGAGCCATCCATCACTGTGCATTGAGAGAGTCTGGCTTGAGTCTTGGTCTATGGTAGTATACAGGACAGGGAAACAGCGGTTGAGGAGTGGAGTGAAAAAACTACAGCAAAATATCATATTTTGGTCAAATCTGAGCACTTCAGTGTTCTCGGTCACCTTCTGATGTCTCCATTGATCGTGACTTCATAAAGATTATCCTTCAGCATCTAACTGGACAGCTTAGACAAGGTAGTGGAAATGCTTTTTGCCATGTGAGCCAGCCTATTTCCCTTAAACAGCTCTATCTTCACATACTAGTTTTTTGCAACTATATTTCACAGTACAATAAAAAGATCACACTGCTTCACAATTAGCATGGTGACACTGGGACGCAGTAAATAAAGCACACTCTAATCAAGGATGTATTCCCACAGAAAGATGAGAAAGGAGGGTGCCAGATTAACATTTGCGGGACAAGAACAAGTTTCTGATTGTAAATACATGCAGTATATCTCAACACAGAAGCTCAAAAAGCTAATTTGGAACAGCTAAACTGGTTTGGCAGAGTCTTTCATCTTTTTCAGAGTATTATCATAGGCCTTTGTTTTGCTAATTATGTTTAAATATTTTTATTTTGGTGTAATCTAGTAAAATTTTTATAGCATTAAAATAAAATAGGAGCAAAGTTTCACGTAACTATTTGCTTTCAGCTATAGTACATAGGGATGAGAAAGTAAATGATCAATGTGATTCCAGTAGAAATACTTACTAAAACATCATGAGTTGGATTCCATCTGGTATCAATGGATCCTGACAATACAGCAATATCAAATGCTGTGAAATTTAAGCATGACACGCCAGCGTCATCTGTGCGTGTAACACCTCATCCATCAGCAGTTTCCTGAAGGAAGCATTTGGCATCCCATGTCCTTTGTTCAGGATTTTGTTACGCAAGCGTCCTGGTCACTTGTATATGGAACAGCAAATTGAAATTATGTTGAGCAGCCACTAGAAATTTTAAGAATTAGGTTGTTTTCTTTGAGCCTGTGATTGTTTTCATGCATATGACTGTTTTCCAGATGCCGAAAAAGACACCAGTCATAATTTTGATGTAGCAAGGCCGTGCAAGAGAAGAAGTTGTGTGCTCACTAAGTTTGTGTAGGTGATATGCAGAGACCTATGGCAGCAAATAGAGCATTTAGGAAAGCAGCATAAGGCCAAATTCTATCAATTGAGTTAAGATAGTTCTTCTGTGACTGAGGGTAGGATTTGTTTCCAGGATTACTGGCTACCAGTTCTATGATTTGGTGTCCTGAAGAAATCACTTCATTATTTGCATGGCTGGGTATGGATAGGATGGGTTTTGCTTTGTACAGATGCATTGCTGTGTGCTCATGAGGACATCAGGGTAATTGGGCATTTATACAAACATGCATTGGCACAGAGGTACCTTATACTCTAAAGGAGTATGGTAAATTCATATGTCATTGTCTTCTTTTGCTTACAGATCAATGCAATCCGATCAATTGTTCCGAACAAAAGCAATAATGAGATTGTTCTGGTGTTGCAGCAATTTGATAACAATGTGGACAAGGCTGTTCAAGCTTTCATGGATGGTGAGTACAGTGTACCTTTTTCACTAACGCAAGAGGGATTCTATCACATGCCAAAGTATTTGTTGTCTCTAGTGGCTCAAAATGTATTCTGTAGTTCTTCTAAATCTGATGTGTGACACTTACTAATTATAAAAAAATTGTTCCTCCTGTCTGCATCTTTGCTTCTTCACAGTAGGAGTTTGACATGGCTGTTCATCTGTTCTACCTGACTTCATCATTTTTGAAGCCCTCCTTATTGCAGACCTCCTTCTTTATTCTGCACAAAACTTAATGCTTTTTAAAGTAATATGTAAGGAAATTATTTACTATTGAAGATACAGTAACTAAGAATAACTTGAGATAGTTCTGAAGCTGATAACCAGGCCCCTAAACCCCTGAATTTGGTGCATACATTGACATTCAAACCTCAATCTGAATTTTTCAAATAGCTTTGACATTTATAATGGCTGAACGAAGACTCCGTTTAAAGTTCGAGCCATTTAAACCTGGATCCACCTTTGTATTTTGCGTCATGAGACCATCTCTAATGAAAGGTTACTTGTATTTAAATAACACTTTCCTGATAAATATATGAAGTCAAGTATTTTGAACTTTCACCAAAATCTGTGAGAAATCCTTTGCAGAAGTAATGGCATACCATGAGCAAAGCTTTTCAAAATCTTTGTATCTTGGGGTTACATAAATGATACTAGAAGTTCAGTGGTCTCAAAGGGCCCTGTATATCTTTAAAATGCCTCATTTTTGCTATCTCAGCAAGTTGTTTAATTCATGCCTATTTTTGGGTTTGGTTTGGATTAACTTACTAAAATACATCAGCCAAAAATCATCGTCATATAGTAGGAATTACCAATATGCAAAAAGCAGATTTTTTTTGCAATTATATTTCACAGTACAGTGTGAAACAAATATTTATGTGGACTATTCATAAATATATCAAAATTCTTCCTTCAGATCTATATCATTCTTTTTGATTCAGCCAGCTGCACAGACAGTTATAGTCTAATGGATGTATGGAAATTAGATTTCTGTGCACACACACAGAAAAAGGAAAGTGTGATGCATCTGATTAACAATAATTTTGGTTTTGTGTAATGTATGTCATGGGCAAGGTAGTGGAGGATTGTTCCGTGACTGTTCAGTAAGTTAGTTTCACTTTATTTTGTCTTAAATTACTGTTGCTCATTTGTGGTTTATGAATTGTTTCCAATGGCTCCTCAAAAGGGGAAGTGCTTTCACAGCCATGTGTCATCACCTGCTGTAAGGAAGAAATAGGGCAAACACAAGCCTTGCAAGAAGTGCAACTAAGTCGTGAAGAAAAGCAAAGCTAATGCACCCAAGCTCAGATGATCTTTGTTTGAACTTCATTGGTTCATGATTACTGTTCAGAAGTCTTTGTGAGGGAACATTTGAAAACAGCCAATATTTGTTACTGTCTGGAAAAAATGTGAGAAAAGACATGTATTCATGCAGCTGCCACTGTGGGTAGAATGAATAATTGAAATATTTTTTCACATGAATGACAAAAATTGCTAAGATTGAAATAATACTCACAGATAAGTCCTGCAATAAAAAACATAGGGGCGGCCATGCTGAATGGAAAGGCTGAGCACCTCCATGCAGTGCTTCTCTCAGAGGTGCTGCTTGCTGAATCAAGAAATGTTCAAAGTTAGTTTCCCATCTCGCTTCGTATCTGGAGTGGCATTTAGGTGATGTCTCTGTTATTAATTTTATTCTGTATGTAAAATTTGATTTAAATGAAAGAGGGTTCAAATGTTCTATTTGCTATGCTAGTGTTGACCTAATTAAGCATAATCAGAAGGTCTGTTCAGCTGGTTTGTAGATGTGTTCAAGAAAATATACTGGTGTATTCAAATGGCTTTGGGATTTGGACAGCTAGTACATTTCCAGTAGGAAGAAAGAGAGGTTAGTTGAATGAATCCCTAAAGTAACTCTCAGCATCCGTAGTATTCACAAGGAAGCTGAGGGAAGCAAAGCAGAGACACCACCAGCCAACACTGAAAGGGTGTTGGTTGCTGCTGTGAAAACAGTTAACAAAGCTGTCACATGAAATCACGTATTTTCAACAGCATAGAGTAAAATGGGCAGCAAATGTTTATCACTTCATACAGAAACATGGTGTCTATCAAAATATGACGTACCTTTAGGAGAGAGGATTGTGCTTACACGTACAAGAGTGTGTGCAAGTAAATATAGATATATCCACAGTTATACACAAAATATGAATTGTCCTAGCCTTCTATCTGCATTGTCAGGTCATCTAGCAAATAAAACTTGCCTTTGATGGATACTGTGCACATTTTTTTCACAATGTAACAAATTCAGCCTAGCAGGGCTAGCAAGATAGATAATCTTTCCTACTGTCTGTGTGTGATAGGCTCAGCAGATAATCTTGGATCTGGGTTATTGCAATAGAAAAATAATTTTGGTACATCTGAAAACCTCACACATCTTTGGCTGAATACAAGTTGACGATTCATGGTGGTCTGAAAACAGCAATTCTTCTTAATACTAATGTCAAAATTTACCTTAAAGGAGTGAGAAGAATGGCTGAGCATGAAATCCACTTGGAAAGTCTATGAGTATTTACAAGATTTGTGAAGTGCTGGTAAAGCGATTATTAAATTCAAGCAGAAGACCTTAACCTGATTGTGTTTAAAAATATTATTGTGGCAGATACTGCCATAGTAGTTTGGATGGTCATTCAGACCACATGCTTAACCTGAGCATCTATTTTCAGCATTAGGGTCCAGGAGAACAAAATTATGGTGTTAACTAGGAGAGGAGTTTTCTTCTCACATGGCGGCAGGCACTGGTCTGACCAAGGCTCTGCCTGCTTTGTTCCAATAATCGATCTACGCAACTCATTATGGCTGACAAGCAGGATTTCAAGTATAACTTTAATTACTTTTCAATATAAATTTTTACCATTTTTTTCTGCCAGGCCTAAGTTTACTGCATTTGTGTGATGCAGATTTTATGCAAGAGTCCACAAAATTGCTCTTTTTGATGCTAATTAAGTCTTCACTTTTTATGCTCTAGTGTCTTCTGAAGATGACAGGTAATGCAAAGAAAATGTATTATAAAAATTGCCAAAAGTTTTTTAAAACTTTCAGATGTTCTAGAGTCAGGGTGGACTATCAAGAGTACTCAGTGTTGACTCTGGGGTGCTGAGATACTTGCTTTTTTAGGCAAAAGATTGGAGTGTGGATTTTTCTGGATCTGTGCTAGTGCTTTAAGTTAGTCACTTGTGCAGTGAAGTCCATAAAAAGCCAGTAGTGCCAAGTAGACCTTCTACTGTAAGTAGTGGAATCAAACCAGGTAACTGAGAACAAGAAAGGCAGCAGTGTCCATTTTGTTCTCCCCACATTAGAGAATTCACAACATACTGAAATGCTGCTCAGCTAGGAGACTAGAAACTGATCATGAACACACTGATTCTTTTTCATCGCTGAACTTTTGTTGAAATGTCTTATCTTTGCTTTCTCTAGGCAGTGCAACTCAGGTTCTAAAGGAATGGAATATGACAGGGAAAAAGAAGGTAAGAACTTGCTCTTGAGAATCAAGGCTGTCTGTACTCGAACTGTAGTATTTTTATTTTGGTCAGTACTTGGCCTTTTCCAGCATAGGTGACTTCATTCACACCTGTAGACAGTACTTGAAAGCAAATGCATGTACTATTTTTAATCCTGTTCCTCTGTCACTGTCTTACTAAGCCCAGTGTTCTGAGCGAATTTCTGGGACAGCACATCTGTGTACCTGTGTGTGGGAGGCAGATCCTGGACAAGCACAGGACAAATCCCAGAACAGCCCATGTGCAGAGACAATTTTAATAAGAAACGATCCTGGATAATCACAGCCACTTACAGTGCTCAATTTACTGATTATATTTTGAGTTTGTATGATTTGCATTGAGTCATGTCTCTCTTCTTGTGATATTTCTCCATTTAGAACAATAGGAGAAAAAGAAGCAAATCTAAACAGCACCAAGGCAGTAAAGATCCTAAAAACAAGAACGGTGGACCTGAGAAGGCATCTCAAGAGCCTCAGCGAATAAATGACTGTCATAGGAATGGATGCCCTAAGGACAACTCTGGCCGTGGTTCTGCCAGTCAGAAACTGGAAACCACCTCTTCTGAGAACAAAGGCTCAGGATTTGTGGGGTCGGCACTGGACTGTCCAGAAATCAGAGGTCAGTTCATCTGACAGCGAGCACCTTTTAAACTGGCAGTAGCCAAGCCTTCATTGACATAAAGATCATGTTACTTTTATTGCCATGAAGGTGTTGTAGAGATGCTTTCATGAAAAATAATGCACATAACTATTGAAGTCATGCTGGTAGATGTATGACCACACGCTGTTCTTCTTGCAGTTTGTTTCCTTGCAAAATGTCTTTCTTTTCCTAGAGACAGCCCAGCTGATACAGAATATTACAGGTACAAACACAGAAGAATGCAGGGTTAGAAAATGGCTTGAGTGTCAAATTGTTAACAAAAAGATTAAATTCCTCATGTGGGGCAAAGATACCTGAGCACTATGAGCTTGTGGCATCTTACTAGATTTCTTTATTGCTTAGTCCAAGCTTGTCCATTTTTTCTTTTTCTCATCTTCCCTACATAGACTAGTTACAGTAGATCTCCACTGGCTTTCCCTAGCAGGGAAGGGGGGGCCTTTGTGGTCTGGAAAGGCACTTCGCTAACCATTTAGTATGTCACAGGGTCTAGTTACCATTTCTGAAACTGGGAGAGGCAGTAGCACAGAAAGTTCTTCCTCACTGTAGTTAAATACAGAGTTAGGATTATAGCAGCATCAGTGTGAACCAACTTGCTGCTCTGGGGCAGACACTTCGTGAAAGCTTTTGCCTACAAGTTCATAAAGCTCATATTTAATTGTTGTCAGTACTGGTAGTGTTTTTTCAGCTCTTCACGTTTCAGACATCTGGCAGGCCTGGATTATTGCTGCTGTTAGTATATTCTTCCTGTGTCTTAAACACTACATTAAAAGAACTTGCTTTGAAATCCCTTTTGCAGTGGTTGCAAATAGGGCTCTCAAACCTCATTTTAAAGGAATGTACCAAACTAATAAGTGTCCTGAAATGAATTACCTGCTGCTTTCATATGACTTTGGTGGTTCATTTTGGACGAGCCTCTGGTCATTTAAATGAAGACTATGCAACCTATAGCAGCCAAACAAACTACTTGCCAAGAAATTTTGTCCTAAAAATTTGATGCCTCACAAAGGACCAGATACACTCCCTGCACCTGCTAGACTCCCACTTAACTTTGGATAAAATATGCCATAAGCCAGAAGATTCTGCATTTCTGTAATACTAAAAGCATTTTTGCCACTTACTCTGCAAGGAGCAAACATTTGTGATATAAATCAGACTTCTTAGGGTGCCATTTTTTGAAATAATAAGTGCACAAATAAAGATACGTAGACTTAATTGCATATGCATGGGGAGTGTTTTCAAGGGGGTAGCAAACACAAGGAGAGTACCCATGCTGTTAGTGATCTTCTTCTGGGTCATTGTGATAGAATCCTGCTTTTTTTCTCTTTGAAACAGTTAAGAGTTAGTGGTACATATAAAGGGCAAAAAGTGTCTCGAAATTTTTCTTTGCTTTTGCAAGTGGCAAGTGAGAAATTACCATAGCTTTACGATTTTTTTCAACTTAGACACATCTCCCCTCTTTCAAAAACAAGGAGGGGAGAGAGCTTTCAAAAAAAAAAAAAAAAAAAAGCAGAAAAGAAAGAAAATAGAGAGAAAGGAAAACCTGAAACTTTAATATGCAAGTTTCCCTTACATAGTAAAATAATTTCCTGGCAATTTTTTTTAATAAAGAGTAGGAAAGAACTTCACTTTCAGTTGCACTAGTATCCTTGTCTTTGCAGTCAGTATTATAATTACTTTCTTAGGGTCAAAAGCCACCTATGTTCATATTGTTACATTTGTGCTGAAGTGATCAGGATCCTTCCAGGACCAGCAGCTGTGCCCTTGTGGTTTCTGAGCAAGTCATACAGGCTCTTCTAAAGCAGCATGAAATGCTGAAGTGAGTCCAAAGTGCACCTGTTTGATATTGCTCTCTCTTGTGTGGTAATCTCCTTTGTGTTGTCCTTCTCTGGTGTGTTTGTTTTGGTTCCCTCCCTATCAAAGGAATGTTGCTGTAGTCATTTCAGCATCTCCTTCAGAGGGCTCTCAGCTTAGAAAGGATCATAGGTGTTTGTGAGAGTCCCTAATAGTTTCCTCCCCATGAGAAGGTTGAAGCTTTGCCTATACCAAATCGCAGTCTGTGAGATTCGGACTTTCAGAGCCATAAAATCCTGGCAGCCTGGAAGGGACTTCAGGAACCAGAAGGGAGGATGCAGTATTTCTCCATAGAAAATTAGGGGGGAAAACATACAGCTGTTGTCTTCAGTTCAGGTATGCTTATTTCTTACCATTATTCCATCTTTATTTTTCTTAGACATCTTTAGTTGTTACCCTTTCTGCGCATGGCCTTGTAAAGCAGCGGTGTGAATGCACTGAAAGGATATTTAGTGCTGCCTTGCCATGCTATTGCTTTTGCAGGGACCTGAGTAGAATCAGATCTTGATCTCTTTCCTACTTATTTTTCATGTAGGAATATTTTTAATGAATCTTTCAAACTTCCTGTTTATATCTCAAGGGAGGTAGGCTTTTTTCTTTTTTCAGCCAAAGAATCTATGAGGTTCACTTCATTTGAAAGGCATTGAGTGGCAAGCTGCTGCAAAAAGATAAACCACTCTTTTTGAAGATGGCAGCTCAGCAGATTTCAAAGCAAGTTAATCTGGGCTGTTGCCATTAGTGGCAGGTGTGGTCACACTTGACTGTTAATACAGCGGATGTCGCACGATAGACTGCTGCTGAAGTTCCAAGGCACCGCGTAGTGAACAGTTTACTTGCAGTTACTATTATCCAGACTTTTGACTTCTCTTGCAAGTATTTGACATAGACTTTGTCCCTAGATTTTGTTATATATATGTCTTAGCTGGTGCAAGTCTTCAGGGACTTGATGCAGGCTTTCTCAATCTATTTTTAATTGTGTTGATTGTCTTCAGTCACATTTGAAAGTTCAGTTGCAGCATACAAAACTACTGTTTGCTAGTCTATGTTGGTCACCTTTCTGCTGGGTTTCAAAGTAGCTTGTGTGTAGTTTTGGAAGAAACAGTGTCAAAGTAATATTGCAGGCAAAAAATTATCAAAAAGCTTAATTTAGAGTATAATCTTTGTTTTAGATTACTTTCTTCAGGCAAAAAGCTGTCAAGTTTGTAATTTGTCTTGACAAGTGTACCAAAGCTCTTAATTAAATGCAGTAAAAGCAATTATGTACTTTAACAATAAATTTCAAATATCCAATCTTTGGGACAGAACCCAGTAGTCCTGGCCTTTCTTTATAGGTTAGCTGATAAACTGCTGGTTTCTCAGTACCTGTAGAGTTATGTAGCAAGGGCAGCCTCAACTGAGAGTAGAAAGCCTTGACTTATAGCGGATGTTCTGTCTACATTAGTGTGAGATGCAGCCAGGGTTGAGCAGGGTTAGTGGCAGTTCTCTCACAAGAGTTCCTTACTGTGTGCGAGGCCGGTGTCTGTATTGAACCTTTGACACCTTCAGAGTGCTGCACTATTGGTGTTTCTTGCTTTCACAGATTTCTTTGACTTCTTTCACTACTTTCTTACATACCATTTTATGTCAGATACCTTTTCTGTTTTCAGACTCACCTTTTAAAACCCTTAAAAGCTGATTTAAAGTGTAAGCACTGATGTTCCTCCTTGTTCCTCTGGTGTTACATGACTGCTGTGAAAACATACCAAGATGCACTTTACACCTGTCCTAATGCCAAAGAAGTCACTAGTTGATATGCTGCACCTGTCCATGTGATATCCCTCAATCCCAGCAGTGTTAATCCCATTCCATGGGCTGTAATCCAGTGATTAATCTGACAAATCCCTTTTCTCCAGACACAACACATCATCAGATGAATAAAGTGATGCATCAAAAGCATCTTCAGAATGAGCACTCATTCATTTATCAAAGTGAATACAAAGATTAGGAAAATGAGTTAACCCAACAAATAATTTTCTGTGCTTGTTTCCTTAAATAAAATGCACAGTGGCAGTAATAGTTGGCCTTGTCTGTCAGTTTTCACAGTCATTCTTTGGCTGCTTGTTCCTCTGTTACAATGCTGTTACAATGCTGATATCTTGAATCCCTTTGGAGTCTTGGAAAGAGGAAACCATGTCATCTTGTGGCAGCCAAACAGGCTCAGGCATTGTTATCTTATCCCTCTGAAGCTGTTGAACCCAGGAGCCTAATCTTTGACATAGTTTCATTTCCTGCTTGGTTCCTCTTAGCAGCAGCTTTTGATAGAAATCTATAGTCAGGCAAGGTAAGTATTTCAGGTAGGAATGTTAAATCAGTGCTTTTAAAATGCTGATAAAATTAGGAATGTTTTTTTGTGTGCTATATATATATGAACATTAAAATCTCATGCTTTCCATAGCAGACTTCCTCTCTAGTTCTGATCTTAAATATTTGGGCAAATATTACAATTTGTAGCTTGCTTTTTATGTTATGAGGTATTTTTCATATTGGCATGAAAGAGTTGATTTTTGGAATGAGTTTTTCTTTTATACGCTGTTGAAATATAGAAGTGTTTGAGTTAGTGTTTAATAACCAAAACAATTCCATTTGTTGTCATAGCTCTCTGAAGTTCTGTAGAATGTGCCAGTGAGAACACCCTATGCACCACGAGTGTATAGGCATAAAGTCATTCTGACTTAATAGTAAGGCTTCATACCTTTCTTAATCTTATAACTCCTTTTTTCTTCCTTAATGCTTTCTTGCAGACAAAGAAAAAGAACGCCAGAGAGTACCTGTGGAATTAAACCCAAAGACTATGAATGGAGTAGAACAGCATGAGCCCCTTCAGTCATCAGTTCAACTCCAGTGTAACCTAGGCAAGCCAAAGTCAAAATCTTCCTCAGTTAAATCATCCAATGCATCACCCCAGCTTGAAACAAAGACAGATGATTCGGTCAAAAAAAGAGGTAAATTGGATCTCTGGTTGCTGTGTTCTGAGGTCATAAGACAGCTGAGTCCTCTAGGAAAAAAATGGTGAATTCACATAAGTGAAAAAGAGATGTGTTGGAAAGTAAGAGTACAATTATAACAAAATGAGCAAAACAATTTTTGGTCTATTTAACATTATATTAAATGAAATTTGAACTAAATAATTTGAATTAATAATGCCTTTCTAATATTTTTTTTATTTGGGGGATGAATTTGAGCAATCATGTAGAAACTGAAGAGCACTAGGGAGGGACTATGGAAAAATTTGATTTACGGACTTCAGTAGAATAACCACTTCATCCTAATCTGGGCAAATAATATGTTGAACTATCCCTGGTCCCTCATTCAGAAAAACTGAAACCAGCTTTCTGACTTTGTGCAATTTTTGTTTCTATTTTAGGGCCAAACATTGAAAAATCAGTAAAAGACTTGCAGCGTTGCACTGTTTCTCTAACCAGATATCGTGTGATGATCAAAGAGGAAGTGGATAATTCAGTGAAGAAGATCAAAGCTGCTTTTGCAGAATTACACAGCTGGTAGGTAAAACAGCTTCAGAGATCCATCAGCTTCACCTAGAAAAGGGACCAATTAAGCCACTGGCATTAGTGGGGAGGAGTCACTTACACCCTCTTTGTTTGTAGCATTTGGTTTCATAAAAAGAACCCCATGGTGCCATTAAGTAATGGCACCTCCTCACCAACCAGGAAGTAATATATGCTTATATTGTATACATACAAAAAGTTCTTTGAAAAAAACTCAGGTTTTTTTTTTCTCCTAAATGATCCATCTTGACCTAATTCTTTTGTATCAGATTCAGTGGCAGCATATATGAGCAAATGAAAGCTGTTCTAAATATCCTGTCTGTGATTTTCCTCTTCTACCTTCTTTAAATCTCTTCTTTCTATACTGCATCTTTGATCTTATCTTCTTTGGCAGACAGTCCTTTACTGTCTCTTCATGTCCCATCATCTTTGCTTCTTATCCTACCATTGTTGTCTTAAATTTCCTTCATACTTGCTTCTAAGTTTCCCATCCATCATTTAAGTTCCAGTTCACATCTCTAGTTAATTCTTTTTCCTCATTCTTTTATGTCTTTAATCTATTTTTTCCATTATAATTTTGATTATTCCTGATCTTCAGTGCTGTATACCTATGCCCTTTGAAAAGTTATAGCAGAAATAATTGCTGTAGTAGCAAGTTGCATGTTTGGTATGTTGTTGTCATAGAAAAGTATTTTCTGCTTTGAGTTTCACACAGCCTTGATTAAGCATAGATATATAAAACCTGTGCATTAGACAATGTTGAAGTAAATAGAAGAAATCGTGTTAAAATGTACAATACTTGGTTACAAATCACAGAAGAGGGAGAACCTTTCCCCTTTAATTCCCTCACAGTATTTGTCAGTATTTTTTGAGCGTGTCTTATAAAAGAGCTGTAGTATTGGCAGAAGTTTGTTAACTTTGGACTTCAGTGGTGTATTCATTGTCTTCAAAGACACATCTAAAGTAACTTTAGGACCACTGGGGCTCCACTTCTGTATGGGCACAAAATCCAAGTGCTACTGAGCTGATTTGGGGGAAGATTCTGTTTCACTGAGCCCCCATTGTACTTTACTGTACAGCAGGGAGAGCTCTGTTTGCGTCTCTGTACTCCAGTGAATTTGAGCTGTGATCACCAGTTGTACTAAACTGCATAGCATTGTCAATAATGTTCTGGAGTTATTGCAGTGAGTTTTGCTTATGAGCTTAAATGTAGTAATAAGATTGTTGGGGTAGGAAAATTGAGCAAAGTTCATCAACTCAGTGCATCTTTGTTTTTTTGGTAGTTCTCAGAGGGGTCTTTTCCCTAATAAAATTATAGTTGGATTTCATTTGCTGTGTAGTTCACCCTCACTCTTTTTTTATTTTTGGTAGCAAAAATACATTACGTCACATGTTTCACCTTGCCTGCAGGCAGTCACAGGCAATTCAGTCTTTAAGCAATTGTCACTCTGGTCATGAAACAGACTTAGAATTCTGTCATGATCTAAAAGTGCAGGGAGGTAGTAAGTTCAGAACTGAAATCGTTCATTTTTCATGTATTCATATTTTAGCCTGAAAAACGGTGAAGTGTATTGCCTAATACTAAAATACCCCAAGAGAGTCTGTAAATGCAAGTACTTAAAATGATGAAAATAGCCTGGAAAACTTTTCAATAGGCTTCATTTAATTTTGCCTCCTACCAGCTTCAGTGCCTAAATTATTGAAGTGGAGTCTGCTGGAAGCTCTAGAATGTAACAGATCTGTGGTCTGAATATTTGTGCCTCAGCATAACATTGCAATGAGGACACTACAATGTCAGGAGATGTTTATGGAAATCTCAGTGCTGGCTATGTTGCTTTTGGCAGCTCATAAGTCTAACATTTAGGTTTTTCTTCAAATGAATGAAGAGGATTTTTTTTAAATGTTAAACTGCATGGCTTAACACCTTCTTTGCTAAAATTAAAGAGAGTTTTGTAATATTTCATATGATCTTGTGGCCTAAAGTTTGAGAAAGATGGGTGCAGCTGTTTTAATGCCTTGTTTCCAAAAACTCCCTGAAAACTGCTGCAGATTTACTGGATTTGGGTAGAAATCACCCAAAGCAGGGATACATATGGCTGCAGATTTCATACAGGGATCACATTGTATTCCTGAGCTGCACAATTTAGTGCGTGTTACTTACACGCCTGTTTCCTTGCTCCAGAATTGAACAAAACATCACTAGTGCTAGCAGGAGAATAAGTTATTAAGTGAGCATATTTATCACCCTCCTTGCGCGTGGGAGTTTTGTTGTGACAAAGTCAACTTGTCTATCAGGGAAAAATTAAGGAATTCAGCTGAACTGTTGCTCCCAGAATGCTATGGAGTGACCAAAGCAAGGACATGATGTCAGGTCTCCATTGTGATAGTGATTGCAAAGGTTTTTCCAAGTTCCTCTCGCAGTTGCTGCTGGAGTGTGGTCTGGTTGAGATGGACAGCAGATAAGCATACAACAGCCACCAAGTACTGTCTGTGTTCAGAACTGTCAGGAATACTGGAATGGGCTCAATACTGTAACCACTTCCTGTTACACACAGCTGTCACCACCTAAGGGGCTTTAGTGAAGCAAAACGAAGTCAGAAGCTTTTATCTTGCATTGCAGCTGAATGCTGAAACACATTGTTGTCTCTTTGGGGTTTATGTTTCTTCCTTTGGAAACAGGATAAAAGACCACTTTTGTGTCCTTTTTTGCATTTACTGTCAAGGTCAGAATCAAAACTGCATTGCAAGAGTCGGTAGTATTTTTGGCTTTCTGATAATCTGTTTTGGGTTTTTTTATCTTTTTATGATTTTTCCAATCACAGAAAGAATGAAGAATGCAAAGATAGTATCATATACCTTCCTCCTACCTCCAGATAGTAAATGAAACCATTATTATGGAGTTAAATGAATAGTGCATGTGGCCTAAGAAGTCCTCAAAGCTTCAGCAGAAAGATTCACAAGAACTTTTCCTTCTAGCAGCAGAAACTCTTGAGTGATAGCTGCCAGTGAAAATCCACGTTTCTCTCTGGCTCAATATTTCACAGCTTTACCTAACCAATGAACGGAAGTTACTCCTGAACATGTTCAGTCAGTACTATGCTGCTGTTTAAAAAGTCACTTATCTGGCAAAATAGTGCATACCCTCCCACAATCTAAAAAGCAGTGCTAGGGAGCAGGTGTGCTGTGAACCCTTGCAAAAGCTTGGGGGGGAAATGCAATGCTTACTTCAGTTTTGACTTCATAGTAAAATGGGGCAAATAGCTGTACAGAAAGATGTTTATTTAAAAACATTGTATTTATTGGGCTCACTTCTTAAAGAGCGTCATTGAAGTTTCTGCTAACTGGAGTAATTCTCTGTGTGCTCAGAGTAAGTGATAACAGCTTGCATTTGTTCAGTTCTTTTCATGCCAGAAGACACTAGAGCATTTTACAAGCCATGGGCTGGAGCAGGCAGGGCACTTTGCCTCACAAGAAATCTTTTGCAGTCTCATGCAGATTGTGCTCCTGCTGTGATCCAGCACTCTTGTCGCCCCTGCTCTTGCTGGGCTTTCTGTGACACTGCTTTCCCAAGGTTATGAGAGCAAAGCAAAGCTGGGCAAAGCAAGCTGAAGGGCAGTGTTTCTCAGGCTCACATGCGCCTGAAAGTTAAGAGCAAACTCTTCCTGATAGTACGCCTTGATCCAGTATTTCTCCTCGTTGCATTGGGTGTATGGTTTTCAGGAATACCTTTGTGTGAGTGAGGACATAAGGTGCTATCCTTACTATTTGGATATAAAATATATCAGAGCATAGCCATATCTTCACAGTAGTGTAGAGCACAGAAAAGAAGACTACCAAATAGTTCTTAAGTTGCAGGGGAAGGTCAGAAAAGCTAAGTGGACTCTCCTCTCACTAGAGTGCACTTCAGACATTTGTTTTCAAGCTTAAAATCCACATGCATTAACTGTGTTCTCACTTTTCCACCAAGAAACTGAATTAGCCATCCTGGGGATAAAAGGAGAGCCCCAGGAAAACTGAGTGAAATGTGTACAGCACAAAAGGAGCCGCAGTTCCCTGTAACACCTCTTGCCAGAGAATAATTTTCACATATTGGGCATTCATACAGTCATATGGAAAACTAAAAGGAAACATCTGCTACTTGCCCATATGGTCTGCTTCCAGCCACTAACAGTCTGTAGAAAATAGTAAGAACCAGGTTTAATTACACTGCATGCAGACCTGAACCACATGAATACAAGCTTTTCTACTCTTTTCTAACACAATTGGTATGTCCAATGCTTTGTAAAGAGCGTGAAAATCAACACAACTGAATTTTTGGAGTGAAGAAAAAGCAGCTGAAAGCTTTACCATAGGCTAGATAAAAAACTGTTTCTGACATAACGCTGGGAAGATGGAGTTTGGCAATACTGACAATTAAGAATATATTAAAATAGATTCAGGGTAACAATTTGAAAGCATGTGCTGCATGTTTGGAGGAAATTAAGCAGTTTTTGTATTGTTTTTTTAAGTTAAAGCTGAGGAGAGGTTGACTGGGGGAAGAAGCAATCTAAAAGAACATAATTATGTCTTTATTTACATAGTTGTGTCTGTACTAACTCAATGTGGGTGGTGAGCAGTGCTGCCAGTGCTCACAGTTGCAGAACAGTAAGAACACAGTTGCCCCTTTCTGGGACCCCTACTTGGCAAACTGTAAATGCAATAGTTTTCTGTCACCTGTAGCCCACAATCAGTGGCACCAGATGAGAGCTGCCTGTTTGTGATGCGGTATGGAGATGGGCAAGTGGTTGGGAAGGCCGGGACTAGTATTGCTTTACATTGAGCAGAGTTCCTGTGCTATTTTTCTCTCCATTTCCAAGCAGTTCTTATGTGGTTTCTGTCTGTCCGACAGCTGACCTTTGGTAGTCCTTATGCCTCCAAAGCACAGGTTTTCAAATCCTCTTGCAATTTGTTGTTTGCCCATCAGTCACGCGATCCAGTCCTTAAGCTTGTCAGCACAGAGAAGATAAAAACAGTCTCCTTGCATTCAGGTTTCTTTAGCCCCACTGGGGTTTCAGCTACCTTCCAAGACCCCTGTTTTGACCAAGGCCCCGGGGCCTGCCCCTGCAGCCTGGGGGTCTGGGAGAACTGGATCGGATAGCTCTGGCCTCACGCTGGGTACTTGCCTGGAGAGCTGCAGCACTGGCAGAGGGGCTTGTGCTGGCACTCTTCTCACAACCTCCAGCAGTCTGGGATCACCCTTGCTGTGCATTAGTGGAGAGAACAGGCAGAGTTCATGAAACTGGGCACAGTTAGCTTTCAATGAGATACATAAGTCGCGCTTCTGACCCCTTTGCCTTTTACGATTACTTGCTTCATCCTGATATTTTTAAAACAGGTTTGTGAAGATAGATTGAAGAGGTGAGATTCAATGGTGGATTACATAGTTTTTTAGATGTTGTCCATATTTTATGGCCTCGTGTTTCCCCTCTTCCCTTCCAGTCATTCATAGGTGTGTTTGTCATCCTCAGTAAAACACAGAACGCTCAAGTTTTGAGGCCATGCAGGTAGACTGTTGCTTTTGTGCATATCATTGTGGATGAAAAGTGACTATCTCCTTTCTAATCTTACTGTTGTCAGACTAATGAGATATCTAGCTTACTAAACACAAAAAGGGAATCATTATCTTGAAAAATTTCAACTAACATTACACCAAAAAGCCAGACTCTTCTCCTTTCTTTGAGGCCTCTTTCCAGTGTGCTTTTGGGAAAGTTGCCTCTTTTCTGTAGCAGGAGCTCAACAACCATCTTCTGCTTGCTGAAGTGTGTTTAGGCTAAAATATATAAAACCAGTAAAGTATTCAGACATCTCACTAGTCAAATCAGAACTGACATTCTAATAGGAAAGAAATATTTTACAAGTTCAGGTAAAAATGTGCAGGATGCTAACAGCTCATGGTGCAGCTCATACTCACCATTGTTAAAACTGACAAATTGTGAGGTGATGCCTTCATTTCTAAATAACAAAAATTTAGAAATGTTCTTTCAGGAGAAGTTTTTCCATGTCAGTTTTTAACTTAAACATTGAGCTTAAACTTTTCTGATTAGGCAATAAATTTCTAATTGTTTGTAAAGAGATCTTAAAAGAAAAATGCGAATAGACCTTTAATTATGGTGGGTTTACCAGATCGCACTGTGCTAGCTGGCTGCTAAAGAGAATAGTGTTAGTGAAGGTAGATTAAAAATTGCACAAAAAAACCTTGAATAACTAAAAGGCTTTGGGCATCTTCAGTTCTACTAGATTGTACTCTGCAGAGGGAAGGATTTCAGTGAAATTGGTTTATCCTGTCTTTTTTTTATCTTCTTATTGTCAGACTGTACTAACAATCAGAATGAAAATTCATGTAATCTGGTTTGCTGTGTAAACATTGTGCATATGTTAATATGGTGATCAAATAACCTTCAAGCATCGTGAACATTTAAATAATATGAGCTAATACTGGAAGAATATAATCTACTGAAACATTGTAAAATATGTAATGTAACAGCTTTTCCTACAAGATATTTTCTACAATATGTATTTTCCAATTAATATGAAGAAATCTTGAAGTATCATTTCTCCAATTACTAAATGGCATGGCCAGTCTATTGCAATGCTTGTAATCACTTAATACAGGTGATTGGGTTTTATATTTACATTCTCATCACATCATTCTAGCTCCTTAGGCCAAAATTTTGACAGGGACAGTTCTAGGTTTTGGATTGAGGTGCAAGATTCTTTTGTGAAATACACAATTGGATTAGAGGTTCTTATCAGTTATCTTTTCACACTGCCTGTGGGTCAAATATGTTCATGCTGGAAGGGAAAAATGTGCAAGAAAAAAAGCATAATACTTAAAGACTAATGTGGAGCTAATCAGGACCTTCTCATGAATTTGCATGTAACCTCAGCTCAAATACAACAGAGACAGTAACAGTAGTAACATCCCTCAAACTTGGTTGAGCTTGTCAGCAGCTTGTCAATCAACACAACTTTAAGGAGCTACTGGGGTCTGTTCCAAAGTGTTGACAGAGCAACATCACTGGAGTATGTTGTATTTTTGTTGATGCCTAAGCTGTCAAACTCCAACAGTGTCCCACTATTCTAACTCACTCCCTCATGAAAAAAGAGCTCAAACTGTACCTTGGTGTTCAGCAGCTCTCCTGCTGAACCAGCCCCCAGAGGATGCCCATGAAAAAATGTCTCTTCTCCCTTCCAGATGAAGAGCCGTGCTGCCATTATTGAGGATGCCACAGCTGACTGTCTTCCTCAGTCTCCAGAAAAACATTCATTTTCAAACTGAACACAAAGCTGGTTCAGGGGAGAGTAAAGCTTATTAAATGCCCCAAGGAGAAAATTGGCATTTTGAGGGGTTTAACAGGGTTATGAAAGGACTCGTTCAAATTATACTTAACAGTAACCTCTCTGCCATGCAGCTGGGGCTTACCTTTGTGAGCTGTGTCAGCATGTTTGCTTCCATGTCAGCTTGGTCTTTTTATTTCCCCATCTCTTCAGGCACAATAGATTTGTCATAATGCCTAGAAGAGGCAGAAGGAAAGAGAAGATTCTGGTCATCTGGAACCCTTGTGATTCTCATCAGTAAAGCTATAAATCAGCCAGCCTGGCAATCTGAAGCAGCTTTTCTCAAGAGGCACTAATAACTTTAATCATTTTAGTGGGATTTTGAGGTATTGCAGCTGACTGCAAATATCTTTTCTTTTTCACTGTGCAAATACTAGATTTCATGCAATAAACTAGAGGAAGATTAATTTGTTTCTACTAATGTCAGAACAAATTCATAATTTGTTCTGAGTATGAAACTGTGAAATGAGGCAGCTGTCAGCATAACTTGCCCCCATCATTCCTCTGCCAGCAGCTCGTTGTAGTTTGGCATTTGCAGCTCTTTTGCCATTGTACATTAGTGTGAATTCTGCCAGCCTGTGTAAGGCCAAGCTATGAGTACTGTTCATTTGACCAGGAATAGGACACTTACGTTTTTGCCTTCAGAATCACTTCAGTGCAATGATTCCTAGAGGGCTGCTCTCTCTCCTGCTGCATCTCATACCTCTACAGCATGAGCATTGGCTGTGTCTCATTTGCATGCCCTCTGTGTTAAGCCTCTGCTTTGCCATGTCCCCTCAACAAAATTGTCTCCTTCCTGAGCCCCACTTCAAAATTTTATCTGGATATTAAGCTCAAACAGTGCTAAATCCTGTGCTCCAAACTGCAGATTCTTGCCTGTGATGAACAGGGATATGGTGCTGATAGCTCAAGTTTGGTACCCAGGTACGGATCCTGAAAAAGTGAGGGGTAAGAAAAGGAAGAATCAGTCCTTTCAGGACATAGGTGTGGTGAAGGGAGACAGAAAAGAAAAAGATAGTGATGTTGCTCTGTTTTTTCCTAAATCATCAGTCATGGAGATGAGACTCACTTGATTCAGATCTGACTTGAGTCTGGTCAATGAAGGGGGGAATTGAGTTCCCAGTGTTTGGTCTACTACAGCAGAGAAATCTATGGACTGATGATTAGGGCATGGATTCAGGTACATTCAAAGAAAGAAATTGTTCTGAGTTGTGTGTTTGTCACAAGAATCTCAAATGGTATGTAGGAATATATTCAAGTGCTGATACTGACATTCAAGGTAAGGAGAATGCATGGCTTCAGCCATGCCTTTCAGATTTTTAGTGCTTAAAGTAATCAGAAAAAAATTGACAAGGTTATGAACTTTCCAGAAGATCAGCTAAAGTAGTATGTTCATGATTTTAAACCTGGTTCCAAACATGTATAGAAAACGTAAGAGAAACAACATAACTAGAGAGGAAGGAATTAGCACAACATTTTCCCTCGGGTGTCTTTAGATCTGACATGCATTCTGTTCCTTGCTCTGCTAGAACTCGAATCTGGTCATACCTGCGTGTGCAGAAAGTTCCTGTAGCACTCGGTACAGTTCTCCACAGCACACCAATGGCTGCAGGCTGTGCACTGGAGTGTACCATCTTGATACAACATTTTAGTGTCAAATGGACACGAAGAAGCATGAAAAGAAAATGCTTTCCCAGGAGCTATTGGTGCGCTGAGCTTTGTGCAGTTCTCAGTAACGCTTTTGCTGGGGTCTGATCATGATCACCATATTGAGGCTGAGTAGGGCATTCTTCCAGGAAATACATTAAAAACTGTTAAACTCCTAAGCTAAGGGGCTGTTCAGTTTAAGTGACTGTTGAACCTTTATGTGAAAACAGTTGGATCCTAGCAAGAATGAGAGGCAAGATTTGATCCACTGATTTTTCCATACTGTTCTTGTCCTTCCTGCTTCTATATGTTAGCATTTAGATTTCTCTTGTTCTTTTGTCTTTTTTTTCCCAGGCCAGTTTTTTTTCCTGTTTTCTATCTGTTGTTTTCATTTGTTTATAACTTCTGCAAGTTCTTGTTGAATGAAGTGTTGCTCAGTTTTGCATTTGCTGGTGCTGATTGGCCTAGGACATTTCTGAAGAAACACTAACTTTTCCCATATATGACATACAGCAGTTCATGGCTTCCAAGCTAGAGTGTGGCTGTACGCTTACAGAAGAAAATTAGTATGTTCCTTTCCTTTAGCCAAGAGAGAGAGTGCATGTCTTCTGCTGATACAAATTAGTACAGCTGCATTGCCTTCAGGGAAGGGAAACTTCATGAAGGTCTGTCTGTTAAAGAAACTGTCATATTAACTAGTCTTACATGGACAAAGGCACCAAACACTTTTTCTCTTTACTATTCTTTCGTTTTTCCAATGTTTGTTTGTAGCTAGAAGGGAAGAACTCAGGGAGTTGTTCTCCATCAAATTCATCAGTCCTGTCCTCTACTGCTACAACATCCAAACACTTCCCTGAAATGTTCGTCAGAGACCAAAATGAAACATTAGGAGTGCAAGACTGTCTAGTAACAGATAACATTTGACTATAAAATGTGATAAATGTAGGACTGCTATGGCCTTGTTTTCATTCTGGTATTAAAAGCAGTTTTATTTGGCATCAAAATAAAAAGGTAGGGGCCAACCAGTTCAGTAAAGATCTGTTGTTAGACTGCAGAGAAGACAGTCCTGGAATGAGCTGCACTAAAACACACTTCTGATGAGCTCTGCTGTTGTGACGTTGTTGCTTGAATATGTTTTCCAGACAAAAGTTTAGGTTTATATAACCTGTGTAGTGCCCTAGGGAGGCACATTGATAACAGAGACAGAAAAAGCAAAAATCTGCAGATTTTTTAATTTAAAAGAAAATACTAAAGATGATTAGATTCTCTTTGTGGAGGGTAGAAATAGGTAAGAACTTACAAGACTCATTTCAGCCACCTATTGTGAAAGTCAAGGAAGTTTATTAAATCATGTAGTTACAAAAGCTAATTGAAAATAGATTAATTCTGAGAAGCTATAACTATTTAAATTAGCAAGCTGGAATCATCACCTGCTTATTTGGAGTTCAAGTTCAATGCTTATGCCTGGAGAATATTGAGTGCCATCCGGAACAAGAGTGTCCTTCCATTGTCAGAGCCTGGCTCTTAACCGATTTGCTCTACCGTAAAAAACCCCTGCTGTTTTATTTCCTCTGGTGTGTAGGTCACGCTAAATTGATCTGGCAGGCCAAAACAATGTTTTTAGTCTTGTTTCTATGTATGAAACAAAAAAAAGTGTGACACCGCAATTGTGTTGTCTTGCTGCAGCCTTTGCCATCAGCCAACCTGCTTCTGTCCCTCTTGTTGGCTACTGGATGGCAGTGTAAAGGTCTCCTCCTCTACGGGGGGTATGGTAGACTGGGAAACCCAAAGGCAGAAGACTGCAGAGCTTCTGTTGCAAACCTCCTGTGTGAGGTTGGTTGGAAGACTTCAAGGAAGGATGAATGGCACTTGAACATGTTCTAGCTGGTAAACCTTTGGTTGTCAGCTGTGTGTTTGCCTTGTGTTCCCCACACTGCCTGCTCACCAATCTTACCCTGTTTTAGTTAAGGACCTGTCAGTACTTCTCTCCTTAAGTCTTCTGTCTCTATTTACTGCCCACTGAACTGTGGAGGATCTTCCCTTACTTGCTAAGGATGTTCTAGACAAATGTTTTGGGTTTAAGTTTTCTATGATACTGTCTTTCAGCAGAAGCCTGCTCATATGTAACTCAGTATCTTCACTAGGTATAAAAGCTAATGTTTAAGGTTGATTTTACTAAAAGGGTTGAGAGCTCCACTCTTCCTTTGAGTGCATGCCTAGATGTACTCCTGGTGTTTGACCTACTTTTTGCAGTTTCCCTGCCAGCTGCTTGAATCTACTCACTTATGCAAACATAAACATTAATATTGGTGGTGTTTATTAAATGTGAACTTAACTTTAAGAATAACTAGTGAGGGGAAAATGGAATGTCACACCAGAGCACTGTCCCCTGGAGAGCATTCTGCAGAGGTGATACTCCACTGGACAATGTGACTGCATTCAAGATATGACCAATTTACCACATGTCCTGTCTGCTTTCAGTAGACCCACCTGATCAGTCTGCACTTTCACAGCTTATAAGCACTGTCAGGGATTGTTCGGATTCAATTCACCAGATATTTGTGAACAGAGAGGCACATGATTCCTTCAGGAAGGGCAGGTAAAAGTGGAACAACTCCTTCTCAGTCCTGGAGGGAATAGGGGGCAAGGAAGCTGACTTCTCTTATGAAGATACTTTAATGCTTATTTGCATCACAAATCATTTTCTTGTTTACCCTGACATATTTTGCAAAATTATCTCTATGGAAGAGAAGGACCTCATTCCACACATCTTTAATTTTGTTTCATTCTTAGTTTTGTGCTGAGATCTAAGCTGTATTAATCTGGGTAGCAGCAGTAGTGTATCTGGCTTAATTAGGGAACAGACTGTTTAGTCATTTAAGGATTGCTGTGCTGAATCAGACTGACTCCATATCTGTACAGATACTTGGGAAGGCCAGTGAGATGTTTGTGTAAAGCAGCACACACTCATTAGCACTAATTTTTATGTAGCCAGCTTGCCTAGATGTTTCTGCAGCTTCAATTTTTTGGGTCTTACTCATTTCAAAACTGCCCATAATTAATCTTTGAAGTCTGTGTGTAGTTACAGCTTTTGATTTTGATGGAGTTCTAGCACGAATTAAATTATTTTTTTCTTTCTTTTCTTCCTTTTTTAGCATCGTAGACAAAGAAGTGTCATTAATGGCAGAAATTGATAAAGTTAAAGAAGAAGCCAGTAAGTAAAATAAATACACAGGGAAATTTTTATATACTGTAGAAACAGTTGTTTTGTTTGGCAGAAAATTACACAATCCATAAATTTGATTAGCAGCATTCCATCATTTTTTACTCTATATGTATACAGTCAGGTAAGGCTTTGATGTTCCAGGATAGTTTCTATGAGGATTGTGCATCAGAATTTCAATATTATGAACTTAAGTTAAACCAAAAGGTGAGATGGAGTTAATTTAAATTATTTATTCCTTCTTCTTACCTCTCAGAGCTTTTTGACCACTCTTTTTTTTTTTTTTCCCCCGCATTTCTATGGTTATTCAATTACTTTGTTTCCATTTATCAATCACTGTTTTCTTGCTTACATTGCCTACATAAGTTAGAGTACTGGAATTAGGGAGTAGGGGAGTGGGTTATTATGTTGCCTTGC
Source organism: Acanthiza pusilla (assembly GCA_036630365.1). Classification (NCBI taxonomy): domain Eukaryota; kingdom Metazoa; phylum Chordata; class Aves; order Passeriformes; family Acanthizidae; genus Acanthiza; species Acanthiza pusilla. Next base: position 9,269,018 of record JAXCHO010000019.1, read on the forward strand.
ATAGCTTTAAGGGATAGTAATCAAGCTTATGAATTAGAATAATTTTTAAAAAATCAAAAAGCAGTTGTTTATGTCATTCTGTTTTCTTAATAATCTATGGGAGTTGATCTGGTCCCAGGCTTTCATGTTGTCCATTCTGATTTGGGGAGTGGTGGGGGAAAAGCCAGATGATCCATGTATTAGGATACCACAATATCTGTCGTATACTCCATCCCAGATACAGTATTTGTATTTACCCCCAGCAAATGCAGGGGGACGTGTTTCAATAGATAGTGCTAAGCAAGAAATTGAAGAGTAACCAAAGCATTGTTAGAATGACACTTTTCCTGGCAGATGAAAATGTTATTGCTATGAATGCGTACAATCCTTTTATAGATTTGTGAATTTAAGGTCCCTCCAAGCAGGGTCACAAATATATGTAACATTCTTGAATGCTTCATTTGCATTTAGAACTCACTTAGTTTACAAAAGTATATTAATAAAATTTTTGTTTAAAAAAGTACTCTTAAATTCTCTGCTGCTGCCTAAGTGTCTTGCAGTTGTATATGTGTGGAAACTAGAAGATATGAGATATGACAGCAAAGATTTGCATTAGTTTGTGTTTTGAACTTTATTTGCTAATTTTCTAGGAATAGCATGTAATAGAGGTAGATTTGAAGCTCTGTGTTATTCTAAGAAGGAGTTGAGGAGGGAGATGTATCAGCAGCTTTTTGGTTACCTGCAGATACCAGGTAGCCATAATCAGCTACAGTGCATGCACTCATTCCCAGGAAAACAAGTGGTAGAATTCCCACTGGTCAGCAGACACAGGTTTAAGCCCTAACTACATTAAAAAAACCACATTTTGGAAATCTACTGTCCAGGGCTGACGGCATTATAGGGCCCCTCCATTAATCTTTGCCAGTTATAGGAATTTTTGTAGAAAGTAAACCTAATTTCTATCTACCAGCATGCAAAGTGCTGCATTTGCTCATGGCATGTTCTGTTTCCCTGTTTTCCTGCCAGCTCCACGCCTGATAGCGTGGTCTGCTGTCTCTCAAGGCTGTTGTAGGCTGTGAAGTGCCTTCAGAAACTTAGGCAGAAAGTTGTTATAGGACTGCAACATGCTAACCAAGATTTACAATATTATTTATTATCATATCTCTTTGCTGCACTCAAGGACTGTTTTGCAGTCCTTGGGTAATCTTATTCTTACTGTCAACACTTGGAAAAATTCCAAATATGATAATTTCAGGGGTTTTTTTAAATGGGTATTTGGCTGGCTTCATATGGAAATAAATGCCAGTATGAGATGAGTTCACATGGTCTGGGCAGTCACTTCAGCAAAGAAGATGTTGATCTTGGGGAGGAACAATATTAGCATTACCTAGAATAAGCAGTAAAGCAGAACTATTGGACAAGGTAAGCAGCTGGTAAACTGTTCATTTAATCTGATAAAATTTTCATACTCTTGTAGACTGTATTCTACAAAGACTGAAATTAAAAGATCAGCTGGAGAGATAGATAGATACATACCTGTTCTTAGCATAAGTAATAATGTAGACAGATTTACCAGCAGGGCTAAAGTAACTGTAGCCACCCTCTGCCTTCCCTGCCCTGTGTGACACAAACAGTCGCACAGTTTGTTTGCTCCCACACAGCTGTACAGGTGCAGCTCTGTCTCCCTGTGCCTGCTGGACCATGTTGTACTCAGTGAAACATTGGAACAGGTTTCCCAGAGGGGGGGAGATGCCTCATCCCTGGAAGCATTCAAGATCACACTCTGAGCAACCTGATCTATTGAAGATGTCCCTGCTCATTTCAGGGGGGTTGGACTAGAGACCTTTAAGGGTTGCTTCCAGCCCAAACTGTTTATGATTCTATGACACTTTCAAAAGAAGGTGTTATCTGATTAAAAAAATGATAATGGGTTGAGAAACAAACTGTCTGTGAAATATCATTTATTCTCACCTTTAAAAATAGCATTAAAAAGTATAGGCTGGTTGTATGTCTTGTCTAGTGTGCTGTGGAAATTTGTGGCAAAAAGAAGGCAAAGAAGCCAGAATCTCCACAGCTGTAATGGAGTCTGTGTCCTTAGGATAGTTTACATCAAGTACCACTCCCCCCACTGTATGTGTAAGTTCAAGACAAAAGACTGTGGTTGTTACTATTTTACATTTAGATGTTGTTTCCTCTCTGCCCTAAGTACTGATCCCATCAGCCAGTTGATCAGTTGCTGCTTTTACACGGAGTCACCGTGTAGGTAATAGTTTGCATGTATTTTGTTTTCCACCAAAATTGTAATGTCATATTATCTTGTGTGTAAGTAGATCATTGCTTCATGGTTTATGATTAATGTTTTCTTATAAGAGTATAACTACTCATCCCATCCTTACATAGAATATACAAGACAGGCAGTAATGAATATTTAGTATTTTTTCCATAAAGACTGTTGGCCTTCGATGCTGCTTTGCTGTTGAAATGGCAAATGTGTGTATTCCGTATGTGAAAGCAAAATTGCGGTGCTAGTGATTTTAATGTAAACTGTATATGAACAGATTTTTTTCAAAGGAAGTGAAATTCCCCTGTGTAAGACAAATACAGCGTGTCTTCAGAAACAGGCTGGTGACTCAATGTAATGCTTCTTTCCATGTCTTAGCAGAAGGCTCCCTGTATTTTATGGTTCAGAATAAAGCACTGGAAAACTCAAAACGTGATGTCTTTGCCCCTGTTTGTCTGAATGTTGAAGGGCTGGTTTACCTTTTATTTTCTGATAGCTATCCCATTTTCAGATCTTTTTCAGAATCAGGCAGTTCAGTGAAATATGCTGATTGACTTAATCTGTGCAAGCAGGATATTGGAAGTCCTGTTAAAGGAAGGTTCCATGTGTTTAGCTCACATGTGATGTACCATATTAACGCCCAAAGACTAATAAATTACAGAGCAGTTTACCTTCCTAGCATTAATGACTGACTGTTGGTGTTTGGCAGTGGAAATCCTGACTGCTCGGCAGAAGAAAGCTGAGGAGCTGAAGAGACTGGCAGACCTAGCCAGTCAGATGGCTGAAGCACAACTGTCTGAACTCAGGGCTGAAATTAAGGTCAGGCATTCACTTCTGCTTGGGTATTTTAGCCATTTGCAGAAATGCCAAGAGAGTTGTCACATTAACATGCCCAAGCTGTTCATTCCTGCTATGGGCTGAGGGGCAACTAGCTTTCCATAGGGAAGTGTAGCTTCTTAAAGCACTGTAGCACCTCTGAGCAGTGTACAGATGCTATCAGAGAAGTGTAAGCTATCCCCTCCTAAATGTAGCAGTGGGCAGTTTTGCTGTTTGTGTATCACTTAGACTCAGCAAGTAAACCTGATAGCTTCAGGTTCAGTGATCAAACACATATTCTCCAATGAAATGACCCACTTCCCAAGTGTGGGAGTGATCCACCCATCACTGAGCTGAGACACTTGTAATTTGGTAAGGACGGGAAAATACTTGGTTCTGCACAGAAATCTTGTGTACAGGGCAGGGTCAAGAATTTGTTGAGCTTTAAAGTGAATTTAAGTATTGATTGGTTCTTTTACCATCCATGCAGTCTTTTGCTCAGAATGTAAATCACTGCTAACATGTCTATTTTTGCAGCACTTTGTGAGTGAACGGAAATACGACGAAGAGCTGGGCAGGTCTGCCCGATTTTCCTGTGATACAGAGCAGCTGAAGACCCAGATTCAGCTCTGTGGAGAAAGTAAGTGCTGATGATTCTTCTCACTGAGTTTCTCAGAACATACCTATTCAGCAAAGCTAACAGCACATGTGCTGCCTGTGGGTGTGTGTGCAGCAAGCCCAATATGAGCGGTGTCTCTGGATGCAGCAGGACTGCTAAACTCACACAGGTCAACTTTACAGTATGCAACATGTTAGACTCACTGTGCCTGTGCTGCACAGTCCATCTGCAGGTGCACAGTACCATCTTTGTCAGAGATTTCCAAGAATTACTCAGATCAGGTGGAGATTTCAGTCTAAACAGGATCCCCAACTGTAGGGAATACACAAATTCAGTAATTTATAAATAAATAGTGAATCGGAAGTGTCTCGGTGTGAGCATAATGTAATGAGACCAATTCAGGTCTCTCCTGCTACGAAGTAATTCCCCAGCTTTATAACAGTATTCACTGGGTTTGTCGGGAGCCATATGGAGTCCCAAATCATAGAATCATTAAGGTTGGAAAAGACTTCTAAGATCACTAAGTCCAACTGCCAACCACCATGTTCACCATTAAGCCATGCCCTCAAGTGCCACATGTTTTTGGAACACTTCACTGGGTAGCCTGTTCCAATTGTCGACAACTCTTTCCATAACAAAATTTTTCCTAACAGCCAGTTTAAACCTCCCTTGGTGCAAACTATTTCCTCTCATCTTGTTCCTTATAACCTGTGAGAAGGGACTGATCCCACCTTGCTACAACCTCCTATGAGGTACTTGTAGAGAGCAATAAGGTCTCCCTTCAGCCTCTTTTACTCCAGGCTCCTGTTCCCAAATCATCTGCCCTTCTGCTTGGAAATTCAGGTTCATATTTTTTGCTTCCAGCATCATATCCCTGTTGCAAAATAAGAGCCTATTTCTCATCTTTGTAATGCTTTTTTTCCCCCTAAAAAAAGTAAATTATTTAAGGCTTTGCCCAGTATGTTACCATACCCTGTGGTATTCCATTCAGGAGAAAACTGGTAAAGCAGTACTGAACTAGTGCATCTTGGTGGAAGGAAAATAATAAATGTTTTCAAGTAGTTCCTAAAAATAGAAAACAGAGAAAATACTACACAGTCTGCCAATACAAGCTTCTGACTGCACAGCTAGAGAACTGACTGCTTGGAGGCATAACCAGTTTAACTCATTAGACCATAAGAATTGCTTTTGCAGAACACTTTGAAGGTCCACCTGACCGCATATCCTGTCTCTCAATGAAATCAACCAAGAATGTTTCAGAGGAAGACATAAACTTCCCAGTAATACATCTAATTGTTTACAGTCACCTCATAGACCCTATCTAATACCCTGAAGCATAAGAGACTGAAAATTCCATAAAGATTACCTTGATTAGTAATACCACAGCTGCTATTGATACAACCATAGACTATCTTTTTTTAAATCATTGAACTACTTTCCTAAATAACTTCCAGCTGCAGTTAATTCTGCAAGTTAATTATTTATACCTCATTTCAGTAAAGCATTACATAAGCACAGTTTGATGCAGGCCTGTTTAAATCAGGTCAATGAAGTCAAAAGAGCAGCTATTAGCAGGGGAGCAGTGTCATCCTAGAAATGACTGATAGTGCACTGACTGTCTGAAGAACTTTGCTTGTGCCTGCCCTTGACCTTAGATGAGCAACTGATGATGATGGGTGTCTTTGACAAGAGCTTTTCTGTGCAAAAGCTGTTTCTCTTAGCATCATCTCTCAGTGAGGCCCATACCCTGCTAGGAGCTGCAAATACCCCTCAAACAGAGATTATATGAGGCCTATAGCTAAGAACAGACACTGTTGAGGACTTTAACAAAAGCAATAAAAAGATTGTAGACAGCATATACTCAAAGGACAGAAAGAAACAGAAATAATTGGATTGACATAGAATGCCCAGTGGAGGATTGTATCCTTTCTTTGTACATCTTTTTTTGTTAAAAATACATTTTTATGACAAGCATGAGTTTTTATATGGGCTTCCATGTGCAGCAGTCTGTTTTAGACAGGAGAAAATTAATAGAATTCAAGGATAGTTTGCCTCACTGAACTCGGGAGAGAAAATTCAGTTCATTGTGCACATCACTGCATTGTTTTTCTGAAGAGGACACCTAGTGGGAGAAGTAGCTGATGCTGGCGTAAGTAGGATCCTCAGAAAACCTAACAGATGATGCTTAGTTACTAAAATGATTTCTTATTTTCTTTCTCTGTACTAGAAGTGAAAGAATAGAAGTACTTCTTAGATAAAAACAAGAGGTGTCTCTCTGGAGTGAGCCTCAAATTTTTCATCTGTACCAGAAGGAAACAGAAAAATCAGGACAGCAAATTAAGATCAAGAATTTTATTAGCCTCAGAATCTTCTTCAAGACTGCCTGGGGGCCATTTTGCGGGAGCAGCTTGAAGAAATGCAGAGAGGAATCAAGGATATTTTTGGTGCATTTCATATCCAGACATGGTAGTGCTTAATAAATTAGCCAATCTCAAAATACTAAGAAGTAGTGTTTCCTGATGGTGCAGACTGCTGTGGTCTGCATGAAGTGGATTAGTGCACTGCATTCAGTTCCAGTGTTTATAGATATCCATGATACAGAAGGACCTTTTTTACCCATCTCCTTCAGAGAGGAGTAAGTAAAGTTCTCTTGGATGCCAAAAGCCTGGACTTTTGCCAGGCTCCTTCCAGTTTTACTGCAGTGCCACCACATTGGCTGTTTAATCTCTAGAAGTGCTTCATGGTGAGGCAGATTTACAGGTGCAAAACACTACGGCCTGACTTCAACAGCTTAAGTTAGCTTACTTCATTATTTAAAGTGAGACTGGAACAATGCTTCCAAAATTAACTGTAAGCAGGGTAAGAATACAGCCTTATGTTTAGATGTTGATCATTTAACTGATAAAATAATCCATTTTTTTACAGTTTCTCACCCAAAGAACAACTATTCCTCAAGACCACCATGTAGTTTAGTGCTATCTTCAATGACCTCGCATGCAACAACTGGCAAGCAAAATATGCACACCCGAAAGTCCTCCACTAATGTCAAGAACTCTGATAATAAAACAGCTGGCAGTAAAGTACAAAGTCATCTTTCTTCCAGTCCTACAGAACCTTCTTCTCAAGGAGTCCCAACAAATAAGCAGGTAAGACGTCAATCCGTCGAGAACTGAACTAAATTACTTCAAAACTTTCAGAAAAATATGTAGCATTGAAAGTTTTTAATACAAAATCAAATACTGGTTTAATAATTTTGAAGATATATAAACATATATTTTCCTGCTTCATTTTCAAGTCAGTGTGAACATACAAAGCAGAAATACCATACGAGTAAAGACAGCTGTCTGTTTTAGAAGTGACTAAAGGCAGTAACAGAGTGAAAAAGAAAAACCCTGTATTATAGCTAAGTGCTATGATGGAGAAACATTTAGTCCTTTACAAATGGTCAATTAATGTGCTGTTGAAGCACAATTATTAGATACACTTTGAAAACAGAATCCTGCCAGGTTTAAAAGCATATTATTTCAGAAGCCCTATAATACAAGTTATAGTATTATGCTATATTAGTAGCATTATCTTATATATATATATGATACCTGTATGAATTACATGTTGTTATAATAGCACCTTAGAATGTCCCTGTACTATTTTTCTTACATAAAGCTGCCACTGAGGTTGGTCTGTATTTTGTCCCAGTAGGGATTTTAGGCTCAAGTAGATGCCTGAAGGGAAATGTAAGAGTGTTGCCTAATGTCAGTGCATGTGTATGGAATCAACTGTCCTGTCAGGCATGCAAATAAAAGTAATTCAGCCACTTCCCACTAAGGATTAAAGCATCCTCTGAGCAAAGTATCACAATGGACATGTCTTCCACAATGAGTATTCTTCACTTGACTTTCATTTACATGTGAGTGTTTGTTCTTCCTGCAGTCATACTGTAGTACTTGCACAGCACTTTACTAGGAAAGCAGTATTCGTGATTTTAGAAAAAATCAGTCAGTATCAAGTTCTTCAGTACTTCTTAACTGCTCAGAGAATCAGAGTGTATCCTGAGTCAAAACAGATACACAAAGAGCATCAACTCCCACTCCTGGCCTTGTACAGGACACCCCAAGAGCCCCACCATGTGCCTGAGAGCATTGTCCAAACACTTCTTGAGCTCTGTCAGGGTTGATGCTGTGACCACTTCTCTGGGGCACCTGTCACAGTGCCCAACCACCCTCTGGGTGAAGAACCTTGTTCTAATATCCAACCTAAACCTCTCCTGACACAACTTCAGGCCATTCCCTCATGTCCTGTCTCTGGTCACCACAGAGAAGAGATCAGTGTCTGCCCCTGCTCTTCCCCTCCCAGGGAAGTTGTAACTGCAGTGAAGCCTCCCCTCAGTCTCCTCCAGGCTGAACAGTCCATGTGACCTCAGTCACTCCTCATACGCCTTCCTCTCCAGGCCCTGCACCATCCTCGTTGCCCTCCTTTGAACACTCTAATAATTTAGAGTCTTTCTTATATTGTGGCACTCAAAACTGCCCCCAGCACTTGAGGTGAGGCTGCCCCAGTGCAGAGCAGAGCAGGACAATCCCCTCCCTTGCCCGGCTGGCGATGCTGTGTCTGATGCCCCCCAGAACACGACTGGCCTTCCTGGCTGCCAGGGCACTGCTGACTCATATTTAACTTCTATTGACCAGAACCTGCAGATCCCCTTCCTCAACAACTGCTGTTGAGATGTCTAGAATTTCATCCCCTTTTCTCTATTCTCTTGAATCATGGCAGATTTTAATTCGGCATCGGAGGTGAACCTGCCATTTGTATCTCCAGGCTACCAAGATGTAGTATGGTACTCATGGGCTTCATTATTATAAAGAGACACTGGAAACAATCAAAACTTTTTAGTGTTTTCCCTCTCCTAGTAACGCTGTTAGTTTTGATTGCTGTGTTTCTTGGCCTGTTGGAAGGGCTCAGATAACCTAACAGTTATCCAATTTCTTTCTGGGTAGAATGGGCCTTCTAGCCAGAGACGAAGATTCAACCCACAGCACCAAAACACGCGGCTCAATGGATCTCATAAGTCACAAGGTGCCAGTAATGAAGCAGATCAAAATACAAAGAGTGGTTCCAGGTCTGAGCACAGAAGACAGCAGCATAACAGCTTTCGATCTAAAAATAAAGGAGCTATGAAAAATCAAGAGCAGTCTACAACTGCAAGGACCACAGAGAATCCTACACATTCGGAGAAGAGCCGACGGAAGCATCACACACCGGACACCGCAGAGCACAGGCCTTTCCAAGGCAGTGTTGGCAGGGTGTCACAATGCAATTTATGTCCTGCAAGGATGGAGGTCTCTGCTGATGCCACTGTTCTTTCAGTGCCAGCTGTGACTTTGGTGGCTTAAAATGTCACAGTGATGGCAGGCAGAGAAATTGAATCTCTTCATTTTAGTTTCTTGCTCGAAATGCTTGTTGGTGAAGAAAATAAGTCAGAACATAGTCTTTTAAAACTTCTGCTGCTTAAAACTTGTTGGTATCTTTATTACTTACTAATTATCAAAATTAAATCATACTTTCAAAGCTTTCCCCAATATGTTCACATTTATTTTGTCATGACTGTACGAAATCTTACCAAAGCAGCATTTACTTCTTAGAAAAATGAAATCTAGATTGGAAAGATAAATTGATAATTAAATTCATAATAGCAAAAGCCTGTTGTAGATGCGTGGTTATACCAGTCAACATTATTATTTCATAGAACAGCCTGTATTAGAAGGATCCCAGGAAGTCTGTATGCTGTGGTCTGCAATGAAATCAAATAATCTTGTAGAATTTTTCAGCAAATCTCTATACACCTCTTTTTTTCTGTGCGTGTGTACACGTACATGCATGCACACTGTATACACTGAGAGTATTGTTCTATACAAGAGAAGTTGAAAAAGCAGTTCATTTGATTTTATCTTATTATTCCATAATCTGAGATCTTTAAATTCAAGTATAAATTGTATTAAATGTATTACATACTGGTATTTTTCATGGACAAACTATTTTTATGAGGCTGAGGAAATACGCTCATTTAAGTTTGGAATGTATATAGTAATGGCTATTCAGATGCACAGCCCTGTTCTCCATCCTTATCAGCCACTTTTCTATGACTAGTTGGATTTATTTTTTGCATATGAAAAGTTGCAGGTCTTCTAGACTTGAATTCAAATTATTTTTCTATATTTTTGCGGTAGGAACCATCTGTCCATAACAAGAGCTATGACTAATAAATTACTTAGTCTTTATGTTCTGAGTCTGTATTTCAGAAAACCTGTTTCTTCCGAATAATTAAAATCTTCTTTCTAAAATACTCTGGTGTTTGCTGCTTTGCAGTGCCTAACTTCGTGCTTTTACTCAAATTGTATTTGCTTAGTTGAACTGGTAGCAGTGGGAGGCTTTCAGCTGCGTTTGGACTGGACTAGGCTTTTGCTTGTAGCTTTATTCTAATGCCACTGCACAAAACAACCTTGCCATGAGAGCCACCTCCACCCTGAACACATTTTAAAGTAAGTTACTGTTTGTCATAGTAAGGTGTCAGAATCCAGAGCTGGTATCAGGTGACCTATTGGTGTGTCAGAATCAGAAAGGCATAAAAGATCAGTAAGACAAACCTCTCATCGAGGTCAGTAAGAGCAGGAGGACACGTGAGTATCTTTAAAAGTTTACACCTAGGTGATTGTTTGCTATTGCTTTTTACCAATTTCCTCTGCCTAATTTCTGTTTGCTGACTGCAAACAGTACACAGCCTTCCTTAGTATGACTGGATTACTATTCCTCTGGGGCCCTTGAAAAATAATCTCCAAGGGAAGAGCAAGGTCCATTCCTTAATTTTTATTTCTCTTGATATATGTATGCAGTGTCCTATGTGTGAATATTGGTAAAACCTGATTTAAAAAGGCAAGTAACTCATCTTCATCTGGAGGAGTGGTGAAAGAAAAATAAATGTGTAGAAAGACACAGGCTTTCTTAGCATTGCAGGCACTATTTTCCTAGTTAATTACCTATTACACTTTTAAGCTGGACGTTTTGGAATAGATGGAACTGAAACTCCAGAATCTCTGTTGTGCATACCCATCAAGCAGCTTTTCAAAATTTATCTGCTGCCTTACAGTTTCACCATAACCACACTCTAAGAGATGTAATTACAAATTCCATGCAGATATTATACAGGAATTTCTTATATTATCCATATGTAAGTTATGAAATGTGTCTCCTCTTGTAATCCTTCTTAAAGAAAGAAAATCTAACGTATCTCTAATGGCATTTATTTCCTTCCTTATAGCTTCTGCACTTGACTGTTGATTATTGCATTATTTAAAGTTACTTTATTTTGTAAGTCGGTTTCTCACAAGCAGCCTACTGTAGATAAATAAATAAAATCTGTAACATAAGTCATAATTCAGCACAACAGGACCACCTTGTGCTCTTCAGTACCAGCCAAGCTGTGATGTACTGCAGACTCGGTATGTGACAGATCCAGGACTAACAGGTGAGAGATGGCATTTCTCTTTTCTCTTGTGATGCAAAGACATCTTCTTTGTTAAAGAGCTGTGCATGGGTTTGGTTAGGCTGAGGAGTGGGCTGGTTGTGGGAATGCTGCAGTTTTAGCACACCAGGTTTTCTCTAGTGTCTGTGCTGGTTTGGGAAGTTTATTCCAATACACATTTTAACCATATTATGTGGCTGTGCTCTGAAACTGTGTCAGAATGGTGAATCTTCCTCTTTCATTTCAGGTGTCTCTATGTGCTTGGAATTATATCTGCCAGTTTCTAGGAGTGTTTTACTGTTCATGGTAGTTACAAGTAGCCAAATGCTCTTGGGCCCATCTTCAACAGAACTCTTTTTATCTTCTCTTTACAGAGACAACTACATGCAATTCACCTTTTTGATGTAAGGGACTTGGGGCAGTGAGGGAATTTATGGCAGGACAAGGCTTCCCTTCCGGGCCAGTCCTCCTTTATAAGAAGTGTCCTCAATTAGCAAAGCAAATACAGTTGTTGGCATCACTCAAACACAAATGTGGAATTCCCACTGCACTTTGTGCTCTTCCGAAAGTGGAAACACACCTTAAAGGGCAGTATGTTAAAGCAGGTTGAATCTGTTTTATCTTTTCTGTAGGATTAAATTTAGAGTAAGGACAGGACCCAGCAAAATAAAGATCCAAATACACAGTTGAAGAACTAAAATGAGAAGGTAACTTAAAACAAGTCAAGCTTTTTGGAAAACTTAAATTAGTTAGCCAAGTTTGGGAAGAAAAAAAGATAAAAACCCCAACACTTAATGTGCTTCAAAGTGTCACCTTGAAAGAAAAACTGATGATTCTGGAATTGGAGTAACTTGCCGAACATGATCTTTCCTGAACATGATCTCTGCTGTAATTATTTATAATTTCACAAAGATTTAAAGTAAACCATTGTCACATCACTTGACAGTGCATCTAGTTCCAGTCACCATGAAGGTTAATGCTAACCATCTGTCATAAAACTCTTCAATATCACTCTTACCAGTTAATAGAAATTGAACAAGATTCTGTGATATAAAAAACATGCTGGAAGTGCCTACTTTGATAAGTTAAAAGGCCATGTTTGCACCCCATCCAATTAAAAATAAATAAATAAAATCAAGTCCTTCTTTCTTTACATCTTCACCATGGCCACTTTCTCATTCCTTCTACTGAAATTCAAAGGGGTTGTTTTTTATTCTTTTAACCACAAACTAGTGTGTCCAGGAGAAAGAGAAGACTCATAAATGCCGCTGTAATGCAAAAGCCACAAATGTTACTCCAAAAATACTGTGCTACCACAATAATTAGGTAAACACTGAGGTAGTACAAACTTATGAAGTCCTGTAGGCTTATTCTCAAAGCTTTTTCTTGTGTGTCTTTTCACATCTAAATCATATTCTGTGATTGTGCTTATAGAAGCTTTCTAAATTAAAAAGTTGAAAGAAATCTGCTTTAGAAAGCATAGTAAAAAGATTTTAAGGTGCATGGTAAAGTGCTCAGCTGTTGAATAAATACTGAAGTATTACTATCTATTTTTTTTTTACTCTTACTATTAGTGAACTTACACAGAACGTAAGTATTAAAAACTGCTTTTCAGTCAGATTATTATAAAAAACAAATTTCACAAACTTAGTCTCAGTGATGAACTGCATGTCAAAGAATAGTAGATTATATTATGTTAGTATCTTTCCATAATTTCCGCTTTGTCCTTTGTTCATTGAAACTTTTTTTGTTGAGATAGGAAGAGCCTTGGGATTGTTGTAGGTTTATTTTCAAAGAAAAAACACTAGCTTAAATACTCTAAAGGTCAGCTGGTCTTCCATATACACACCACTAGCAGAAAATAGCTCTACACCTTCATAGTGACTACTGTTCATGGCAAAGTGTCTCCTTAAAAATATGTTAGTACATGAAAAATTGGGGATTTTTACTTGCGCAAATTATGTTTCAAGTCCTTATGGTTGAGAGAAAAGCCTGAAAATGTGATGGCTTTAAATGACCTGGCAAATAAAACATTTAAAGAACCCTTCTGTAATTCTAATAGTCTCAGGAATTTTAAGAACTTGCATTTTGGCAATGTTCTCAGTGTTTGGAGACAGCTTTATTTACTGTGCTGGAGAAGCAAAAACTGTCATAAAAACAGGGGAAAAAAAAAAAAAAACAAAAAAAAAACCAAAAAAAAACAACCAGCACCAGCAACTCTAAGAAAGGGTACAAAACAAAGCCTGGTTTTGTTCACTGATTTAAACAACTAAAAGGGCTCTTGAAAATCAGTGATCCAAACTTGCCTTTCCTCTGCTGATAGAACATACAGCAGCTCTTTGTTTCAGTATCATTAGTCAACATTTGCCTTGGTACAAGAATGTCTCCTCCAGCCTGCACAGGAGAAGGAGAGAGACTTTTCCTTCAAACCATGGCACTCCAACCTCAACTTCTGTGTTTGCTGCACTCAAGTTGAGGTTGTCCCCTGCTGATTTGAAAGGGTCTGCAGAAGTACACAGAAGGCCAGCTGTGACTTGGGCCTGGCAGCCTCAGCACAGGCAGCCCCCAGTGGCATGACACAATTTTCTCACTGGGTACAAGCAAAGATGATCCCTTTCATTGCTGCTAATAACAAAAATGGTGATTTACCCTTAACAAAAGTGCCAGTAAATGCATTCAACTTCTGGTGTCTCCAAGGTACTCATTATGTTGCATGCTTGTGGCAAACTTGTATCTAATAAAAGCTAGTTATTTTTTTTCTATTTTTCCCCCACTTTAAAGGTACAAATTGAGGTCCACTGTAGTTAATGTTAACTGTAGTTAAAATTGATAAAGAGGTCTTCTTTCATGCTGTGCAAGTACTCACTTTAAGGTACAGCCCAACAGAAGTACAAATGGGCATTACTGGAATGTTAAACTGCACATGCTCTGTGTTTGAGCAATTCTTTTCTTTCTCCCTTCCCCATATCTAAAAAATACCTAGAAATAGAGCAGAAAACACACTTTAGTGCTCACTTAAAACAATTTCCTTCTGTGCTTTTCATTATTTTTTTAATCACAATTTTCTACCTAATCTTTGAATAAAGGATCATGTGAGATGATCCCTGGCCAGATGATGCAGAGCTGTCCGGTCTATCCAATTGAGTCAAACATTATCCACCCACTTTGTCATTCTTAAGTGTAGTATTTTCTGCTGATACAGCTGGTTCTTTCTTCGTTACTACTGTAGAAGTAGTAGGAATTTCAACAGCAGTGCTGTCCTGTTCATTTGTTTTACTGGATACAGAAGAAGGTGGCTGAGATGGTGTCACAAGAAAAAGGGGAGTTCTTTTCAGCTTCACTACACGGTTGTTCACAGGTTTCTTACTCCCTGCAACCTGGAATGTCATTTGGCTCAGTGTCCCATTGCCAGCACTCTGCCTTCCACAGGGAGCCTGGGAATGGCTGTGCACTGATGTGCATGTTGTGCATGTGGTTTCAGAAGCTTCTTTGTGCAGCCTCAAAATTTCACTATGAGGTCGTTTAAGAATTGCTGCAGAACGCAGAGCATCGCAAGCAGCTACCTTTAATGAAGCTGAATTCTTGACTTTTATGTGGGTACTTGTAGAGGGACCTGACAATCTAATTGGCTTGGGACCCACTTTACATGGTAAACAGCCTTCCTCTTCAGTATTGTCGATTAATCGTCTGTAAAACAAAGAACTTCCATTAAAAAAATGAACTGTATACACAAATCAGTTTTATAATAACATTATTACAAAATAAACCATCTGCAACAGCCATCCACTAATAGGTTTAAATTATACTGCAACAAGCATAAATTATGGCTCCCAACAGTTCATCATTACAATCAGGGTTGCCTTTCTACGAATAGAACCATCAATCTCTTCTGCCTCTGTAAGATGACACATAAAAACTGTAGCAGCAAAGTGGCTTTAGGCTGGCTCAGGTAACTGTACAGCGGCGTCTGCAAAAGGCTGCTTTTGGTAATGTATTAAGAATGGAGGTGTAATCAAAAGTATCACCATAAAACTGCAGAGAGAAAGTTCTAGAAATTCCTTCTAAAAAGAAGACATCTCATATGTGAAAATCAGTTAACCTTTTAAAGTTTTAACTTACATTTATGGTTTAGAAGTCCATTTTACTAATACTGCTCTCTAGTTTTTGAAGTTCTTGCCAGGCTGCTGAGAAATCTCAGCAGCCTAAAAAAAAGTAATTTGTTTCTAGCGAGTTCAATTGTGGAATTAAGCTCTCTAAAGACATTTTATAAAAATGTAAATTAAAAAAACAGAAAGCTCAACATACACAGCTATTTAAGGAACCTGAAATTATAGGGGGGGAAAAAAAAAAGACTGCACTGTATTTGTGCTTAATTTTAAGCAACCTATGCAAATCAGCATACCTGTTGTAAACTGGAGGCATACGGTGCAAACTGCATCTCAGGGGGCGTTCTTCCGGAGTCCAGCATTCAATCAGCTCCTGAGGCACTCTCCAGTAGCTGACACCTGCATTTCAAAGCAGCATTGTTTTGATGAGCTGGGAGAACATGGCCAAAATCATGCATGTTTACACCTGACAAAAGAAATGGATACATGTATTTCATTATGCAGAATTTCAGCTCTGAACCTGCTGACATGAGCATTGCTTACAAGCCAGCGTGCTGCTTCATTCATGTCAATGCGTGTCCCCTCTCTGGAACATCCTGTAAAACTCCTTCTTCACCCCAAACAGCTGCTAATATTTTACATTACAAATGAAAGTTTGCACGGAGTTTTTATTATAAATTGGCAAATATTTTTCTTATTTTTATGTTAAAAAGTACTAATACTGAAATAAAAAATTGTTACTCTACCTCTCCCTTCCCAGGCATCAAAAGCATCCATCATCTTTTTCAGCTCAGCTGCTGAGTAATAGCTCCAGATGTACTGGATGTTGTTCCCAGCTTCTCTAGAAATATTGTTTTAAAGGTAACAGTTATCTGATTAGTTAGCTAAGTCCTTAAAAATGTACCACTGGTAAAATATATAATTCTTTTTACTAAATCCTAATTATAAGGACTTAGCAGTAAATGTTTTAAAATGCAGAAAGGAAAATGTTACTCTGATTTTGTTTTTATTCAAATAAGAGGTTCTAATCCTCTTCTGAATGCCTATTGCTAAAAATGGATATTCATGAAAGAATAGATGTTCATAGAAGAATAATTGCAGAATTAATTATGTAAAACCTATTTTTCTAGAATACACAGTAGGAGAACCTGATATATTGTTTCCAAATTCTCTTGGAATAAATATTAATGTTCCCAGCCTATATTTAGGAAGATATGCATCCTAATTATAAAGATGATGAAGTATCAAGAGCTCTGTCTTAAGCAAAAGATGCACAGTGAAGTACAATTCCGACACTGCACTGTGGGACAAAGAGAAAGACCAACTGCTTCCAGTTGTAAGTACAGGTTTACCAATAACTTCCAATTACTGCCATGTAAATACATTAATAGCGTAGAACACTATTAAGAATTAAAACAATTTCCTTTCATCTTTGGTTCTCAGTGTTCAGTTGTCTTAGACGACTGCAAAAAAGAATTGCATGAATTACAACCAACTTTTCAAATATTTCTGAGGTTTTTCTGCATGGGAATTTATTCACTGTCTTTAATGTAAATAGTAGAAAGTAATTTTTAATTGTTGAGACATTTTAAAAATAGTAAGTCAAACAGAATTAAGAACTTAGAGCAACTGCATGCTAACCACCTTGTATGAACTCTCTCAAATTCTTGCCCTCCATGCTTAGCTTTTATCTTGTTCATTTGTTTAATGTGGCCATTCTATTAGCCAGCTGCTTTGGGAGCTGGAAAGATTTCTTCACAGATTTATAGTACAATAATGCTACATTATGCTACATATGATAAGATTCAGGCATAATTATAATACGAATTTTTTCTCACTTTGTAGTGCTTTCCTGAGTTTGACAGTCACCTTACCTTTTGTACATGCTTTGACTATGAATTTTCATTCCTAGTGCCTTACTAATTGCATCAGTCCCATCAGCTCTTGTGGCATACACACCAAGAATTTTACTTTCACAGCTTGCTCCAGAAGTGTTGAGGTAGTGCAGGACCCAAACTGTAGGCTTGGTACAAACTAAATGGTAAGAATCACAGAAATCCAACAAAGCCTGGAAAAAACATAGAACATATAGAATGTTAATAAGAACACAGTATTTTTAGTTGAACAAGCTTTTCTTACCTAGCAGTGAGCTCTTTTAAGTAGATCAAGGATGTAGTTCTTCTAGAACAATGTCTGCAGTTATTTCTTACCTGATGTTACCAGAGAATGTTGTGAAACTAAGTGGTTCACAGAAAGGCAAGAGAAATAATTAGAGCATGGCAGCTCCTTAATATGCAGAGAAACTGAAAGGCCTGGAAATGTTTTATGCATTTCAAAAGTAAATGAGTAAGGGAGAATGTGAAATACAGGGAAAAATAACTTGCTAAGAGAACACAGATGACTGTCAGGAATAACACAACCAGACCTGGCAATATGAGTTAATTTCCTACCTGTTAATAAGAATTAGCTTTTAAGTTAAAATACTCTAATACCTTAGGATTTTAAATAATACACTAATTTTCTTTTCTCCTTTCTCATTCTAAAAAAAGTCAACGTACATTTTGCCTTATGAGTTTTAGGATGAATTTGTAAAACTGGGAAAAAAAAACCCAACCCAAACACCTTGATGGGATCTACTTTCAAGTAAAATTTGGAGCCAAATAGGAAACTAAATGTCCTTCCTACTACACAAGTTCTACAGCAGACTTGCATGTACAACACTCACATTTAAACTGTTGCTGTATTGCACTGATGGTGCAAAAATCTGATGTCCTTAACTATACTGAGAGCATTATCAACTCTACGATTGCTCAACCTAAAAATCTGAATTTACTGATTTCGTGTGGTTACTAAGAAATGCCAACTTGGACATTCTATAGCTTTAGTGTTAGGTGCTAATGAATGGCATGGGTTAGAGAGTTCAGCATCAAAAATGTTAAGAAATGTCAAGACCTTTTTAAGCTCTATATTGGACCTTGAAGAATATGTCTCCATTTCATTGGCTAAATGATCAGACAGGCTGTCTGGATAAGGGATTCCAAAATAATCTGCTTCCTCCTGCAGTGCAGTTCAAACTTGTTCATCTCCAGGAATCTGAAATTCTCCATGAAGATAATCCAAAAGGCATTTAAAGAGGTTTCCATCTTGATCAATTAGACATGCTCCTGAAAACATACAATTATTTAAAATACTGTTTCCAGCAAGTGAAGACAAACGTGTCACGTTGTACTAAATCATCAAGTAGAGCCTTTTGTACAAAACTGTACTGGTTTTACTTAGGAGAAGTACATATACTGTCTCTACTCTTCTAAAATTGTATTTTGTTTCCCTGGAATATTTGTTAATTGAAGATAAAATTCTTAGTGCAGTAAAAATTTCTTTGGAATTTCAGAGAAACCATTGATCTGCATAGGACCATGGCAACATACAACCTCAGCTGTGCTGCATTCTTCTTAAAATGCTAAAATCTAATTTCTAGATGTATTTCTAATTCTAACTGGAGGTGCATCTTTACTCACTATTGAAGGTATCTTTTCAGTTTTGCTTCTACACCATTTAAAAGCGTTAAAATTAGCATCAGTTCTAGTACACATCCAGTCAAACCTTCCCTGAATATTGCTCAAGTTCTGCTGTATTTGTTTCTTTTTCTCTCCTTTACCTGAAGGGCTCAAGGACCCTAAGAAAACCAACCAAACCATACGGGCTGTACAACAGGCTGTTCACTGCAACTGTGAAAGATGGTAGCAATGTCCTGCCCATAAAAATGTTAAACATTTTGGGTATTTTAAATGGTCTAATGCGTGCAACAAGGAATTACTATTCTTCATCCATCATGTCTTTTAACTGGACATACTTTGGCAGGATTTCTAAATCACAAGTGTGACATTTGACCCATTAATAGTTTTATTCGAACTTTTATATCAAGCCATGGTGGTGAAAAATGCAATCTTTACTCAGTAATGAAGTATTCTGAAACAAGGATTAGACCCTAATCTCCTTATGTAATGAACAGAGGGAGTGAGATGCCTTTGGAGAATACAGGGGTTCACAAACAGGATCCAAGACAAATGTCAACTTCAATTTTATCTGTTTTCATATTCTTACTGAATAAGTACATTCCAAAGCCAGTTTGGACTGGGACAATGCAGGGGTAAAGCATTGTACAAATGTGTATGTTTGCAAGCATGAGTAGACTCATGGAATTCAGATTAACTACCTGTACATATAAAGTCATGCATGCAGAATTGGTTTACATCCTGAAATTAGAAGCCAGCTGATGCTCAGCAGATTGGGAAAAGAGATATACTATAAAATGCATAAATATATATACAAGCATGTATTTGCCAGAGAGCTCCCTGATCTGAATGTGATATTTACAGCTTCAACATGTTTACCTGATTCATCCACTTTTAGATGAAAGCATCCACTAAACACGGAAGCCAGCATGGAGTCCTTAAAGCGGCACAAAGACTCGCGCCTCGCTGCGTATAAACAGCCTCACACATTCAGTCGTAGAATATCCTGGACATCTTCAGCCTTGCCCTCTTCCATTGCATTTGCCAATGATGATGTTCTTTACAAGCTATTCGAACCAAAAGCAGATACAAACAGAAGTCAAACTAATGCCAGCTACAGACTTAACGTATCACATACAAGACCTAAGCAATAGCTCCACTCTTGCATGTCTGTAACACAATACGGCTTCGAAAACAGTTCTGGAGACCTAATACCGCAAATAGCCAATATAATGCACCTTTACTGTAAAAAACTATGGCGTTTTACGTTGCTAGGAAACACAAAGCTTACTCTTTCTAGAAAAATGGGTAAGCAGTTACGTAGTCAGAATGTGTAACCAGAGCTCTTGAAGGACATCCTGGGAAATCCTGAGTATAGTGCACAGCACTAAAAATGCAGCTATTTTTATACCGATGCCAGCGTGTCTTCTTTAAAAACCGATCTTTAATTAGGGCTGCTTTAACTTCCTGGGCCGCTCGCTCGCTCCCTCCCTCGGGGCGCTGCTCCGCTGAAGCGCCGTAAGCGCCCCCGCCCTCCCTCCAGAGCCGGCCGGGACAGCGCTCAGGGCTGCGCTACCTGCGCTGCCGCGGCCGGGCCGCAAAATGGCGGCGGGGAGGGCCGGGCCGGGCCGAGCTGAGCTGAGTGGGGACAGCGGAGGGGCGATGTGTGTGTCCCGCCCGCGGCATCCCCACCCCGGGGGCCCTGCCCCGGGCCAGCCGAGTGCCGGGGCCCGCGGGGCTCGGCTGCCGCTGCTCCCCGGCGCGGCCCGCAGGGGCTCCTTCAGGCACGGCTGTGGTGCCTGCGCTTTCCGAAGTGCGGCTGACCTGGCTGCAGTCAGCTGCTCTGAAAGGCACAGACTGTTGTGGTTTTTTTTTTTTTTTTTTTTTTTTAATTACGAGTACGTGTTTACTCAGAGTGGGTTTGATTCAATTGCTGTTTCTATAGTCTCAATAGTCAGAATCGTAGAATGGTTTGGGTTGGCAGGTCATCTTGAAGAGCATCTACTTCCAACGCCCTCCCATGCCTTGAACATGGGTGGGGCATCCACAGCTTCCCCGGGTAACCTGTCCCAGTGCCTCACCACCCTCACGGTAAAGAATTTTTTTTCCTAATAGCTAATCTAAACCTATTTTCTTTCAATTTGAACTCATTTCCTTTTGTCCTGGCACTACATACTTTTGTAAATATTCTTGCCCATCTTTCCTATAAGTTTCTTTAAGGTACTGGAAAGCTGCAATTAGGTCACCCTGGAGCCTTCTCTTTTCCAGACCGAGCAATCCCAGTTCTCTGAGCCTTCCCCCATAGCAGAGCTGCTCCATCCCTCAACTTGGTGGCGTCCTCTGGACTCACTCCACCAGGTCCCTGTCCTTCCTGTGCTGGGGCCCCCAGGGCTGGGTGCAGTGTTCCAGGTGGGATCTCAGAGTGGAGCAGAGGGGCAGAATCCCCTCCCTTGCCCTGCTGCTCCTGGTGCTTTGGATGCAGCCTAGGACGTGTTTGGCTTTCTAGGCTGCAGTCATGCATTGCTGGGTCATGTCCAGCCTCTCCTCACCAGCTCCTGCAAGTCCTTCTCAGCAGGGCTGCTCTGGATCTGAGAGCAGCTTGAGCTGACTCCTGACATGGTGCTGCTATGTTAATGGTAGATGATCTTGAAGGTCTCTTCCAGCCTTGATGATTCTGTGATTTTATGATTCTGTAATGCAGGCAAGATGCCTCACCCTCACACAGTTCCCACATGATTAGAGCTTTCAGAACAGTCTGTGTGTCTTTCCCTCACTACCTTTCATTTCTATTCAGTTTAAAAAACAGTCATAGGATCCCAAGTGACTGAAACACACAGTTCTGCTCTTAATACACATTTAAGATATATAGGCTGTGAAACTTGGCAGCGCTTGGCAGTGCAAAGTTCTTCCCCACTTTGACTAGCTGGCAATTAACTGGAGCTTTTAACATGTGAAGTGTTACAGTGTGGGAGTTCCTCCATGAAGTGTAAAGGAAAGTATGTCCATGAGTGGAAGTGCAATCTTCACATTTTATTTTAAATTTATTGCCTGCAGTAGTGACATAAACACTAAATGGAAGCAAATCAGTGATTGCATCTTCAAGACTTGAGACTGTTAAGGAACTGGAGGAAATGAAAACTCATTATTGGATCTGGAGGAAAACACTGCCTTATGGAAAGGAGAAGGAGGTACGTTTTATTTGATTGGTTTTCTATTTTGAAAACTGTGTAAGGTTATTTGCTCTTTTATTTGGCCATCGTTTTATGGTGGCTACAGTCCCAAGTTTTCTTGTAAGGGAAAATGTACCAAAGGTATATCATATATGCTGCACCAAAGTATTTAAAGGGCTTTGCATAGAAGCATAGGGTTTTGCAGCTTCAGGGCCCCACTGAGAATACATTGTTCACTAAAAAAGGTGGAAGAGAGGGACTCCTCAGATGTTCTTCAGAGCAGATTATGAAAATAGTTAAGTTCAGGAAGATCCATTTTCACATAATGTTACTGATACTTCATGTGTGATTCCTTTGACTTACTTTATAGCAAATTGTAATGTTAGCAAATGGCAGGGTGAGGTTTTTGTGACAATTACTGCATTACAGAAACTGATGCTGTTTTTTTAATTTCAACCTTGCATCTCTGTAAATCTTCCAATTAAACATTAACTCTGCTTACTCTAAAATTACCAATTCCTGGATCAAATTTAGGAATTAAGTCCACCTGAGCTAACGTAGAACTGGGTACACATAGCCAGTGAAAGAGAATGTATGTGAAAAGAGCGTTAAAGAGAAAACAGCTTTTGTACTTAGAAGAGATTTTGGGGAAAAGCATTTAACTAGACTGAAGTACTTCCTTGCAATTGACAGTCCTATTACCTGAACCACAATAAAACTGGGCTTGCTCAGCTTCTGTTGTCAGAGACTTCCTGCCCTTGCAAGTCTGTAGGTATGCCAGCAGCATATAATCTACTAGGCTGTAAATTTATCACTGTTGTCTTCGTAACTGCCCTGATGCCTGTCTGTTCATTGTTTGTTATTCTATGTATTACTAATAGCTCAAACTCAGCCAGAAAGAAATTTAACTTCCCACTGAGAAGGAATTACATAGTTTTCTCCTTCAAACCTAAAGGCAATGCTTGAACAGAAAGCCAAACACTTCAAACTCTTCCTAAAAGTCTGTGACAGCGAACTGGAGATTTCCACTCCCTTCTTCACAGTGCACTGAGATTGATGCTAAGCATTCATATGCTTAATATCTACTTTTTAAAATTTAATTGTATGTTATTAATGGTTGGTATTTAAAATGGTTTTCAAAGATACATAGTTGAGAAGTTACAGACACCCCACTCCTTTTTGAAACACGCAGAGATGTCACTAAAGAGCCAGAACCGTGGATTAGCGGTTAACGACTTGTGTGCATCCCACTTCTGAAACGTCCTTGACTGAATGCAAGAGCACACGTGAACCATTTTAACATGGGAGGTTCTGCATGGATGTGACCTCTACAGCTCCTCTCGTGCTGTGTCAGCAGAGCCTCCACAGCCCGGCTGTTGGCTGTCGGCACGGGCCGGGTTGGTGCCGCGCCGCCGCGGCGGGGCTGTGCGCGTTCCCCCGGATGGCGCAGCTCGCGGGCTGTCGCGGGCGCCCCGGCGGGCTCCGGGCTGCGCTCGCGGCGCTGCCCCCGCGCGCCCCTGCCCCGAGGCCCCCGGCGCGAGCGCGGCCGTTGGCTCTGAGGGCTCTGAGGGCAGCCTCGTCGGAGCGCTGGGTCGGGAGCCCGCACCTTTCCGCACCTCCCCGCATCTCTGCTTGCCGGCCGGTCTCTCGCTGTCTCTCTCTTTCGGGTTAACTTTACCGCGTTTATAATGTGGTTTATTTAAATGTGTCGATTTTGAATCGCTCCTGACAAGCACCAATTGGCTGGGTCATATTGTGAAGTGATAGGACCTTGGGGTTTTTCTCTTTTATGTCTAAACTTGGTTAATTAACTCGAGGGAATAGACAGGCTAAAAAATCTGTGATCATTTCAGGTTTCATGGTTTACTCGTTAAGTATTTTGCTTCTCTGTGTTAATGTCTCAATGTGTTGATTAATTCATTAATCTGTTTTAATTAACTGAACAAAGGTAAAAACTGAAGCAATTTTTTCAACTTCAGACATAAAAATCCTTATAAGACATAATAAACTCAATTTTAACAAGTGTGAGAAAGATCATTTATGTATTTGGACATTCCATTGACAGTGTACAGGTTCATTTTGATGATGGATAAAGGAGCAACGTCTAAGGCATCATCTACCGTGTTCACCTCAAATGCTGCTAAAGGGCGTATGAAGAAGAGGGATGGAACATTACAAGCTGCAAAATGGAATGCTTCTTTAGCTTCTAAAATCAAAACTAAGTTAATAAGTAAGTCCTGTTAAAATAAGACTGAAGCCATATACTGCACTTAGAATGTATGGCTTCAAAAGGAATAGTGCTTGTATTTAACATGATTTGCTAAAATTCTGCCTGTTAAAAACATTCTGTAACAGATGGGTGTGGGTAGGTTTTCATTAGGATAGTGGAAGGTATATTTTGAATTTGAAACTTTTTTCTTTATGTTGTCAGAACTCAGATTTATTATTAGAATGTTTGAACATTCTAATTTTTAAATTTTATGGGTTTTTTTAATTTGTTAACATTTGTTAACATTGTGAAACTATCAGTTTTTAAATGTTTTCTTCTCAAAATAGCCTTATTTTTTAAAATCCAGACTAGAGCAGAATCTGTGCATGTAATAAACTTGAAACAGATAGAGCAGTCATCAGAATGACAGTCACATGAACAGTTTTACATTGGAAAGTGTTAGCCTTTGCTGCTGTTGCACCAGAACCTACAGATAAAAACATTGTCATATAGTGATAGTTCACACAAAGAGGGGCTGGAATTGAAGCTGTTGAAAATAATACTATTTTCTCTCCTTTAGATAACTCATCTATGTTTAAAGTATCTTTACAACAAAATAACAAAGCATTAGCTCTGGCTTTGAGCGCTGAGAAAGAACATTCTCGCAAGCTAAAGAATGAGAAGATCTTTCTTCTGAAGGAAATAGAAAAGCTCCAGCTTCATAATATCTCACTTCGTCAAAAACTAAACTGTTTGGTATGCTGCAAATAATACAATTTAAACTTAAGCCAGCTAAACTATGTTTTTATCTTTTTTTGAAACTTAATATAAGTTCTTAAAGTGGTGGCATACATGTCTTAGATTTGTGAAGTTATATCACCTGATAGCACAGTATTTATATTTGATTTTTCTTTCATAGCTTTTCTTGAACTATTTTGTCTATCAGTGTGTATATCTGTAGCTATTTTAGTCTCAGCCTCACCTTTACATTTATAGGTATTGAGATGGCATTAAAAATCAGTTTGTGCTCAATTCAGTCTAAAAAAATTTGCACCTTTTAAATCTTGTCTCTTCTTGCATCAGAAAGTACTTGAAATATTTTTTTCTATTTTATGCAGAATAAAACTCTTATTGGAATAGATGCATTTTTGAATGAAAACCTCTTAACTGCAATAGAACTGAGCAGTCCTTCTGAGGTAAGGTGTTTTTTGAACTTGACCATATTGAACTCATTTTCCAGGGTAAGATTTTCAAAGCATCAAATTGAGTGCGATGTTGAAATAATATTTGTGTTGTAAAACATTTACCCCAATTCCTTAAAACCTGGGATTAAATCAGTCTAGTAAAATAAATTAAATTTTATTGTACTGAAAATTTAGAATTTAATCTAGTTTCCAAAGTATCTCAAAGTTAAATATCAGTTAGCCCTGAAGAAGTCATGTGGTTAAAAAAAAAAACTTCGTACTTCAGTATGTGGTGAGCGAGCTAGCTCCCTTCCTTGCTTAGTGCTGTAGTAAATATCTTACATCTGGAAACTTAACCAGAAAACATAGCCCACGTTAGTCCTTGTGTCATGGAAAAAATACAATTAATTTTTAAAAAAGGAGTGTACTCTGTTGTCTGTTCTCAACTTGCTCAGTGTTGCTCTGTGCTTCTCTATGTATAATGCAGTTTGCATTAGTCATAGCTACATTTAGAAAGTCTGTACATTTCTTTCGCATGCAAGTAGGTTATGGATTTTGATGAACTTTGTTAGAAACTATTTTGCTTTAAAATTATTGCAAGTGTTTGAATATCATGTGCCTTCCATCAGTGCATGTATTTTTTCCCATTCGTTTCTATGGGTTTTTTTCCCCCTGTGGATATTTCCAATACTTATAAGAGAATATTTCTACTATTTGTACTTCCCCACTGTTCTTCTTTTGGAAGGATCTTCAGAGTTCCTTTCCTCTGTCAGCTGGCCCAAGTAGCCCTATTGGTGACCAGTTCAAGAGTGCACGTCAGTCAGCTAGGTAGGTGGTTGTATTAAATGTTGAAGTTGGTTGGTGTCTGTGGCTTTCTCTTAGAACTAATCTTTGTATATTGTCCTAGGTATTTTTGAGGTAATGAGAAACAATTTCCTCTCTAATTCAGAAATTGCCTGTTTGCAACTTGGGATTCAGAGAGAGAGTGGTAGACAGAACTTGTGTTTGAATAACTCACTGCTTGTTTCATGTGGTCTCACTAGCCCAAAGCAGGAATTCTCTATCATAAAAAAAAAAAAATTCCCCAAGACAGAACCCGATATCATACTTGAGTTCTTGTTTTCTGATACTATACATTATTAAGGGAATATTTTAAACAATTTAATATTATGGTAGAAAATGTAATAAAAATCTTCACAGTAAAATTTCCTCTTTTCAGATCTGTAGAGTTGCTAGAGAAGCTTCCTTTCATTGCAACAGCTACTGCAAAAGAGCAAAGTAGCCCTTCTCTGGGTGGAAAACCAAATTCTTATGAGTGTAGCACTGATTTGACAGAGGAAGTGCATTCAGATCAAGTCAAGTTTGCATCACCCTTGTCTTCTGGTACAAATAATCAAAAGTTAATTGAAACAGAACCAGTGGTTGACAAGGATAAATTTTTAAAAGGTATGATGTATTTCTGTATAAGTGGTTCATTTTTCAGAACTCTCTTAGAATTAGTATTTAATAATTCATTATTTGATATGTAATACAGAAGGTGTAGTAGGATTCCAAAACTGTAATAAACTAACGAAAAATAAATCCTCAGACATGAGTATAGGTGTCCTGACAATCATTTGTAATGTTCATTGAAATTACAAAGCTAACCAAATAATAGCTGAAGTAGTTATAGAAAAATATATTTTTATTTATGTCTAATTTCAAAAGTCCAACTTCAGTAAATTATGAAATTACCTCCAGTTTAGTAAAATTTTAAGGACCAACCATATAATGTGTGTATTCAGTTAAAAAAAAAGTATATAATTTCTCATACTTCTGGTTCAATATTCAGTAGTTTTATGCAGATAACTACACTCTATTATTCTCTTCTCCAAGCTGCTGAAATTTTTCTCTTTGCAGAAAATCAACTGTGCGCAGAATTAAGTTGCAATAGTGCCTTTCTGACTCATGGAAAAAATACAGAGTCCTTAGAACAGTCTGAGGAGGCTACAAAACAATATCATGGTAGTTCATTGCCATCCTGTGAAAATGTGACTGAAAGAAAGAAAAATGCAGTACTTTGTAAGTCAAAAACTCAACCTAATATAAAGGGTTTTGATAAAAAATGTGGGTCTTTCAGTTTGCCTCATCATGGTATCAACAGTAGCAGCAATGCCAATGATACAAATTTGCAGGAAGGTTCAAATTACTTATCTTGCAGTACTCCACCTCTTAAATTTAGCAAAGAAAGTAAGACCGATTTTCAGAAGCTGCTTTTTACTGACAAGGTGAAGCCTGAAGAAACTGTTTATGATGCTGATATGGAATTGACTGCCAGTGATGCAAGTGAACTACTCACAGTTACAGCAAAAGGCAATTATAAGTTGCATCAGAAAAAAATTAGTAATGCAAATTCTGACAAAACATTAGCAAATTTCAGAAAAGTAAAACATTCTAAGAAGGATAAAGAAAAAACTAAAAGCAAGACTGAAGTGCATTCAAATTTACATGCAGAAGAAAGGCACACCAAAGCTGACAATAGTGAAACTTCAGAAACTACCGATTCACAAACTCAGCTATTCCAAAGTCATACAGAGCAACTACCTACAAGAAATTCTGTAGAGAAACAGAATAAAACAAGTAAAGCTAAACATACTTGGAGGACATACCAGGATAAGGTAATGAGTCCAAGAAAACAAGAGACAAATAAAGGAACTTTCTCAGAAACGTTTGGAGAAGTGGAAAGCAGAATACAAAAAACAGACTCAAGCTCATCTGTTAACAAGATCCCGCCAGAAGTTTATTGCACTGAAAATTTACTATTCCAAGATAATATTTCTGATGTACTGCCTTTACAGGAGGACTTTCTGAATACAAGTGAGAAAGATAACAGACCAACAATAAACAGAAAAAGTTTTCAACACCCTTCCAAAGGAAGCACAGCAAAATCCTGTAGAGAGGAAAATGGCCAGTATGGAGAATATATTTCAAAAAAATCTCAAACAGAGATAAACCAATGTGACAGCAGCAAGAGAAAACAAGACCAGAAGAATACTATAAAGAGAAAAAGCAACAAAAAAAGTAGTTACAGACAAAGTAGCGAAACTGAAAATGATGACAGCCCTCATGCAGTTAGTCAGAAAATAGACCAAAAGAGCAGCTATTTTTCACCAGGCAGATTAAAACGTACATTGGCAAAGGCCAGCCGGAAAGCGTACATAATACCAAAGGGAAATCTTACACAGTTCTCAGTGTGTAAAAATGAAGAATTAAACAATAATGATTCAGAGGCTGGAAAGAAAGTAACTGAAACGAAACAAATGCAAATAGCTTTAGAGACTCAGAATGGTGTAGCTTTGAATACACCACAAGCTAAAGAACAAGTTGATGATGATGCTACCAGGTTAAAGAAACTAGATTCCTCAGCAGTGGCAGTTAAAACCCCCCACATAAGTAATTCTCCTGATAAGCAGGTAAAGCAGAAACAGAGGTTTAGTTCTGATAATCCTGAGAACAGACAAGAAAAAAGTTATTTCAGGCATATTGATCAGGGGCGTCAGAATATTTTGGATGACCAGGAAGTCCCTCATGAAATTAATTCCTTTGCAAGGAAGTTGAAGCCTGTGATTCAAGTTGAATGTTGTAAGAATATGCTATTAAAAGTAGATAGCTTTTCCGAGGAAGGTCTTTTCAGCGTGGAACTCCCAGCTCTTGATAACTGCAATGCTTCCATCAACTTCTCTGTACTGAAAACCTGTGAAATCCAAGGGGAAAATGATTGTAATGAAGCACCGGATGCTGAAAAAGCAGAACAAAATATGGATCGTGTTTCTAAACAGAGTAACAAAAATACTCTGACACCTTGCCATGGTAAGTGTATGGGATAGAAAAACCATGGCATTTTGAATTAGTGCCTGAAATAGTGGTAACATTTCTTCTCTTAATTCTGTCCTCTCAATGCTTGTTTAGAGCGGATAAAAGAGGAGTGGAAAAAGGTAAGAACGAAAATCACCAAAATATTCTATATCATGTATCAGTAATATCTTTTTTAATTGTGATAACTAATATCCTTGTTACTTTTCAATATATCCCAAGATGATACTTGATAGGGCAGATGTAAGTAATCTATATCCTTGAGAAGCAATTTTAGTTGAAGCAGGTATTCCCTTTTTGAAGAGTGTAATGGAATTCAGAAAGCTGGGGATTGAAAGATAAAATAACTTGAGCTTTAATACAAGGGAAACAGGAGAGAACTACACTGTTCCATTTATAAATGGAAAACATGCTTGGACTTAAAGATTTAATTTTTGTTTCTTTAGAAATACTGCAATTCTGATATCTAAGAAAAGTATGTTGAGGAGGTTTTTCTATAACCTGCCCATGTGCAAACTTTAATATGAAATTCTCTTAAGTAAGATACATTGAGAAAATAATCAAAATTTAATGTAGTCTAGAAGACAGGTTTAGATTGTTCTATAGTAAATGCAATTATTATAATGCAGTGTAATGGAGTTAATGGAATATATAACTAACACATCTATACAAGAGTTGAAATATACTTTAGAACATAGCTTTGAAGTTTCATAGCATTAGGGGTCTATTTTGTAAACATATTTGTTCTCAACAAGTTCCTGTTTACTTCATAGTCTCTGAGAAAGCCACAACACCTAGACAGTATCCTAGCTCAAATTAATAGTTTGAATCCCAGACTATTAAGCTAATGCTGCCTTGACTTCATTTGAATGCTAGGACACAATGGCCAAAAAAAATCTCCTATTTTCCTTGAGCACAGAAGAGGAATACTGGCAGAATGAGACCATTGTGTGAGGTATCAGTCTTTGTAATTTACAGTTGGATCTTCTCATCTTCAGTTCCTTCTTTGGAAGGTGGAAAAAGGATCCCATAATTTTAGTAGCTGTAATGGTAAATTAGTAAGCCCTTGTGATCAGCAGTTTCAAACACTGCTGCCGTAAAAAGCAAACTAATTATTTGATCTTTACCCATTTAAGCATAGTTCAAAAACAGTTATGTTTTCATCCTACGTCCAAACACATATCTTGAATTGAAAGATTGCTATGCTCATTTTAAACATGTAGGCCCAAAAAGCAGGCATAAAGCTGAAAATGCAGTACTAAAGAGCTCTTGTACAACTTGACTCTTCAGATTATACATGTGTGCCCTCCCCCTGTGTTCAAGGCCATGAGCTGTGTGCAGTGTTACTTTTGGAAATGCAATAAGGGAGTCTTAAGCAGTCAGCTGCAAACTCCAATGCACACGGGGCTTAAATGTCTCATGAACTGAGGCAGACCTCAAACAGCTCCAATTTGTATAGGATGAAAGCTGCTTTAGTGGCATATTTTTTGATCATCTGTCCCATTTTGTGTTGAGTATTTTTAGTGTAGAAGCAGTAACCGAAATACCCAAATTAAAAAATACATATTAAAAATAATTATTAATTGAAGTTTACTTAATGATTCAGAAAATATTTAAAATGAGGCATATAAACTACTGTATTTACAGGGAGAAAAGCTTTCCAAGATCTGACAAATACTAGTATACAATTTCACACTTCTGTACCTAAATCCCCCCAAACTTCAGAAGACTCAGCAGCACCACTGAGACGAGGCAGACCCACTGTTTGCTACAAGGAACCCAGTCTACACAGGTGGGTACATGTAAATTGGGGCTTTTGTTCTTGTCTTTTGTATACATAACTATCCCCAGTAAAGACTGGTTATTCAACCCCCAAATAAACAGTTGAACTATCACAAATCTCTTTTGCAAAGATACTTCAGTGTTGATACAAAGCTTTTCCAGTTAGTCTGGCAGGATGTCCAAGTGCCCGAGGAAGATGACAACGGTATTCAAATTCTAAAATATAGTTTGTACTAATAGAGAATAATGGGGAATCTTAATGTTTATCATGATATAAACCCCTTTAGAGATTAATAATTATAATTGTTATATGTAAAGGTAAATTATGCCATAATTATGTCCTTGTAATCTTGTCAAATGGAGAGAAGATTTATGTGCTAATATAATTCAGTCGTTTTGCTTTAACTAACTGTATCTAATATAAGAAATAAGATATATTAATTTGATAATTAGTTATACTAGATATATTATTTTATAATTAATTTGCCTCTCAGTATTCTTAACAAATTTAGCAGCACAGGATTTTAGAGATTGTTAAGAACCAAGATGTAAATTGTGTAATAACTATTAAAATTTAAAAGAGGATTTTAAAGCCAAACTTCCATTAAGAAAACTAATACATTTGCACTTATATTAATAGATCTAAATATAAATGGATCTTTAAGTTCATTACTTCTGAAAATATTCTATAAGTTTTTTCCAGAAAGTTGGTTGAGATTTTTTTGTCTGGTTTGGATTATTTTTTTAGTATAATATTAATTTAAGGGGCAGTTACACTGTGTTGAGTGTGTGTTAAGTAAGATGTGTATTCCTGAGGTGAAGACAGTATCAAGGCTTTCCTGTGATAGTGTTGAGAGTGAAAGGATTATAGCAACTTACTTTATGATAAAGGTGTAAAAAGAGTCTTTCTTTTCTGGCAATACTGTGGCAGGAGAAGAAGAAAAATGCACAAATTGAAAAAAATTAGAGCACTGTTCTCATACAACCTCAAAATATCTTTTACTTCTGTAAGTGAGCTAACAGTTGAAGCAATGAGACTGAGGAAAAGTAGG
Organism: Acanthiza pusilla; assembly: GCA_036630365.1. Lineage (NCBI taxonomy): Eukaryota > Metazoa > Chordata > Aves > Passeriformes > Acanthizidae > Acanthiza > Acanthiza pusilla. The sequence continues at coordinate 9,301,099 of JAXCHO010000019.1, forward strand.
AGCTAAAATTAATGTAGGAAGTGTCTTCACTTTACCACTGGCAAATCAGAAATATTTATGCCAGATAACTTGTAAAAAAATTGGAAAGGGTTTAGAGTTACACTTTTATTTTACTAATTGATTTCTATACTAAAATGCTCTAGTATTATATACTGGCACATTGACACTCTTTCACCCTAAAATAATACAGTTCTGTATTTCTGAGACACAGTAACTAATAACAGAAAAAAAATGTTGATGTCAGTCAAGATTTTAGATTATTATCTCCTATTTATAGTTTAGTTAGAATTATACTGTCCTGAATGGGTACTGTTAAGTGTTTGGTTAAAACAAGTTTTAAATTTTCTTTTATAGGAATATCACATACTAATATGATAGAGGTCACATAAAAAGACTAATATTTCTGGCATTATTTTGGAAAGCAGTAGTTAATCTGTCTTGCTTTTTCAGACATACTTATATGTCATTTCATATATGTACATTACATATATGTCATTACATATATGTACATGTATTTCATATATGTACATAAATTTCATTTCTTTAGTGTATCAAGCTTTCATTAATATTATTTACCATTTGAATTGTTACTATGATTACATTACTGTAGTTGCATGGGTGCTTGATGATATTCATACATGATGTCTTTTATTTCTTTTCTTTGCAGCAAATTAAGGCGTGGGGATCGATTTACAGATACACAATTTCTGCATTCCCCGGTCTACAAAGTAAAAAATAAAGGAGCTTTTAAAAGCAAATCAAAATTTAATTGAAGAACAGGCAATTGCTTTTATGAACACTACTTCTAAAATGGGTACAATTGTTCATGTATATATGTGAATGTTTAGAAATACAGAGTGTTTGTTCTTTGATTGGTAAAGGTCTTCCAAAGTGAAATTTTCTGGAGAAGAGCTTCCATAAAAGGGGCCCAGAATACTTTACTGAGGAAGGCATATACGGTTAGATTGACTCATATTTTGCATTTCTGGTCAGTAATTTATAATCTGTTCAAATGGTTTGCAGCACTTCTTAAATTGTTAGAAGAACATGTTTTAATGAGATATAAAAATAAACCAGCTTTGGGAATTGTGCTGTGAGTTTTTCATATTTATTTTGAGTAGAACCATTTCTCAGTGCTGGTTGGAACAGACACATGCATCCCTAATTTTTATGAATTTATTGAAATAGATGGAGATAGTCCCTCTTTTTTTCATAGTTGACTTTTGGATTTGATAGATTCATACTGAGATTTGAATAAGGAAATCTCATTGGGGAATAATGGAGAGAAGTCTAGTGTCAGAGGCAGTAAGGAAGAAAAGAGCACTGCAATAGGAATTCAGTAGTAAAGCAAACAACAAAGCAACACCTTGAGTTTCCAATTGAGAGTGCTAGTGTGGTGAGTAATACAACCACATCATACCATTCAGTTTTCAAGTTTTTGTACTGCTTCCCCTCTGGATTTTCACGAATCACTTCTGCATTCCATAATGTGCTGTCCGGTGACAGTTTTCTGGTATTACCTGATTTGTAGATTCTGCCAGGTGCAAGTGACAGCTCAGTACTCACACAACTTCTGCACATTACAGTGGATAAAGTTCAGGTTAATTTTGCAACAGAGAGCCATTTTTAATGAGATAGAAAAAGTTAACTTATTTTGGTTCTAGATGGTGGGTCTTCATGCATATGCAGTAGATGTTACTAGTTTACATGGGCTTAAAAATTGATCAGATATGTTAATGGAAGAAAAATCTGTGAGGAATTACCAGAAACATCACTTCTGGCACAGGGTGTACCTGAATTGCAAATTTTTGGAGGCTGCAAGATGGTTCTGGAGAATCTTTAGTATGCCTTTGACCAATTTTTATACCTTTTCCAAGGACATTCTCTGGTGAAACTTTCAGGGACCAGTTCTTTGGTTAGCTTGATCTTTTGTGTGGTACAGTGTGTCTCTTTTAAGAGTTCTAATTGACACTATGAAATTTATTGTATATCCTTTAAAATACATTCTTAAAATATAATACATTCTTAACCAATTATAATATATTCATAAAAACCTTCTTAAAAATGTACTCTTTGTGCTTCATTTTAAATTCCAATGTAAGCTGGGAAGCTGATGGAGAAACAGTCCTTTAACACATGTTAAAGACAAGAGGGTGGTTGGGAGCAGCTGGCATTGATTTACAAACAGGAACTCAGGCTTCATGAACCTGATAGTCTTCTACAACTAGCTTGGTGGGTGAGGGTAGAGCAGTAGATGTTTGTCTCAATTATAGTAGGGCTTTTGACATTATCTCTGATAATACTCCACGGACAAATTGACGAAATATGGGTTTATTAAGTGCACAGTGAGGTGAGTTGAAAACATGGAGGGTTGTGATTAGTGCCAAATGGTCCAGCTGGAGGCAAAACATTGGAGCTCCTTAGGGTTTCGTGCTGCTGCCAGGAGTGTTTAACACATTCACTAACAACCTGTATGACACAGTGCACCCTACACAAATCTGCAGTTGATACAAAACTGGAAGGAGGGGCTGAAATACTGGATAGTTCTGTCACCATTCAGAGGGATCTGGACAGGCTGGAGAAATGTGCTGAGAGGAATCTCAAGGAGTTCAACAAGAGTAAACTGCATCTTTCTCCAGTGAGTTGCCAGAATTTCAACCCAGTATTTTGAGAGAAAAGTGACTCATACATATCAAAATACACTGCTGGATCTCACTTTCAGGTGTGTCCATTCTACATGTAAATTTTGAACTATAACCATAAACACTAAGAGGCATAAAAGTATTATTTACAAATACTTAAGTAATACCACAACTATTTTCTGTTGTGGTTGTTTTATTATGGTCTATAACCCTAAGGCAGCTTCCTCAAGATCCTGTAGGACATTTTATGTATGAATTTGGAGTTAAATATATCACTACTGAGATAGTCTACAAAGGGGACCTTTATTCCCTAAACAGAGAGTTGTCTAGCTGTGGTTTCCAGTTCCAGAGATCATGTAAAGATTGTAAATATGCAGCAGTAAGTAGAGAAGGTGTTTTCATATAGAACCTTGCAGTACAAATAGTGTATTCAATCAGTATGAAAATTCTTCCAATAAAAATCTTACCTTGTCACCCAGGCAATGTGATCTGCAATGCAAAACAGAGCTGTTACAATTATCTGGGAAGTTTCACCAGACAGATTTTTTCTTTCTAAAACATGCTGAGTGTGTCACCACATTAGCAAGACAACTATGAAGAGGTACAGAAATTGTTGGGAAGATAGATTCTATCCTTATTCAATGTTATTTTTTAAAAAGGATTACACATAGGAATTATTATGCATTGTTCCTTATTTTTTATTAGTTTGTAATTTTTTAAAATTTTTAATTCAAATGTTCTTACTAGCTTCCACTATTTATCAACATCAACAGCTGTGTCATTGGAAACCCTCAAGAAGTATCTGTTACAACTGTTCCCAGTGCTGGCACTGCAGCAGCAAAACACAGTGGTTTTTTAAATAGTTGTTTCTCTCTACTGCCTGCAGTTTGAAAGCTAGAAACAGAAACACTTGCTTCATCTTCCCAGAAAATAAATAATCTCTTTGGAGATTGTCTTAATTATTTTTTCAGTGGAGGTCCTGTTGTTCCAAATAGCCTCAGGTGTTACCAGCTAGACTGCTAGGGTGTCCCAAATACAAGCATGTAATTTTCAATAAAAGTACAAGGCCTAGGGCTTTATGCCTTCTTTTCTTCCATTCCTTTTAGTATAGATATCTTTCACAGTACAAAAGGATAAAGAAAATGGCCTGAAGGTGCACAGTAGTTATTTCAGTAACTCCAAAATCATATTATTGCTATTGCCCTTCTTTCCTTGTTTTTTCCATCCTAGCTCTTGTTGCTCAAATTGATGTTCAATAATAGAATACAGAGAAAAATTACTTTGTTATTTTCTATGTTGCATTTCTTTAAATTGTTACACAAAATGATCACATAAAAGCAGCATAAAGAATCTTGCATTGTCCTTGAACCTTCACTAAATGTGCTTATTTTACCAGGTCATTTGATATATTAGAAGCTCTTTCTAGGAAAAAGATGTAAAAGCACCTCATGATTTTCGATATAAAAATCAATTTGTATCCATTACCAGGAATCAGGACAATTTTGCTGAGGATAAGGTAATTTGAACTTCTTTTTATAGATTCAAAGTTGCTTTTTCTCATGTTTACTCAGTCTATTTTTTATAACGTTTAATAGTTTACGCCTATAAATATTTTGTTTGGAATCTTGTAGGAAATTAATTCCATATATTTCGCTTCTACAGAAAGAAAAAAATACTTGTTTCTATAAACCCTTGCTTGCACAAGTAGCCCTTACAAATGGTTATGATACCTGGATGTTACTGCTGATTATTTTGTGAATGTGAATACAACCAAAAATCCCATTAGGCTCATGATCACTACATTGCTGGATTTTATCACAATTTAAAATAACTCTTGGAGATTTTATTATAAGAACCCGACAACAGTTTACAGTGCTAATGTTGCCATTTTGCTCTGCAGAAACACCTGTGTCCTTTGATGAAGTGTGTGATATGGCTTAGCTTTTGAATACTTAAGTAACACCGACAAAGGCTGCAGTAAATAAATACTTGTAGTCAGCTCAAGATGATGAGAGCAGTGGCCGTGTTACCCTTTGGGTGGGGTTGTGCTGGCGGGGCGCGGGCACCCCTCCAAGCGGCCTGCTCTCCCCGCCCGCCCCGCTGCGCCGCCCCGCCTCGCATAAAGCGGCGCCTCCAGCTCCCGGGCTTCCCTGCTGCTCCTTGTTCCGGGGCTGGGAACGATGGCACTGCAAGAGGCCGCGGCGGCGGCTGAGCTCATTTTCTATGTCAATGGGAGAAAGGTAAGTACAGCCCGGGGAAACAGGGGCTGCGGTGCCAGAAGAAACCCCGAAGGGCACAGATTTGGCTTCCTCAGACATATTCATGCGAGTGTAACTGAATCCTCCCACAAATCTCCAGAAGAGCAGGCATGGTTGCATCCCATTTTGGCTAGCTCTGCTGTGTTTGGGAGAAAAACGTGTCAAAGTGAAACGTACTTTCAGCTGGGTATCAAACTTGGCTGGTAAGCAAACCACGTTTTTCATTTGTATGTGTCTGGCTTCTCGTCTTCGATGGTGTCAGGTTTTCAGAGGTATAACTGAAAGTCAACAAGACTCCAATGCCCAAATTTGGACTATTGACCATAAAGATAATACTGCAAGGACTGGTTGTTGATCCAAAGCAACTGTAACGAACTAGCTAATTCTAAGTGGTGGAATAAGAAATACTGTACCCAATCAAGAATGTAGGTATTTCTGTTGCTCCCTTTTGTCAGTTTTTTACGGCAAGTGAAAGTTAATATAAGTAAAACTAGAAAAGAAATTGCTACTGCTGATAGCCTTACAGGCTTCCTCTAGTGTTTACTTCAGTATGTCAGAGTGCCACAGAGATTCTAAAATCTGCAAATCATTAGTTAGTACTTTATGCTGTCTCTAAAGTTCAGCTCTGTTTTTATTTCTAGTGTGGCCGAAGGTCAGGTCCCTCAGTATAACCTCTCACTGAGCAGCAGTTATTTTTAGTACTTGCAAGGTGCTCTAACACTTCTGTTTTGGAAATGTATCTGTCTGAAAAGGAATTTCCAGAAGGCATCCAAAGTCTTCTGTGGTGTTTGGCAATTAGTGTAGTTCAATGACAGGGAAACAGAGAAGGATTCTCTTCTGGCTTTGTGGGAGTGTGGTCTGTGCCCTGAATTTTGAAAGGCCTTGGTTTCTCACTTAAATCTTGTTTTTACTTTCTTCCTGTAGATAATAGAGAAAAATGCTGATCCTGAACAAATGCTGTTGTCTTATCTTCGAAAGAGGCGTATCCTTTTCTTGTCTGTTCCCTAAAGTCATGCATGTGAAAGCCTTATTCAGGGAAAATTGTCATAAATTTTAATTCAAGATTTAATTACCAGATTAAGAAGATGTCATTCCTTTAAGATAAATCAACCATACTAAATGATGTCTTTTTCTTAATCAAAATATTCTTCAGTTGAGCTGCTGTATTTTTAGCCTAGTTTCTTAAACACTCAAAATTATGCCATCAGGCACAATGAGTATGGGTGTATCTGTGTTCCTCCCCTCCCGCCTCATAAAGAAGTCTAAAAACCTAGTGGTCAGTATACATAAAGCTTGACAGAATAGAAGTCTCCAAGTTTTATAACAGTCTGACTCCTGGGAAAAGGGAGATCTTGTAATGAAAACCTGAAGCTGATGGAATTTTGAGGGGCAGAAAGGCATCTTTGGTGGCTTTGGAACATTAAATTAGCTGTTTGTTGATTCACAGCTTTAGATTGGCCACTGTTCCAGGTTCACGAGCATTTCTCTCAGAAGGGTGATCTTTCAGATGAGATGCAAGATAAATATCCTGACTATAAATGTGCCTTCTAAGAGAAACTGGGATATTGGTTTTACTGTTCCACTGGAATTTCAGAAATATGGCTGGTTTTCCCGTTACACATTTCTTCCTTTCATATTTAAACTTGGAAAACTTTTTTTTTCACTTCCCTATTCTGTCCAAACTTACTCCTCTTCCAAAATAAGTCAGAATCAAGTTATCTGTTTTCTTGAGACGAGGATTTTGGTCATGTCATTCCTTAGCTTGAATCTTACTTTCATTGAATATTTTATTCCAATATAGAAAGCAGTCTGATACATATGCTATGATACCAAATCAATTCTACGTACCTTAGAGATTTGGGAAAAAAGGTGGTCTCAAGCCTTTGAACAGAATAAAGACCAGAATGGAACCAGATCATTGTTTTCCCTAATGACAGCATTTCAGTCCGTCTTACAGGAACTAAGTATGGCTGTGGAGGAGGTGGTTGTGGTGCCTGCACAGTGATGATATCAACTTATGAGCCAGCTTCAAAGAAGATACGGTATCCTCAACAGAATATTTTGAAAACTGCAGAGAATTTTATGATTGCAGATACCATTTCCAGATATGAAAATTTTAAGAAAGAGTTGTAAAACTTATACTTAATAGTAAAAGAATCTAGAGGGCCACTTTAATCCATGCTGTAAAAATTACTGTTGATTCAGCTATATTGTAAATTTGCTGAAGTATCATATTCCAATGCCTGATTTACTTAAAAACACTGACAGCCCCTGTAAGAAGGTTTTAGGAGGCATTAATTTAAGACCTTTGGCTTGACCATTGGAATGTGGCTCCTACCTGCATATATAGTAACTAAGGACTGTGTAGCTGCTCACTCACTCCCTCCAGTAGGGTGGGGGAGAGAATCAGAAGGGTAAAACTCATGGGTTGAAAAAAGACAGTTTAATAGATAAAGCAAAAGCTACTCATGCAAGCAACTCAAAGTAAGTAATTTACTCACTGCTTCCCATCTTCAGGCAGGTGCTCAGCCATCGCCAGGACAGCAGGACACCAGCATTTTTAACGGTTATTTGGGAAGACAAACGTCTTCCCTCGGCTCTATATGCTGCCCATGGTGCCTTATGACATGGAACATGACTTTGGTCATTTTGGGTCAGCTGTCCCAGCTGTGTCCCCTCCCAATTTCTTGTGTCCCTCAGCCTCCTCATTGATGGGATGGGGTGAGAGACAGAAAAGACCTTGACCCTGTGTAAACCCTGCTCTGCAGTAACTAAACATCCCTGTGTTATCAGCAGTGTTCCCAGCACAAATCCAAAACACAGCCTTATACTGGCTACTGTGTGAAGAAAGTTAACTCTATCCCAGCCAAAACCAGCACACTGTCATATGATTGGTGGGAAGGTAGGGTAGGGAGAAGTTTGAGTCTCACCAGCCCTTTAATACTGAACTCCATCCCTTACACCCCACCCACAAAAAGAAAGATTTTGAAACTCAAAACCCAAGCTTCATGAAGCTAAAAATTGGAATAAATTGCTTTTAAGTTGAGAAAACTCCAATCGAATTGTTAAATGGTTACATGTCATTGTGCATTGAAGTGTTTATTAGGTGGGTAATAAAAATAAAGTTCCAGTTGTCCTTTTGTACAGTTGCATTACATTGGAATGCAACACAAATGAAAATGTTTAAGGTTAATGAAGGAGCTGAAATTAAAGTAGTCAGACTCTTGAAAAGAAACATCTCAACTGTATTAAGAAAACAAATAATTTTATTGAAATTATTAAATGCTTTGAAGAATTTCAGTTTTTCGTGAGTTGTTCCTATTCCGTGTGATATTTATTTTGCATCAGAATTTCCTTTGGATCAGAGGTTTGATTATAAATTTGCAGCAGTAATTCTTTACTTCCTTCCAATGACTACACCAATCTTCCCTTCCTTATCTTCCTCCTTCAAAATACAGTTGACAGATTGCTTGTGGGCAAGAGAGACAAGAAGGCAATTAGAAAAGACTGAAGTATTAAGGAAGATGTAAATTCTATGGAACTGTCCTCATAGACATGTTTTTATACTGGGGACAAGAGACATAGCTAGTAAGGGATCCCTTCTCATTCCAAATGTTGATAGTGGCTGCTTTGTAAGTATGAACTATGTCTTGTTTGACTGAAAAATAATATTCACATTTGTTTATTAAAATAACATTCATGTTTTTTATTCTCCTTTATGTTCCAAAGACACTATTCAGCCAATGCATGTTTGCTTCCCATTTGCTCCTTGTATGGTGCAGCAGTGACTACAGTGGAAGGTGTTGGGAGTACGAAAACTAGGATTCATCCTGTTCAGGTGAGAGTACAGCATCACTGAATAAGAGGATTACTGATTTCTTTTTAGTATGGGCTGGCTTTAGTGACAGTGCTTTTAGGGGATGGAAATTTCATATGATGGTTGTTTTCCCTGCTAAATGATAGCAGAGGACAACATTGGGTTGTGGTAGTTGGTTGATCAAGGCTGATGACATGGCTCATGATGGATCTTACTTAGATACTGACAATCTGATCAAGTAGTTGGTATGTAAGGATTGTTGGAGTAGGTCAGGCTTTGCTCTGTTTGGGCTAATGGCACATCTTGGGCAATGTTCCTTTGGCTCATATTTTGGTATAAATGCAAAAAAGACAGGAGTCCACTGAAGGTTAATTAGCTTCTTTAGTAAGATGTGCCTGAACATCACACCCAAAATAATTCTTTTCATTTGATATTGCTGTAAGTGTTTTACTTTAAAAGTCTGATTTACTATGAAGGCAACATTTTGTATGGCATCTTCCATTTAAGAGAGCATTCAATGGAATGGAGATGAGTGCTGGAAGAAGTGCTGTTTGTGGTATTTCATTTCAGGAAAGACTTGCCAAGTGCCATGGCTCCCAGTGCGGTTTCTGCACACCTGGAATGGTGATGTCCATATATACTTTGCTAAGAAACCACCCAGAACCAACTTCAGAGCAGATGATTGCAGCTCTGGCTGGTAATTATTGCCACTTTTTAGTTTGCAGGTGTGTCCCTGAAGCATTTCTTCAGATGCTTTGTGTATTTGAGTGCCTGTCTGTATGAGTACACATGCATGCATGGATGGATGTACTCTTACAAGTTGTGCTTCTCAGCAGAGTTGCTACTGGATGCAGACCTTGCATTCCCTGTCATTCTTTTCTCCTGGAAAATGAAACATGGAGCTGTGGATTGTTTCAGGTGTTCAAAGCATCCCCATATGTGTCTTTTGAAGTGCTTTAAATCAGATGTGCAAAAATGATGTCATATTGGAGAGGCAGCTGCATCTGAGCATCTCCAAAGCCCCTTTATGTCTGGAGGTCAGAATGTCATAAGCCTTGCAGGACAGCACCTTTGCAGTAGAATTAAAACAGATAAGGCAGAGAGATGCAGACTATCTTCAGTAAGGGACTGTGTGAGCATTTATGGTAGGTAAAATAGCCTTCTGTCATCTGATGTGCTCTAGAGTCACACTGGAGCCAAAGACATTTCCTGTTGCTATGTGGTGAACTTAAAGGTGTAATGTTAACTTTCTTCACCTCTAGAAAAAAGTCAGTGGGAAAGAGAACAACATTTTGAGTGGGTGAAGAATATTGTAAAAGCTCTTATTCTGCATACTGAGCTGTAGGCAGCATTCACTCTAGTACAGATCTCAAGTATTTCATACTCCCCTTGAAACAACAAGCATTTTTTGTCAGGAGCTGCAGGGTTCTAAGTCTTGTGTCACTGCTCCTTTTTGTCTTTCTGAGAGCTAACACTTCTCCTTGAGCTTCAAAAACACAAGGCTTGCATAAAGACATGACATTCTGAAGCCACATGCTTTAGAGCAAAGCTTTTTCTGACTGATTTCCATTCTTCAGGGAACCTGTGCCGCTGTACTGGATATAGGCCAATCCTAGATGCCTGTAAAACCTTCTGTAAGGTAAGAAGTAGTGGCAATAGGATTACCAGTTTGGGCCCATCAGTGTATATGCACATACAAGCCATCAAGATTTTCATTAAGATCATCACTTTCCTCTCTTAAGAGATGTCATTTGGAGTAAATGGCCTAACCCATTACAAAAATTGATTAACACAAATGAACATGGTGTTATTAAACTTCATCTAGAACTTTATTGAAACATAGAGTCACTCTTATCAGCTTTAATTCATGGCCATTCTGGGCAGTATTTCACTAATGGGATATTCCTATTTTAGGAATCCATTTGTTGTCAAAGGAAAGCAAATGGAAAGTGTTGCTTGGACCAGGAAGATGACTTGTTTGACAATGAAGAGAAGGTAAAGTTTTAAATATATTATCTATCCTACTTAAATATAAAACTTAGAGAAAAAATATTGCATATATTATTTGATCAATAAGATATTTTATTATTCCTCATAAGAAATTTGGAAATACTTTGAAAAATTGAGGATTCTGTGTGTATATTTGTATGAGGAGGCAGTGATGTGTCAGGTAGTTGGTGTAAAGTATTTTGGATCTCCAGAGCTGAGACTTGAACAGCTATTCAGGTTCAGTAATATTAAATAGTCTCAGCTCTACCCATACAGTGAGAATTATATCATGCAAGACATTAGGGCATATGTGAAATTTGCTTAGATCAGTGATCAGTGATGCTTCAAGTCTAAGTACTGATCTCTTAGGAAAACTGCTGATTTGAGTCTGAAGAATTGATACATTCTTAAAAATTAGAGCTATGATTGTGATTTTATATTAAACCTCTTATCCATACAACTATTGTGCTTTGTTCTCAATTTTCTTTCAATAGTATCTGATCTACTTCCTTGGGTTTTGAGTACTTTAGGTTGGCATGAAACTACTTTGTTCTAGTAGAACTACAGGAAGCCCGTACTTAGTCCTTCAGTTGCTTGCTTCTGCACTGTCATTTGTGTTAGCAGTAAAATTCAAGAAAATGTTATGAGCACTTCTTTCACCTCAGCACCTCCAAATGATGCATGGTGATTTAACAGCAAATCCAAATGGTAATGAAATGACTAATTTTTTACTGACTTCAGTGTGAGCCTCCTGGTTTGCTTCTGCTTCTGTTGTTGTATGAAATCAGTGATGAAAGAAAATTCTTGGTCTTTGCTTGTCTTCTTTTTAAGGTCTCCACCAGCCTGTTTTCAACAGATGAATTCCAGCCCTTAGATTCCACCCAGGAGCTTATATTCCCTCCAGAACTAATGGTAACTTATGCTGCTTATCGACTATTCTTAAGCTCTGTTCAGAATTAATTCTTAAGTCCTGCTTAGCAGTAATTCATCAGAAGAAATGTCAAAACATTTTAACGTCAAACAAATTATACTCCTTTTTGGTTTTTTTGTCCAGTAAGCTTATTGAATATTCACATACAAAAAAAATCATATTGGGAAAATGAAGTTGCAAAGTTAGGCGTTATGTGAGATGGCAAAGAAGCAACCTAAACTGGTTTTTCAGTCAAGCAGCTGAAGATACAAATACTTCGCAGCAAACTGAATGGCAAACACTTTTTAACATTGGCAAAACAATTTTGTGGCTCAATAGTTTTGTTAGTCTTTTCTCAGATAGTCACCCAGATCAGGGAGTGTTTAGCCCCTGTGATTATGGTATGCGAAAGATATAAACAGCTGGGGGGGAAAGCATCCTTAATTATTGACAGCAGTATTTGCTTAGAAAAACTGAAAGCTGTTTGCTTTACATTATTGTCAATCTAGAGATTCAAAGGCAAGTTCTCAGCAGTTAGCTGACTGCTTCTGGAGAAACACTTATAACTGTAGGACAGGAGTTCTTGACTCTGTTTGCAGTTCTTGACTGTGAACAGCACTAGTTCACAAGCTATTTCCAAGTGATCAGAGAATAGTGCTAGAACAGCCAGAGACACTTAAGTGTATGCATAATCTAGAAAGGGATGCTGCTGTCAGTGCCATTGATGACCTCCGAGCAAGCTAAGTGGGCAAACACCTCCCTAAGTTTTTTTATCACTTTTCTAATAGTTTTAGCAATTGCAGGAGCTATTCCTAGATCTCTTGCTTGGGGACTGTTTATTATCAATATTGTTTATTAGCCTATTGGAATTACTTGAAGATATTTGACCCACACAGTGTAGAATTTCACCACGGTGCAAAGAGCCAGCATAACATTTCTGTCCCATTTTTGTCCAATTTTAAAGGACTACGTAGAACTGCTGTTGTTTAAGAACATTTCTGACTTTCAGCCTAGTGTCTGTTAGACTTCACAGCTGTCTATATGTCTAAATACTTAAATCTGCCATGTTTGTCCATCAGAGAATGGCAGAAAGTCAACCAAAAAGAACTCTGTTTTTTCATGGGGAGCGAGTGACATGGATTTCTCCTGTAAGCTTGGATGAGCTACTGGATCTGAAAGCTGCCCACCCTAAAGCACCTCTTGTGGTTGGGAACACCAGTGTGGGTATGTATGTGATCAGAATGGCTCCTGTTGCTGTAGTTCCAGTGTGCATGAGAGGAGTGGGGCTGCATTTATTATTCTTTTTGCATCTTCATCCTTAAGCTTACGTTCCACTGTGTTGGAGTTGTCATTATGGAAAAGCCTTTTGTCTAAGTCTGTTCCTATCTTGTAGGACCTGAGATGAAATTTAGAGATGTGTACCATCCAGTTCTTATTGCTCCTGCAAGGATCCCAGATCTAAATGTGCTGAAATACACAGATGATGGTCAGTAGACTTTACTTTGTTCAGAAGTAAGAGATTTCTTTGCAGTAAGGAATGCTGTACCATTCCATAGTGCTGAAGGCGTGAAGCGCTGTGCAACTCATTCCTAAGCATGCTTGGTTCTTACCCAGGTCAAGGGGGCTGTTGCCAACATCCCAGTGCAGGATGGTTTTGTCTCCATGAAGCAGTGCAGAGCTGACCAGTGATGTTATCTTGAGCCTTAGTGCAAGGCAGATTATTCTGGTAATACTGGTTCTGGTGCTAAGTCCTGCAGTACCTGCTTTGTGATTGCTGAATAGCAGAGAAAGACCCATACAGATCAACAGTGAGAGTTAGCATGTGACATGCTTGTTTACATTAGAAAAAAGGCTGTGATTAAACTGGCATAGCTAATATGCATTAACTAATCTTGTTCTCAATCAAAACAGCATTAATTATAACAGGTTAATTTTTTTTACCTCAACTTACATGTTTATAATAAGCATGGAGGTTTTATAAGTTAAAGTTAGACTAGGTTTTGGGTTTTAAATAAATTTTAGTGGATTAGAAATACAACTAGAAATAGGTTTCAACTTACTGTAATAGTCCAAATTAATTGAATATAAATTACCTTGTACAAGTTTACAGCCAAAGTTTTAAGGAAAGTCATATCTGTTTAAATTGCTTGCTATATGCCTGAAGCCACTTTTTTTTTTTAAGTGGTAAACTGTGTTTGATAGTTCTGTCATTGCATTTAGAATATCTATTTTATGTCAGATCAGTCATCCAGTTCTATTCAAAGGCTAGTTTGTTCTTAGCTGAAAAGTAGTTAGGAATTGAAAAGAAGCTGGGAGAATGCTTACTGCTTTTTTAAAGTGTGCAAATAAAACCTAGGTATGCGAAGGTGAGACTTTACCAGTTCTAAAACAAGAGATATGTAGTTTAGTTTGTCAGCCAGAAATAGCATTTCCTCTCTTTAATCAGATTTACATGCAAGACATGTTTTGATTTTTTCTTTTAAATACACAAAATTTCATATTGCTTTGCTTGATTTAAGTTAATTAAATTTTATATATATATATTCATTTATATTTTTTATTGAATCCCAGTATTCATTGAAAACATCTATTATGTAAAGAATTGCTTTTAATAGAAAGGATCTGTGTACCATTTTAAAAAATTTGAAGTATAGTCTTGCAAAAAACCTTCTCAAATAAATGCATGTAAGTTGTCTTTCTAGTGGGAAAAAGGATACTATCTTCATTGATAAGACTGTGTTTCTGTTGGCAATGCTACCTACCCACACCTTAGAAGAATAACTAGAATGTGCATATGCAAAGCAAGATCAAGTTAGGATGAAAATCGTGCTTAAAAATAGGAAGAGTGTGTTCAAAGCATTTTGAAGCTAACTCACCTTTATGTGAAACATCTCCTAAACATTTACTCAGTCAAAGCGAGGTGCAAGGGAAGCAGCTGGGATGTGCAGCTGGAAGCAGAGAGAGGATTTCCCTTTAAATAGAAGAGGTGAGCTATTAGCTCAGTTTCATAATTTCTGGATATTTTACCCTCAGTCTCCTGAAATGAAAGGTCACAGTTCCTTTAATATGCAAAGACCCCTCTTCTTTTATCTACCTGTAGCCCACGTGAGCTGTCCTAGCTCTACAGTCTGAACACACTCTAAAACCCAGGCAATAAAGCAATGCTCACATTACACTTTCATAATCTTTTGGTTACAGGATTAACTCTGGGAGCTGCTTGCAGCCTCTCTCTAGTGAAAGACATCTTGACGAATGCAATCACGGAGTTCCCTGAAGAGAAGACAAGGATCTTCCGTGCTGTCTTGCAGCAATTAAGAACTCTGGGCGGAGAACAGATAAGAAATGTTGCTGTATGTTGTGAATTACTTGCTATTACAGTCTGAAAAAATTGTAACAAATGTGAAATTTGTCCTGACCACATGTAAAACTTTCATTTTTAATTTTGGTTTTGCCATGAATTTTCTATCAATACCTCTTTTTACAGTTTTCAGTATGTGTAAATGTACATATAGTCTGCATGTCATTGTCACTTAACATAAAAATATGAAGGTTATAGAGAAAGGTAACATAAATGTCTTTCTTTTTTTAAGTCATTTGGTGGAAACATAATATGTAGAAAATCAACCTCAGACTTGAATCCTGTTCTGGCAGCCAGCAACTGCATGCTCAATCTGGCTTCAAGAGGTAGGAGGAGATAGCCTGTCTCTGTAGTAGTGCCAGAGGTGCAGGAAGCTATTGTATGGGGGAAGGGGAAATAAGAACTAGTGAGAGTTTATTAAAGAACCCTTTTCCCACTCTTGTACGAGATCACATCTGCAAGACAAGCAATTTGCAAACAAAGCAAATGAATATGTCAAATGTTCTCATGCAAGGGTGAGCATTCAGACCCACCAGATTATGTGTCCTTCTGTGGACACCAAATTACTATAAGCACTCATAAAACCTCACAATCTGAATAGCTGTGTAGTATCTCTTCACATCCCTGTTAGGTTTTTTAATGTAATTGACGTTTTGCTCTGGTTTAAAATCAGTTGCTGACCATGAGAAGAGCTCTGGCTTCTCATTCCTCAGAAGTACTCACTTCTGATACAGGAGTCCAAATCCAGCACCTTTTCCCATGCCTATTTCTTCAGTTTCCTTTCATCACTGTGCTGCATATATTCACCGCTACCTGCTTCTTTTCTTGTGCACTTCCTTTGGAAGGCTGATGAAATTATTGGTGAACGTGTGCTATCTGGTGGCATAGAATTGTATACTCTACCCTTCTAGGTGGCTTATGTCCTTTTTGCCCTTGATCCAGACAGAGTGCACCCTGCCACTTCAGACCATGTAGTACTCCACTCAATACCCTGAAATACATGTTCTTTAAGGATTGCTTCTGAGGGAGGATTTCTTTGAACAGATAAAAACTCCCATGTTATTCTGTTTCATGGAAGTCATGCTGTAGGATTTCCATTACTTCTTCCACCATGGTTTGACATTGAGAAAGAAAATACCTGTGAGACTGTTGTTCTGCCAAGTGGAAGTGCAAACACTTGCATATTCTTACTCAATAGTTCTAATGATGTACCTACTTATTTTAGTGATAGTTAGGATCTCTTTCTGTTAATGTGGCTGCTGAGAGAGGGTTTTAGGCATTTTCAGAAGTGTTTAACATAGTTCTCTACCAAATAGTAGACAGTGGAACATAGGAAAAGTGGATTGCTCAAGAAAAGGAGATTGCAGAAGCACTATTCGTTGTTAGTATTTAACTTAGATCACAGTGTAAGGGAAAATGCACCTTCCTAGATCCTGGCAGGCTCACAGGTAGGGATTGGCCAATAATCTTTATGTATGTAAGCCGAGTGTATTCTGGATGGAATTGCAATGGCAAAAATCCAGTGCTGCTATTCTTAACAGTGTTATTTTTCAGATTCATGTTTCAGCAAAATAACATTCCTTTACTACAGTTTTGTTGTCACACTAATTATGTTTGAGGAATGCAATTCCAATGCTAAATGATATTCTAGGATGAACAGGTTATAGCGTCATCATCAAACATAATATGAAAAACATGAAGAGAATAATGCTGTAAAGCAGTCGGTTGTGAAGTATCATGTTCATTGAGTCTGAGGAGAATATTTCAATAGAGGAACCTTTTACAAGAGGCACAGAAGATTATCTGGTTATAGAAAGTCTTGGGATAGGTCAGACCTAGTGCAAGATAAATAGTGTTCAGTAAACACTTTATTTACTAAATCCCTTTAAAATTGCATTGGACCCCATAGGTAGCATGTGAAAAGTACAGAAGACAAGTGAAAAAAGCAGTTTTACTTCATCAGTCAAACACACATGGTCAAGTTCCACACTCTTGAGTCACTGTTCATTTCCATCTGTACAACATTCAGGCTTCTGTGATCTTGCAAAACAAAATGCTACGTGATGGTTGTGTTACCAGTACAGTTACAGTCCTACCAACAAAATCCCTTGAACCAGTGGAGGTTGTCTAATTAATACAATTGATTATATATATTAAAATACTGCATTTCTGGAAGGCCTGCTAGCTTAACTGTATAGTGATATTGGCAAACCTGATGTAGCATAAATGAAGTTTTAAGTGTCCAAAGGGCTCTTAGAGATTTCAGTTCCTTGCAGAACTTTGTTATCTTCCCTTCTGAAAAAATTTAACTTTCCCAATATATATCACGGAATAATAAATATGGAATAAATATGGTTATAAATAAACAAATAAATATGGAAAAAGCAATAGCATTTATTTCTTACTAGACTCCTGGAAATGTTCATAATCTCAAGGGAAAAACAAACAAAGAAAAAAAGTAAACCCAAAACCTAAACAACACAAAACCCCAACCCCCTAATAGTTTTTTCCTTTGCAGCAGTTCTTTACTACTTGGTTTTCTTCCTCATTTTTCATGCTTTAGAATGAAAGGTAGTGATGACAAGAGCTGCAGAGATTTGGAATAGATTGACAGGAGGGAGGGTGGGATCATCGTGGCAGTATCGGAAGGGAGGATTATAGAATGGGGACTGACCTCTGGGTACTTTTTTAGGAATCTGGTATTATGATGTTATGGAAGATGGAGCAACCATCTGAATTTATAGAACATATCGCTGATACTTTTTTATGTAAGCTCTGTAATGGTTATTTACTCAGGAAAGCAGCAGGCATTTCTTGCCAATTAAAATACTATTGATATGTGTTAATTGTGCAATTGTATGGAATTTTCCAGATTTGGGTTTGTTGGTTTTTTTAGGACAAAAGCGACAGATTCCTGTGAGTGATATTTTTGCAGATGGAGTTGGTAACAATACCATTACACCAGAAGAGATCTTAGTCTCTATCCATATTCCCCATTCTAGGAAGGTAAGTTATTAGTTTGTTTAGATTTGTTTTACACAGAGTTAAAGACTGTGAAATAAAGAGCTGGAGGGGGCATAATCCCTCTGTTTAAACTAGCACTGTTACTGCTCTTTTTCTGAATTCCGTATATTTATTCATTTCAGTGCTACACTATCTCCCAATTTCAGTCAAAAAACACAACTCAGCAGGTAGCTGGCAATGCTATATAAAGAAAAATATTCAGACGAAAGTTTGCCCTAAAATGATGAGGGCAATAGCAGTTGTCTAGATTCCCTACGGAAAGGGGTTTTGGACAAGTTGCTACTGTGCTCACCAAAACAGGCTGCTTACCCATGATATGGCTGGCATCAAGTCAGTAAACCATTGTCTTCTCTTGAAGATTGTTCTTTAAAATGGGATAAGATTGGGTGTGTGTGTGGTGGTTCCATAAATGTTGCTGAACTGAATAATAGTCTTCAACTGATACTGGGTTTGCAAGAGTGGATATGGAATCTTATAAGAGAATCGTAGGTCATGTTATCTGAATACTGAAGTTTGGCAATACTTCAAAGCCTCTAAACTTATGGTCTTGTTAAAAAGATAACTCCACTCCACAAGATCCCTGTCTTCCAGCTATCTACCATGAAAAGTCTAGGTCATCTGAGCTGTGTAGGTGATGGAGGATTGGGTATGAGTTGCTAGAAAATTAAAGATAATAAAGCTACTGAAAGGTCATGAAAAGAAAGTGCATGGTCTTGAGTGCTCAGGAAGTTGAATATGTGCTCTTCATTTTTTATTCTCTTGCTTCACATAGTGCAATAACAAGTCCTACTTTCAGATACTTATCTGTCTGCACTTCTGTCTGATCTTGCTCAGGGAGAGTATGTCTCTGCATTTCGACAAGCACCAAGACGGGAAAATGCTCTTCCAATAACCAATGCTGGGATGAGAGTCCTTTTTGAAGAAGGTACAGACATTATAAAGGATTTAAGCATTTTCTATGGAGGTGCTGTCTTGACAACAGTCTGTGCAAAACAAACCTGTTGGACACTTATTGGAAGGTAAAATTTCTGTCTTGTTTATGTCGCTGAATAAATGGACTTTGAAAGCTTGGGCTCATGTTCCTTGGGACATAAAAGTACAGAAAGATTTCATTTACCTGACTGGTGCCTATTTATGTTCAAGTGAATGATCAAGCCTTAATGATGACTTTTCAGGATTGTTACATGTTGGAGTTTGCACATGACGTGAATTAAGCAGAGAGATAAGATAGATGGGCTGTGAGATAGGTGGATGAGGTACACAGTCAGTTGTGCACCTAAACCCAAGTATTGGTAAATTACACTGTATCTCGTACATTCGATAATGCCCTCATATCAGTGTACTTGAGTCCTTCTGCTTGTCTCTAGAAAATATAAAGTTAGAGAACTTTAGATGTGCCAAAAAAAGTTAGAAGCACAAATTATGTCTTCATCTTTTCAATATCTCTTCATCTACAAGGTCCTGGTGATCACCAGAATTAGTCCCTGATTTTCCCTCCCAGTGTGCAGCACCTTTCCAAGTTTTGGAGGAAAAAAATTGCAAATAATTCAAGCAGCATTAAAAGAACACCAAACGAAGCCCCAGTGGCCTGTTTTGCTGTTTAATATGCAACTGTTTCATTAGCTGAAGTGCTTGTTATTATTTGATGCTTTACATGATTAAATTTAGTCTAACAGACTAATATTTTGATATCTAGGGTTGTGTAACTATGGAGAATTACCAGTATTGAGATACTTGAAGAGGTCAGCCCTTTCAGGAAATGTAGCAGCTAATTAGATCCCTTGAAAGTATCTACATTTCACATCTATATCTTTATCTACTTTTCTTCAAATATAGGATAGTATCTGCAATATGGTGAGAATCTATAAGATTGCTAAAGCAACTTTAAAACTGTAATAGGGTTTGTTTAATTATTTATTTGTTTATTTTTAAAATGCTGGCATAGCATAATTCTGTTTACTTATAGGAGCTCAGTTCTTTGAGCAACATTGATCTACATCATTTTTAAAATTGCAGACATTATTAGAATCAATATTTTGGCTTCATTGTGAGCAGGATTATGTCTGTTGTCCATGGTACGCATATATTACTGCAATTTGTATTTGTTTTTTATTAGTCCTGGTCTGATTGTACCTATTATTCTTCCTGACAGACACTGGAATGAACAAATGTTGGAGGAAGCATGCAGACTAGTTCTTAAAGAAATTGCTCTTCCAGGCTCAGCCAGTGGTGAAAACATAGACTATAAGAAAACTTTGATGATCAGTTTCTTCTACAGATTTTTCCTGGAAGTATTGCAGTCATTGAAGACAATGGTAAATTAGTTCATAGAATCATAAAATCATAGAATATACTGAGTTAGAAGTGACCCATCAGGATCATTGAGTCCAACTCCTGGCCCTGCACAGGACAGCACAGGAGTCCCACCGTGTGCCTGAGAGCGTTGTCCAAATGCTTTTTGATCTCAGGCTAGGGCTATGACAGTTCTCTGGGGAGCCTGTTCCAGTGCTCAAACACTCTCTGGGTGAAAAATCTCTTCCTGATATTCAACCTAAAGCTCTCCCCACTTGGCTTCAGGTCGTTTCCTTGAGTCCTATCACTGGTCAGCAGAGTGAAGAGGCCAGTACCTGCCCCTCCACTTTCCCTCCTGAGGATGCTGAAGATCTCATGGGGTCTCCTCTGAGTCTCCTCCAGTCTGAGCAAACCAAGCATTCCCCATGTCAGCTCTTGTGCTAGCAAATAAAAGGGGTTTTCTTTCTAATTGTTAGTGCTTGCAGTTTGTACAGTGTGCTGAATCATTGTCTTTGGCATTCAGATCTGTGCGATAACCTAAGTGTTTAACTCTCGAACCAAATTGATGGAGAGATGCCCATTGAACTTTGAGATGCTCAGATATCTTTACCTTGGACATTAGGCTTTAAGAGATATTTCAGCAATATTAATACAACAATATATCAGCATCAAGCTCCCAGGCCCAAAGAAAGTATACAAGAGATCTTACTCTCTCTGTCTATAGTTCAAAACAGGAATAGATTAAATAGAAATAAGGCTTTGAAAAACACCTGTAGATGTCAAAACAGCCATCTTTCTTGCATGAGTTGTAGACTGGGAGATGAGGACACTAAACTTTTACTTCCCAAGACATTCTACATGTACTTTTTTTTTTGTCTTAAGTATGTTCTTACAAGGAAAAATATCCCTTTTACTTTTTCATTCTGTGTTAACCTTGAGCTCTTTCCTCTAAATTGCCATTACTAGGTAATTGATTATTATTAATTACCAGTGATTCTGTGCCCGTTTTGGTCAGACCTCAAAACAAAGCTCTTCTGTCTATCCCTACTTTTTGTGGCTTACTTTAAAAAGCATATTGGTTGAATCCAATATATTTTTTAAAATTATTTATTGAAATCTAAAACCTCTACATTGTTTTCAAATTGTTATTTTAGAGTCTTTCTAGTTTGAGCCTGGAAAGAATTTCCTGTATAAAGACTTTGTATTTGATTTTGGTTGTTGGAATGTTCAAAATGCGAGTTTTAGCAGTAATTCACTTCCTTTTCAGGATCCTTGCCACTATCCTGGCATACCGATGGAATATCGGAGTGTCCTACAAGATTTCAAAACCAGAATGCCTCAGAGTATCCAAATATACCAGGCAAGTGATTTCATTCTGACACTGTTTTGTGCTTTATAAAACTTGGTAAAAAGTCACGGTTCAAGCATGACCCTTGGTGTGAAGCTCAGGTACGGATTTTCCAAAGGACTGGAAGTAAAAGGCTTTTAGTGGTCGATTTTAACTGCATCTCAGTTGGAGAATCCTTGTTTGTAAAAATAGATTCCTGGGTATACTCACTTCTTCTAGACAGATCTTTGAAGATAAATATGCTAAGTAAACATCATTGTCAGACTGCTTAAAATCGGTATATTGCAGTGTGTAACCCAATTAGAAAGAAATTAGAAGAAAACCAAAAAGATTGAAAACCCCAGGTATAGTATATATATATATATATATATACTACAGTATAGCTATACTATATAGTATTGTTGTCTCAAGATCTGAGAGGGCTCTTAGGTCTTACTGTAGATTCTGGAATCAAAATGGAGTGTGATGATTGTCTGCTCAAATTAACATGAGCATGTTGTCCTAAGTCAGCAGTAGAGAGCAGCAAAGAACACATTTCGTATTTTCTGAGCTCACCCGTATAAGTAGATCATGGTGGAAACACCCACAAGGTTTTTTTATATTTTGGCACCCTTGATACACAAGTCAAAATATCCAGCTTTTAAAAACCTAAAGAAAAGTTCAAATTAAATATAGGTTTGGGGTTTTTTCTTTTAATTTTTGGCTATTCCCTAGAATAACACTTTAGTTTAAATACTTTAAATTTGTTAAAGTTGTTATCTTCAGTTTCCTTCAGAGTTGTTATTATTCTTATTAAAAAAAAACCAAAAAAACTGCAGGCAACAAGAGGGCCCAGGATCAAGGCAACTACTTCTTTGTGACTTTTCCCTGATTTATTCCCCATCTGTAATAAAGTGACCAAACAACAGAAATTGAAACAATTTGTTACTCGGATCAATTGGCATTGAGCAATAGAAATTTAGACACCCAGAAA
Source organism: Acanthiza pusilla (assembly GCA_036630365.1). Classification (NCBI taxonomy): domain Eukaryota; kingdom Metazoa; phylum Chordata; class Aves; order Passeriformes; family Acanthizidae; genus Acanthiza; species Acanthiza pusilla. The sequence goes on from JAXCHO010000019.1 coordinate 9,323,710, forward strand.
ATCAGAGTTTTTCCACTTTAAATTTCTATCTAGATTTTGTAACGGCCTATTTTTTGTGTGCACTCCTTCATTTGGACATTATTAAGCTTTTAAAATTAAGAGGGAAAAAAAGAATGCATATCCTGAAATCTAACTACCTTGTCATTCTGTTGTGGAAATGTTGAAGTGGTTTGGCTGAGACAGCCATTTGAGGAACTTTAGGCAGTCAAGTGAAGAGTGTTTGTTCTTGACTTTGTGCCAATAGCAGACAGTGTGCCAGAAAGTGCAGGAGGTAGAAATGTGTAGCCAGAACACATGTGCTGGGAGCTCTAGAAGTAAAAACATTTGAAGTTGTAAGCAATCAACTCATTCTAAATGTAGAAAAGGAAAAAGTTAGCATGAATATTAACCCAAAAATTGGAGAAGTGTTCTGGAAGTTGGCAACAATTAGTTATGGGGCAGATTTAACTAATACAAACTGAATAATTTTAAAAAAAAAACTTAGCATAGTAAGATAAATAAGACACTAAATTCATAAGTAAGGTGCAAGAAAGTATTGGGCAGAAAATATTTAAGCAACATTCTCTCACTGATTTACATTGATCAGTTACAATCTTTCAGTGAGGACGACAAATCCCAAAAATCATTGCAAATAGCCCACAATACCAGACACTGGTAACATTCAGAACTGAATCCTGGGAGAATAATTCAGAAAATTATCAGAGCTTCATGACACCACGCAGAAAGGGAAGAAACTGTCCTTCAGAAAAAGTGCTGGGTTTGTCACTTTGATGTAAATAATTAAGGAAAAAAATCCAAGTAAACAAACCTGTGCGGCACTCTCGGAAGGGTCCTTGAAAGAAGAAAGAAATCCCCAGGGGCAGCAGTCACATCCTGAAGCCACACTTCTTTCAATGTTGAACCAGAAGATGATAGTATGAGCAGCTGTTTGTTCATCTGATTTTCTGATTACTCTAAGAGTAACAGGACTGCTCTTTTTAAAACTGTTTGGGGGTGGTGGGTGTGTGTTTTTGACTGTACAGGACGTAGAGCCGACACAGTCTCCCCAGGACCCTATAGGACGGCCCATTATGCATCAGTCTGGGATAAATCATGCCACTGGTGAAGCAGTCTACATTGATGACCTTCCTTCTGTGGATGGGGAGCTTTTCCTGGCTGCTGTCACTAGTTCCAGAGCTCATGCTAAGATCATGTAAGTGTTCAAAGTGTACCTGAAGGAAGTGTTATCATGAATTGCTGTCTCAGATTTGTGGAGAGACTAATGAGTTACATGTGTTCAGAACAGCATGCCTGATACCTGCAGGCATATGCATGCTGGAAGCAGTATTGTTGCACTACTAGAAGGGTTTGTTTGGATTTAAGTGTCTTGCCGCATTTTACTGTACTAGTAAGGGTGAATTGTTTCTGGTCCATAAGCCAGCCCAGAGCTGGCCTAGTTACCTCCAAAAATTGCTCAGCTGTGCAGTGCAAGCAAGTTATCAAAATTCAGTTTTACCAACACTGCTGTGGAACCTCAGCTCTATGATGAAAGAATTGTTGGAAGTGTAGGAAATAGTGTTGCAACATTGCAGCAACAAGGTAGCAAAGCTCACATGGGACGTAGAGCAGAGGAAGGTGGAGAAGAGATTTTTATTTTGTAAGAAAACTGTTTTCACATATGCTTTTATGCTGCCAAGGTACACCTATTCTAGCATTGTTCAACATTCAGGCCCCAAGACATATTCAAGTGATCTGCTAAGGATTAGTTGTCATGACAGACAGGACTGGGTCTTCAGAATCCTTGTCATAGCTACAGAGTCCTTGTCATATTTCCTGGCATGTTCTTAGGTCAGTGCTAGTATGCTGGGTTTGAAATCCCTCTTTTTGGTCCCCCCACAGACATGGCATCACCCACATCTCTGTGAGTCAGTAGGATCTATTCAGTCTCCTTTGTCTTCTGATCTGGGTGTCCAGAAAAGATGCCTGCAGGTGTCCTGGGATCTGACAACCTGCTAAACTAGGTGCTATCAATATGTGTAGATCTTCTGCTGTTCTTTCTGATCCTTCTACACCTAGACATTCCCATTCATTCTCCATTTATACTGGTCTTGTCATTTCTTTTCTATCTCTCTACATGAATCCTCCATCTGAAGATGCGTATTTGTATCTTTTGATAAATGTGTAGGCTGTGAGGTTTTAGAAAGTTGCAGTTGTAGTATCATAATTGTGCAGTGATTATTATTAAACCAATGCAGTTCAGGACCAATGATTTCCCTGTTGCATCTAAAGTATTTCCTAGAAATGAAGCAGGTTAGTAAAAGACATGTGAGAGCCTATGAACAGATCTCAGTAGTACAAGAAATATACCTCTGTATTGGGTTCCCTTCCTCTGTGAACAGTTTGTAAAATTATTGAATTGCGTTTCTCTCTTTCCGTGTCCCAATCAGATCTATAGATACATCAGAGGCTCTAAAAGGAGCAGGTGTATTTGATGTCATAACAGCTCATGATGTGCCAGCTGCAAATGAGTTTTACTTTTCTCATGATCCAGAGATTATATTTGCAAGAGACAAGGTATAACTACAATCTCTTTGTAACTAATTTTCTTAATTTAACTGTTTTTCCTCCAGCCTTTTATCCTCCCATTATCCTTTTCTAGATACTGTATTTTCCTTGATTCTCTAATTATACTGATACTTTTATAATTTGTTAGCTTCATGGATGATGTAAAAATACAGAAGTCCTAAGTCAAAGAAAACTTCTAAAAAGAAAACATGAATAGTGGTTACATGAAAGAAGAGTATCAACAGCACACACAGGAATTGTTTGGAGCCACTGTTCTATTAGCTGATGTGTATTTTACAGGTGATTTGTGTGGGTCAGATTGTCTGTGCTGTGGTCGCAGATTCAGATGTTCACGCCAAACAAGCAGCTGCAAAAGTTAAGATCGAGTATGAAAAGCTGGAACCAGTAATTTTAACAATTGAGGTACTAATAATTTCTTCTGGTTTTTATTGTTTTGCCTATTTAATTCATGGAAGCAGCAGTTCACACTCTTCAGTTACTTTTTAAATATGATTTTTAAGGCAACAAGGTGAATATGAATATCCAATTAACCAGTCTGAGTATCTCCCTGTAAATAAACTTTTAACCATTTATCTAATTTTTACCACTTGCGATAGACAGGCAACAGGCAAGTTTCAAAAGTATGACAGTTTCACAAGTTTCATAATGATAGACATTAGAATGCAAAAAAAAACCTCTCTTAATGTTCCCAGTGAGGAAAAGGCAATGAGCATGCTGGTTTCTAATTCTTTGGTTGCTACCAGCTGGTCAGACAGCAGGTATATAGTGGCTAACAGTCAGATCCTGATTATCTCTAGCATTTTTATCTGTTGTCTAGCTTGCAAGCTAGGCTGGAGACATAGGAATTGTTGGGGGAATATAAAGGAAAGGTGTACAACATTTTAGAAATGTAATGTGGGAGTCACAGGGAATATGGACTTAGCCTGGATTAAAGAGAGTAGAAGTAAGGAAGAAAGGACACACTTGCAGGGAACCGGCATTAGTTCTGGTAGTCACTTTACAGCTTGTTTTAATAATGTGTGTGTGGTCTAATGGAAAGGTCTTTCTGACAGAAAAATAGAAGTAGCCTCTTCTTAAAGACTGCCAAATTTTGTTGACATTTCATTAGAACTGAATCTCCAATGAAATCTTACTAGAAATAAAGGAAATGCTACTTTATAAATAGATTCCACCTTTACTTAGTCCTTGTGATTCCTCCTCCTCTTAATGGCACCACTCTTTGGATGACATGGTTGTGTTCTTATTCTGTGGTGTCTTGGTCACTTCCCGGATGTATGACAGGGAAGAGCAAGTTGAATAAACTGAATGCATTTCCTTCAGAGACTGCTATCATCAGTTGCACAAGGTGCATCAGGAAAGAATTGCTGAAATTGAATAAACAAACTCAACCATACAGTAAAGTGATGAAATACAGTTGTTCCTTGACTTTGGTAACTGGTGGTTCCAATCTCTGAAGACAATGGTGTTGGTCCTGAGACTAAACAAGCAACAATTTCTCTTTTTCTCTGTTGCAGGAAGCTATAAAGCACAACTCATTCTTTGACCCAAAAAGAAAATTAGAACAAGGAAATGTTGATGAGGCATTTGAAACTGTTGATAATATAATTGAAGGTAAACTGCAGAATAAGTTTAAAGAGAAATTTTTTGTTGTCAGTATTTAGGTTTGGCTGTCTGCACTTCAAGTCCCAGTTCTACCTCTTCTCCATATAGTCATTAGGCCTGAGAAAACTCTTGGGCGCTTGTAAGACAGTGTGACTAAACCTAGTGTATTGTTGTTCTGCTACTACATTCAAGCTTTTTGCATGCTCTGTTCTTGAAAAAGGTTACAGAATAATTAGGTTGGAAAGGGGTCTTCTAGTCCAACCTCCTGCTTAAAGCAGGTCTGGTTACAGCAGGTTATTAAGAGCCAATTCCAATCATATTTTTAATATCTACAAATACAGAGATTATGCAACATCTATAGGCACCTGTTCCAGTGTTTCACTGCTTCATGCTGATTTTGATTTTCTTTTTTTCTTGTATCTCCCTGGAATTTCTTGTGTTCATTGCCTCTTATCCTTCCTTGTGCATCTCTGAGAACAGTCTGGCTTGCGCTTGTTTACACCCTTCCATTAGGTAGTTGTAGACCGCAATAAGATCTCTTCTTAAACCTTTTCTTCTTATGGATGAATAAATCCCATTCTCTCAACCTCTTCTTATACATCCTGTGGTTCAGCCCCGTGATAATCTTGGTGGCCCTCTTCTTGACCTGATCCAGAATGTGCATGCTTTGTTTAACTTACCTATGTTTTATTTATTGTTGTCACCACTTGTGGGCAATAGTGTTCTGCTCTTAATCCAGTTCTGATGGAGCAAGACCAATTTAATCTTACAAGGATTTTAATTTGTGTATTTATTTTAGATATTGCTCTTTCACACAAGAAGTATTCAGAGGATTTGACACTGATTTCCATAATTTACATAATGATGGGCTGTTAGTTCTTCTCTGGTTCATTTCTTCTGTCCTTTTCACTCAATAACACTTGTGTTTTTCTCATGTGATCAGGGGAGATCTGCATTGGGGGACAGAAACACTTTTACATGGAAACTCAGAGTATGCTTGTTGTTCCAAAAGGAGAGGATAAAGAAATGGATGTGTACGTGTCAACACAGCATCCAGCAATTATTCAGGTAATGCAGAGCATTTTCAGAGAAAGTGTTTGGTTTTGTGACAATAGAGCTTTTAAAGTTTTGTTTACGAATCTGTATGAACAGAAGCAGTAGAAACATGAGGTTGCCCATCTGGATTTTCCAATAACAGCTGCTTTTTAGTGCTGCTGTATTCTGATAAACACTGAGAACTACACTGTCAGGATAAGTCTCTTCCTTTGGACAAAGTACTTCATAGCCCACTATTGTAGGCATGAAAGACACCCTGCAAAGTGCTGAGACTCCTCCATCTCTGCTAGATTTCCATTGGAGTGAGAAACAATCAGTTCCCTACCAAGTCAGAACCCAGGGACGATCTGATCATGTCTAACAGCTGTAGGTGAGAGTGTTACTCCATGCAACAGTCTCATAATCATAATCATAGATTGGTTTGGGTTTTAAGGAACCTTTAAAGATTATTTAATTCAACACCCTGCCGTGGACAGGATTATCTTTCCCTGGATCAAATTTCTCAAAGTCCCGTCCAACGTGCCCTTGAACACTCCTAGTTATGGGGTGTCCACAACTTCCCTGGGCAACCTGCTCCAGTGCCTCACCACCCTTATTGTAAAAAATTTCTTTCTCATGTCCAATCTAGACATGCCCTCTTTAAGTTTAAAACCATGACCCCTTGTGCTGTCAATACAAGCTTTGCTAAAAGGTCTTGCTCTGTTTCTTGTAAACCCCCTTTATACTTTGAAAGGCCACAGTAAAGTCTCCCTGGCGCTGTCTTCTCCTGGCTGAACAACTCCTAGTCCCTCAGTCTTTGTTCGTAGTAGAGGTGTTCTGGTCATTGTCATGATGGTAAATGACAAAGCAAAGCTGCCATAGCATGTGGCCTACATAGCAATAGCCATAGTGCATGAAACTGATGGTATTTCACACTCAACACTGGTATCTTGTGTTCAAAGCCCTGTTCAGTTCCTGTTTATAATTCAGTTTCTAATTTCCATTATTGTTATATTACCAATAGCCAAGTAGTACGAAAAACTTTATATTTCAGAAAATCATTTGAAGCAAAAGCCTTCTTGACACTAGGAAGACTTTAGATTATTTTTTTTTAAAGTTTTATTTTAAATAAAAATAAAATTTGTTATCTTTGTAACAAAAATAATAAAACCTCTGTTTTAAAAAATAAAAATAAATATAATAAATAATAAAATATAACATATATTTATAATAAAATTAAATCAGTATTTATAATAAAATTACTTAATGAATAATTATTAATTTAGAATATTTATCATAAAATAAAATAATTAAAAATAAAAATGGTATTATTTTAGAATCTATTTTTATTATACCTGATATTATATCTTACTGTTTAGGTAATGTAATCAAAGGGTATTATTCTTCACATCAGCCAATGACCCTTTCACAGTCTCCATGGTAAACCTTTTAAGTGTGAGCCCTGCTGAGAGTATGTTGTTACTCTTTCTTTGCTTTTTAACCTAGGGTAAGGGAAAAATTATATTCATCTGATAGAAGAATAGAAACATCTATGGAACCCTTTTCTAAAAAAAGTTTCTATTTCAGAAACCAACTTTTAGGCTTCATTTGAGTTGGCAATAAAATATTAAAACTTGTTTTACAGGAGATAGTAGCGGCAAGTTTGGGTGTTCCAGCCAACAGGATCATGTGCCATGTTAAACGAGTTGGTGGAGCTTTTGGTGGGAAGATCCTGAAAACTGGCTTGCTGGCATCAGTTGCTGCTGTGGCAGCAAACAAGTAAGTGCAGTATGTGTGTGTTGGGATATGAAAGGAAAATGAGGCAAACAAGTTTTCCATTTTGGCTAAAATGCTTTCTCCTTTCCCAAAGCTGCTAGTCAAAACGTCATGTAATCCCGACTTCACGTTTTCTAAGAGTGTTCAGTGCATTTCTTTGTTTTGTTTTGTTGGACTGCTTATGTTAAGCAGCTCTAGCCTCAACTAAATAATGGGCTCCAAGAAGTTGGTATTAGTATAAGCTAGAAATCCTCAAAAGGACCAGTCCCTACTTACTAAGACTTTGTACATACATTCAAACTTGACATTAACCATCCAGATGTGAACTTCACTCACACAGCATGATGCAGAGAGTTCATGCGTGGAACTGCTTTTAAGAACAAGTAGATCTAGGTCAGTCTTCAACATCTCTCAGTCAAAATTAGCTAAAATCTATGAGGTATTATACTCTTCTAATACTGCTTGAATTAGTCTAAGAATGTTAACACAAAAAGCTCCATCCCCCCATCTTCCAAATTTGGCAGGACAATATTGGCAATTAGCTGTCAGGGCGTACTAAACTCCTTTAGAAGCATAACTGAGTTGCTGGAGGATTCACATCAGGCTACATCCTGCCAGCCAGAATGATCTTGTCATCTGAAGGGTTAGCTCAATATGTTGCTTCTACTGTCATTGTTATAGAAACGGTTCTTGATTATTTTTGACCACATTATCTGTGTTCTTTATTAGCAAGTCATGCTAAAAATAATATTTCTTTTATGGTTTAAACTATCTTTTTTATTCTTAGAACCTTATTTTACACCTTACATCCATTTTTTTCTAAAGTAATGATTTTAAATGGTATATGTGTTTCTAGACTAATTTTCTTATTTTTATTGTTATTAATGTTTTGATTTTATTCCAAGATTCTCTATTTCAGTATGATTCTGAATAACTAAGAGGTGACTAACACTTAGCACTGAAATAGTTTCTTCAGGAGTTGTTTGCACTGAGTTATCTTGTTGGCTTTCAACAAATGAAATGAAAATTCTGGCATGATTGTAAATGTTAAAAAAAAAATAAAAATATGAACACTGGACATAGCTTTAAGCATATATTCAAGCTTATTAAAGTTAAGTTTAATCTAAATGCATGTTTATATGCACGGCTGTATCTGGTGCATGATGAGTAGCCATAGCCACGTTATTAATATTATCCCTTTATTTTAATTGTAATTTTACTTTTCTTTTTTGGATTTAGAACCAGCAGACCAGTCCGTCTTATTCTGAGCCGAGGGGATGATATGGTAATCACTGGTGGCAGACATCCTTTTCTTGCTAAATATAAAGTGAGTGCCGCAAGAATTCAGTGAAAAAATACCCACCTATACTCTGTGAATAAGAATTTCAGTGTTACTGGTTAATGTGTTCTATTAATGAAAATTAGTATAACCAATTCAATTTAAAAACAAAACTACAAGCCAGGAAACCAAGAGATAAAGTCACTGTACAGCCCCTTTGTCTGCTTCTACCTCTGTCTCTTCAGGGGTTTGTTTTATTTTTCTTCCAGTTCCTTCATGTCCTTTTCCTTTTATAGCTCTTTCTGTCTTTCTTTCTGGAAGTAGGAAGCTAACCTATATCAGACTTCTTCTGCAGCACTTTATTTTAAACTCTCCATATGGTTAGATTCACACAAAGAAGCAGCTAATTTTTCACAGAAACAGTGTCGTGCAGAAAACTTGCCGTATGGAGGAAATTAATCTCTTCCCTGCCAATGCACTGTCATCAGTCAAAACTATTCATTAGGATAATTTCTGCCTTCTTTTCATTCTGTACTTGTCATATAAATTATGCATGCACCATAATGGGGTTTAAATCCAAGTTTCTGCTGAATCAATAAGCTGAAAGATTTCTCTTTAGAAGTAGAAATATGCCTTTTGTTAATAGCACTACGGCTCAAGCTGGAAGCCTTCAAATAGGGACTCTGAACAATGGAATTCCTGGGCAATTATATCCTTACTATCTAAGTTTCCCATCCCTCACATGACAGTTCAGACCAATAGCAATATTAAGTCTTCACATTCTTCATGGGTTTCTTTCATTGTCTGTAGATGGGCCATTTCTTTTCTTATATCTAAGTGTGCAGCCTCTGCTAGAGATTGTGGCTTCCTTATCTTTCAGCTTGAACTGGCTCTGAGGTCTTTTACTTGACTAGGTAACAGTTCAGCACACCTAGGTGAAAGCTCGCAGCTTGCAGCCTAAGGCTGCAGCAAATTTAGCTGCTAATGCAAAGCAAGTTGCGTGACACACTACATAGTTAGAGAGGTTTTATAAGAGACTTCCCTGAAGTTGGAAATGAGCTGTAGCTCATGTTCAGAATTCAGGAACTGTTAGTGGCAACAGGTGAAAAGAGGGATGTGAGATAAAGATGGCATTTCTTCATTAATAAACATAAATGTCATACTCCATCTGCCAGACACTATTCTTACCATTAAAGTGGGATTTGAGTTTATCTACAGTGAACATTACTAGGTGACACACTCGTCAGCTACCTCAGGCAATATAAAGGAAGCCACTGGGCTTCCCTGCTTCTTCGTTTCCCAATGGGCTGATGTAGCTTGTTGTATGCTCTACCTATACCGATCACAGATGCCAGGTGGGAAAGCCAATATCTTCGAAACATACTGTCTTTCTGTCTTGCCCTTCTATAGTTTCAGTGAATGCTGCCCAGAAATTAATAGTGCAGTGTGACCCTGAATGTGTGTGGGTTAGGTTAATTTTCAAAATATACAAGCAGTAAAGAAACAAATGAATGCCAAATTCTAAATAACGTACTGTTGATCCTTCTAGATTGGCTTCATGAACGATGGGAGGATCACAGCTGTGGATGCCAAATATTATATTAATGGAGGATGCACCCCTGATGAATCTATCCTGGTAAGGATTTTGTACGGACAAATCTTACAACACGGAGTAATCATTAGCTGGAAAATTATGAAGGCCAAATTCCCTTGCCCGTGTATTATTAATCATATAGACTTTTGATGTAGGGATTGTGGGTTATTGGAAGAATCTACACCAAGTAGGTTAACCTTTCCTTATTCAGTTTAGTGAAGCATGATACTACTTTTTTATACTGTCCTACACATTCACTACATGAATGTTTTCTCAGGCTTTTTTCCCTGTTAGGAACATCACAACTAACAAGGTATTCCTTTTAAAATATGTAGTACCTGAATTTGTTCCTGCCCAAAGCCTTTTATCTTCAGGACTGGGAATTCTTTTCTTAGCCTTCAGAAAATTCATAGTGATAGTAATCCTGTTGCTATCCGTATACATTTCTGTACTGGGCCAGAATTTATTGTGCTGTATACCTTATTTCCTTACTTACAGGTCTGCAAAATATGTAGAAGTTTTCTTGCTTTAATATCACTGCTAGGTATTCGTGTTAGTACAGTCTATTCTAGCTGTAACTGAAATGTTTGCTGTACTACCCTCATCTACTTGTCATTTCCCCATCTCTGAGTATTTTCTTCATCCTGAAATCTGTCAGTGTAACTGCCTGTGGTTTTGCTGCCTAACCTGGTTCTGAGAAATATCCTTGTTTAGAAGTAAATCCATTATTAGAAGCATGTACATTAATGCACACCATGTCAGAACTGTCTTAAGATGAAGTTCTACAGTGATACAGTGAAGCTGGTGGACCTATGAGGAATAACTGAGTAACCCTTCCACCCAACATAGCTGTAGCTGGGATAACACATGATAACAGCCTAACTCTCTAACATCATTCCCTGATTAATTAGGTCAATAAGCAGCAGCATAACTGCGTGAGTCCATTTGTTTATATTTGTATAGCAATAAAAATTCAACACTTTTAAAATGATAAATAGGTTTATTGGAAATAAAAATACAAGCTTTACTGAGCTTAGAGTTCAGGGGTTTTTTACTGATGCATTGTGACTTACTGTGTGTGTTCCCAAGACAGTATTTTGAGATTTCTTTAGAAAGGATGTTTTTCTGTGGTTTAGATGTTTTATTCTGGAGCCCAGCCCCAGAATGAGCCAAGATGCTTGATGCTGATTGTAATAACCCTGGTCTTCCAGCATGGGAGTTGAATAACAGTAATCTATGCTTAACTTAGTCATTGTTCAGTAACAGTTAATAATGTTTTAACTCTGTGATTGCACCAAGATTAGAGTAGATATTTCTGAGAGGAAACATTTGTTTAGCTAAGAGTGGTACTGTAGCAATATATTGTCTTCACTCTGATTTAGCAAGAACTCTGTAAAGACTGATCAGCTTCATACAGGTACTTTCTCTGAAGTCTGTAAAAGTTGTGATTGTTAAAAAAACCCACTTTTTTTCATTCTGGAAAGAACATTCCAATTTATATTTCCAAAGTGAAAAGTTAAATAATATTATTCATATGCACAGTTACTATACCAAAATTATCTTCAGTTGTTTCTATGCAAAAATGTTTTAAAGTTTATTGTTTAAAGCTCAGTGGGAATGGAAGGAATAAAGGCTTAAATCTGTCATTCTGAGAAATCTACTTAACATTGAAGAAAGCCAGTGACATCTTCTTTAGACATCAAAACATTTTTTAAATTATTTTTTTATTGTAATACTGACTCCTAGAGCCTAATTTGAGGTCTCTTGTATAGGATTTTCCTCTTCATGTTTTTTTGTGTTTGTCATGTAAAACCTCTAAAAGAAAAACTTAAGGACCAGAAGACACTGTAGACTGCATTATATATGCTTTCTGATGGAACTAAATCTCAAGTGTGGATTTCCATAGGGTGTGATAAATCAGAATGGTTTCATCAGTTCCTTTCATAGCTACTCCTGCTTTAAATCTAATCTGCCTATTTTTAGTTTTGTATGGTTTTTGATATTGAAATAGGAACAAAATCAGTCATAAAATGACATATCTGTTACATCCTTAACTACTGATAACATCCAAGTACAAGTAACATCAGCTGTGTCCTGTATCAAAAAACTCCCTGAAAATTAATGTATTGCATGAGAAATGTATTAATAAAGTCTGCATGTGTCATGAATACTCTTACTACTAGTGATTGCCAGAAACCCAATTTTAAAGCTAATTGTCTCAAGGTCTTTTATATAAGAAATGAGGAAGATTTAAATGTAAGTTTGAAAGAAACAGTGTTCTGACATTAAACTAAATCTGTTTGTCCCATACCTCAGGTAGCAGAAGTATCCTTATTAAAAATGGACAATGCATACAAGATTCCCAACTTGAGATGCTGGGCTTATGTCTGCAAAACAAACTTGCCATCAAACACAGCATTCCGAGGCTTTGGCTTTCCTCAGTCAGGACTGGTGACAGAAACTTGGATAACAGACGTTGCAGATAAAACTGGTTTATCACCAGAAAAGGTGACTAAATGAAGGCATCTTCTCTCCTGAGATGAAACCTGTGGAATTGGAAAGTTAAAAACCTTTAGATTAGTTCAGTTGTTTGAAGAAATCTTTTCTAAGTAAAGCATAATTTGTGCTAAAATTCATATTTTTTAAAATCGATGTCTGGTTTTTGAATGAATAACATGGTCTTATAAACTGGTAATAGTTAAAAAAACATATAATGATCTTCTTGTTGTCTATTAGTCCCCTCAGATGGTCAGTTTGCCTTTAACAGGATTGTGTGATAGCTGTGATTTCATTTTTTCAGATTAGGGAAATAAATATGTATAAGAAGAATGAGCAGACACACTTCAAACAAAAACTTGATCCACAGAATTTAATACAGTGTTGGAATCAATGTATGGAGAGATCTGCATACTACAGCAGGAGAACAGCTATCAATGAATTTAACAAACAAAATTACTGGAAGAAAAGAGGGATTGCCATTGTACCAATGAAGTTTCCATTTGGACTAGGCACACCTTACCTTTCTCAGGTGAGTTTCATTAAGAATAAGTGAGCTAAGCATTTTATCCATAGAAGATTACAGTCACTTTATCTTAGGATTCAAAACAAATACGTTATCTTTCAACTCCTGGAAAATGATCATCCTCCTAATGGTCATTCCCTGAAGAGGCTGTTCTAGCTCGTAGCTCTCTTCAAGCTGAGATCAAAGCTGTTTGGTTTTCAGGACCCAGGCAGCTTGGACCCTGCCTGTTTAAAGGCTACCCCATCTGTTGTGATACAGTGAGTTGAACACATTTACAAAACGTTTTTGAAGACTGATAGCAAAATATTCATCGAATAAATTGTCCACTCCAGAAATAGTTCTGAGCCTCCTCTTCTGCCCATGGCAGTACTATTGGCTGCTGCTCTTAAAGATTTAACCCTTTGATGCCATCAAATACTAAGTTTAAGGAAGGAGGAAAGGACAGCAGTATTTTTGGTCCTTGTATTTTTTTTTTCATGTAGGTGTCCAGTGCTTTTGAAACAGTCAACATTCTATCAATTGAAAATTAATTAATTGACTGACATGTCATATTAAACTGGCTGTCTCTGTTCAACATTAAAGTCACAGAGTCTTTGTAGCCTACAGTGCTACTTCTAGCTGAGTCCAGGAAGAAAATCTCATTCAGAGATTCAACCAATGCAACAGAAAAACCTCCAGGGCTCTCACATCGATGAGAGAGAAAATGGAACTTGCAGCAATTGCACTTACAGCCACTTTTGGAACCACTGAGATACTGTTGCCAGGTGTAGGTTTGTTTCAGAATCTAGTAACAGAAAAAGCAGACCACCAAGGATCTATCTTTTTCTTTTGAAGTTCATTATAGAGGAGGAGGAGCAAGTAGCATTTCAGATTTTGCCTTCTGTTTGAAAGCATTAAACAGATAAACTGAAGTACACTTAAACACTTTGTCTATTTTTTATTCCATTCATCACCTCATACAACACATTTCTCACTAGTCTGATCTTGATTTTGGTTTTCTTTTTTAGGCTGCCGCACTGGTTCATATTTATACTGATGGGTCTGTGCTTCTGACACATGGTGGAATTGAAATGGGGCAGGGTATTCATACAAAAATGATCCAGGTAACATATGATCTAAATAAATACTACCGTGTGCTTTACCTGTCATGCAGATAAGCAGTGTAAACGTTTTCTTTTTGGCTAGTTAGTGTACTGGTAGGACAGTTTCTTTATTTGCATAGCCACTACTTCTTTGCAGTGATAGAGTTAGAAAGTAAAGGTACCTCCATTAAGAGTCAGAGGCAGAAGGAAGGAAAAAACCAGACTATTTTTTGTTCTTCCAATAGTATGTGAAGAGGCTTTTTAGAAATAATATTTTTGGGGGCTGATCCCATAAAACCCATAGTGAAAAAGGCAGACAGGACTGAGATTGGTATACAGTCATGATGATAATATTATGATCATTTTTGGTTAATGGATAATACTGAGACAGATCTGTAAAGATATTTATCAAGTCAATGAAAGTTTGGGACCTGGGTTTGCATAATTTGCTGTAAATCTTACAGGGTGTAAGCAGGAAAATCAGGAATGAGTGTTGGACTTCAGAGTCTCAAGCCAGAGTTTGAGTACAGCCAGAACATTGTCCTTCTTTTCTGTTTCTTAGTACTAACAAACTGGACAGAATGATTTCAGCTGGAGATCAGAAGAGAATTTGTTAAACTTTTATCTTTTCTGGTATTTTTTTTTCTGGTATTACTGACTTCTAGCAAATACTGGGGAATTGATGGAGTGTTTAGATTGTTTCTAAAACAAATACGTTGCTCTTCCTGAAACAGGTTGCTAGTCGGGAATTGAACATCCCCATGTCATGTATTCACTTCTGTGAAACGAGCACAACAACTGTTCCCAATGCATGTGCCTCAGTGGGATCTGCAGGGACAGATGTCAATGGCATGGCTGTGAAGGTAAAGAGTAGTATTTAGTAGAAAAAACCACCCTATCCCTTGAGGTATATGCTTGCCAAACTTCGGGCATTAGCGATCCCATAAAAATTGAGTTTGAGATTACCAATAATACTGCCGGAGATGGCCAAGAACAAAAATGACTTGACAGTTTCTCAGTAATGGTGCTTATAAGTTTTCCGAATATGATCTGGACTTTCCTAAAAAGGCTTTTACTGGACAAAATCTTCGTTTCATTTCACAAACTAACAAGTCCCACGTTCATGTTTGAAATCTACTGATCCATACAAATTCCAGCCCTTGTACCTTAACCATTTAGAATTTTTATGTCTATGTGGTTAATATGACACTTCCTGCAATACCTTTTCAAACTAATATGACATTAAAACTTATACTAATTAAGTAGTAACTAGAACATAACTTGAATAGTACCAAATGTATCTGTGTTAATTTTGTGGTATATACTCCTGACTTTGCACCAGGATGCTTGCCAAACTCTTCTGAAGCGCCTGCAGCCCATCATCAAGAAGAACCCAACAGGGACCTGGAATGATTGGGTAAGACATGTGAATCCTACTGAATATGTTTGAGTGCTGGCAGAAACTGTGATATATGTACTGTAGTCTATAAACCTGCTCAGCCTAATAATCCTAAAGTTAAAAACTGCAGAAACAGGTTATTTCACAAAAAGATTGAGTGCAGAGTAGTCAAGAGAAGGTTCTTGCCCAGGCACAAATGATTATGAGAAATCTAACAATTAGATTTATTGCTAGGACAGTATTTAAATATTGCCAGTGCAATATCCAAGTAACAAATCTATCATCTGTTACAATGGATTATGGTAAAATCAGGTGATGGTCCCTCCTGTTGTCATGAGCATCAGTGAGACCCCCTGGCTTCCTAAACTTTTCAGATGAGTCTGGGTGTAGCTAGGTCTGCTTAGTCTCAGATTTGGTCCACAGCCTATGTCTGAAGTGTTACAAGATGTTGTAGTGTAACCTCAGCCAGCCACCAAGCACCACAAAACTGCTCACTCATTCCCCCACCAGCAGAATCAAGGAGAGAGTCGGAAGAATGAAAGCTAGAAAACTTGTGAGTTGAATTAAAGACAGTTTAATGGGTAAAGCAAAAGCCATACACACAACCAAACCAAAGCAAGGAATTCTTTCACTCCTGAACAGGCAAGTGTTCAGACACCTCCAGGAGAGCAGGACACCATCGCACATAATGGTTACTTGGGAAGACAAACACCAGCACTTCAAATGTTCCCTGCTTCCACCCTCTTCCCCCCACTTTATATACTGAGCATGATGCCATATCATGCCTTTGGTCAGTTTGGGTCAGCTGTCCCAGGTGTGTCTCTTCCCAGCTTCCATGTACCTCCAGCCTCCTCGCCAGTGGAGCAAACCAAAAAGCAGAAAAGGCCTTGGCTCTGTGTAAACCCTGCTTAGGAATAAAAAAACTCACTAATCCAAAACACCTAATCTCCTCTAATAGGTACAAAATTAATTTGGATGATTCAGACACACCAAAATTATTATCAGAAATGGCTGACCAAAGAAAGAATATTAATATATGCAGAGAAGTGATTTTATATCTTACAAAGTCAGGAAAACCAACCAAAAACTTGTTGACTTTAAATCTAACATGAGAATCACTCAAAGGGAATAGATTTGGGACCTCATACTGCCACTTTTATGACTGGCAGGACTTTACAAAGAGCATTTCTCTTGAAAACTCATTTTTGTGCAAATAGGTCATGCAGATCTTTTATGTCAGTGTGGTGGTTTGACCTTGGCTGGACTCCAGGTGCCCAACAAACTGCTCTATCACTCCCCTTCTCAGTGAGATAGGGGAAGAAAATAAGATGAGAAAAACCCCAACGAGTCAGTGGGTTAAGATAAAAGCAGTTTATAAAAGAAAAAGCAAAACATTGCATGTGCATATAGTCGCATGACCAAATATAATCAGTGACTTATCAACCAGATCTGTTTAGCTGAGAAATAGGGACAAATTTCTATTGAACTCGATCAGAAAAATTGAGCAGGGCCCTTTCTGACTATGGTGTTACCAGTAATAAAGATTCTGCAAGAATGCTACTCTTCACAGGTCTATTCCTTCTTGTATTGCCAAAAGAATTCAGATTGTTCATGCAAGGGGGGTTTCATTCTGTAGTATTATGCACGATGTGCAGCTAAACATGATTAATGCAGCTTGTCTTCCTTCCTTTACAATTTTTACAGTTTGGGTTTTAAGTAAATATGTGTGGGTAAGTATATATATGTAAAAGTAAATATATCTATGTTGTGTTTCTTCCTGATTCCTTCCTTGGTTTACCACAAGCACTGCTATGTTTTACAGATTAAAGAAGCTTTTGAACAGAGTGTGAGTCTTTCAGCTACTGGCTATTTTAGGTAATATCTTTTTGTTCCTTAAAAATGCATAAACCAGGGCTGATTTCTGAAGATAACTAATGCTGTAAATAAAAGATCCTGTCCAATAGGTCTTTGTAATACCTCTTTTTATATTTTATATAATTAGCTGGTATATGGAGAGTTGGAAGCATAAAGTTTAGGTGTAAATTTATGTCTAGCCCTCTGTGGACTCTCTAGAAAAGTATTAAAAGAATATTTTGTGCCATCTTTGCTCCATGATTTGGCTTTTAGCAAATCAGAAAGCATCAAGAAAGAGACTGCTGCCTGTAACAGTCATGTGCAAAGTGGGATATCGTTTATTTACTGGAGGCTGCTATAGTACTTATAGTAGCTTCTAGTAGCAGTACTTACCGTACTGCTATAAGCTACAAATATCACTGATCCCGCTGCTCTCAGAGCAGTCTCTTGGTCTTTTTTCTTTTTTTGTTAATTCATTCAGAGTGTTTATAAAGAACCAGAAATGAAAAATTACTGTGCTCTAACTCAGGTGAGATTCAAAGCAAAGCTTTTCTCTTAGCCTGCTATGCCTTATCTCTTCTCTCTTGCTGCTGCTGGTTCTTACTTATCAATAGCAACTTTTCAGGCTTCTGGGCAGTCTGGAGTAAGTTGAAAGGGCACTTTGAAAACCCGTACTTTTTTAAAACACCAAGAAATGTCCAAATAAAATGTCCGTTCCTGCTGTTAAGCCTGTTCGTTTTCTGCTTATGCAGCCCTTTAGGAATGTTGATATCACCAAAGTAATGAACAACAGTCATACTTTGCTATTGACATTTAATGGTGTCCAAAAACATCTGCAGATCCCTGAGCCTCAGATCCTGTATTGATCTAGTTCTTATCCAGTCATATTCTCTGCTTCCAAGAATCTCAAAGGCAGCTGAGGTAAATGGATTTTGAGAAGCTGAGTATGTGGATTTTGTGTATCTCTTTTTCAGTGCATGGTTCTATACTATAATTGCTTTATGATAATCTTAAATATGCTCAACAAAGACGTTTCAGTCATACATAGTCAGAAAATACACCTTAGTCACATAGCTCACATTTGGAAGATACCACATTTCACTGTCCTCTTTTGTCCTTGAATTTACCCTATCAGTCCTGACTACTATGTTCTCAATTAGTCCCACTCCCTTTTAAGTAATCCACCTTTATTTCAATATTCCTGTTTTAACCCTCTCACTGAATTCTGTTGGTTGTTTCTGTAATTTTGACTTTTTCATTTATCTCTTGCAAATTATTCTTTCATAGGTCCTGACAAGTTTTCCTCCCTTTTTCTGAATTCCTTTATGTGCTATTACTCCGGCAACCCCTATCTTAAATGTTTATTCTGTATTCTGTTACTGTGCTTTTATTAGTATATTTCTAGGATTATGCTGGTTATAGACTCTCCTGAACTGAAATAGCTTGCTTGTCTGCTACATTTTATATAAATATCAGATGCATCAAACCTAAACTACTAGTGCTCTGTAGGTTTTCATGAAATTTTGAAGTTCTGAGCTGTTACTTAAGATTTCACTTAAGATTTTGTGCTTAAGATTTCACAACCAGTTTCAAACTTTTATGGGCTCATCTGTTTTGTTACAATGCAAACTGTCATCAATTTTCTTCTCGTGGGCTTTGTTTCTTCCATCAGAGGTTACAATGAATACATGGACTGGGAGAAAGGGGAAGGACAGCCGTTCACGTATTTTCTATATGGAGCTGCATGTTCAGAGGTTGAAATTAACTGTCTAACAGGAGACCACAAGGTAATAACTGAGTGTCAAAGAAGTTTCAGAAATAATGTGAATGAGGCTTGCTCCAACAATCATTCAGGTTTTGCATTAATAAATCAGCTGCTTTCGCATGATAGTAAGTATATCAACAATGTAAATACAAATTGCAGGTGGAGCAGAATGAAAGCTATGCAGTATTAATTAGCTTCTGATACATCTTTGTCAATGCCATATGTGTTCACCTTTTGGGTTATGGCTGACATCTAACATGTTCTTTGCTTGTTCTGTCCATGTTTGCCAGCAAACACCTTATAGCAATATTCAATTTCCAGACTTTTGACAATCTGGACAGCTAAATGTTATAAACTGATGATCATATGCCCTCTGTCTGTACTTTTATATGGGGATTTCCTTGAGCAATGTGAAAAATCTGTCAGGGCTGTCTCTGGCTGAACTTCTGTTAAAGTTTAAACATGCCTGTTTTGCTTGTGATGAGCTATTGGAAATTATTCTTAAATTATGTACATGGAAGGGCCTCTATCTCAGTATTTCTTATTTCACTGCATGCCAACTCACATTATCTTCTCATGCTTTCACTCCATCTCTCTGGGTGATATAAATATGAATTTTATTAACAGAACCTCAGAACAGACATTGTTATGGATGTTGGATGCAGCATAAATCCAGCTGTGGATATAGGACAGGTATGTGCCAAGAACTTTCTGATACGTTATTTCTATTACACTATTATCCTTATCTGAAATGAAGATTACCTCATTAATTCAGAAAACGTTCATTTCTTACTAGATTATAAACCACAGATCGTATCATAATGTCTTTTGCCTACAGATTTGCTCCATTTGAGTTAGTGTCAGAGCTTTGTAGATGTCAAAGCTTAAATTTTACCCATGGTGTCAACCTGTAGTACTTCCAGTATGTATGGTTGCCTTCTATCTACTAGACTTAGATCCTGTTTCTGATCTACAGTCTCCAAGTTGTTTGACCTGCCTTCCCCACTTGATAGCAGGGAAACACCTTTATGCATTGCAGGCTGGTCCACAGATCTCATCACTTTATCATGCAAGCATTTTTCTTCTCAGGTATGAGAGAGGGGTGTGAAAGCTTTTCCTGCTACAGTTGCCCCAAAATGTTGAAGAATTTTATTAGCCAAACAGAAGTGCATTAGGCCTCACATAGATTAGACTATTAGCTACTGATACAAATGAATTCTTGATGAAGTTTTTCTCAGTTAACCAAACACGAGTACATAAATGCTATTTCTTTTCTTATTTAAAGATTGAAGGTGCTTTTGTTCAAGGCATTGGACTGTACACAATGGAGGAGTTGAAGTATTCTTCAGAAGGAGTTCTCTATACTCAGGGTCCAGATCAGTACAAGATCCCTGCTGTTTGTGATATTCCAGAACAGTTTAGTGTTTCCTTGCTGTTATCTTCTCAAAATCCTTATGCTATCTATGCATCCAAGGTAAGCAAATCATCACAGGCCCTAAATCTTAGATCCCAGGCCAAACAGAGTAATTACTCTCATATAAAACACATATAAGTTTTCAGTTCCTCTCCTTTAGCATTTCAAACAAGCGTCTGGTAAATTGTTTTATTTATCACATCAGGGAAGCTAAAAGAAAAGCCATAAAGCCAGATATTGCTGTGTCACTTTAATGGTTGGCTAGTACTGACTTTAGAGTTTTGTTAAGAGACCATACACAGAAGCTGCAAGATAAATTTAAAACCATACTTCTAAATGTGGTGATAAACAGAAAGGATAGAATAAAAGTATTAAAGTAACTGATGGAGAAATCATAATGTCAATCAGAGGGTGCATTTTACTTGTGTGTACTACGCAATATGAAATAGGACTGTGTGTGTGTATCTATATGAGACACGGCAGTTTTTTTAATCTTTTTCAGGGGATAGGTGAGGCAGGACTTTTCTTGGGATGCTCTGTGTTCTTCGCTTTGAGAGATGCTGTAACTGGTGTGAGGAATGAAAGAGGACTGAACAAGACCTTTGCACTGAACAGCCCTCTGACTGCTGAGCAAATACGAGCAAGCTGCACTGATGCCTTTACTGAGATGGTATTAGAAGGGGGAGAGGGAAGGGTCTGTTTGACTATGGCTGGGTAGGAGTGTTTACTGATTTTGGCACACTTGAATGGTGGGGTGCCTAATGATGTCTCCAACTGATCATGCTTTATATACAGCTCATGTTTACACATGGTATTTCAACAAATGCCATTCAAACATTTTATTAGAATTTCCCTGGTTTTGTATAAAATCAAAATTTACATAATTTTTACAACCCTCTCTTTCCCTGAACCCTCCACCTTTCTTCTGTATGTCAGATCCCACAGAGGATTAAATAGCTCATCCTATTAACTTGCAATGGGTCAGCCTTTAAGCATCTTCAGTCTCCTTCCAGGTGCTTTGCCCTACTGACTTGCATGCTGGCACTGTCACTTCATTCTGGTACTCCTTGCTATGCCCAGTACTCTTTGGGAGAAAAATAATTAACCCAGAGCTAACAAAAAGAGACAGAAGAAAAATAAGCAAGGCAATACACTTTGTATAATGCTGGTCCTTTATACTCTGTTTTCTGCAGCTGTTCACTGTAGTCATGTTCCCACTGCTATTACAATTCTTTTTCTGTGTAAGCTTTTACATAATGAGGCAAGGTCCTTGCCAGCATATAAATCCATGCTGTGCCCTGAACCTCTGAGGATCTGCTATGGAAACTCTTGAGCTCTCATTCACAGATTACTCCCATGGTATTTCTGTGATTGTGGTGAGGCACCATTAGCCCCTGAGTCAATAAGTTTGTGGGCTTACTCTCATTGCAGGAACTTGCAGGAGGTGAGGTCCACCAGTGCCAGGACCATGCTTCTCCATCCCTGTTTAGTCCTAATCCCAGTTATCAATGACCTTCCTTCCACCCATCCTCTGTAGGTGTCTCCTCTATAGTACCCTGCTGAGTGACTTGGAGGCACCTGATAAGGGCAATGTTGGGAGTTTGCCATTCAAATAAAGCCACTCTTGTCATTTCTTGCTTGTCTCTTAGGTGGCAAACAATGAAGCTGCTTCCTCTACTCCTCGGGCCACATCTGTGTGAATGACAAACCACAGTGCTCAAGACCGGAATGGAAAACTGATTTACTACCCCAAGACACACTAATCAACACACAGATAAATGTATTTTCTCTTTTTCCAAATAGAATTAGCTACCAAAAATATGCACTTTACCTCTTCCATCCTTATCTTCATTTTTCCTCCAGTATACTCGTTACAGTATTTTGCTTAAATGACTGCATTTAGGAATATATCTTCTGCATTTGAAGCGTATGTTTTCAACAAGAAAGATCTGCTGAGCAGCACAGATCAAATGCTGCAGGAGAGGAAAGTTAGGCTGAAGTGTAAAGGTATGCAAGATAACTTACTGCCATGTATTACACTAAACAACTTCATATGATAGATGATTTTGTAATGGCTTCAGCTAATTTTCTAATCTATATTTGAGTCTTGCAGTGAAGTGTGAGTGCAGAGATCTTTGTCAAAGAATCAGAACCTTGTTTGTTGGATTCAGAACCTTTTTGATCAGAAGTGGTGCTCTGACTTGTAGTAAAACTAGTTTTGATCCTTTTGGCATAGATATTTTGTGTTAAAAACATGCAAGAAACAGGAGTTATGATTCTCTTTTGCTATGCCGGGCAAGTTGCCATGTATGACCTAGATATATAGAATTTTATCCCAAAAGTTGGCAGAGTTGTAATTTCCAGAAGCTTTCTTTTTCTCATGGAGCAAGCCAAAAGCCTCTGAACATAATGGGAAAACTGATGTGGAGTTCAGTGTGCTTTGAATGGGAGAATGGATGAAGCTGTCTCTGAAAAGGATTCTTAAGCAATGCTTAATCTTGTGCTAAGCCGTGCAAATACAGTTAGGAGCTTTCTCCCACTCTTGGCCACTGCTGAAATAAAGAAGATAGAAAAAACATAATGAGATCAAAAGATGATCTGCAAAGATCAGTCATCTGATGTTGCTAATGTGTAGTGGAATTAGACCACAGCCAAGCAGCAGCAGCTGGAGAAAACAGAAAAATATAAAGCAGCACTGTATTCAATGGTAACAAAAATCCTAGTTTTAATAAATTTGAAGTACGTAAGTATTTGCAACCTAAGATGAGACCAAGGTACAACTTTAAAGTTGTGAAAGCTTAAGTTGCAATATTCCGTTTTTAGCATCAGAATCCACAATATTGAAGTCACTGGTAGCTGTAGTCTTTTCTCCTCATCGAAAGCAAAGACAATATTTCAGTTCTGAATGTGCATACATACATAAATACACAAATCTCCATGGTATTTGTATTTGGGCCTTTGATCTGGGATACATCCTAGTGTAGAGAAAACACTTTACTTTTTTAGTGAGTCTACAAAAGTGACATAAATTAGCACCTGAAAAATTGCATCACATTCTTTGATAAGAAAACAGAAATTGGAGAATGGGTAGTTTATATGTTCAATGTGCGGTTTCAGTGAATCTCTGCATCAGTTATTCCTTGCTAAGCACGGTGATTGCTCTTCCAGTTACTCATAGGTCACATTGCTCCAGCACTATGAAGACTGCCCTTTGTATCGGAAGTAAATGGCTTTAATTTGTTCGACATGTAAGCCTGCAGGCTCTTATTATTTCACTGCCTCTCAATGTTCCACAATTTCCTCTGGCCTTTCTGTCCTTTTAGGAGCTGATACTCTATCTTTCTGTCTATCTATGACAGAAATCAGGTCAGTAGCTTAAACAGTTTTTGCATTGGCTATTAAGATATTAAATCTTTATTGTTTCAGTTTGTGTCTCTTTAACCACCACGAGTAGGTGAAATGCAGGTTGCTTAAGCATAGGTGTCTAGACCATTTTAGATGTGATAAGACAGCAGAGACATCGGACAGGAAAGCACAGGACTGGAAGATATGATACAGCAGCTGGAGACCAGGCAGGTAATAGTAATTGTAATCACTGGAAGTGGTACTGAAAGTGTGTTTTAGGCAGCTGAAGTCCTTTTAGTTTTTGCTTCATTTTCTTCGCTTTCTTGGTATTAATTTGGCTTTTGTCTATTATTAGAAGGTCAATAAATTAAATGTGAATGCTACTGCCACAAGTAGTTTTTCTGATTTGAAATGTCTTAGTTTCACTGTTTGGTGTTACAATCCGATTATAAGAGATGCCTCTGCCCCACCTAAGGTGCAAACAAGACCTTATGCTGAAGTCAATGGTCCCGGAGTCACCCTTCTGGAAGCACCACTTTTATACAGTCCAAGGCCTGGGTATCCTTGGGCCATAAATGCCATTCCCAGAACTTGAGATAGCATGTGTATGAGCATTTGTTTCCTTTCCCATATTTTGTCACAGTGGGAATTTTTGTCTGGATGCTAACCAAACTTTTACCTCTGTTAGGTCTGGAATTAGCTCCTTCCTGCTGGGCCAACTGGGCCTATCTCAGGTTCCATTATCTTAAGGAGACAGTGTTTTGAGACAGACAACTACATTCTTTAAGTCCTTACATATGGTCAATGACAGCTCACAACCCCACATGTCATTATCAGCCCCAAAATATGTGTGAATTCTGGCATATAATGAAGCAGGGAGCCTACAGATCTACTGAACTAGGGTGAAGCTATATTGTCTCTTGTTGTCCTAGTGCTAGGGTGCTAGTTCATTCCAGGCAAGTCAAATCTTGTAAAAATCTTTCCCAAACCTTGCAGGCAATGATGTTTCCCCACCTGCAGTACAGAGGTGTTCATACTCCAAGGACTCATCACATTTGAGACCCACACTTTGTTTCCTGCAGTGCAAATCTTGTCTGCTTCTCAGTCATTATCAACAAAGATTCCCCCTTGCCACTTTACAAGTGGCACATTTGTCTAGTTACCTCAGGAAATTCTATAAATGTAGCAAATTTGGGTTGGGATTTTTGGGTCTGAAGCATAGAAAGCTGTCCGCTGAAATGTTAGGGCCGCAAAAGCACTGACATATTGGGTGGCTGTTGACACATTAATGTGCACTGTAACTGCACAGATACACCCAAACTGGAGATGGTTCAGAAGAACTTCTACTGAGAGAAATGTATCTACAGCAGTCCACCCTCAGCAGGCCCATTCTGTGTGGCAAAAGTTTAAATACCAACATAAATACTAGGTTCTGGTCTGGAGGGTTAGTCTGTAAATTAGATATTGGGCTGCCAAAATCAAGGATTTGGTCTTGTTCTTTCTGTTCTTAGGCCTTTGAACCTGCATTGTTGTACCTACAACGCATATGGAATACTGCAGTGATGCTGCAGTTGGCAGGATCCATTAGGGCTTTTACCTACAGGACTGACATCGCTCCGGTGCTTGTGTTGTGGTAGCCCTGAGGCATACCTTAGGGGCTAAACCACATGACTTTTATTCACTCTAAATGACATACAGACAGCTTTGTTGTAAAATGTAAAAACGGTAAATGAAACAAAAGACAGGTACATACAATGTAGACATTGAAAGACATATCTGTAATTCCCCTTTAAAAAAATAAAGGCCAGCTGTAGTAAACCATTTAAAGATTAATGACCTTGTTTCCTGGACATGCATGCAAATAAATGGGAGAGAATCTAGAATTTTTTCTGCAGAAAAAAGTACTATAGATAGTTCAGATCAAGCTAAAATGAGAACTGTGGCTCCACAACTTTGCATCTGACATCTTAGAGAAGAGGGTAATGTTGCACGTCCTTGGTTGTAGCTTCAGGCATGCCTATGTCTTCTAAATACATCAGTTACTGGATAATATACAGACCTGGAAATAAATGGGATAAACAGACCTAGAAGTTGTAGCTCAGACCCAGAAGTCCCACTCACAATTATCTCTTTTGTTACAGGTTTAGAATTAGAGGAGCTCAAATTCTTTGCAGATTATTTCAAGTCACCAGAGAAGAGTTGGGGTGGGAAGTAGGAGGTGGTGCATTAGCATCTGAACATGCTTTAATTGCTGAGAAATGGCAGACATTGACCTGGCTCCTCCCCACCTGCTTATTTTCAGACCGAGCATCAAATTAAATTCTGCAGGACAAAGCAAACTCTGTTGACCTTAAGGAGCATAGAGCATTTCATTAATTTCTCTTGATGTGTAAAGCTTTATTTTGCAGACTGTGATGCAACAGCATGTCTTCCCCTCACCAGTCAGATAAGCTTATCTTTTTTGTGAATGGCAGAAAGGTAAGTAGTTATGAACAGAAAGGTAAGTTTATGAAGAGAATGTAACTATACAGTCCAGTGCTGCATTTTCCCACAGTCAAGATTACACCCAATGTGGCTGCAACACATTCACTATGACCAGATCAGGAAATACTAGAATATCTTTCTTAAGGCTTGATGTATTTCAAGCAAAGACTTAAGAGTGGTGAGTATGATAGTCTCCCATCTTTTGAGCAGTGTGTGAATAGATAGAACAAAAGATTAAAAATTAATTTGGACATCTTGAATTTTTGAGTGCAACTCAACCTACAAAGTGTAAAAACTCCATGTCACCCTAGGAAGGAATCTCATCTGTTGACAAAAACTTGCAACATAATCTGAATATATGCATTCTTCCCCCACCACCCAAGTTTCTTTGGAGATCCTCTCAGGTCTTTGCACCCCAGAATAATTCCCACCCAAGGATCCAACAAGGAATTTATATTTCCTCC
Source organism: Acanthiza pusilla (assembly GCA_036630365.1). Lineage (NCBI taxonomy): Eukaryota > Metazoa > Chordata > Aves > Passeriformes > Acanthizidae > Acanthiza > Acanthiza pusilla. The sequence goes on from JAXCHO010000019.1 coordinate 9,350,390, forward strand.
TGAACTAATGGTAAGCCTTACTGACGTTTGTTATCTCAAGCATGACTGGGTTCCTACAGATGTTGAAAACCTGATGGTTTTGTGAAATGGAAAGATCTATCCTCGGATAAATAGAAGATACTAGCTATAGTCACACACAACTAGATATTTCAGTGTGGATGATCTACATGTTGTCATTATTAAAATAGCTCATATTTTCAAAAAAGAAATCATTTGCCTCTGCAGAAAAAACTTTTCCCATAAGAGCTCCTTACTCAGGACCATTTCATTTTGGACCAGCTGACCTTTTTTTGTGGAATATAGTATTTTCTTTGAAAGATCCCAAATGAACTTCTCCATCTTTTCTGTCTTGTATTCTCTGTTGGATTAAAATGATGGTTTCTTCCAGATGGGACATAGATGCTAACAACCTGAGACTGGGCTTCCATGCAGGTCCACAGGAAAGGCAAAGGCCTTGAAGAGGAAAAAAGAGGGTTTGTTGCAGTAGTTATTGGAAACTCACAGAAGGACAGATGAAAACTTGAAAGGAGGGGGAGGAGGAGGAGGAAAGTGCCCATAATCTGCAGGCAGAGGCAAGAGATCTGTGAAAACCGTAGTGCAGGATTTACCCAGACCAGACAGTAGAATCCAAGCAGTCAGGTTCAGACTGTTTTTTTCCAATCCTCACTCATATTCCAGCAGCTTCTTGCAAAATTCCTTGTTTGCATTCCTTTTGCAAATATTCGTGGGCAGTTCTTGCTGCTATTACACAACCACCTCACAAGCACAAAAGTTCATTTGAGTTCTGAAAATTCATGGCACAGTTCTTTGGTTTGTCACCATATCACAGAATGCTATTTGCTGCAAGGCAGTTGGCTTTGTAAACATTTGTCAGAGAGTGCAACTTTCTTATTTAATGATTGCCTCTTGGTGCAAAACATTCAGAGTAAGGCATAAGCACCTTTATGAAACCATGAAATGGGAAGTAAATCTGCCTTTCTGCTACTTGCCCTGCCTTTGAGAGACTCATGCTTCAAGAATGCAAGTATAATTTAATGTTATACAAATCTTATACTTGGATTAAAGATCTTGGCTAAACTGCTGCTGGCTGATAAAGCTGGTCAGACAGAAAGGAGATGCTGCCATCTGCTCTACATGTTCAGACTGAGCTGCCAGGAGGAGTGAACTGCTTCTCCAGCCTACACAGCGTGTCCATATCAGTAAGATTATGACTGGTTCCACAGGCACACAGGGTTTTTTGTTTGTTTTTCAGGCACGTCTTTTATGTAGAAGGCCAGTCCATAGTTGCAACAGTTCTCTGACTTGTCCCCTGGCCTGTTCATTGCATGTCTGCAAAGACAGGTGTTTCTCAGGGATTGCTTTTGCATATTTTGAAACCATGATTTCACATGGCACTTGTCAAATATGAAAAGAACATACATGATTTCCCACAAAGTCCAGTAACATTGCTTTACTGTTTACATTATATACAAAGGAAATCTTTCAGAATCATCCGAGTAGGAGAAAGAAACATAATACTAATCTTCTTCTACCATTTATTTAGTAAGTCTCTTACCAAGCCATTTAGTTCATTCTCATTTCAGTTTCCTGAGCAGTAATATAATTATGATATGAGCTCAGTACTGTTCAGCACCACAGGAACCTTAGATGAAAAGCCTCATTAATGTCTCACTGTCTATAATGACAGTGTCCTACTGAGCAGTATGGTGGTTCATACTGGTAGTAGTCAAACTTACCAAATCTTTGTCATTTCCATCACAGAGAATGGCCCAAGAGCAGAAAAGAGCAACTGTGATTTTCCATGGCAAGAGAACAACATGGATTTCTCCCCCTAGCCTGAAGAAGCTAGGGGGAGAAGCTGAGGGAATGGGCATGTCTTTGAGGGGGAAGAAAGTAACCCGGGTTTCTGTCAACAGAGATTATAATGAGCGAGGACTTTTGAAGGGAATAGTAGATTGAATCATGATAAAAAGTGCAAAGGTAGAACTTTAGTTAAGATTGAACAAAAAACCCCATTTCTAACAGGTCTTTTAATGGAATAAAATGGGGTTATGGTACAGATCGCTGTTAGATGTAAGAAGGCCAAGCTTAAAAATAACCTCATTGTTTGTTAAAGCCTTTAGGAAGACACATTGTAAGCAGGGGATCATCCTGGGACTGGAACCCAATCCCACCAGTTGGCACATCTGTACTTTGGCATCAGAAGGTATGCTTTGGGCCCCATACCAAATACCTTTGCAGATGGGCAGAACACGGCAACAGAAAGTACGCCTATGGGTAAGAGTTTTCAAATTAAATACTACTGTGCATCACCTAGATGAGTTAGAATGGTACATTCAGGAGAATGGAGACTATTACCCCAATGTATGCTTGTCATTTTAACTTGCAAAAAGTATTTGCCAGTAGAAAATATTGTCTTTTTGTTTCACAAGGCAAAAGGAAACAGCATCTAGCCATCTCATGGAAGTGAGACGGGGTCCCTGATAGGCAGGCAGGCCTCCATTCTATACTCTGGTTACGTCACTCCATTTATCAGACAGGTTAGCTTTGTCTTCTAACTTCACCACTGTTTGTTTTTATTGCTTTTGCCTGTCACATTTTAAGAAAAACTTTGGCTCATTCTCTAGGGCCATGCACCTAGAAATTTCTCTTGAAGTCCCTGGTACTTTTGTGGATATGTGTGTGTGTATGCATGTCCATCATGTTTAAATAACACCCTCAGTAATCAAGCCAAAGCAAGTCCCATCCTTGCAACACAGAATAGGTGAGTAATTTGGAAAATCTTGGCAATGATTTCTGCAGTCTTTGAACTAAATATGTACAGGGCTGATTCTACATCTTACTGCAGTGCTTGATAGTTACTTAAAACTTACTGTGATTTAATGATTTAATGGTCTGAAGAGCTTTTGAGTAGAAATAGAATAGTTGTATTTTAACCCAAATAACTGATTTTCTGACAATTATTAGCACTTTTAAGACATGTATTTTCTAGGAAGTATAAAAATCTCAGTATGTGATATGTGATGAAGAACTATAGCATTCATATAGGGAAATACACTACACTTAACATGTATCATATAGATTAGGCTTTCCACTCAAAGCCTAGATCCTGCTAAGGCCATATTGGCCTTCAAATATTCTTTTGCACAGATTCCACAAAATTTGAATCTGCAATGCAGAAGGGTTTCCTTCTTGCTTCACATTCAATAACAGACTACAGTTTTCTCCAACAGATGATAAAAGACAGATTCTTTTAAATGATTAGTTCCTTGCTGGCTGTGAGCATGCAGACATAAATGCCAAGGAGTTCATTGCTTCTGTTCTCATCCCGTACTCTATAAAGATAAGACAGATGTTTCAGAAGTTTCATTCTGGTTCCCATGTAGTTGTTACAAAAATTTCCATTATTGCCAGTAGGCATTGAAACATGCAGGCTTCTTCTGCTTGGAAGTAGCTAAGAAAATTCTGGCAACCATCCATCACCTCTCCCACTTCTTCCAGCTGGACATCATCTTCTACTTCTTTGGGCCTCTTACTGTTTTTCCCCCCCCCTTAAAGGTGCACTTGTGTCCCTTTCAGACACAGAAAGTTAGGCTGCCTGAATATTTACAGGAAAAATGCCAAATTGTCACACAGTCTTCAGCAATAAGCTCATTTCTAACGTCTTCTCACTAACTAATTAGCGATTTTCAATGAATAATCCTGAATTGTGGTTGCAACTACTCAGGAAATAAGGCCCTAACTACTGTGACCAGAGGCGGCAGTGTGTGGCATTGTGGGGTTGGGGCAGTGGAAAGGTGTCCTTGTTACTGTGCTCTTAGGTATCCCTCTAGTGGGTGTGAGGAGAAACACGGGGCGGGTAAAGGAAGACCCAACTACAAACCAGTATGTTGTGACTGGAGTCAGTGAGGGAGTGACCACAGGAGTCTCTGCCAACCTTGACATCAGAGGGTCAGTCCCCAGAGCAGCTGCCCACTGTAGTGCAGCTCACGAAAGATATGTGGCCTCATGCTGGATGAGTGCTTCTGCCCATGAGAATCTGGCTGGCTGTGGCAGGTTTCCCATTAAAAACAAAAGGATTCCCATGAGTTCAAAACCTGCAAAAGCTGTGTTGGCAGCAGTAAAGGTGCTTCTGCTGCCCAGAAGTTTTGAGCCATAGTAGTGATTTGAGAAACAAACAGCCTGGAAGAGAAAACTCAGGAGAAACATGTTAGTTCCTTCCACAAATTCAAAGAAAAAAGAAACCCCAACCTGCTTTGTCCAATGACAAGTTGCGCCACAGAGCTAAAGCTATCACAGAGGGTATTTCAGAGTCTTGCCTTTCAAACAGACATGGTCGCACCCAAGAACAACAGAGGTGGGGACAACAAAATGAACAAAACACAGTAGTACTTCTGGCAATCAAACGGTCACTTTGAAGAGCAGGAGGATTATCTATCAGCTATCACAAGAATAACATGTGAGTCTAAGCAGTCTCACCATGGGAAATTAACACCACTTTTTGGGAAGGCTGCTTAGTGGAATTTTTTTTTCTTTTCTTTTCTTTTCTTTTCTTTTCTTTTCTTTTCTTTTCTTTTCTTTTCTTTTCTTTTCTTTTCTTTTCTTTTCTTTTCTTTTCTTTTCTTTTCTTTTCTTTTCTTTTCTTTTCTTTTCTTTTCTTTTCTTTTCTTTTCTTTTCTTTTCTTTTCTTTTCTTTTCTTTTCTTTTTTCTTTTTTTTTTTTCAAGATTTGTCCAAAAAAAGTGCAGATGAAAACCTGGCTGTCGGTTCTCCCTCTTGCCCCTGTCAGCTGCTGGCTTTTGGTTTTGGGTTGTTTGATGTGAACATTGCTTCAGTAAAGCAATGTAAATCCTGCTGAGAGGATTTTCCGTCTCTGACAAGATATATTGTTCAACATGTAATCCTGATTTTTACATTTGTCATGAGAGTATTACATAGTAAAGATCTAACCTGCTAACCCCTACTTTAAAAGTTATGTGGCTGCCTGAATCTGAAGTTTCTTTCTGGGGCTACAGAAAGAGCACTTCATAGTCTTTCTTCAACAGACTTATCTGTGTCTGATTGAGAAAAACACTGCTGATATGTTTTGTTTTAAAATATGTGGTTTTGCCCCCAGAACAAAATATTACTGACAATAGAAAGCCCATCTATTTCTAGCACCTCCCTCTGTAAATGCCCTTACTGTAGCATAAAATTTCAAGTCTCTTACTGTAAAATCTTCACAAAATCAGGGTCCTTATCACAGTGGAACTTCCATGTCCTGGAGAAGAAACCACTATTTTCTAAGTTGAAATTAAACTTAAGAAGCATGCTGGCCATATATATATACCAGGACCAGAGTGCTTTTCCAGCACTCTGAAATCATCAAGCTGCTGATAAAGCCAAAAAATTTTGAATGTTTTCTTACATGTAGATAACCTCAAATAATGTCCCCTCTTAGTATAACTGTCTAGGATTGGCTTAGTACTTCAAGAAAAATAAAAAGTTTAACTGAAATTTTGGGCAATGGTAACACCTAAAATACAAGAAATAATATATTTTGATCAATTTCTGACATTGATGGAATTTTTCCTTCTTTTTTTCCCATTAGGATGACTTTATTTCAGTCTTCAGACAGGCAGAAAGACAGAAAAATGCTTTGTCGATAGAGAATTGTGGAATGCTAGTCCTCTCCAGGCACAGACACCATTGTAAATCTGAGTATTCTATTTGGCGGCATTGGCTCAATCACTCCCAGTGCAAGAAAGTCCTGTGAGAAGCTTACAGGAAGGTACTGGATATTTTAATGTATTTAACCAAAATGTAGGAGTCATAATGTGAAGCACGGGGTTTCCTTGACTGCACCAGTGGAGATCCCACCATCAGCCTCTCACAGTCTCTATTTGACCTATTATCTCTAACAATAGATTATTTCTTGATATAACTTATGCTGATTCACTTATTGCTTCTCACATACTTCAGAGTATCTTTACCTACCTGTTACTTATAAAGAAGTCTGAGGTTTTTTTACCAGGCAACAGAATGATCAGATGCTGAATGAAGCTTGTAGACTGGTGATCGAGGAAACTTTCTCCCTCCATCAGCTCTGGGTAAAAAAAATTGAATATAGAAGAATTCTACTTGTCAGCTTTCTTTTCAGATTTTATCTGGAACTGTTATAATGAGTATTTTGCCTTCTAACTTTTCATTCTTTAGCCTCTACTAATTGTAACATGAAGCTGCTGAAACATTTTTGACACTGTGGGAAATCTTTTCTATTTTTATCGATTTCCTGGTATTTCAGGGTGCAGATGCACTCCTTGGCCTCAAAGTGTTGTGCAGATCAGGCTGTCCTGACAGAGCTGAAACAGGGACACAGCTTTCAGTGATGCAAGAGCTCAGCAGAATTTAGTTAAACTGTCCAGTGAGCCTCAATACAAATAAATGAAATAACCTACTGCAGCATCTCTGTGATTGTTCAAGCCTGCAAGGTCTATTTACAAAGCTACAGTATGAAAAGGAGAGGCAGTTGGCATGTGAACAAGTTTGTTCAATAGAAGACTTCAATTAAAAATTTTTCAAATTTCATCATAAATTTTCATCCTTTTTTTTGTTTTGTGGAAAAATTTAAAAACTTTTAAAATCAGATTTGTGCTGCTTCTTAGCAGTTTGCCACAAAAAAACTTTCAGAATCAGCCAAGAATTTGGTTTTTGTCCTTTAAGAGATTAACAAGATATGTTTTACAGAGCACTCTTTACTCGGTAAAAGCCCAGCCAAAACATAAAAGTTGGAAGATTTTCGTGGTCTCTGATAACAGTCTGTTTCAACTTAATGTGGACTATCAGTTCAACAACAGAGAGCAGCAAAGATGTATTTTAGTTAAGTATGTCTGAAATGCTTTCAATTACAGGCTGACTTTGAATAAGAGGGGATTGATGATGAGAATTTCAATAGCAAAAAAATGGATTAAACCATTTTTCAGTCTAGTCAACACTGGCCAGAATAGTAATTTACCTGTCTCTTTAGGAAGATGGCAAAGAAGGAATTAGAATGATTTCTGAATATGTTCCTGACTTCAGATGTGTTTTCTCTGAAGTAAACAGTATGAAATATGATTGTTTGAAACAGGGGTGATGCTGAAGTCTGCAAAGATGTGGCTTGCTTCACTTTTTTGGGCTCAGCCACCTCAGTTTTGTCAGTCTTCTCCATATAGGTTCTGACTTTTTTTTTCTGCTCTGCTTTTTACTATTTCCAACTGTTCCTAATCAAATGTCAAGTCAGCCTTTAGTGACTTCAGTTCTGATTCCTACTACTTCTGCATGAACATGTGTTTCAGGAATAACCACCAAGCAAATATTGTCTTCTGCTATTTGTATTATAAAAGGCAGTACAGTACACAAATGAACAATGTTACTATGGGATGAACAAAGGGTATCTTGGATAGATGATATGACTGTAATCTTGTGGAGAAAAGACTAATTCTGTCTTAGATATATTGGTTAAATCCTCCTAAAATTAGTGACAATCAGTGCAATCCTGGACAATCACTTTTTTGCAGTAATGAGTGCCTTCTCCTTGAGAAAGTGTGTTTCAGACAAGTTGCACTGCTTGTATGAGTAGTGACATTGATGACTATGAGGTCAGAATCATGTGTAAATAATGACAAGTTCATATGGGAATAACAGTAATATATTAATGGTATGAAGTTTTGTGGGAAAAAAAGGTAGCACATCCTAGTTAACATCAGAGTTGGATTGTAGGCTGGTAGCAAACAACAGTTTCAAAGAATATATATTAATTTCTACATGTTTAGTTTTAGTTTTTGCAGTTCATCACTGACTTGCATTTTTAAGCTTTTCTTTTTGTCAGCCTGACAAGTTAAACCTCTATTTACATCTTTGGAAGCACTGTCAGAGGAGGTATTTTCCAAATGCAATGTCAGTATTTTAGTTACACTGACTGTGTGCTGTAAACAATCACTCGGTTCTATTTTAGTGCATGTTTTATCTCCAGCTGCAGATGAAACATGCACTTCTATATAGGGATTATCATATCTGCCATCAGATAATCAAACTAGTTTACAGAGCTGTTTTTACATTTCCACTATTCTTTTAAAGACTAGATTATGCTTTCATTGGCATCTTTAGTTGTTTGAATTTTTTTTGTTTGTTTGTTCCTATAGCACCTCTATTTTTCTGCCCTTGAGTCTTAAACCTGATAGCTTTTAATATATGGTTAGTCATAGAAAGTAAGTATTTTTTAATGTATTTTGGTAGGTAAAATTCTGTGTGTTCACTTTTGCAGAAATCGGTGGCTTCAGCTTTAAACCTCCAGTCCAAAAAAATTATGTGCCATATGAAATGTGTTGGTGGAGCATTTGGTGGGAAGGTACTAAACCTTCACTCTTTGCTGTAATTGCAGCTGTGGCAGCCAACAAGTAAGTTGATTTAACTAAATCAAAGGAGTGATTTGACTAAAATAAATTAAAGATTACAAGACTAAATGAAAAAGGAACTTCAGTCCTGAACCCTACTTAGGGAGTTATCCTGATGACCTTCTTTATCTCTTTGGCAGTAAATCTTGGATAGAGGCTTGACAGTTCTCTGGCCTCTTGGCAATGGAATTCAGTTACTGTCTGAAAGCCAGAACAAAGGCATGGAGGTATGTTTCCCTCTGGTCTGAACTGTATAAATCCCAACAATTCAGGCCTCTCTGAGGCATGGTGGTATGAATTTCACTCCAGATACTCAATGAAAATTGTTTTTATCCTAATATGTAAGTATGCTCACATCAGCCCTTTTGCCACAGCTCTCCTTTATTTGGCTTCCTTGCCTTTCCCTGTCCTGTCCATTCTTCATGGAACTTGCATCTCCCTGTTGAGAAGCTAAAAAGAAAACTTCTGAAAAGCTTCTTTCCTCTATTTTGCTACTGTTGCCAAAACAAAAAAAAACAAAACCCAAACCAAACCAAGAATAACTTGCTGAATCAGCCTAAACTGAAGCATGGTAGGTTAATAAGAAACTAAAACATAGAATGGGCTGATTTATTGCCAGCAATAGGAGTTTGGCCATGTACACATAATATCATTTGCAATCTGCATCAACAGGCTGTAATAAAAGTGGATTTTTCCAATGTTCCTTTTAGGACCAGGTGTCCACTCCATTTTGTCCCAAAAAGAAATATGGATATGTTAATCACTAGTGGACAGCAACCTTTCTTTGGAAAACATAAAGTGAGATGAGAAGGTCTTTTCCCCAGCTACTGGGTAATAGTTTCTTCTGGGGCAAATCAGCATAATTTCATTGACTAATGAGACCACAGCAGGAAACCAAAATCCTCCTCTTCTGAAATCCTAACCCAGCATGAACCTTCCTCAGTCCTAAGAGTACCCTGATGAATGCCATGAATCAAAACAAAAGCTATCATCCTACAGCCCATGCAATATCCAGAAAAAGCAGAACCATCCATCCCCTTTTTTACTTTGGAATATTGCGAACATCCTAACAGCCCTATCCCATCTGCAGATGATAAACATTAAATCAGAATTGAATATGAGCCACTTCTCAGATATAAAGCCAGCCCTGCAAGGTAATGCAAGATCCAACTTGTAGCAAACTCTTACTTTTGACTTCTAAATCCTCACATTAAAAATAAATAGGTAAACAATGCCAGCACTGAAATCAACTTGGTAACTGGTGGTAGCAGGTGTATGAATTGAGCACCCTAAAACCCTCTGGGACAGGGTTTATGGTTCAATGTGGTTTGGATAAAGAAGGGCTGAGGAGATGGCTTTTCTGTGGACTCTTGCATGAGTGTAGAGTTTGGCTGATGACTGTTTCTGGGAGAGAATGCTTATATTTTTAATTTTGCTGAAGATATTGCTCACAAAGATATTGTTCAAGTTTGGTTATGATTAGACTAGGTTTAGAACTGGTTTGGGAAAAGCAAGGAGGAAAGTTTCATTTTTGTTCTATCTTGCATTAACCATAAGACAAGGAATGGGATTATGATTGACAGATGTCAGTAGCATATGTATTTCATATTCTTCTGGGTATCCATTACTTGATTATTAGCCTCTCTGAAAGTGCAATACAGTACCAGCTCTGGCTGTTTTTGGCATGCCATATCTTCCCTCTCACACAGATGGAAGAGGTATCCCACAACTAATGGGACTATGCCCTTTTATTTAAATTTCTTCCAGTCACTGAAGTTATTTGCATAAGCACCTGTATGCTTTGCCTCTGCTTTTTTCAAAATGAGGATGGCATAAAAATGCACCCTCACCCTTGCTGTTCTCTGTGTCTTTACAGAGTAATGCCTTCAATCTGCTCTTCCTATGTCTTGCACTTCCCTCACTACAAGGGTTGGCAGGACAGAGCAGTATCCTGCTGGAGAGTACTTATTTCTGTAGGATGAGGCAGGAGCCAACTTCCCTCCCCATATCTGTCCCAGCCAACAGTGATTACACAAGTGTTTCTTCAGAAAGCAGGGCAGGATGGGAATGATGACATTGTTTCCTGACAATAGCCACTTCACAGGTTTTCCATTGCACTCATCCTTTGGCACTGTGAAAATAGATACATCTGGAGTTGCTTAATACATTGCAACTTGGCCCAAATTTCTGTTTATTTATAAGTTAAAGAGGAAGAAAAAGGAATAAAGAAATTCAAGTAATAAAGCACAGGAGCAATTATGAAATAGACAAACAGCAAGAGTTTACCAGCTGTTCTCCCATCAATGCATATCCAGTCAGAAAGCAAACTAAAAAAAACACTTTGGGAGACTGGAAAATAGGAAACATCTGATGAAAATATGACAAGGTCCATTAATTAAAGCTTTCAACTTTAAAAGCCCTATGGACCCAAGCTTGAACAAATCTGTTGTGCCCTAGACTGAAAATTTGTCTATGAAAAGGGACACAAATTACATCAGGCAGACCTGCAGGCCCCTCTCTTCCAATAGCAGCCAGCTAGAGACCCCCCCTACCTCAACCTGCCTGAAGGCTGGTGCTGGGAATTCTGCATTCATCCACTTGTTTCCTTCTGTGCAGGATATGCAACAGTCAAAGTGCTTCTCATATTCATGGAAGTCATAACCTAGATCAAGAACCTTCGCAATCACTGGGGAGCACTGGGCCATTGTTGTGCTCAGCTGGCACCCAGTTGTGTTTGGACATGACCTACCACAGCCAGACAAGCAGCAACTGGAGTGCTGAATACCAGCGGCTGGGCCAATTCCTTTTTTTACAGAATGCAGGCAAGACAGTCAGAAAAGCACAGGGAAAGATCACATTGTCTTTGTAGAAACTCTTTGTCCTGTGAAACTCAGCTGTTGATGGTGTCTTTGTGCTACTGCTAATCCTTTCCATGAAAAACAATCATTCCAGGAAAGAGCAACATCATCTGACAGATACCAGGTGTTGCCACCAGTTGCTCCAGGTGCTCCTGCCAAGGGCCACCTGCAGGAAGGAGCACAGACAGCAGTGCAGTTGGCTTTGGCTGCCCTCTGGCAGAGAAGCCCTCTGGCAGAGAACCCTGGGGCACAGGTCTCTGGGGCAGGAGTCAGGCAGCAGCACTGCCAGGCCTTGGGGAGGTGGCAGGTCTGCTTCACTGGGGACTCTGCCACAGCTGCTGATTTCAGTGCTCCCCGGGCCCCAGGGCTGAGAGCAGCATTCGTGCCCTGGCCCGCACGTTCCCTGTCTGTGTCACAGCCCTGTGTTTAGGATGGCCAGCAGCCGGGACTTGTCCCAAGGAGGCCCCATGCCCTTCCTGCTGTGGGGGCTCCTGCTGCTGCCCTGAGCCCGCAGAGCAGGGGAGCGTTTGCTTCTTGTTTGAGCTACTCCTGAAGTTCCTGTTGGGCTTAGACCCTCAGGGCAATGGATTCCTTAAACCTGGGCCACTTTGGATGGGGTGGGGGTGGCCCCAGGGCACATGTCAGTGTGTCCAAGGGCCCCTTTGTGACACAGCACAGCATGGTCACTGTGGCACACGACAGGGCATCCAAGGGCTCTTTGTGGCACATTGTGCCATAGGTGCTGGCAGCAACATGGCCACGTCAGGGTGCCCTATGCATGCAACAGGTCAGGGAACGCCAGAGCGGTGCTGTGAGGAGCCCCCACATAGCCAGCTCGCTCATTGCTGATCCAGAGCTTTTCCGAAGTGCTGCTGCTGCAGCTGACCTTGTGTCCAGACTGTGGCACTCAGTGACTCAGAGCTTTTCTGAGGCACTACTCCTGCAGGTGGCCTTGAGGCCAGACCACAGGATTTGGTGACCTGTGGCCTTCCCGAGGCTTCTCTTTTTGCAGGTGCCCTTAAGGGCAGACTGCAGCACTTGGTGACTCAGATCTTTTCCGAGGCACCTCCCATCCCTGCGGCTGGTGCCTTTGAGGCCAGACCGTGGGATTTGGTGACCTGAACCATTGGCGAGGAGTCTCCTGTCCTTGTGGCAGGAGCCCTCGAGACCAAGGTGCAGGACTTGCTGTCCTGTAGCCTTCTGAGGCTTCTCTGTGGCAGGTGCCTTCAAGGCACCACTGCAGGACTTGCTGACCTGGAGCTTTCCTGAGGCATCTCTCCTGCAAGTAACCATTATTCCAGTCAGTGACATGGAGCAGAGACCCCCGAGCACACCCAAGCTGGCCTGGGTGAAAGAGGAGGAAGAAGGCCCTGGAGCTGCCCCAGCACAGCAGCCTGGAGAGGTGGAGCAGTTCCAGCCACTGCAGGACGGTGAGTGGCAGAGCGGGGCCACAAGGCTGGTGCCTGCAGCCAGCTTGGTGCCATGCCATGCCATGCCTGCCATGCCCTGGGGATATGCCCATGGACAGGCTGGAAGAGGGGCCAGAGCTGCGCCCCATGGTGGCCCTGCTCCATCCCCTGGGCATCCCGGGGCTGTCCCTGCCTGGGCAGCGCAGGGCTGGGCTATGTTCTCTGGCCTCTCCTGCAGCCCCTCAGCTCTGGCTGCACTTGCTCTTTCCAGCTGCAGGGAAGGACCGGACACAAGAGCAGGATCCCGCCCGTGGCCGCTTCCGCAGAGCAGCGCAGGTACCTGCAGCCATCCCCACCGGGAACAGCTGGGCCCGCTGTCACAGCTCAGCCCAGCACGGCGCTTGGAGCAGTCCATGGAACGTCCCTCTCTTCCCGCTCTACGTTCTCCTGCCAATGACTTGCAAATTCAGCAAATGCATTTGGCAGGAAGAGACCAGCGACACAGGCACTGGGGTCATGGAAAACTGTGACATTTCCAACACTGACACCAATGCTGCCCTGCTGGATTTGCTTGTGGAGAAGCGTGTCTCCATTCCAGAGCAAGTAAGCAGCCTGTGGCCAGGGCTGGAGCCCCCCCAGGAATTGCTTGGCCTCCCAAGCCACGCCCTCTGGTCTCTTTAAGCCTTTGAGGCCATCACAGTGTGGTGGGAAGGGATGCAATTCTCTGAGGAAGCTAGGGACATTACTCCCTCTGGCAGCTTTTCAACTCTTCCAGTGCCTTCTCCAGGTGCCAGCCATGGTGAGGTACATCCACCAGTGGCTCAAGTCCAATGAGTCTGGTGAACAGGATGGACAGAGGATGGACAATACCCTGCTGGATCTGACTAAGGAATACCCCACTGATGTCATGATAACTCTGCTGCGCATGGCCCCATCGTGTGACAGGTACAGGGCCCACCTGCCCAGAGGGCTCAGGGCTCGCCAGCCCATCACCCTGTTGAGCCTGTCCCAGGTGTCTGACAAATGGAGAGTTCCACAGCCCTCTGGCTCCTCCATTTCCCAGCCCTGGCATGTCAGCCCCTGAGCCTGCTGCCACGCTTCCTCCCTTCCCCTCAGAGGCCTGTCCCCACAGGGGTGGGCTGCCTGAGAGCTGCCAGCGAGGGCAGTGGCAGGGCTGGAAGGCAGCCCAGGCACCCACAGCTGACTAGGCCACAGTGCTGTGATGGAGACCCTCCTGACAGAACTCTGACCCCACAGAGCTGCTATGACCATGTGGACAACAATCATGTCCTCGAGCAGGATTGCAGAGCTGGCGCTGCTGACGCTCCTTGAGGTGCTGGGGAGCTGGCCAGAGTACAGCACATGCACTTCTGATGGGGACAACACGGATGTCTTTGCCCTGGCTGTGAGTTTCTGGAACTGGCCTTTGCTTGCCCCCAGGTCGCCTCTCCAGCAGCTGTCCATGCATCTTCCCCCACTGCATCTCCCTGCCTCAGGTGCTGGGCTGAAACCTGGGCTGGGGCAGGCACAGAGGCACCAGGCCCAGTGCTCTCCCTGCGTCTCCCCTGGCCTCTCCCTCCCACGCTCAGGCCCTGCCACACAGAGACCTCAGCACTGAGCGCTGTCTGGGGATGGTTTGTCCTTTGCAGGCAACTGTGGTGATGTGGAAGATCCTCCAGGAGCCCTGCTGCCCACATGTAGTGACAGTGTATTTCCCCCATCTCTTTCTGTATCTGCTCTTCCAAGTCTTCTGCAGCACACTGGATATGCCAGAGGAGGCCGATACCTTCTGGAAGAGATGCCAGCCGCAACACGGCCTTGCCACCAACCCCAACAGGTGCTCCATCCCAGTCCTCCTGTCCCTCCCATGTCCCCCAGCAAGAGCCAGTGCTCCCAGAGTGACCTGGGCTTTGCTCTGCACATAGGTTTGCAGTGCAGACCCTGAAGGCTCTGCTCTGTCAACTGCAGTATGAGGATGTGGTGGTGGCAGCGGAATGCAAGCGCGTCTGGGACACGCTGCTCTGTGCCGACACCCACCACTATGCAGTGGGTCTGCTGGCTAGGTGAGACCCCCTTCTCCCCGCTGCCCCTGGCACTGGTGCCCTGTTCCCAGAGTGTCCCACACCATCCCCGTGGCTGTGGGCGAGAGGGCATTGTCACCAAGGGATTGCTGAGCAGACTCGAAAAGGCTGGGAGAGGAGGCTGCACAGGAGCAGCTGCCCACCAAAGGGCCCAGGTCCCCTCGCAGGGTGCTGGAGAAAGATCGGACCTCTGTGAGTCAATTCTGGGAGAGGTTTGCCCCCTGGCTCAGGGTCTTAGTATTTTTTTCGCGTTCCAGGGAGATGCGCCGTGCGTCCATACCCTTGTGTTCTAGGATTGCATTCTACCTGCTCCAGCTGCTCAGCATAGAGGAGCTATGCTGGGATCTGCCTGCCCTGGCATTCCTTGTGGAGGTGAGCCTGATGGCCAGCATTCTCTCGCTGAGCTGCCTCACAGCTCTTTGCCCTCTCGTAGCCACAGCCACCTGGGACGGTACCTGCGCCCGCTGCTGCTGCCTGGGCCCAGCCCCGTGTGGTTCCAGGCTCCTGCCGGCTGGGTGCCCTGACACTGCCCTGTGCCTTTCAGGTGCTAGAGTGTCTGGACTTAAATGAATGTGGTATCAGTGCCCTGATGGTCATGTCAAGGCACCTGCGGAGCGGATGTAGGCAGAGGCGTCGCCTGGCGCTCAGAGGCCTCATGGTGCTCAGCAAGGATCTCTCACTGGTGAGAGGGGGCAGTGGCTGAAGCTGCGCTGACAGCATGGGGCTGGGGAATGCAATTGCTTGAAGCTGGCTGGGCTTTGGGATGTAAGGCAGCTGCTGCCAGCTCTCCTGCCTCCCGGTTCAGCTGCCCGAGTGCTTCAGGACAGGCCTTTGGCCTCTGGGCCAAGGTGGAACACAAGGGGTTTCACACCCTTGTGTTCCACACAGGCTGAAAAAATGTGGAGCCTGACTGAAAGCCTCATGAAGCTCCTGCAGGAAAATGACAGCGACATGGTTAGGATGACCATCACTGTACTCAGCTCTGTGTTCTTGGACAATGCCAGCCCAATACCCAGCCCTGTCGCCCCACAGCTGGCTGAGGCACTCCTGCCACTTTTTGACAATGTAAGGCTCTGCGCCCCCAGCCATGGGCACTGGGTACTGCCCAGACACTTTGTGCCCTGTGGATTTTCAGGCCTGTGCCCAGGTTGGAGCAGCCAATGCTGAGGTCTTTCTTTCTACCTTTCATACAGGACAATAGCCAGGTGCAGCTGCTCTCCATGATGTTCTTCCGAGAAATGATGAATTTCTTAACAGAAAAGGAAAAAAAGGCCTTGAAGTCATGCGTGTGCCAGAGCCTGATCCCACTCTCCTTCCACTGCCATGATGAGAACCAGCATGTCGTTGAGGTGAGGACTCGTGGGCTGCTGCTGCATCCCTGAGAGGGGGCTGCTGCCTCCTGCCCTGGTGCCTCATGGGCTACAGCCTCCCACTGGCCTTAGCACAGGGACATGGGTCCTGTGCCCTGGGCTGTGGTGCCATCTCTGGCTCTCTACTGCTCTCCAGGCCTCCCGGAAAACGCTGCATTGTGCGGCCAGATTCCTGAAAAGGAGGGATCTCGAACAGATGCTGCAGGTGGATCAGACATGGAGGTTCGGCGAGGGCCTGGTAAGGACGGCTTGGAAACCTCAGCCGCAGCCTGGAGAAGCCCCCTGCCCCCTGTATTCAGTGTGCGGGGCTCCAGCTGTGGCCCTGCCCGGCGCTGTACCCCACACGCCGCGGCCTTCCCCGGGCTCCTCTGGCCCCGAACCGGGTGCCCACGGAGCCCCGGCCCCGCTGGGCTGTGGGGCGCGGCGGCACCGCGGCTCCCCGGGCAGCACCCGGCCCTCTGCTCCCTCCAAAGCTCGGGGCTCTGCGGGCAGGGGAGCGCAGGGCTGGGCGCAGGGAGCGCCCGACCAAGGGGCAGAGCCCGCGCCAAGCCTTCCCTCCTGGCGCTCTCTCCAGCTGGCAGAGGACAAGAGCCGAGCGGCCAAGCACCTGCACCAGGCCCTGCCGTACCTGGACAGCCCACAGCAGCCCCTGCGAGAGGCGGCCATCAGGTTCATCGGTGAGCCACGAATCCGGGGTCCCTCCCCCGCCCCGCCGCAGCTCGGCCCCAGCCCGGCTGCTGCCCAGGCGGCAGCGGCACCGGGGCCCGGGGCGCTGGAGCACCGCATGGCCTCGGGGCTGCTGCCGCCCCGCTCTCGCAGCCGCGCCCTTCCTCGGGCGTCAGCATGCGGCAGCGGCCCGGGCTGAGCCCTGCTGGGGCAGGAGGCCGTGTGACCCCAGGGCGGCAGCGCCGCTGCGGAGGCTCTGTGCCGCCCAGGGCCCTGACAGGCTCTGTGTTCCCAGGGATGGCTGGACGACACATGAGGGGGCAGAAGGAAGAGCTCCGCCTCATCTGCGAGGGTGAGTGAGGGCAGCGGGGTGTCAGCGGCGGCTGGCCGGGGGAGGTGCATTCCCTGCCCGGGCTCTGGATGGCTCTGCTCCCTGTGCGTGGGCAGAGCACACAGAGGTTTCAGGGCCACGTCGGGCATCCGTGGCCAGCACCTTCAGGCTGATACCGTTGTCTCCTGCTCCCTTCTGGCCATGGCAAGTGCTGGGTGGGATGGCCCTGGAAGGAAGGTCTCCTCGGGTCCCGCAGATCCAGGCTCTGACCGTGGCTCTGTTCCTCTCTGTTCCAGCCCTTGAAGACCTGACCAATGACATCAGCCTTGCCAACAGAATCCTGGCACTCCAAACATTATACATCCTCAGAGGAATAGAGAGATCTCCGTACTCCATCTTCCAGAAACTGCGAAATCAACTCTGGAGGTCCCGCAAGATACAGCCTTATCTGTGGGGCCGTGGCTGGTTGTGCTGTTGGACCTCTGTTGAGAACTGAGCTGTCTGTTGGGGCCACCAGAACCAGCGGGGATTTTTCATTTCTACAGACATTTGCTTTTTCTCCTTTTTGTAAATGAAGGATGTTTTATAATACACAGACTCTCACAATCTGTGTTTTGGTGCCCAGCGGCCGCAGGGCATAGAGGAAGAGGGGGAAAAGGGTGCTTGTGCTCAGCAGGTTGCCCAGGAGTGCAGTGTGGAAGGGAAAGTGGCCAGAAGCCCCTTGGCCTTTGGTGGTTCTGCTGAAGCCTTAATGCTTCTGACAGAGTGGGTGGGCAGAGGCCTGAGCTGCAGGGATTCCTGTGAGACTGGTGCCTGGAGATGGCCACAACCCCTCTCCCAGGCAGGAACTGCTCTCTCTGTCCTCCTGCCCATGTGCTGCTGCCTGGATTGCTGAGGGCTCCGAAGTGCCTCATGATCTGGCTGGCTCCTCTGGAGCTCTCTCGGGGCTGTGCCACTGCCAGGCAGGTTGGCTGTGCTCGGGGAGACCATGCAGGGATGAGGTGCTGCAGAGGCCCTGATGGGACAAGGCGGTAGGAAGGCACAAGGGGGATGCAGGAGGGGGTGGATGGCAGGAGCCTACAAGGGAACAGGAGTCTCCTGACGAAATGGGGCAGTGGGACGCCCTGGGGAATTGGGTGTCAGAGGCCACAAGCAGCCCCCAGGCAGCCGCCTTGTTCCTGCCAGAGTTGACTTACATGATGGATCCTGGGCACTCTGTAACTAACACCATCAGTATTATTTAGCTAAAAATAGATTACAAAGATGCTTATGCTAGCTGTTTAACACCAAAACGGCTGCTTTAGAAACTTTTACATAGCCTTGTATAGTTATCTGCAAGAAATGTATCATTTTAAGAAACTTTTCCCAACTGCCATGAATGCAGGCTTCTTTGTAGAGTATTTTAGGGGAAAACCCTCCCAGCCAAAGCCTGGGCTCTGGCTAAGCCCTGGCCCAGTCTGGTTGGGAAATGTGCCATCAGATCCAGATGTTTCTGGGCTAAATGTATAATCAAGTCACTTTGACTTGCTGATTTGGGCTGATAGAAGCTGGACCCCTTTTTGGGCAAACCTGAAACTGCACCACATAGGATACTCCCAATTGCTGGGAAAGGTTCTCCAGGTCCTTGTTGCAAAACAGGGCTCCCCAGTGACTGGTCTTGAGGGCTCCTGCCACAAGGACAGGAGACTCCTCGTCAAGATTTGTGCACTGTTGTGCAAAAACTTGGTAACAACTTAGAATTTCAATAAAGATGAATTTGTTATCCAGTCATCATGAGCTGATGTACTATCTCCAGGAATGCACTCAGAACTGAAGACTTCCTTTGCAAACATCATGGCCCCCATGATTCAATGCAGTCTCATTAAACTATATTGCATTGTGGAACCTCGTATGTCAGTTCCTGTAATCTGAGCCTTTCAGGTTGATATGAGATTAATTACCTATCCAATTACAAGAATGCCACTGTTCACTAGAGATAAGTTGGTTGATTTCCCAACCTTTTATAACATGAGAAAATGGAAATATGTGTATGCAATGACACTTATGTGGCTGATAAAGAGCATGCTTTTGTGAACTACAGTAAGGTTGTTTTCCCCTTAGCAAAATGATGTTGTTTTATTTATATTTTATTTCAGGTTCCAAAAGACAAACCTGGAACCTATAAGCCATGGGTCATCAGTATAGATTATTATTGCTTTCCTAAGGAGCAAACAACCAGACGACTCCTTCAGCCACTTACTGACTGCAAGCATTCCTGCAAGGAAGAATTAGAACTGCAATACTTACACACATACATACATATACATATCACACTATCTTTGTAGAACAAGATAAAAGCACCAGTTCACTTGTCCTGCCAAGTGAAACACTTGTCATTAATGTGTTTCATGATACACTGAAATAGATCTGGAGATACTTAAAGAACTTCAAAGAATTTGCATGCTATTTTGAAAATATCTGCAATGAAGAGCAGATCACAAATAATACCATTTTGTCACTTCTACATCCAATTTGAGTCACAGTTGTTGTTACCTATTTTTTCTGATCTTCTAGCATATGCAAATTCCAATGATCAGAATTAGACATGGTACAAATCAGTGATGGGCAATGTACCAATATTTCAGTAGAACAGAGATTCTAAAACTACATACTGCCAAGTATTTCTAGGCACTGATATATTATTACCACCCTAGTAATGCACCAGTATAGCACTTTTCTTCCTGGCAGCCCTGCTGCCGGGCCTTAGGCCTGCTCCACATCATCGGATCTCTTTGAACCACTGTCAATTCTGGCCTTTCTCAGAAATGGAATATAATCACTGCTATTCACTGCCTTTGTGTTCCTTTCCTTAAGAAGCAGATTTAATAACTTCTGATTTATCTTATTGGCTTTTTAATAAATTGTGATTTAGACAAATGCTCTCATTTTAGAATGAGTGCCAAAGTAATTGGTGCCTTGGGTTTACAATTAATGGACAAGTATTTGCAAATATTAAGGTGAAAATGCTTCCTCTGAATGTGATGTCCCTTAGGAAATTTTTGAAGTTAGTATTTTGGGGATTTCGCTAGGCTGTTAACTGGAATCTGCAAAAATGTTTCTTGAATAAAACTTGTGAGGCACTGTCCTGCTATTCTGTGACAGTGGGATCTATCACCAGTATTGTTTCAAGGAAGAAATAGTAACAAAAACGGTACAAGATGAAACCTGGCTCCTACTGATAATGATTGCATTTTCCCCTCCTGCAGCCCAGTGATTTGTTCCATTTATACACCTGGTAACTGGTCATTTCAAGAGCTTTAGTCATAGGAACATTATACTTAAACCTAGTGGAAATTTGCAGCAGTGTAAGATCTAGAATGAACCTTGCGTTCTCTAGGTTAGTTTAGTGGTTTGGCCTTTTGGCGACCAAAGAATTGAGTTGCAATTGCATCTCCTGTTCTACAGCAGCACAGAGACTATTTTCCATGTTGTCTCCAGTTCCATGCTGCTGTGAGTTTGGCAGCCTATGTTTTTTACATAGTATTTAAAGGGCCTCCACGAACACACCCGTGTTTATGCTGTCTGCTAACAGACTGTCCTACAGCCTGAAGGTAGGATGAGAGCAGTCGTGGTGATTGCCAGCGAAGAACCTGTGTTTTAGCGGCAGTAGAGATGGCCTACACTTCTGAAGCTCAGGGACTTTGTTGCGTGTCAAATGCGCGCACCTTGTAACTAATAATTCTGTCTGCACAGACTACAGTACGTATGGTATTAAAGTTCGATGCACCGAAGGATCCGGTGCTGCCCCCGGCACTTCTAGCCTGCTGCGTTCCGTGTGCCGCAGATCAGGCCAGGCGCGAGGTATCCCTCCGGTGCCGGGCTGGCTCCGCCGCAGGGCCGGGGTGCGCGGGGGGCACCGGGCGCTGAGTCCGGAGCGTGCACACCCCCGGGCAGGACTCGGCCGAGCAGCTCCGCTCGCAAAGCACGAACGCACAGGAACCAGCGACTCGGCAACGCAGGCAGCCCCAAGAGGCCGCCCCATTCCCTGCCCCTTCCTTCCATCCTCTCGGGCGGGGCGGGGCGGGGCGGACCGCGGCCCTCCCCTCTTCCTCTGGCGTCGGTTCCGCTCGCAGAGCTCTCGTTGCCGCCGCTCCTGTCCGCAGTTCCTGCCCGTCTCCGCTCCGGGCCGCTCGGGCGTTTTCTCTCTGCCTTAAAGTCGGTGAGGAGACGGACGTGGGTGGGGGGCGGCCGGATGGGGTCGGCTGCGACAGTCCGGGCCGTAAGGGCCGCACCGCCCCGCGCTGGGGTGGAGGCGGGGGCGGAGAGTCCCTCTCTTCCTCCCCCGCACGGGCACCGGCAGCACGGCAGCGTTGGCGGCAGCGAAGGCACCGCCAGCTCGAGCCGTGCCGCGGGGGCGAGGGGCGAGAGGCGCGGGCACGGCCATGGCCATGGCCACGGCCACGGGCACTGGCACCGCGCGGGCCCCGGCTCCGCCCTGCGGCCGCCTCCGCCTGGGGAGCCCGGTGCGTGCCGGGAGCCGGGCGGGGGCCGGCGCCGCCCGCAGCCGCCCAGCGCCGCGGGGAGCTGGAGGGAGGAGCGGCGCAGCGGGGGCGAGCGGGCAGCACGGCCCCTGCCCGCAGCGTCCTCACGGTGTCTGCTTCCTTGCAGGGTGTCTTTTATGAATAATCAAAAGCCGCAGAAGCCGACACTATCGGGCCAGCGTTTTAAAACCAGAAAAAGAGGTGAGTTAGCGCGCCGTGCCCGCTGCCCGGACGGGCTGCCGGCGCTGTGCGTACGGTTAAACGTCGGTTTCTGTCAGCAAACAAACCAGTGCCTTCATGCTCTTACCATATATCTTTTACAAGAGACCATGCTATGTGCAGAGTTTTGAGGCTGACTTGGGGTGCTGGAATGTTCTCTGCACTAATAAAAAATATTAGGCAGTCAGAATTGTCGCTGAATTTACTGTGATACCCTTGGACTAAAAGATGGTCATTCTAAAACCGTACTGAGTGTGTTTAGCCTGCAAGCAGAAGGATCTAGTACCGCTGAATTACAGGGGAGCCTCAGCATAGGCTTGTTGCAGGTTAACACATATATCTGAGGAGCATCTAACGTAGTAAGAATTTCAGTCTTAGCCACTGGATAAAAGTTATATTGTCCTTTTCTAAATTTTTTTAAATTGACAGAAAAACCCCACAACAAAGTCCCACAAATGCACCCATCCCCCAGTCAACATCCAGAAAAACTCCAAAGCATGGGATATGCAAAGGCCTGTCTCCCTACATGCACAGTTACTTCCATAAGAAGAGTTAATGACTGAAGAGGTGTGACGAGTAACTTAGTATTTTGATGGTGCTTTTTTTCAACATTAAGAGGAAGTGGGGACAGCTCTTAGGGTTTCTGTTCAGTACAGTTTTACTGGTGTACCAGCAGTGTTCCAACTCTAACAGGCAGCTTTAAGGATGCTTTACATGCAGAAGCACACTTTGATTTACAGAATATTTGAATGTCAAAGCACCTTGAGAATCTCTTGAATGAGAGAGTTTGTTGTGGTCTGTCCAGCAGATGAAATGCTAGCAGCCTAAGGTTTAGCCTCTTTTTAAGCATTTAACCATAGTTTGGCTTTGAAGTAACTCTTCTGGAACAATGAGCTTCATGGATCTGTCCTGGAAAGTGACTGATCCAGTATTTCCAAACTTGTACCCAGCTGTTAGGAATGTGTTGATATTTGCACTGACACTTGGACACCAGTGTGCCCTACTAGGCTGCTATCAAAATTGGCTAAGCTGTTGTAGACAACACTCAAAATAAGATCTGCTGTTGATTTCTCTATCTTTGGAAGCTTTTCATCTCATGATTTCCATAATTTAAGGACAAATTGAGATGGAGACCTCTTCTCTTAAAAACTTTCTGTTAGCTACATTGAGACCTCTTCTCTTAAAAACTTTCTGTTAGTTACATGGGTGGATTTGTTGCATGTTGATTATGCCCTGCCTGTAGTAAAAACAAGGCAATGATCAGCTGATGTATCTCAGGTATGAAGAAGTGTGTGTTCTGCCCAACAACAGCAAAGGATGCTAAATAGATCTGCAGTTACAGTCCATTAAGTCAGCTCATATGTCTGTATCTCCCCCAGGCACATGAGGAAATGTAATTGCTTCAAACTCACTTAATTCCAGGTTAAGAGGAAGGGATGGTCTTCACAGCCAAAAAGTGAATTGCCAGGTGACTCTGTGATAAATGGTATGCAGTTCATCAGTCAGAATATTTCATTCAAAACAGTGAGAGGCCCCAAAAGCTGAAATGAAGTGAGTAATGGACTCAAATGTACAAAACTGTAGGGCATGTATTAAGAACTGCCTTCCAGTATGAGCTGAGTCTCTGGTTTTGGAGGGAAAGAGTGATCTAACACGAGAATAGGGGTGTAAGAATCAAACTGAGAAGTCAGGTTGCTTTATCAGAGCCAAGTAGTGATCATCACAAAGAACTCTTCATGGAAATCCTATTTCAACACTTTTGCTTTACAGATGAAAAAGAGAGGTTTGACCCTACTCAGTTCCAGGACTGTATTATTCAAGGTTTAACTGAAACTGGCACTGACTTGGAGGCAGTAGCAAAGTTTCTTGATGCTTCTGGTGCAAAACTTGATTATCGCCGCTATGCAGAAACACTCTTTGACATCCTGGTGGCTGGTGGAATGCTGGGTAAGTCCCTTTGATGTGGCTGCTGTCAGCTCCGTTCACTTCACTCTGCAAAAGCTCCCTTTTCTTTCAGTGTAAAAATTCTGCTAAGGAGCCCATTAGGTGTATAGAACAGGGTTTAAGTCAGTCTGTGGTAAACTACCCGACCATCTTGTACTGTAGAAATACTCTGTATAACCTGCCTCAGTTTTACTTGAGTCTGTTTGCATTCCTCAAAGTGTAGATTGTACAAACTCTGCTTAGAAGAAAGTCCTTGGGATTTTTGGGTGTGGAGGGTGTTACTGGGTTTATTTGTTTGTTTGGCTGGTTTTTGTTGGTTGGGTTTTTTTTTTTAACAGGAGTAGACTTGACTCTAGTCAAGTTCACTTCTAATGATGTGAGATGGATGAATGCTTGTTTCAGTTGTGTGGTCTGTAACAAGGCCAGTAGTTGCCCTGAAAGATTCTGACATGATCCTGTGCTTTGTGCATCCTGCCCTGTTATTTTGGAAAGGAAACGTGTTTACAGAAGAATCTGAAGTGCTCAGTCTTGGACATGCTATTACAAATGATTTGTTGTTGACAACAGTGAGGTCATGGGCTCTAGCAGACATCAGGGAGTGAGAAATGAGAGGGTGGTCAAGTCAGCAGAAAACACAGGGACTTGAGGAAGTGAAATGTGATGACGAAAACTCTTGTAATCTCATGTACACACACTGTGTACAGAGAAAAGAGGAACAGATGCTCACCAACCAGGTAAGCACATACTGTAATTGTTACAATATGTGGGTTTACATTCAAGAGTCTTAACTACTGCATACTGTGTTAGGAAGTGCTCCTTCTAGGAATGAGGCTGATGGGGAAGACAGCATTGCTGCATTAGTGGTGATATGGGGTGCTTTACTCAATTCCCTCTCTGTAACAGGTAGCTAAGAAGACCAGCTTTGATCTTCAGTCAGATGAGGCCAAAATAAAATCTGACATCCTGTTGCCTAAACGGCTTTTACTTTATTACCATAAGTACTTATCTCTGGTTTTAGAGTAATGTTTCTGACAAATATGTAAAAAGATCTCCACTGTATGTAGAATGGCATAGAAATCAGTGATGAGGTGTTCTGGCTCTGAAGATGGTGACCTGAATGCACCTTCATTAGTGAAGCAGCCTAAATAACTAAAGTTTCGAGCTCATGTGTGGAGCACTGAATTTTGAACATGTATCTGTCTTTACATGTTTCAGTCATGTAAAAGGCATGAAGCAGCACTATTGCAACAGACACTAAAAAGATGCTGGAATTAAGCAGCTTCAGTGGCTTCCTTTAAGGGAAAAGGAACCTCTATGGCCATGTTAACTTACTCATATGTAAACAAGATGTGTTGCCAATGCCCTTAGCAGTAGGGGGCCAGAATATTTAAATGTTCAGATCTAAGCTCCTGATTTTAAAGTTCCAGTGCAGCAGTGGAACAGATGGAAATGTAGGGGTGTCTTCAGTGATCCGGTCATTCAGTTCATCATGAAAGGGCAACGTGTTGCGTATTACGGGTGTTGGAGTTCCTGCTGCGGAGACTGCTCAGTGCTCTCACTGGGGAGTAACACTGCTAATGCTGAAATCCTCCTCCAGCCCCAGGCGGGACCCTGGCAGACGACATGACACGCACAAACGTCTGTGTGTTTGCAGCACAGGAAGACCTTGAAACCATGCAAGCATTTGCTCAGGTTAGTTCTGAAATGAGTACAATTTAACTTAAAGTTATTTCATGGTCAGAAATTAAATGTTTGTGTAGTTGTGAGTTTAGGTAAAAATAATGCATGGCTTTGAGAAGCATACTGGAAGTGGTAGAGTAGCAGTGTTCCGAGCTGTAAGTGCTCTAAAGAGTTCTGACCTAGTTTACTGAACTTAGTTTTTTAAAATTCTAACTGAATGATAGTTCAGAGTAAAAGATAATGTACTCTGTGTCTTCTTAGGTTTTTAACAAGCTAATCAGGCGTTACAAGTACCTGGAGAAAGGCTTTGAAGATGAAGTCAAAAAGGTATGGAGTGGGTCTTTATCAACAGACAAACCTTCACATTCTGCTAGTTAATCACTGTAGAAAGGTTACATCATAAAATGGATTATTAAAATACAACCCTTGTAAGTTGTTAATAGAAGAATGGCTAGCTTGCATGACTGGTGGAGAAGATTATCAGTGACTTGCTTCCGCTAGAGCAGCGTGATTGAAATAAAAGTGTTTAACACAGAGGCAGTAGCCAGAGTTAAGTGAGAGATGGTAGTTTTCTGCAGCTCTTCCTACTTCTCCTGCAGTTGCTGCTGTTCCTGAAAGGGTTCTCAGAATCTGAGCGGAACAAACTGGCCATGCTGACGGGTATTCTGCTTGCCAACGGGACACTGAATGCATCAATTCTCAACAGTCTCTACAATGAGAACTTGGTTAAAGAAGGTAAGTATGGCCCAGCTCCTCCCTTAGGGAGACAGAACCATGACAAGTAGGTGGAAATTGTGACAACAGTACATCGTTGCAGCTCACGAGCTTCATCTGGTGACAGATTGACTACAGGATTAGCAAAGGTAAAGGTGATGCTCCACAACCTGGAAGATCTCGTTAAGACTTCAGAAAATCAGTTTTTTAGAAAGCTTGTGTGTAGGACTTCCCTGTGTGACACTGGGGGCTGCTGTCACTAGTGTAGCCGAGCAAGGCACTACAGTATTTTGGAGAGGGACCTTTTCAGGATGCAAAAGGTGTGCCATGTCTTTAGGTTCCTTCCTAAATTGCAGCAAGAAGAGTTGAGTTTAGTACAGGGAAGACTTTGTGATGCTGAATGGTAGGAAAAGTCCAGCATGCTGGAGGCTGCAGTGTTCTTGGGCAGAGAGAGGTACTGCAGACTTCACTGGGTTGGCTTGGAAGCACAGCTGCTGCTCTGAGCACAGCCTGACAAACAAGGCACCTTGTACTTGGGCCTTATGATTCCCTGCATTTTGAATTTCACTAATAATAGAACTATTCCTATTGCACAGGTGTTTCTGCAGCTTTTGCAGTCAAGCTGTTCAAATCATGGATAAATGAGAAAGATATCAATGCAGTGGCTGTGAGTCTTCGCAAAGTAAACATGGACAACAGGCTCATGGTGAGTACCACTGGAACTACTCTGCTACTACATAAGCCAGTTTAGTAAACAGCATTTGCCAGCAAAGTACTCAACACACATTTCTTTTACAAAAGAGTTGTAAACTTTGTTTTCAGGAACTCTTCCCAGCCAACAAACAAAGTGTGGAACACTTCTCCAAGTACTTCACTGAAGCAGGTCTAAAAGAACTTTCTGAGTATGTTCGGAACCAGCAATCCATAGGAGCTCGGAAGGAGCTGCAGAAAGAACTGCAGGAGCAGATGTCACGGGGAGATCCATTCAAGGATGTAAGTGTTTGTAGACAAGGTGGAGGTCCTTTCTGTGCCTTTCATACTGAACTTAGCTGTCACCAGGAGTTAAAATGAGGACCGGGTATTTGGTATTAGCTTTGTGGTCTTTCCTTAATGTCCTGAATCCTGCTGTATGATCAAGGAGGTTGGTTTTCATTCCTGAAACCTTCTGGGTTACCTTTAGAAGAGAAGTTTTTATTTAGCTTAGTGCCATATGTGGCCTTTGTGCTGACTCTTATTCTGCCTGACAGATCATCTTGTACGTGAAGGAGGAGATGAAGAAAAACAACATCTCAGAACAGACTGTGGTAGCCATAATCTGGTCAAGTGTAATGAGCACAGTGGAGTGGAACAAAAAGGAGGAGCTGGTAGCAGAGCAAGCCATTAAGCATTTGAAGGTATTGTAACTTCAGTATGAACTTCTGCGCACCCCTTGGGTAGGGCTTGGTTTTCCTTCAGTCTGGAGCTCCCTTTTAAATTTAAAGGCTACAACCCCACTAGCGCACAGACAGCATGAGATGGGGAATTCTTCCCCTTGTGAGGGGTGTTAAAGGCCAAGGTTCTGAGGCAGAGGCAGTGACTGCTGCAGAGCTGCTCTGGGGTGGGGCAGTGGTTGCAAATTTCTAAGCAGTGGCTGATGGAAGCTGTGAAACCAGCTTTAGTCAGGTGGTAAAATGAAGTGCTCTGTGTGTGCCAATTTGTTGTTCTTGTTACAGCAATATAGCCCTCTACTTGCTGCCTTCACGACCCAAGGTCAGTCAGAGCTGACTCTTCTGTTGAAGATTCAGGAGTATTGTTATGACAACATTCACTTCATGAAGGCCTTCCAGAAAATAGTGGTGCTCTTCTACAAAGGTAACTTCTGTGGGGTTACAGTTTCAGGGGTTTGTGGATTTTTGGAGGGGTTTGTTTGGGTTGGTTGTTCGATTTTTTTTAAAGCTTCTGAAACAGAATGCTTCAGTTCTGATAAATTCTTTAGGGAAGATCAGTGCTACAACATTGCACTTCATGAGCTGAAGAATTTTCTACCTTCTGTTTGCAGAAATGCAAAAGTGCATGTGGTTGGTCCTTGGCACATGGGGAAGTGCACCTCTAGGCAAAGATGCTGCCTGTCTACAGTAGATCTGCTTAAGAGTTGTAGAACAAAGCTAAATTTAGATTTATAAGGCATTTTGTTACATTCCATGATTGTGTATTCTTATTTCTCTTAATACTGACTGAGCAGACGGAGATTGAGACCACCAATGTTTTCTGAGCTACTCCAGGCTCTTTTTAAATATCTGATAAAAGGTATTACTGAACAACATGCTGTGCACCTGTGGAAACTTGTAAAACTGAAGATTATCTTGTACGATTTAAAAGAACACCTAAACACTTCCTGTGGTGTACTTTGGACTTTCAAAGAAGTTGCATCTGTTCTTAGCTGTTAACTGAACCTTTGCTTAGACTGTGCCATCTCAAATAACTAGGGAATGCTCCAGACTGTTAGTGGGAGTGAAAATGCAGCTCCTAGATACAGTGCTGAGGAAACTCCCAGCATGAGGAACCATCCAAAATGCCTGGTTCTCAGAATTTCAAAACTGGTGGCACTCCTAGTGCAAGTCTGTCCAGCTGTACCCAGAGAAGGAGTATGTGATGCTTCAAGGGGAGGAAGCAAAGGCTGCTAGTCAGGTTCTCAGCAGTTTGCTGTGTTAATACTGCTCTTGCCCATCTTCACAGCTGAAGTTCTGAGTGAAGAACCCATCCTGAAGTGGTATAAAGATGCACATCTTGCAAAAGGAAAGAGTGTTTTTCTGGAGCAGATGAAGAAGTTTGTTGAATGGCTCAAGAATGCTGAAGAAGGTAACCAGAAGCGTAGCTCATAAGTGAAGCTTGTTCATTTTGGGAACCCTAATGCAGTAATGCTATGTTTGGGAGGGGGGGGCGGATGTTAATTGGCCCTCTGAGATGAGTGTGCTCCCTGCCCTGGTCCTGGCTCGAAAAGCTTGCCAGTGAAATCCGTGTGGATCCAATAGCAGCTGCTGTGCAGGATGCAGGGCAGCAGCTGCCCTTAGGGCTGGGGGGCTGAGCCGTGGCCAGGCTGCTGACGAGGTCTCTCTGTTGCAGAGTCGGAGTCTGAAGCTGAAGAGGGTGACTGACCTGTGAAACTCTGGCCTCAGTAAAGTAAACAGGAGCTGTAGATAAGTGTCATGTCTCATGTGTCCTTCTGATTCTTACATCCTACCTCCCTGTATCAAGCATGATATAAGGGCTCTCATGGCAATTTATTTTAACTGTTTTCGATAGTTAATGAAATACTGGATTTAGTTTTTAAAACCATGTTCAAGTAGCTTACAGGAGCTGTTAGATTTGACTCTTAACCTGCATTTGTCCTTTCAGTTACCTTCTACCTCCTGTATTTTCTACTGTAATAATGTAATTTAAGGCCTTCCACAGTGAAATCCACTTCATCTGTTGGGATTTCTGTCTGTATTGGAGTAGCTGTGATACGGTGAATGAGACTTAGGGCAGTTCTGCTTGCAAATTCAACTGTAAAAAAGCCTCCCAAGTGAAGAGGTCATCGCTTGTGTGGCACTGCAGTCTATACACCACCACCAGATAGCCCCCTTCAGAGGTGCCTGTCCATGTCCCCAAGTACTTTGTCATCCCTTTACTAGACTTCCAGCATAAAGCAATCTTCTATTCCAACTCCTGGGGAAGGTGGGTGCCCCACTGCTGCAAAGAAGCTGTTGTGGCAGCAGCAATTGGTTACCATGGTGGGGCATGAAGAGTGGCCATGTCTGAGCCTGCTGGCTGTTCACAGCTGGTGGCCTGTGTTCCTGAGGGGCTGTCAGGTGCCCTTGCAGCTCTGGGGGTGCAGTCCTTGCCCCTTTCCCTCACGGAAGTACAAGCAATGCTGTTCCACAGAGAGCTGCCATCAACTTTCTCAAGCCAGGTGATGCTGCTGGCAGGGCTGGGGCAGGGGGAGCAGCTGCTTTGTGCTGCTCTGTAAATACCCAGCTGCCGGCACCTAAGGCAGCCAAAACTCCACCCCTCCCCGTTGAAGTTTAGAGATTCTTTTATGCTGGCAGCTCACATGCTAAACCAAACCGCTTATCTGCTCCCTGAAACTTTAATTCCTAATGGAAATTCTCAGGACAGTTCAATTCAGAAAGATTGGGGGAAAAAAAGTGAAGTCTATACTGTTGTAAGCTAACAGTGAGCATTAACTGAAATACTGGTAACCAGAGTACACCTACTAAAATAAATTTAAAAATTGGTCATCACAATGCAATCTGTTCAATACTACAGTGATCTTCCTTACTTTGTAACTTTTTTTTTTAAAGCAAATAAAGGCCATCCTTACACTTAATGCCAAGGGCTGTCTCTGCTCCTTATCTGAAAAGAAAGCACCAGTGACTCTACAGGCTACAAAGCAGTGCACAGTCTTTTGCCTAATTCAAGGACGGCTGAATAAAGTGTAATTAAAATAATACTTCCATGTTGTTAGGGTGCTCTTTTCCACATTAAAAGTGCTCATTTCCCATGAGTTTGAAAACCAGGTTCATCTGTATACTAAGTTTTATGTCAACACTTGGTAAGTATCCAAGAAACACTACAAAGTAAAGCATTTACAACATAACCAGTTATGAAGTCACTGGCATTTAAATTTCTTTTGTCACTGTGATTCAGCCTGCATAGCTGAAGGAGCCTGCACCCTTTTTGTGCTTTTCAATGAAGAAAGAAGTGCACCATAAGATCAGTGCCTGTTTGGGACATACTCCATCAGCTTCTGAACCAGGTCAAAGACGTTCTTGTGGTCAGAATCCTGGCATGTCATGAATTCCTTCATGAAAATAAAAAAATGTCTGGTTGCTTATCTTACAATTACGCTTAAAGCTTCTGTCCTCAAAAGCATTTTCTGTCTCATCTTACGTTCCGTCACTTACAGTGGGTTGAGAAGTATCTGCCACCAGGCTTTGTCATCCCAGTATATCCATGACAGAAAAATTTTCGTTTCCTTAAACAAACAGACTTCATTTGTTACTCAAATATTCTGTTCTGTCCCTTCAGTAGAAGTGTGTGTTTGCAACTTGGGAACTGGTCTGGGAGTATTCCACAAGAGTGGCCAGCTTGTCAAATATAGCAAAGGGATGACTGGCTCTTAAATTTAATCTGAAAATATTTAAATTAAATTAAAATATTAAATTTAACTACAGCAGTCCAGGTAAATAAAAACATAATTACTTGCTTTCCTTTATCCTGTGATATGGCAAAGGCCCCAGTTCATTGCCATGGCTCTGAAGGGAAGTCGAGAGGCATTTTTGTTCATTGTTAGAGGAAGCTAGCAGGAACTATTTTTCACTTACCCTGCAATCAATTATCAGTTTCACAGTAAGTAAAGAAGTGGCTGTAGTAATCTGTTTCCTAAAATAAAAATAAATTAGAGTGTAATAGGTTTTATCCCTTGAGGTTTTTTTCCCCTTGACCCTACTTTTTTGGTTTGGTTTGGTTTTTGTTTTGTTTCTTTTGTTTTGTTGATTAATCTCAAGTGTCAGCAATACTGTCAAGATGACAAAGTTGAGGTATCTGAATTCACTGATGGTGACAGATGAATCTACATCTGTTACTAGCATGGCTTGTACACTACAAATGTTAAGGGTGAGGGTGATCCTTCACACCAAGCTGCTGCCAAAATGTTGACTGAAAGCAATGTGTAGAAATGTTCTGTTCATGGAGTTCCTTTGTGCCTACATCTACTCTTCAGTTTGGCACTATGAAGAAAGGCAGCTGACATTCTTGCACACATCATTCCCCTTAGGCCTTGCCTCTCCAGCATATTTTCACCCATCTGAGGAGTATTAAAGACTCCACATTCTAAGGTTCACAGTGACTTGCAGGAAATGGTGCTTGCTCCAAGGTGGTATTCCATGAGAATACACTGTACACTCCAAACGTCACATGACTGTGACCATCCCAGTGCCACCAAAGGATTCAGAAGGTTCTTGTTTGATACCAGCCTGCAAACAGTCCAAGAGCTCAAGAAAGTGCTGCACTGGAGCACAGCCAATAGCGTGTGAAACACCTTGCATGAGAGGTCAGCCTAACAGGCGGCTACTGGCCATGGGTACCTTTAGGAGCTCTGTACTGCCCTGTGGACACTCAAGTGTCTGATACACATCAACTACTGCACACCCAAAGCTCTCTAATTAAAGGCAAAGGTGCTGGGCCACAGAAACTCAAAACCAGAGCTAACATGTTGATGGTACTCAAACCATTCTAACATATGGACACAGTGACACTGCAAAGGCAGAACATGACATGATTTGCAGCAGTTATAACACTGAGATACACACATCCCACATTGCAGAAAGAAACATCACAGAAATACTAAAAGCCAAACTAAAGTACAGGTGGCTTTGTGTACTCACTGTGTACTGCCACAATCCAGTGCCTTTACATATTCCAGTACTAGGATGTCATAAGTTGCTTTGGGGCAGCTGCCATAATTTTTTACTATTTTCACAGCTACGTGTTTGCCTCTTCTGAAAGATGGAACCAAAGAGTAGATCAGCAAGTACTTTTAACTAAGAATATTAAGATACACATTGTTTACAGCTATGGCAACCTTTTTAGAAAAGGTGCTTTTTTAGTAATGCTGACAATATAACCAAGGTTCATCTATGCATAAAAAAGAAAAATTTCATATATCAATTCTGCAAACATACTTTATACCTTCTTATTGTTCTCAGAAATTAAAAGCCCCATCTACCTCCCTGTGGTATTTATGTATGCTGGGCTAATACTAGAGAAACTTCTACATCTCACAGCCTAACACAACTGTCAGTCAAAAGTAACCAGCCTTTTTCAGTCATTTAAATAGCAAAAATGTTAACTGAGGTGTCAGGTGCCTGGTACGGTGGCTAGAAAGACAATCTAGGTGCCTACTACCTTGCACTCAGCAGAACTGCCATCAAACACAAAATACATTCCCAATTGATAACAGCGTCGCTGCCAGAGCCCAAACAGCACTGCATCACCACAGATAAAGCTTTAAGGTGAACTATGTGATGTCAGAGAGATTCCTCATTACACCGGCCTGGGCTGGGCAGGAGTAGAAACACCGTGTGATGAACTGAACATACTCCCGCTCCCTGTCTCCCTGCACTGCTGGGGTGGGGAGGAGATAGAGCCAGGGATGGAGGGAGGGATGGGGGGATAATTTTTTTTATTTTTTTTTATCCTGCTCTGAGTTTGACTGGTAATAAATTCAGTTAATATCCCCAAGTTGAGTCTGTTTTGCCTGTGGCGGTATTGGGTGAATGATCTCTCCCTGATCTCAAGACATGAACCTTTTGTTATATTTTTTTCTCCCCAGTTCAGCTGTGAAGGGCAGTGACAGAGTGGGTGTGGTGGGCATCTGTCACCCAGCCAGGATCAACCCACCACATCTCTCTGAAAGTTAATAAAGTCTGAAAAATATTCTATGCATCTTGCACTTAGCACATCTCTCTCTGACAGATCAGATAACCCTCTGCATCATCCTCTGCATTCCTGCGTCTTTTCCTTCGATGGCTCTGCTGGAACAGCACCAAGATCATGCAGCCAGTCAATAAACCCAAGTGAATTCAGGTCACAAAAACAATTCATTCAGCAGGGAGATATTCAGGCATTCAGATATACACCAGGCCACAAACAGTCAGCAGGAATTTCAAATTCAGTCCCTGAAAATTCACAGGGCACATAATTTATGTTACAGAACAAAAACATGGCAAGGAACAGATTTTCAGATGAGGTACTCGAAGTAAGAAGGTGACAAAAAACTACTATTTTTCTCTTAAAATTTCACTAAATTTTACTTCACAATTTCAGGGCCCCTATTTTTTTTTCTTAAAGCAAAAGGATTTAATAATTATCTTTTAAATATATATATATGCACATATATATATGCCTACATATATATATACACATACACATACACATACACACACACACACACACACATACATACATACATATATTTAAATAGCCTTTGCCCAAATTAAAATACCCATCT
The DNA here is from genome assembly GCA_036630365.1 of Acanthiza pusilla. Taxonomy (NCBI): domain Eukaryota; kingdom Metazoa; phylum Chordata; class Aves; order Passeriformes; family Acanthizidae; genus Acanthiza; species Acanthiza pusilla. The sequence goes on from JAXCHO010000019.1 coordinate 9,384,627, forward strand.
TAGGCAATCAAGATTAAATAACTTGTATGAGTATTTGGCAAGAAACTATTTTTTAAAAAATCGTAAATAGCATATACATTCGTTTTACCCTGTCTTGGCTTAAGATCTTAACTTACAACTCCAGTCTTCAGGTTTTTTAACAGTGTAGCAAAGATCAGAAAAACCACCCTGCTAGTGGGCACTCATCATCATAGTCAATTCTACAGATTTCTCACTGATACTTGAAAAAGTAATTCTGGCATGACCCCCTTGCTATTTCAGTGGTACTTAGTCAAAATCAAGTTTAAAAGCTTGTCCTTGGATTTTAGAGTAGGAGTTAAGCAAATGCTTGTCATAATATAAATTCTGAAGGCATGAAAGTGATGCCTGTATTTCAAGTACTCAGATTGGTGGTTATTGTTCATTAATCTGTTCCAATATATGTGAACAAATAGGACCATGTTCTGTGGTATCACATGCATATGTAAAAACTATAGATTTTCACTGAAGGAAATGCAATCCTAGCAAAAAACAATCAGCTACTAATATGAGCCAAAGGAATAAACTATTATTGCCCGAATTCCTCAGACCCCACACTCAATTACTACTGACAGATAAGAATGTACCTTCTTAAAATAAAAAACCAAGCTAAATTAAAATTGATCCCATCACCTGTGGAGGTTTAGGATGACATGTATTATAATATGTCTTGTATTTCCTTTTGCCATGAGCTGTCACATTAGACCAGGTCCCTGGCTACTCTGATGCCCACTGTCACATCCATGCTTGGACTCGTGACTGCAAGAACTGTGTCATTGACAATGGCTTCTTTCATTCACAGACTTGGTTTCTGAATCATTACTACCAAAAAACATCCAATAAATGTCATTAAAATCATCCCAATGCCCCTTTGCAGGAACCTTCTTGCTTTAAACTGCAAGACATCTTTCTTGAAGTACCTTCAACTCAAAAATTAATCCAGTATCCCATAACCTGATCAGAATAATAAAATCTTAAAACATGCCTGCTGATATCAGAAACCCAGAAGTTATTTACCTGCCAGGAGTTTGAGAAATATGTTTGCAGCGCTTTTTCTCCTGTGCACTTCTGAATGGTGTCCCTTTTCCATTCCTAGCATTGTTGCACCTTCTGCAAAGTGGTCTTTTTCTTTTATCCCTGTGAGGACCATTAGTTCATCTGGAATTCCCCAAGTATAACAAAGCTATTTTACTCTTTGAATTACATCCCACAGACAAACACTCCATATACAAAGCTATAAATTATCGGATTTACATTATAATGAAGATTGTATTTTTCCTTAACATCCAAATTTTTGGCTTTTTTCTCTGCTCTTTCTTCCATGTTATTTTTTAATTCAAGAGCTTTTTTCAAATTAATTGTTTTTGATAGGGGAACTTAAATCTGTAACCTACTCCTTAAAGAAAGCCTTTTTAAAAGGCATATCATGGCTTGGACACTTGACACTTCTGCAAAGCCACTCAGGCCCTCAATGCTTTATCCAAGGAAAAAGAAAGGCTTCTGCGTGCTTAACAAGAGCAAATATTGCCCAGTGGGCTTTTCAAGACTTCAAAGAGGTTTTTCTATGGATTCCGGGAGAATTCCTAATACTAAGTCAAAACGACAATAAAACTCGGGTGATCTCCCAGTAAGTTTGCCTCAAGAGGAAAAGCGATCTCCCTCACTACGCACCCGTCTTTTACTGCCCCTTTCAACCCCAAGGCGGATACAGCGCCTCACGGAGGCCGCGGCCGGCACCGGGCCGCCCCGGGCGGGCGGAGAGAGGGGGACGCGGGGCCGAGCCCCCGAATCCCCGCCCCGGTGAAAGGCTCGGAGCTCGGCCCGAGCAAGGGCTCGGAGAAAGGCTTTGGGCTCGAAGAAAGCCTCCGGCCCTGCCACAGCGGCCGAGGCCATTTTCTCCCCGCCCGAAACAGCGCAGCAGACAACATGGCGGCCTGAGGGCGGGGGCTGTGGGGGGCGGCGGTTGGGCGGGGATTCCGAATTGCGAAACGCTCATTTCTTACCGCGGTGAGGAGGCTGTGAACCGTCTGTGTACTGCCCTCGACATCGCCAGTGGTTCTCTGGAATCAACTCATCATATGTGTACTTTACAACATGCAAGTTTGTCACTGTTCAAAGATCATGTACCATTATTTTCTTCTTGCCCACTGCTCTCCAGCTTAGACCAAGTCCAGGAGTACAGTTGTTTCCAGTTCAGTGTGCAATGTCAGCATTTTAAATTATTATTTACGGTTCCTTTGCACTGTAGGAAATTTCCCAATATGTCCTTCCTCCTGCATGGCAGTAGTGTCAGTCCAGCGTGGCATTGCACACTTCTGTCTATTTGCTACTGCACTGATTACAAGGAAGAGACAGAGCACAGAGCTAAAAGAATAAAATCCTTTATGGGACTGACCGAAGTATTACACTAAAATATATTAAGCCTGGAACTGGGAGCTTTAAGCAACATTCCATGAAAAATATAGAAACTTTGTCCCCTCGAGAAGGTATTGATCAGCTGTGCTCATTAACACCTCAGTAACCTGTACCTGGCATACCTCTGCCTTTCGCTCGCAAATGAGTTCTCATTATGTTAAGAGGCCAAGTCTCAAAATGGGAAATAATGGTCTGAAGCAGACTGCAAGTCAGCTGGACCTTGGGCCTCCCAAGGATTACAAAGCACACATATGAGAATGGGCTTTGCTAAGGGATGCTGACTGAGTGGAAAGAGTACTGGGGGAAGAAGTCCAAAATGGCCCTCTTATCTGTTCAACATCATGTGATCACAGCCTTTTTGACACTGCTCTTTGCTGTGTTTACCCCCTAGTCTTTGCGCAAAAAAGTGATGAAAAACAAGTTACCATAAATCCATGTTACCTAGTTTCAACCAACAGCTATGTAAGGACAGAAATACTTACTCTTTCATACCAATAGTGTTGTGCCAGCAGCAGAAGAAATCGTTCCCATCTACCTTTTCAGTAGGCTGAAGAGGTTATCATTCCAACACAGCAGTACAAGAGCAAGCATTCCTCTAAATATGTTCTTTAATGCCCTGGGAGGGAAAGGTTTCATCTATTTATGACACTGCTCTCACCTAGGATAAAAAAATGTGTATCTTACTTTACTCTTTTGAGAACACTAAGGAGGATTACTATTTACATGAGAAAGTTTCATGAAACTGGTAGCATGAAATTATAGCAAAGGATATTGTTTTAATATAGCATCACTCAGAAAGATAAGGCAAAACCCAAAGATTAAGAAAAAAATTGTTGGCTTTTTTTTATTTTACAAGTATAAAAATCAATTTTTAAAAATAAAAATCTGGAAGATATTTTGGAAAACCTGGCTTCTGAAGCACAAGACTTCTCTGTAACAACGCCCAAACAATGTCACAGCTCTTGAAAATTCCGCATTCAATGAACAAAGATATGATCCAGCTGAAGTAACCCTTTTTGATGGCTCTTGAAAACCCATAATCTGGGAATTATCTGACCAGTCTCTGAAGGATGTGTTGAGGCATTCTGTGGCTACAGAGCGAAAGGGTTGGCATGAATTGTAATGTCTTTAATGCGAACATCATTAAGAGGTCGGTAGGTTTTCTCATTCACAGGCAGTTTCTCCAGCTCATCCAGGGTCTCCAAGCCATCAATAACTCTGCAAGAAAAACAGAAGTGCTGGAAATCACCTTCTAATAATGATTTCAATTTCACAGTTGAGGTATCTCAAAACACTTAAGTATCACAGGGCAAGGACTTTGCAAGCAAATGATACAAAATAAGACAACCGAAACATTTTATGTGGCAAATAATGTATTTTGAAATGAAATAATGAACATCCATGACAGATTCTGAGAAAAACTACAAGCATTTGCACATGTCCCCAGATACACAGATTCCTCATACACTCTGACAAAGGTGTATAGTTGGATCACTTACTTTCCAAACACTGTGTACTTCATGTCCAGGTGTGGCTGTTTGCCGTAAGTGATGAAGAACTGTGATCCATTGGTGTTGGGACCATTGTTTGCCATGGAAACTACCCCACGGACACTGTGCTGAACAACGGGAAAAACTTCAGCATGAATACACATCTGTGAAACCAGGACTAACCTGTGCAAAGTGCTCTGTGACTCAGAACTCTTCCTCAATACTATTATTAAGAACAGATCTTGGTTGCTAATATATTCTATCACAATCAGTAATTAACTCCTCAAAATGGCTCTTTCAGTGAAAAATTACTTCTTTGCCTTCAGTGCCTGAGAAACACTGTCAGAAATTCTTTTTACTTGCTTTCAGCGATGAAAACCCCCAAACCTAACTTGCCAAGCACAGAAATGCCTGTTCCTATTTTAATAATAAGCTATTGTTCTCCAAACTGTAGAGAAAATTCAGAAGAAAACATTAAGTGCATACTGAGAGCACAGAAATACCTTTAGATATTCACTAAATTCATCTTCAAACTTCTTGCCCCAGATGCTGTTACCTCCTTTCCCAGTGCCTGACAAAGAAGCACAATGGTAAAGATTACTGGATTTTCAGACTGAAAAATCCAGAAATTATTATCTGTTACAGCATTTTACAACAAAGAACCTAGACAGCCTGCAATTAGTTTGAGGCAGGTTCTTGGCACTGCACAGAGACTTAACTCTATATATAAGGAACACCTATTAAGAAGCAGAACAAAACACTGACATATCCTCAAATTAAATTCAGTGTGAGTACAAACACATAAAACTGAATAAGCTTTTCTCCCAAACAGCTGACACTGGGACATTTTCCCCAAATCCTTTAGAGGTGGTGTAGCCCTTCAGGCAAAAACTGCACAAAGCACAGTAGCAACTGCTTCTTCTTAAGTCAACAGAACCATCATCTTTAGTGAAAACAGCTGGAAAAACCCAAGTTTGAGAAGGCATGATTACTTAAAACCAGGGTAGTGCCTGCACTTTTGTAAGCCCACCACTAATCTCATCATAAAAACCTCTATCACCAATACAATAATTCTTGTATTTTTACTTCACTTACATTTTGGTTTTAATACCTATAATTCCTTTTTGTTTCTTTACATTTTATTTTTATGTACACTTTTTCTATAGAAAGACCCAGACAGAAGAATTTACCTAATGGATCCCCTGTCTGAACCATGAAGCCCTTTATATTTCGGTGAAATACGCATCCATTGTAGTAGTTACTAGCACAAAGAGCCAGGAAATTCTACAAAAATCAAACAAACCATATTAACAAACAACCGAAAAATAATATTATCTTACTAAAATAACAGCATTGGCAAGACCAATGCTTTTACCTCTGCTTTGCAACCATGCAAATTCCAGAGTATTGCCACAGAGTAGTCATTAAAAATCATAGCTAGTAAACTCCTTTTATGGTGCCACACACACAAAGAATAAAAAGCTTTCAGTGCAAGGTTGTCTGACTTGAGAAATAAAAAAGCCTACGACATGCTCTCAAGTATCATTCCCATTCAGCAATTTTATTTTGCACATGTAGTTTTGTAATCAATAACTTCATGCCTCAGCTTTTTAATTAAAAATAAATTATTTCAATTTAAGTTTATTGGAAAAAGTCAAAATTGGGGCTCCTGACAAACTGGGAGTGAGTGAGTCTCACTCTTAAACGAAAATCAAGTCTGTGAGGGAATGAGTAAACCCACGGTAATTTCGGAATCCCATGTTAGATGCTTTATTTCCCCTTAAAGGCAAAAGACACTTTGGGAGAGGCTGGAACTTGAAGAGAGGTATCCCTTAAGTAAACCTTATCAAGGGGGAAACAGACATCAAATTCTAGGCAGTATGACACAGTGCACAAGTTCCATGAGTGGAACAGACACGGCACCAGCTTAAAATGTTGGTATTCCATTACATGAAAAGGTGAATTGCAAAAGCCACTTCACCTCCTCCACAGCCTTCACTATTTCTACTGCTTTGTTTCACCACTAGGTAATCCTACTCCTGGTACGTGACTTACTTCACATGTCTTTGGAGTACGCTCACAGAATAGTTCAATTTTAATATCTCCCACATCAGTATGCAGTGTGACAGCCTGAGCAAAAGGCAGAAAATAATAATTAAATCAGCAAGAAATACTAACAGACTCAGTTTTACTTCCCAGTCCCACCAAGAACATAAGCAAGTTTGCACTACATATAACCATTGTTTCAATATTTGGCCATAAGCAAGGCTACTGCCACAAACCATCCGCATTTCCAGTAAAATCACCAGAAAGCACTCAGGTGATTTCTTTTGGTTTCTTTTAGTTTCAGGACAAATCAAATTTCCCATGGTATTGCAGTAGCTGTTTTATGCTGTTACACTCCAGAAATACATTATTCATTCGCAAACAGGACCTACTCAGTCACTTGATTGTAAAGGTGAAAAATCAAGGTTTATATCTATTTTGGATGTTAGTGTGGTGTACACACCTCACTGCTTTACAGCCAGAGGAGTAACTGATGCCTGCAGCCTTTGGACTGATTAGGCTAGTTCTAGATGGCAGCATATATAATCTGCTTTCACAAACAAGCAGATCTACAAATTAACTTACTTTTCTTAAGAATTTATAAATTACCTTCATAAAATTTAAAATCAGTTACCCAGTGACCTAAGCAAATATATCTCTACAGGCCAAATATATCACAGTGCTCCTATGGAAAGTGCTAAACTATGCAAAGACAATTACTGTAGGGGATAACTGTACAGGAAAACCAATAAAATCAGCATCATGTTGATACTGGCATATTGTTCCAAAAGTATAAAAGTAAAGGAGACAGCTGCTCACAATGTCCATGAAGATGCTATAAAAGGTGTATGTACAGTTTAAGATGCCTATAGTCTTATCTCTATTTCTTGATTTGTTAAACTTTTAAAAGCCTGTAAGTGCAGAGGTTTACATACACCAAAGCAGAGGTATATTCTTGCAACTAGACTAATTCTTCTGTGGCAAAAGAAACCAAGCTAGATTATCAAATATATGCCAAAGTAGTGTTAAAATCTGGGATCTCTGAAGTGAAAGCATAATTATATTTTAGACTGATGTAAATCAACCTGTTTTCCTTTTTATAAGTTTGAAATTAAAACCCTAAACTTTTCATGACAAATTCCTCACAGCATCAGAATAAGACATGTAATCCTTTGAGATGCAGAGCAGCTACTCACTTTCCAAGAGATGACCATTTCAGAAAGAATGAAAATATATAAAAAGTGCTTTTATTCTTACCATGCCTGCTTATCAAAAAGCTGAGGTAGCCTTCTATACAGCAATTTCCTGCAAAGATAACATGAAATTTACTGGGGTTTTTTTGTGCCAACCCCCATTTCTTTTGGTTCTAAAATATTTGTTGGTTACATGCTTTTACACCACACGGTTCTACGATGAACATTACATTGTAATGATCTACATGATCATTAGAGTGACTCCGTGTTTAAGTTTTTGCATTAAGCAACTGCACAGCATATAGAAAAAGACCACTTGGAGAAAGGGGGAGAGGGCGAAAAACACCCTTTCCTAGGATGAAAATTTATCCTAAGCAATCAGCTTTTCCAGATATTCTGGTAGGTGGCAGAATAGTAGATGGCAGAAATTCACAGCTAAAAGCCACACGCCAGTACCCAATAGAAACGTGATTTGGAGCCAACTGCTGACAGCTGTGAGTGCCTGCAACAGACAGTTACCTGCACCCAAGCAAAGACTTTTTTAATCGTTGTAATACTTTCAAATAAAGCGTTTAGAATGACGGTAATAAAACAGCGGCTGCGTAGAAGTCAACAGACTTACGCGCTCATTTCTCCTCTATAGACCCGCCCTCCTCGGTGAAGCGCCGGCCCGGTGTCACCATCTCAACCCACCTGGCCCCGGCTCCCCGTCACCCACGACAGCCGGAGCTACCACTAACCTCACTGCCCGCCCGAGGTACCGCCACCGAAATGCCGCGCACAGGACGGGTGGGCTCCTGCCCGGCAGCACCGCCCGCCCGCTCACCGCGCTCGGAGGGTGCTTTAACCTGCCCGGACTGATGCAGACCCAGTGCCCGCCGCCAGTGAAGCCACTCCTCTCCCGCGGGCCGCGGCTCACTCCCGGCGCTGCGGAGGGGCCGCCCCAGCCCCGCTGAGCGCGGCGGAAGCGGCGGGGCCGAGCGCAGGTCCCGCCCCGCAGCGCCGGCCTTGCTCCGGCGGAGGTGAGCGTGGTGCCGGCCCGGCCGTGCCCCGAGGTCCCCGGTCCCGGTCGCTCCCCGCCGCCGAGGAGCGAACGCCTCTGCGGCCGGGCTCTGCGGGTCGGTTTTGCCGCGGTAGGGGGGATGAAGTCTGTGCTCCGCGCGTTTGGTGCAGGGATGCGCGGGGCGGTGTGTGCAGTGTGTGCCCGCGGCAGCCCCGGGCGGCGAGGGCGCCCGGTGCCGAGTGGTGCCGGGGGTAGGCGGGCGCAGTGACCCGAGCGCTGGTGGCTGCTGTTTGGGGCGGTGGGTTCCCGAGGCTCAGTGCGGCCTGTGTTTGCCCCGCACAGATCTCCGCATGCTCCTGCCTGTCCCGCCGCTGCTCCGCTCGCCTCTCCACCGCATCCGTGCCTTGGGCCGCCCGCCCGTACGCGCCCTCATGAACCTCCGGGAGCTCGTTTCTGCCCTGAATGACTTCGCATCCCCCTCTCTGGCTGAAAGCTGGGACAATGTGGGATTGCTGGTGGAACCAAGTCCTCCCCACACTGTGAACACCCTTTTCCTCACTAATGACCTCACAGAGGAGGTGATGGAGGAGGCAGTGCAGAAGAAAGCAGACCTCGTTCTTTCTTACCACCCTCCTATATTCACACCACTCAAGCGAGTGACGTGGAAGACCTGGAAGGAACGGCTGGTGGTCCGAGCCCTGGAGAACAGAATCGGGATTTACTCTCCACATACGGCCTACGATGCCATACCTCACGGAGTTAATAACTGGCTAACAAAGGGACTCGGTGAGGTTCTGTTAAGAACAAACCAAAAAAGGTTAAAATTATTAATCGGTCTATGGTATTTTAGATGGGCTCTTTCCTTAGATTTTCCTTTCTTCCAGCTTTTCCAGGTGTGATTTGAGGACTGGTTATTTTTTCCCCCAGTGTTTTTACAGTACTGTAACCTTAACACATTTTAGGAAATTTATCTTGGTGATGTATACCAGATACAAACATGAGAAGATGTTTTCAGATACATGACTCTACTATTGGATGTATCTGGAACTGGTGGAGCATATTTATTGTCCACTGTGGTTGCAAAGCTGAGACCACTGACTTTAAATCACCACCTTTAATTTATAAAGTACAAGATCTCAATCTTTGCAAAGGATTTAAGATATGTGAACTTATTTTAGATTTTTAACCTGTATTGTGGCTCACAGATTACAACAGCTGTGTCTTTTCCAGCCTGTCATACAACCAGAAACTCCTTCTGGTTTTGTACAATCCTTAGGATAAAATTGATGTCACTAAGAATGGCAAATAATACATATCCACCAACTTCTTTGGACTTAAAATAGAGTGGACCTAATGGAGACAGGAGAACGGAAAGTCCTCAGTTCTGGTCAGGGAAAAAGGATTTGAGTGCAAATTTTGCATCTTTTTGCTGCATCTCTTTAGGATCTGTGCTGAATCAGTATTAGGATACTTACCCTGCTTTATAAAACAGCAATCTTGTACTGTTTTCTCAGGTGCCTGTACTTCTGTCCCACTGCATCCATCAACTGCACCAAGCTCTCCAGCTGTGGGCACTCACCGGGTAGAATTCTGTGCAGGTGCTGAGCATCTGGATGCAGTCCTGTCCAAAATCAAAGACATCCCAGAGGTCTCTTGTCTCACTACTCTCCCAGCCAGGTATCTGCTCCACTCTCTAACATTGTATTCTTTCTGTTGTTTGAAACAGTAAGTCACTGTAATTGTATTTTACTGCTCTAATCATTTGTTCCTCTGTGCATTGCTGCTATATTTTTCAGCAACAGAATGAGAAACTTAAGGAATAATCATCCCTTTCTGCCCAGTCTATGTCATGCTAAATGGTAATAGCAACTCAAGTCTAGCATCACATAGATTAGTGGTGTTAAAGAGTATTAACAGGAAATTTGATGAGGACAGCTGCGTTAAATTCCTGTATTTGTTTCTTCCAAGACAGTGGACAAGTCTAGGCTATTACAATGCTGCCTTTTTTCCTTTCCCAGTGGTAGAACAGCCACTAGCATAGAATAGTAATAATTATAATGCCGAAATTAATAATTATAATGCTGTAATATAGTAATTACAATGCCAATATTTTATCTAGTTCCTTAACAAGCACGTCTTTCCTCAGGGTTGAAGGTGAGGAGCAAACGCGTGTCAGTTTGAACTGCTCTCAGAAAGCACTGCTGGAGGTGGTGGCATTATTGTCCCAGAGCAACCTTCTTTATCACAAGACCGAGATTCTCTTACTACAAAAGGTAACAAAATCACATACTACTTCCTGTGAATGAATTACATGTCTGAGCTGAGTGTTCTACACACTGAAATGCAGCAGTCAGTGACATCACAGATTTCTAATGCTACTGCAGTGCTCTGAAATACTGGCATGTAGGCAATTGAAGCCATACACGTTTTCCAAAGCAATGAAAATATCTACGTGGTCTGTACTAATCCTTAAATCAGTTCCAATAGCTGGCGTAGTTCGTAGTTACATTTAAGAACATCCCATACATATTTTTTTGTAAAGTTCAGAGATGTTCCTGCATGCCCAATACAGTGTGGAAAGCAATGCAAGCTTCTGGAGTCAGCTTTCTCACAGTAATTTTAATTTCTTTTCAGCCTCTTCTTCCCCATACTGGAATGGGACGCCTGTGCACCCTGAACAAGCCAGTGTCCTTGTCAGACGTAATCGAGCGCATCAAAGGCCACCTGAAGTTACCCCATGTCCGCGTAGCTGTGGGAGCGGGCAGGACACTCGGTAAACAGGCCTGCGAGTCAGACTGCCTGCTGGGACTGGCACTGCCAGGAACATCAGGAGCAGGAGTGTGCGCATGAGAGTGGGAAACACTGCTCTAACAGGTTTACTTCCAAGCGCTAAGAAGCACTGTTAAGAAACAGCATCTTAGAATTTACAGTCATACAAAAAGAATCTTGTCTGTATTTTTAATGGGATTCTGTATTACACTGGTTGATGTGGTAAAGAAGGGACAGCATAACTTGAATGCAAGATACCCTTTTTCATAATTTATATAATAACTAAGATTTTTTCCTGCCCAGGGTATCAGGCAGAAAGGTGTACTGTTTTATTGTATGTTCCCTTTTTTGACTGAATGTTAAAATTTAGAGCACTTTAAAATAGTAAGACACTTTATGGTCTCCTTATGAACACATAACCTTGTTTTGATGAAAGATAAAGTGAAGATGGTGAACTAGCTCAAACAGTGGGGTCATTAGTAAGACATCCTCTTATCCCAGCTACCTATCATAATCTCCAAGGAGCACAGCTACTAGAATTTTTGAGAGCAAATTTGTTGAGAATTCTTTGTAAGTTAGGAGGCAGAAGTCTTATCAGAAGCTGTCAATTGCACTAAAAAATCCCCTAACTACTTTGAAGCCTCTCTTTGTGATGTGGGATTGAAGTGGTGTGACTCAAATCAACAGTAACTGCAAGGCAACATCCTGTAAAACCTTAACGAATTTGGAAACTCCGTGTTGTGCGTCCCCTCTCCTTAGTGAATGTAATGTATATGAAGAATTAAAATTCATGTCACTATCACATATGTAATAGCTTGGAATTAGCAATCATAGCAAATGGACAAATTTTTATTGGTATGGGAGCAGCTTTCAGCTTGCATTATGACTGGCCTTCTGAGAGCTGTAAGTTAGGAACCAGTGTATCTCAGAGGCAATATGCTGCCTTACAGGCATCATTAATTGGGAGACTAATTATGGTGGAACACCGGAGTCCTGGAAAGAGTAGCAGCCTATTTAAGCATTCAGAAACCTACCTAACACCTCACTAGGAGAAAGGCAGCCATCAGCTAGCCTCTGTGCTGGAGTTTTCTGCAGTTTCCTGCCCCTTGAAACAAAATCTACCTGTCATAGAGGATTTTGCTGTATTGTCAGAGATGTTACAGGCCCATGACTCTTTCAAACTGACAGATGTGTCTCTTCCTCCAACAAATTTACATTGACCCTAAAATCAAGGTAGTAGTTAACTTTGAGACAATTACTAGCAACAAGACATGAGGGCTGAACAAGGGGGAAGGAGTTTAACTGTAGCACCTTGTATCCTGCAGAATCACCAGTGAAGAAAGCTGCTTTGTGTGCTGGTTCTGGGAGCAGTGTCCTGAAGGGAACGGAAGCTGACCTCTATCTCACAGGTAGTAGATTGTGGTTTCATTACCTTTATATAAAGTCATTAGAAAAACAAAAAAACCTATCAAAAAATAAGATGGTTGACTGGCTGAAAGATGTGGCCAGAAAAAATTACCTGTTACTTATAATTGAGAAACCATCAGTTAGTTATTGGAACGACAGACTAACATTAAAGATAATGTGGATCAAATGGCAATGTGGCACAGTGAAGGGTATTTGAATTAAACATTGCTCTACATGCATTTATTTCAACACAAAATCAGTGTTGATGACAGTGAGTTGTAACTTTCAGTGCATTTCTCCTTTGGCAACAAGTATCTCCTCTGTTCCCTATAGAATTTCCGAATGGAAAACATAATATATTGTAGTCTACAGAACCTTTCAAAGAAACTCCCATAGTGTGTCTGACCAAAGGGACACTTAGTCCATTATTCTCTCTTCGGAGAGTGGGGCAGCTATTCCCTGTGGCTCAATAATATGAAGGCTGTCATGCATTCTGTAGAAATCTCTGCCCCTTCTGCCCGTTGTGTGTAGCCCTGCAGAGGTGACCCTCAGGCTTCCCAATTGCTCTTCTCCCTCCCAGACCTGAGCACTTTTTATTTTCTGCCCAAAGTGGCAGAATTTATGACTATTCAAAGATTGCAAGGAATTTATGTGGTTTTGTCTGAGCTGTATACAGGGACATCAGCTGAAAGTCTTTCAGAGGACCCTGAAAGTCTTTCAGAGGACCCTGAATCAGGAGTGTTCATGTTCTTACTGAGCTGGTGGTGTTGCATTCCCCCTTACAGCCTACATTCCATTACATCATCCCAGGTTTTAGCTAAGATTCTTTATACATTGCAGAGACCTGGTTACCTAAACTGTACCATTAGTGATCTACATGACATTTCTTTCTCAAAATGGCAGGAGAGATGTCCCACCATGACGTGCTGGATGCAGTTGCCAATGGGATAAGTGTTATTCTGTGTGAGCACAGTAACACTGAGCGAGGCTTCCTGTCAGAGCTGCGTGACACACTTGCGATCCACCTACAGAACAAAATCAAGATCATTGTGTCTGAGAAAGACCGAGATCCTCTCCAGGTGGCATAGGGGGAGAAAACTGAAGAGAGAGAATTCAGTCAATCATGCTATCTTGCACAGACCTATCCAACTGCAGAGCTTAATGAAGGTGCTTTCAATTGGTCCAGTACAGAATGACTGTATTATATGGTCCCTCAAAGTTTGGGGTGTATTTTGTCATGTCAGAAAAATAAATATTTGTTTTGGAATACCAAAGGCTCAATTACTCAATTGCTGCACTGCACTTGAATAAATTTACTGTTACTGCTTAGTGTTATTACACACATTTAATAACCATAACTCAAGGATTGATTTGGGTAAAATATATAAAACCTGACTGACCTCCAGGTTTAAGCTTATGCATCAGTTGTACCCTACTACAGTTATGTCAAATCATGTCAGTGCAAGTCACTGATAGTTTACCTAATAAATTTCAGAAACAGTTAATGAAATGACAAAGATCAACTGTTCACATTAATGGTTTTACTAAGGCACCACTCAGATGCAAATAGAGAACACAAGGCAAGTTGCTATTAGTATTCAATTGCATGATCTTCCACTAATGAAGCTTAAAGGCTTTTCAATAAAGGGACTCTCACATCAAAAATCTTTGGAAGGTTAAAACTCAATTCCTTAACAAAACTGTAAATTCATGTGCCTTTGTTATTTTCCTTTAAAAACAGTTGCTGTAACTGTGGCTTTTAATTACAGGATTACTAAAACTGAACAAGAAATATTTTCACCACTGATAATGAGTTTTATTTTCGAAGTTCGCTTTTTCTGTTGTGATTTTTTTTAAAAGAAAAGATTAAGATAAAATCTCAGAGTTGCATACCCTACCATCTCTGTATGGTAAATATTTCATTACAAATTTCTAAAGAACTCAGCACCATCCTTTTAAGCTAATAAAAGTGGCTCATCAAGCAATGTCTCCATCTAATAATTGCATGTCTTGTTCCACTTAAATATAAGTGGAAGAAGATGACTAGTATTATCTGAAGCTACCTAGGCTATATAAAGATCATCGTTCTTACCAATACCATGAACGCACCTCAGTATGCTGAGGAAGTGAGAAGAAATTTCTTCTCTCCCAAGTAAAGGACCCATCCGAAGAATCAAGTTGATAGTGCGGTAAGTAGATGCTCTGTTTCTAATACAAAAGTCAGGCCATACATCTCTCTTGTTCCTGTCAGTGAGGGGCAGATGAGGTAACTTACTCCATGGGATGTTTTGGTTCTCTTCAAAAGCTCTAACACTGGTATTAAAAGGCAGACAAACCATTCTTGATTTTCATATAAGAAACAATGTAAAATACTTCAAACTAGTTTGAAATCTTCTGTGCAGATATTTGACATAATAATGAAAACGAGGCTTTTCCACAACAGCCACAATGATCCCTATCTTCCTATAACATAAAAAGATTGTGGAATATAAGACAAGCTAATGAAAATGAATAAAGTACTTTATTTGATTGATTTGAACCATTACAACACTGAGCTGTAACACAGCTACCAAATATTAGACATACAGAGTCCCTGAAGTCTGGCTGGCAGACTACAGTTGATGGAACTATAGAGCTTCCTCCCACATAACTGAGAAAAAAAAATTGAATATGTTAGACTTTAGCAGTCTCCCAACCTCTAAGGGCTTAAAAAAAGGGAGAGCTTGTAAGTGGCATTTAAGGCCTCCTCCAGGATCAGTGGACACTCCTGATGTAAAAAATATAAATATATAATCAAGCTTTAAAAAAATAAACAAGCTTCACAGCCTCTTCATATTCCTGGATTGCACCTTGGAAAGTAGCAGGCAACGACTTGAGTGCATCATAATTTTGATTATCTAAATCTTATAAAAGGATGTGGGTTTGGGGCAAGTCCTTCAGTTTTATTGCCAGAATTTACTAAGTTACCCACAGCATCCCAGTGGGTATTCTCCTTTCCTCATGCAGTCAAGGCAGGCCTTGTAGCATTATAAATCTTTGCCTCATACATTGGAAGCTAGTTTTGTCTAAATGGTGAAGGAGTACAGGAAAGCACTCAGTTGCAAAAAGTTGCACCAAGTAGAAAGTAAAGCTCTTGACCATGTGATTTGCACTTCCCAAGTAAACTGCTCCAATAAAACCCTCCTGCCTGCTGAGGTAGAGAGCAGAAGGCACAATCTCACCAAGTTTGTTTTTCTGGCTGTAAGGTTGGCTGCACAGATAGGAAGAAGGCATTATCTGAGCTAAGAGACAAAGCAAACAAGTCCAACTACAGCGCAAGAGAGGCCTTGCTTACAGAAGTAATCATTCCAAACTACCTGAAGTAGTTGAACAATGAGCACAATTCATTAGAATTATTACTTATCAGTGCAGCAGCTGTGAGGTTTGAGAAAGAGAGATCTGACCGTAGGCCCCTCTCCAGCAGCCACTGAGAGGAATTGCTGTAGACACTGAGGACATGGAGACATTACACATCTTCATTCTCCTTCTCTAAGAAGTCGGTCAAGGTACTGTCATCGACAGGAATTAGTAAGTATTCCACACCATCAGCTCCCTGAGAACAGACATGCATAGACATTGTTAACATCAGTGTACAGTGCAAGGCAAGCCACGAGACAGCACTGCAATGCTGGTGTTTATCTGCAGTCTGGATGAGAGCTGAACAGCATTCTGAATGACTACATTTAAAAAAAATTAAAAATTAAAAGCTGGAATATTTCACTGGAGCAACACTGGAAATGCACAAATACCGAGAAAAGTCACTAAATGAGAAATCATCTGGTGGCTTATGCTAGTCTTACACTACAAAGCTCCTCTACACTGTGTTCCTGTATTCTGTACTACTATACTGCCTCATTATTATGACAAGTCTGCATTTTTTCCTTATAGAAATACAGGTAATGTAACTGGAAGCAGACTGGCAGGCTCCATAGTCCACTACTTCTCACAGTCTTCAAGAAGATATGTAGGGTGCTGAATAACCAAAGCACAGTTTCTACAGCCCTCTATGCATGTAAAGGATGTTGACAAATTGGAGGCATGGAAAGAGCTGAAATTACAGAATTTCAGCCCCTTGCTAGTTCCTAGGAGCTTAAAACAATACAGCCTCACTTAGTATCAAGTAAGCATCTTTTTTCTTTAAAGTGACTGAATATCCAGAATTCTTCCCTGAACTCACCCGCTTGGTCCGGATGAGCTTGTGGTCCCTGAATTCTGTCAGCTGTGCCCTGAGTGTCAGGTCACTGTTCACAAGGAAAGCCTCCCGACACTGCTGGTAAAAGTCTTGGAAAGACAGCCCTGGAGAGAGAAAAAGGCAAGAACAAAAAACCGAAGTAGTAAGACTGTCAGATTTTTCCAGGTCTAACACCACGTATTATCCATCTGAAAGTCTTGCTTTGGCTTAGTCCACAGTGGCTACAGTAACATCTCCTCTTTCAAGTACAAGGCCAAGGTATATTTCAGTAATTAATGGAAAACAGCTGAATTAACATTCCAGTCACCCTGTTGCCTAATGGAATTTTAACAGCACTTTAAATGCCCTTTCTAAAATGGTTAATCTCTCTTAATTTCCAACTCCTGTATCTTGCTTTTTTTACCATTAAAATGTTACTCATATCCACTGCAACATCTATTACAGACAGTGACAGAATATTCCACATGTATCCAAGAAAGCAGGGATACATCAGAAGTCATTTAGATAGGACCTGTAAGTGCAAGTTATGCAAATTCATAGTCTTCATTTAAATTTTTTTAACTCCGCAGACCCCCATGAATGGTCTCAGTCATGTCTAAGCATGTAATAGGCAGTCCTTCAGAACCAATGAGTCTATTATTTCCCGTCTGAGTCAGACACAATGCCACTAGAAAGACACTGAGCCTCACTGAGCCAACTGTTCCAGCACTTCTGTTGCTGGAGATGTAACCTGCATACCAAAACCCAGGGCTGCTGTGAACAGCAACACTCCAAACAGATGTGAAAAGGTGGGTACTTACCTGGGTAAGATGGATTGTCCTTTTTCTCCAACTGGTGCTGAGCAAGCAGTCTGAATATCCCCCTAAGTGAAAGGGGGAAAATCAAAATAATAATAATTAAAAATCAACCCAAAACTCCCATCATTAGAATATTAACTAGTTTTGCCTTATGCACAAAAATCTGATTGTGAATCTCATCACTGGACAAGGTTTGCTACCCAAATGCTGTTCATTTAAAGTAACCAATCAACTGGAGCCCAGTTATCAGAAAACACAGATTGTAAGGACTGGGTCCTTGGCAAGTGCTACTGTGAAGTGTAACAATGTCTTACCGGGCATTGGGAGTGAGGCTATGCAGGACATGCATTAGGGAACTCAAAGCCAAAGATCCAGACTGTTGTACTAAAAGCGAGTTTTCGTAAGATGTTTCTTCCACATAAGGACTAAACGTGGTTGTTTCATACCAAAGCCAGTTATAGAGGCTCAGCTTTGCCTGATCCCACACTAGACAGAGAGACAAGAAAGAGCAGACAAAACTGGGAGATTTATGTTTTCTAAGGTGTTAAAGAAGCAACATTAAAATGCAGGTAGTTCTACTGTAGGCTTGAGGAAACAATGTATGTTTGTGAAATTCACATTACATAGACCCTGATGTTTGCAGCTCCAGCAAGATAAATTATCTACAACAAAACACTTGCACACATCCCTTTACCACAGCAGCTTCATAGACGTTGTAAACCCTTCCGGAGTCAACAGTGTGCAAAAAAATTTCTGGCTGTACCTGGGTGCTTCACCTAGAGAGGAGGTAAAATAGCTTGAACAAGATCCTTCTCAGAGTGTGTGGAAATTCCTCCCATGCGTGGCGACACCCCTCAGGTTACTCCTCCAGGCTAAGGAAATTCTGCCCATGATTGTTGGTATGGGTAACATCACTCTGTACTTTTATTGGTTTTGCTAGCTTTAATATAACTGCTTCAATATTGCTTCAAAGAGAGTGACCTATCCTAATAGCTACCTGTACTGTGTAGTAAATAATTCTGTTTAAAACCTTTTAGTCTAATCATAATCAATATAATAAATAATTTATTTATGTGAGTATATTTGCTTTGCCATCCTTAATCCTGCAAGATAAAGGTTCAATTACACCTATATAATCCTTTAGACATAAACCATCAGCTAAGTCGGGCTAAGATTGGGTCCAGCCACACCTAGATCCTCCCCGAGAAGAAGTTTAGAAGGGAAGGGCATCCTTTCTGTACCTCGTGGCTCAACAGGAGGGGTTCTCTAATAAACTTTGTCTGAAGCTCCCATTCTGCCCACAACACTGACTGATAAAAGAAAATTGTTTAGATGCAATGACAGACATAGTATCCAATCTCCAGTTCAGCAAGTTCCTAAAATCAAAGGGTGCCAAAAGCTTGGAGTCTATTTGTGTATTGCGATCAGTGGTATTTCTCAGTATGTTTATACAGTTTTGGTTCAGCCCAGTCACAGTCCCAATCAGGACTACACATACATCAATAGATCTGTTCTACACAGTAAGGAATAGTAAGTAATACACAATAAGCAATACATGAGCTTATGAAACATGCTTAGCTGCCCCAAAGCAGAACACAGATGTTTCTCTTTGCTAGATCAGGCCCAAGGGAACTCACTGAGAGGAGCATTGATGTGATCGATAGAAGCAATGAGGTAAACGCTAGGCAGGGAGGATAACTGTGCAAGGATCTGCTGACTTCTTTCTCCTCTCAACATCTGGCTGTCCAGGTTATGAATGAGGACATAGAGCTCTAAAGATGAATCTGCAAGGTCAGAAAAAACAGCAGAGAACCAATCAAAGAAACTGCACACAAGCTGGTTTCCCATTCCCAATGCAACATAGCACAAGTCAATTCCATCACTCTCCATATACATCACTCCAACATCACTTTGCTTGTACAGCTTAGTTTGAACCTACACTGGGTGTTTCTGAGCACCTAAAATACTTTTTCTCAATCCACTGTAATCACAGCTACAGCGTTGGTTTTTTTAGTTGAAGCTTTTCTGTTATAATCCACTTTCCACTTGCTCACAGCTTTACCAGGAATTGTCCTTTTATCTGTGATTTTTTTAGTGATTGAAGATCATTGAAATTTATTTTAGGACTGAAGTCTAAGCACAGTTTGTTCAGCTGCTTTTGGTTTACATGACTAGGATCTTTAAGCTCCTCCTCACAGTAAAAATGCATTTTCTATTCAAGGTTGGATCAAAAGCAGACTAACTTAATAAAAAATTTTAACAAGTCCTGAGAAAAAGTTACAGAGACCTAGCTCAGATAATGCAAATGGTAGATAATAAAACTTCCAGCTAGCTTCTTGCTGCTATACTCATCCCTGGGAACAACAGTTTCCTGAGTCCAGAAATACTTCTAGAACTGTAACCAATTTTTGTGCAAAATAATACATACTTGCCTGCCAATGGAAACCAGTCAGATCAGCTATAGTGTACTGCAAGACTGACTTATGTACATTCAGGTGGGAACTACTGTTACCCAGCCTTTTTCACTTAGTCCCACCACAAATACTCATAAAGTAATGGTGGAAAACAGAATGTAAACACTGAAACACCAATGCCATGCACAATTAAGATTCCATGGCAATATATGTATGAATATACACGCATTCAGAAATAATTCAGCAAGCATTTTGTGAGGCAATACCTGTTTAATTTTGCTTTTGAAACCAATTCTAACCTGCTTGTTTGACACTGCTGTCCTGCTGTAAAACACTGACTGAGGTAACAGTTTACATGGTGCTGTTACACATATATGTGCACATATATTCCTGGTGCATGTATGTTTTCATATATGTTGCCTAAATTACAAGCAAGAAAGTATACTAGCTACAATACACTAAAACAGTAACTGCATATATAAAATTATAAGAGAAGAAAATGTCCAGGCTATCTTAATAGTAATCAGACTCTAACATTTTTATGCATAATCATTTTACCTTCTTTAAACCTTTTAATAATGAATTCAAGTTGGTCAGGGGGGCTGCGGAAGGTCCCTATATGGTCCAACACCTCCTCTGTAATGGAGTTGAGAATCTGATAAAGAAAACAGGAGCTCCTTACGAAAGGCTCTGACACTGAAGTGCAGGAAATCTGAAACTGAGCCCTTGACTGCCATGTGAGAGATAATCTGATTTTTACCATAAAATCCCTAAAACAGTCAACATAAATAAAAAAGTTATACCCCTTTCTAAATCACTAACATAAAACAAGGCTTTAGAGTGAAGAATATCTATTAATGATAGAAATTACTGCAATTCCTTGGAAAACGCATGGGATAATTTCTTCAAAGTATTAAAAAAGAGACGAACTGCTCTTCATTCAGCATCTGTTCCTACAGGATGGAGCAGGTTTCCTTAACATTTTACATTTAAAGACTCCAGAGGTGTCCGTAACATAGGATGATTACATAAACCCATAAGCTTTTCCCACACTTACAGATCTTACAGTGATGCTGGGGAAGTATCCATTAACCACCAGGTGAACAGAATCCTGGAGCAGAGAGGTACGAAACTTCTCCAACAGATCATGCTTGGACCCCAGTCCATAAAGCACAATGTTGAAACCCAAGCTGCAGAAAAGTGAGCAAATACATTGAATCAAAAAAGTACAAGTCTGGTTTTCGGTACATACATTCATTAAGCAAAATGATCCATAGCAATCTTGGTTTTAAAAAGTTCATGTTTTATCAACTCCAGGCTTACCTTAAGCTTACAGCTGATAAATAAGATTAGCTACAAGGAATCTGAAACCTGGTATGTGCATCCTAGAAAAAGAATCATTTTAGCAGCCTAGAGGCTCACCAGTTTAGCAAAACATCTACGGAAGAAAATGCTATTGACTAAAACCAGAGTATTAGATCTACAATTTCAGGTAAGAAATGGTAATCAACATTCACATGCATCCCCTCACCAGTGATTATATTACATGTTTATTACAGGTCACAGTAATTACAGGAAGAAAAAGCAGCCTTCATACTGGTTTACCACTCTGATCCTCAGGCAAAATTCCAAAGCAAAATTACTCTATACTCATATATATTTCTTACCCTAATTGTTCCACAGAAAAAGAGGCAGGAAAGCATAAAGAGAACATGGTATGGAATTGTAGAGACCCAGAAAAGTTGACTTTAGTCACATCCCTCACCCTCTCTCAGGCTGCCCTATGACATGGCAAACGCTCATTAGGCCTCAGCCTTGATGAAGTGCACTTAGACTAAACCTCTCTCCAAGTTATCAGAAACATTGTCTGCTCCCAGGAACTAATATTGTCTAATGAGCACCTGTTTTTTAACGAAGAGCCTTGGAAACTTATTTTTCTTGCCTCAATAAAAATCCAAGCAGAATAATATTTCTGTTGCTGAACCTTCAAAGGTTACTGACTCAAATGTGGCCAGGATGAAAAAACTACTTTGGCTAAAGCCCACTCTCTTGTGTCCCTATAAAAGCGGTCTAAAGTGAGACCTTTTGAGCTCTCCATTATGGGGGGCTGATGCAAACTAAAGCCCACTCTTTAACAACACTACAAACGGTAGTCCAAAATGAGATCTTTTTGAGCTCTCAGTTCCCAGAAGGTTATTGGCTTATAGTATGTTTCAAACACCAACAACCAGCTGGCTGTGAAGCCAACCAAGTAATAACAGACTAGAATTGCTGGTAATAACCAAGGACTACTGGTACTAACGTGCTGTGAGAAAGAACAAATTTTGGCTGGAGAAGAGAGCCCAGGTGGAGATAGGGCATCACTTTTCCATTAGAAAGAACAACAACAAAGTACAGTGCAAGCACAGGACTGATTGGCAGGAAGTGGATATGGACTATAAGGTGGGGCTGGGACTACCAAAGACCCCCAAAGCCCTCTGACCCATTCCGAGAAAGGCCTAAAAGAGCTGGTGGTCTGCCTTCTTTAAGGTGCTTCAGAATCTCACAGGCTCTCTATAGTTCCCTTTGCTTTCCTGAATGTTCACTCCTCTCCCATAAAGATACACACAAAGCCAAATAAAATTTATATTGCCAATGTTTCCCAAAGCATTAAGGTTTCTTCATGCCCAGACCATTAGGTACAACAGGCAATGAAAGTTAACTGCTACACCACTGGAGATAGCCACAGACTGATGATGGTGGTGATGGGCTACTCATTACTAGCTTGCTGCAGTAAACCAAAATGCTTCCTCACAAAGGACACTTTTCTCACCATTCATTTTCCCTGTTCTCTCATCATTCATGTTCCTGCTTGTGAATGCCCTCTAGCTTGGTTTAGAGAGGCACAGACAAACTAGCCAGATAAAATGCAACTTCACCACACTTCAGGCATTCAGTTCAAGGAGCTAATCAGATATGACTTGGTCTACAGGAAGCACTGGACTAAATTAATGTCATCTACTTTTAAATTTAAGCAATCAAAGAAAAAAGCTGCTCCTTAATTCATCCATAGGATGTTATTGACATGAGGGTAAGTTTACTGCCAGTGCCTTTTTACTAAGCTTCTTCAGTGATTCTCCTTGGATACTTACTGTAACTGCAGCATCCACTTGGAAAACAAGGATTCATGTTGCTGGTTAAGGTCTCTAATTTCAGCAGCATAGGCAAGGGGGGCTTTTTTCAAAAGATCACGCAGTGTTTGCTGTGTTGAGAAAGATGTTGAGAAAGAGTCATTCAAAGCTGAGAAGAAACAAGAGATATATAGCTGGAGTCCTTAAAACACCCTCAAGCATGCTCACTATCTAGAGAGAATTGTTTTCATTGTCAGTGCACTCAGTTTGTGGTTAGTTTTTTTATTCCCCATGAAGATCAGATCCCCTAAGTACAGTTGTGCTGGAGACACAAAGCAGAGATTAAGTAACCTTATTTATGGGAAATGGCAGCTAGACTAGGACTAGAACAGATACCATACAGTGTATTTTTCTCTTCCTGACAAGTATGGGAAAACCACTACAGGAAAAAGGGACACACACAGAGCTTACACAGCACCAAGCGCTGTACCAAGAAGATACATCACATTCCTATTAATGAGAACAAAGGCTCCAATCAACACGTTTAACAATGGTTCAGGTGTTTGTCACTACAAGAGAAAGCTCAAAACCCCCACCTTAAAAAGGAAATAGAGCAGAAAGGAAATAATTTGTAGCTGATATCTCAATGTAGAAAAAGTATTATTTCAAAAGCATCACAAAGGATTAATTTGGCTTTAAAGATATGCTGTAATGATGTTTAAACAGCACAGTAGCATGATAGTTAGCATCAAATCTACACTGCCTTCCCTTTCTCTTCAATTTTAGCAGCTTTGTTTCCCACTCCCTTGCAGCAGAAAACAGTTTACACTGGAAAGGCAGCTGTAATGTATCAGACAAAGTACTGAGTGACTGAACTGCTAAGCCTTCGACTACTTTGAAGCCAGCAGCAGCTTTAACAGCGTAAGCCTTGATTTCCTTCCAGAGCTGTTATGAAGGAAGTTGTTAGAAATCCAGATATTTCTCTGGGCAGCAATTCCAAACAACAGCAGGCATCAGGCAGTCTACATATATGCCATCTTTTAAACCACTAATGGGTACAAAAAGCAGTCACAGACACAAGAGCTCCAGGTATTTTACACAATTCCCTGACACTTGTCCTCATAGGACAAGCAGTCCTATGTCAAGATTGTTTGTGATTCCTCATACCATTTCATTGACAAAAGCATTGTTTTAAAGCAAGTCTCTACAACTCTGCTTCTCCCTCTTCTCCTCCAAAAGCAAACTTTAACCTTTTCTGGTAACTGCAGCTTTCAGCTGTGAGTTCACCTGACAGTGCCTTCTCCCTGCATTTTCCCCACTGTCTCAGGTTCAAACAACTGGGCACTGCCCCTGCTCAGAGCAGCAGCAGAAAACATACTGCTTAAATTGCTACCTAAATGAGCATTACCACTGACCATATAATCAGCAGAAATAAAGTGAAAACAGCAACATCAGGAAATTTTCATGAGGGAAATCTTCATCAAAGAGATCAAAAACTCTGAGAGCTGTGTGATTCACTGTGAACTGTACCTGATTCAATCTTCTTTTCCGCAACTTCTGCAGCGTTCGGTCTGAAGTGAGCACTTTGGAACTACTGTGAGCTTCAAAGTATTCCTCCACCAGGTTGCCCTATCAAAGGACAGCAAAATCAGCAACACTCCTCCTGCTATCAAGTTAACCCTCTCCCTAAGATGGCCAATATGAGACATCGAGGATGCATGAATAGAAAGACCAAAAAATATTTGAAAAAATGGCTTCTATAGCAGCATTCTGCCAAAGCTAGCCTAGTCAGATGTACCCTTCCTGAATAGAGAGACAGAGCTTCTGAGAGAGATAACATAACAGTAATTCTTAGGTGGTGTGAGGATTCCTGGTGCTGGAAGGAAGTAAGACAATTAAGCTGAACACCAGGCCAGAACAGTAATGTGTGCTCCTTTTGACACCACAGGAATCAATTTCTTCATCCTGTCTCAATACAAGGGCTTCTGCTCCATGGACATCTTAGACTTCTCCTTCTGAAACTACTAATGACACAAACTGGATTAGCCCACATGTTCACATGGTACCTGTCCAACCACACCCATAGTCAGGTGTGGTCACTAACAGCTGATTGTCACTACACATCCCTTCATGTTTGCTAGCTCAGGGGTGTATTTTTGCACACTCACCATCTTTTCCTCCTTAATTTTTTTTGCTAGGCTGTTCCTGGGAGGAGGTGTAGACGCAGCCTTAGTTTTTCCTGGAGTCTTTTGACCTGATAAAACGGTGCTGACTTCTTTCTGATCTTCCTCATCCTCCTCCTCCTCTGAGCAGGAAGCAGAATACTCACTCTCACTTTCCAAATAGGGATCTGGAGCTAGAGCATAAATTTTAAGGTTAAAAGCTAAGAATTACTTCTTACCCAGAACCCATTTTGCACCATCTCACACACATTCTTTAGATGTTTTTCAAGAATACAAATCCTAAATATATTTCACAGAAAGGCAAAATCAATGCTTAAGAGAACTGCAAACACAGATGGTAATTTCTTTTGCAGTTCTAGGATCACAAAGTATTGTTAAGTAAAGCTTCCTCCTTGATACCAACTAAGAAACATAATCGTACCATAAAAAGTGACTAAAAATGGACAATGGAATTTCCTATTTCTCTTAGCATCTCTGTGTCAGTTTTTCCCAATGCCAATCATGCAGGCTGAGTATCTTCTAAGTCACACTCTGCAAAAAAGGTTTTGTAAAATACCTCTGTTTGCAGTGTTGATTGAAGAGCACAGACAAAATCTGGCTCAGTCTTGGTCTCTCAACACAAAAGAAATAGAAGATGAAACACCATGTACTAAACTCCTCTCTGCATTCAGTCTGAGCATGTTTAGCCAACCAGTTACTGGAAATACTTTGACATGGATGTCCCAGCCATCATCAAAAAGTTCTATGCCTGGTTCAAGCAACTGGGCCACACAGTAAGTGCCAGCATGGGTTACATTACTCAAAGTTTTGTCTCTTTTGATCATGTTACTGAAGTTCAGTAACTTGGTGCTTTTAACCCTTCCACCTCTCACCTTAGTAGCAATCAGTTGTGGAGAAAAGGTCTACATAGATTTCCTTAAGGACATTTCTACACTCTCTGCAGGATGAATCAGGTTGTTTCAGTCACACTGCTACCACAGACAAGCTCAACAGGAAAACACTCTCCCACGAACACAGTGCTTCACTGACCATGGGAGCTGACTGCAAAGGCTGATCTTTACCTGCTAGTCTCTTTCTGAGTCTGTAGGGTGTGGTGGACACAAATTCTTTCTTTTTACTCTGTAACAGCAAAGAAAAAACGTGCATTAGAAGAAGAAACATATCTCTCCTCTGAACAGCCCTCTGCCAAGTGATGACAGGTTACATTTCCAAACTATTTCAGCCCACAAGAAACTGGGAAAGCAGAGGCAATTAAGTATGGAGAGTTCTTGTTTTGCCATTCAGAGGCAGACAGGGGCAAAAGGGGCTTAATTCTTTCAACTCGAGGGTAGAAAACTGTGAAATCTCCAACCAAGATGCCCATCTTGGTCCCTCAGGAAGAGTAAAACCAAGTAATGATAAAATGGAAATGCTTAGGTCCCCACAGCAGTCACCTTCCACATCATGCTGTCTACTCAAAGTCATCTGGAAGTCCTCTATGAAAATAACTACCAGAATGACAGAAAACCACTCAGCATACTAAGTCCAGAAGTACAGCAAAGGAACAAAGGCTGCCTGGGCTCATCAAGTTGTAGTGGTACATTTTCCTTACGTATATGTAAAACATGTGCCTGAGCACTTTATCCTGTAAAAGTGGATGTGATATCATCAAGGAATGAATATGGCATCCCCAAACAGCATGTTTTTTTCGGGTGTACCTCATCCTGGAACCTTGTACCAGAAAAGCTGTGCACACATTTCTGCTATGACGCTGTACCATTTTAGAAAGCCAGTTCTTTCCCTCTATAGCCACCACAACTGGTGGCTATGCAGTTCCAGACCATATCTCTCTATAGCGTCATAAAACACATTATCAACTTACATCCCCCCATTATCCCAATTTTTTTTTTATAAACCAGTGCTAAGTAAGAAACTGAACAGCATCATAGTTCTTGAACTCCTGTTCTAACAACATTTCTTCCTTTAGGGCTGTTTCTTCCTTTGGTAAGAAACTGGAAAGCTATGAATTTAACTGTGTATTAAGGGATTGTTTAGCATCTTCACTTGCGTGCTGCAAAGAAATAGTTTCCATCCATGATGATTAAGCTGTCAAACCCACTATTTGCCCACTGACTCCAAACCCCATAGTCCTGATTAACGACGCCAGCTCTGCCTCTCGCTTGAGTTACTCCTGTCTGGTTGGAACAGAAGAGACATCTCTACTGTGGATTATGCTTTTCAAGGTCCTTCCTTTCTAGAACTATAGTAATTCACCAGTTCAAGTTTTATAAGTGGGGAAAAAAACCCAAACATAAAATCCAAGCAATGTAAAGTCATCACTCACCCTCTGCTGCACTTTGTTTGAACTTGAACGTTCTGAAAAGGAAGAAACAGCATTGCACAGAGTACTGCATATTTTCAACAGTGGCACAAGGTGGTCCATTAGAAAAACAGGCATTCACTATTCAAAGGTACAGTGCAGCTCCCTGGATGGTTAATCCTATGACGGAAGCCTCTAGTTCCTCACAGGTAGGCAAGGAGAGAACAAAGATAGCTGCTGGAAGGAATGGGTTAGAAGTGGAAGACTGGCAAGGAGAGCTGTAAATATGCTCAAGTGACCATGCAGCTGAGGATAGCAAAGATTCAAGTAGCAATGTAGAAAAACAGATGTACCACATCTACTGCTGTTTACCCTCTGTATGCTTTGAGAAGTAGAACATCTGTGCATAGATAATCATGTAGGTACTTGGTAGGCCTGGAGGCTCCCTAATGCACAGGCTTGAGTGTCCTGGCTTGGTATAGAGAAGATCAGAACACAGTGAAGATCACAGCACAGGGATAAACTACACACATGCAAAACCACTGATAAACCAGGGGGAAAATAGCAGGCTGGTGATTCTCTAGCACTGGACCAAACTTAAGGGTGCCCACATCTCTACTCACGTGCCTCTGCCCAGGTGTTGTTTCAGGAAGGTAACAAAAAAAAATTTACTCTTTGCATTCGGGCTGTGAGTTTGTGGTTGCTCCAGCAGCCTGCCTCTGTCAGCTCACACAACAGTCAATGTTATTACCACAGAAGGCAGCTTTTCATTCTGGTCACAGGTTTGGGAGGCCAGGAAGGAGGAAGAGGCTCCAACATGAGGGAACAGGCTGAAAAGTGAGCTAATGTTCTCTCTCTAAGCACATCAGACTCCATTTCCCAGCACAAATGCACATATTCTTATCAGTGTTGACCTGCATTGACTTCTCCCATCTGTATTTCTCTCTGCAGCACTAGGTGTTAAATATTATATAATAGTGTGAATTTACAAATGAACACCTACACAGTCCTACCCAATTGGTGTTTAACACACGAGCCTAGCTCACAACTCTCCCAAGTACAAATATTTCTGTTGAACACAGAGGAAGTTGTTAAATGTCACAGCAACAGACAAGAAAGAAGTTCGTGTTTCCTCTATAGCAGCAGGACAGAAGAAGAGATCTGACCCAGGTGAGGCATAGGCCATGCACGTCAAACAGTTCAGCCCAGTCAGTTAAGCTGACTAGAATATTCAAGCATGACAAAAACTGGCACTCAAGCATCCACTCCACCACCCAAATAGAAACATAACCCCCATTCACTCAGCTTCAGTTCCTCAAACCATCACAGGACTTACTGCTGCTTTGAGGGGTTTTAGCTATCTTCTCAGGGCACTTGGAGTTATCAGGTACCACATTCTGTTCTGGTGTCTGGGCTAATTCAGAGGCTGTAGGAAACGGGGAAGGTAAGGAAGGACATGTCAGGTACAAAACTTCCAGCTCTGGCTAGTCAGAAATGGAGCCATACACTGGAAATGCTCTCTACGTATTAATTCCCTAGCTATTTCAGGAAGTGAACCAGACACTTCCAGTTTTTTTCTAACCCTAATGATGGATGTAATCCTCAGCAAAGATTTGCAACGACTGAACTCGTCAGTTAATTAATTTTACAAGTATGGCCAGTGCAATGGCAGAGCATGTTTTCCTCCCTGGGAGTCCAAATGTCTTTGAATTAGAGCAAGGTTTGGTCAGGCTCACTTAGTCCATTAAGACTGCTCAGCTAGACAGCACAGAGTATCAGGTACAGCAAACACATCAGTTCCCCAGGAGGAAGTATTTACCTGTGCCTACTCCTTACCAGTATAAGCTGCAGTTAAAGGACTGATCTGAACATGAAAAGTTGCCATATCCTGCTAACAGTCTCTACCATTGTATGATACATGATATTTCATGTATCAACACTGGAGCTAACAGACCGTCATTGTATGACTTCCCTCAGTTTCCAAAACGAGTCATGGCTCCAGGAGGGAGCACCCGTGAAACCTACCCTGCTGCAGAAGGAGGTGTAAGGTAGGAAACACACAACTTCCCAAGACACAGCAGAAAGTAAAGAGGCACCAAAACCAGCTTCTGTATAGTAATACAGCAGGATGATCCCTTTCCCTCAGATCATCCTTTGTAGGATATATCATTAGCTGTGACAGCCAAACATCAATGAAGTTCAGATGGTGCTAGACACACAAAGATTCTTCAAGTGAGAAGAAACATAGTGACAACCCAGCCCAAGTATCTTATTTGAACCAAAACAGTCCACCCTCTCTGGAACTGTCACCTTCTGCTTGCTTCTCCTAAGGCCACAGTTAGCCCAATGAACATAACTCAGACACTCCAAGGAGAAATCCCCTGACACACGCAGCTCACACTGCCTTTTTTTGATTCTCTGCTACATAATGAGGATATTCTCATATTCCTCTACGCTACGCAAATAAAAACCCTGCAATCCTTTGGTACTTATATGCAGATTTTCTCCCGGCATTAAGAAACTTCTGCTTTTTCTTGCTGCTTATTATGTGTATTTCCTACCCCCACCATGTCATTTTTTTGTCCTAGCCCTGTGTTTTTGTTTCTGAGGAAGACCGATTCTAAGACAGATAAAAGGTATTGAAATAGTGTAAGAACATCTTTTAAATAAAAATAAGCAGCAAATCACATTAACAGAGTACTCAAAAAAAGACCACAGTCAGAGCAACGAGAGAAGAAAGACTAAAACATACCCAGCTCTGCCATTTTACTGGAGCGTTTGGGAGTCTGGAATGAGTAAACTTCACCACCACTTATATTTGAGCCATTTTCCACGGAATCTGTGAACAGAAATGTTACTTACAG
Source organism: Acanthiza pusilla (assembly GCA_036630365.1). NCBI lineage: Eukaryota > Metazoa > Chordata > Aves > Passeriformes > Acanthizidae > Acanthiza > Acanthiza pusilla. The sequence continues at coordinate 9,414,866 of JAXCHO010000019.1, forward strand.
CTATTTCAAAAACACTAACAATATTCCCAACCCAAGAAAGATGGAATGCAACATTTCATTATTTGGCTTTATCTTGTAGGTATTATAAAACAAATATCATAATAAAATCCTAGAATCATAATCTTCTCTTCTACTTGTTACCACAAACACAGCCAGAGCAGATTCAGCCCTCAAAAGCAATTTCACCAATACTGTACGACCCTAACACTGCAAGAATCTCCTGAAGTCAGAGCTGTGATAGGTTTTCTCCTGCTAATACCTTGGGCACATATTCCAAGAGCAGCAACATAGTTCTTCTCTTCCAGGATCTCCTGAGCTTCATTATCTGAAATATTCTCAAGCTTCTTCACAAATCTCTTCACACTCAGGCTCAGCTGAGCCTTGTCCTTCCGTACTTTAATACCTAGAATTGCAATAAAAGCTTTAACCTCCTGCTATTTCATTATTTCTATTGCAATAGTATGCAGCCACCCAACCTAAAGACCAGGTTCCTGTCATGCAAATCTCTAAACAAATTCAATGTTGAGATGTCCTGCTAAAAGAACAGCTGGTCAGTAGCTGACCCTACAGCCATTCATCCCTCCTTCACCACAAATGTTGGCTCCTGCAGTCCATGAGGGCAAGATACCCATTTCAGCAAACACCAGCTCCACAGTTTGGGAGAAAAGACAGTGACTCACATATTAAAATATCAAATTGTATCCAAAGGAGACGGCACTTGTCAATCCTTATCTTTCCTAGAGAAGGGGAGCAATTGGAAAATACCTTGCCTTTAAGCTGTCAAGTATACTCATGGGAGAATTTAGGCTGAGACGCCTCTAGAGACCGTCTGCATGACCTTCTCCTCAAAGCAGGGCCAGCAATGAAGTCTAATCCGGACGCTCCGTGCCTTCTACTGGCAAGTTTTATGCATCTCCACAAAGGGTCCCCACCTTAAAAGTAGTCAGAACTGCTGCAAAACACTCCTAGAGCAAAAACCTGGAGCCTCGTTCAGCTTTTACTGTGACGGTGTTTAACCGCGTCAGGCCCGAGAAGTTCCCAGGCTCCCTGTGCCGCCCCCCAGGCACCCCGCTACACGCTGCTGCTGGGGGAGCTCGTACCGAGAGCTCGAACCCGCCCCGCCTGCAGCCTGTCCAGTGCCGGGCTGGGACAGAGACACTCCGCGGAGGGGGCACGCGGGGAAGAACGACTTCGGAGGCCTCGCCTTGCTGCGAGGCTCTGCAGCACCCAGCTCGGGTGTTGCAAAGCCCCTTCCCCGGGGTCTGCCGCGGCTGCTCGGACCCCTCTCCCAGCGCCCTGGGAGCAGAGGGCGGCGCTGCCTGGGCTGTGCCCCCGGCTGGCTGTACCTGTGTCGTCGGCGATGTGCTTGAGAACCTCCTCATCGGGCACGAACTTCACCAGCAGAGAGCGGCGGCCGCTGCGCGTCCCCTCAGGCCCGCTCATGGCGGCGCCCGGCACGTGGGCGCGGCCCCGCCGCCGGGGGGCGCTGCCGCAGGGGGGGCCGTGCACCGGCCCCACCTCACACCTCACCTCACCCCTCAGGGCGCCGCTCCAGCGGGACCGGGGTCCCGCCCGCGCCCGCGGCAGAGGCGGCGGCGGCAGCAGGAGGCGGAACCGGACTCACGTGCCAGCCAGCGGTCGGCCCCGCGGCCCGCCCCGAGGCAGCCAACGCGACCGCTGCGCCTTGTGTGACCTGTGTCCTGGCCAACCCGCGCCCCTCCTGCCAGCCCGCCTCGGCGGCAGGGCGGGACTTCCGCCGCCGGGCACGCGCGCGCCCGCGGGGCTCGTGCCCGGGGTCGCTGTGGCGACGCGAAGCTGCCGCGAGCCCCGGCGGGAACAGCCCGAGCCGAGATCCCTCACGGCCCCGCCTCCCCGGGAAAAGCTCCCTCACGGCCCGTCCCGCCCTCACTAGCGAGAATCACCCTTCTAAAAACCAGCAACGCGCAAAGTATTCATTTCTGTTCAGAAACAGCACGATATTTATTTAACATCTTTATATATTTATATATATATATATATAATTTTTTTCTGCATTGCAGATTGTGTCGAGTTTTATACATCTCTATTTACAATGATTTAAAATAATTATATTTCTTCTCTGGCAGGTATTTACAAAGTCAATAGTAACTACATTTCACATTTCAACAAATCAACAGCATGAACCAGCTCAGTAAGACAGTTAAGATAATGGCTTACATGCACCAATAACGTGATCTTCAATACGTGCCTTCTTCAGGACTAAGAATGAAGACTTTCCCTGGTCCCAGGTGAAAGGACATCATACAGCAGAGGTCACGGTTATTAAAAACCTGTTTGATTTAGTCCTTCACCAGTACCGAATCTCGAACATCTGGGGGTCATACCAGCACGCAGGGCTATGCTGGTGAAGAGGGGCTCACACCACCGATCTATGTCCTTTTGCCTAGCCTGTGTGTCCACAAGAAGTGGGCTAGTGCTGCTTATGCTCCTTCTATGAGATTACATAATGCTAAAGTAGTAAAAATCCTCAGAAACCTTAGTTCAGAGAAACAAACCTGGTATGACAGAAAAAAGTAAGAAAATAATCTTTTAACCCTTGCAGAATGTTTCTTTTTGCTAGTAAAACAGAGAGCAAATCCTGTATTCTCACAAGGACGAAAACAGATCAAAAAACTCATTGTCAAGTACAGGAATTACAAATTTAAAAAATGCAGCATGGGGTATATATCAATTTAATTGTTGGGGTCTTTTAATAGCAAATAAAAGCTACCATAGTAAATCTAAAATGTATTAAGAGTAGCTGATTATTAAAAATCTTTATTAGCTTTTTCCTGGAATCTTCAATATGAAAAAAGTGTTAAATGACTCAGTTTTATTTAATTTGTCCATAAATAACCAGCTAGTAATATCCACCCCTAAAGTATGCACTACGTGCAAGAAAACAGAAGTCTTGTTTCAAAGTAATCATTGAACACTGACACATACGCACACCACACACCCCAGTACTAGGAATCTATTACTACTTTGACATGTTGATTTATCCTGAGTGATTGTTAACTCACATCTACTGTATACTTGAAGCCACAAAGTTTTTACTACTTGCGTTTTTCATAAACTAGTAACATGAAATTCTAGCACAACAACAATAACTGTCTGAACAGAAAGAACAGTGTCAATAGCCAGTATTTCAGTTACTCCCAAGTACTTGTGTTAGAACTAAAGGTAAAAGGTTGCTCTACTTTTTCTTTTGTGATCAGTTCTGGGGAGGATGAGGACTCAAACATATAGGATTCACTACTGATTTGTAAGGAAGTTTCCATGACAAAGCACCATAGAGACACTTTACCAACAGATACTTCTAAACAGAAATCTCCCCTGACCATTTTACCCTCTAAAACAAAACCTGTGTGAATTCTAAACCACACTTTAATAAGCGAATAATAATCTTTTCAAGAGTCAAAATTTAAAATGCTTTAAAAAGTTGTATCAGAATGCAAAGATAGTCTTCTCTAAAACTGCTTGAATCTTACAGACTGTAAAACACTGGGAGCTCACAACCAAGTCGCTGGTCAATAAAACTTGATCTCATCACTCTGCTCATCATGCACAAGCTAAAATGTAGGGCAACGTTTTACTGTACAGATACAAAGCTTTAATATACATCTGTTCCCATCAACAGCTCCTCACAGAAAAGCTCAGTAATCCTTTATAATAGAAGGGATAATTTATGGATCATTTAAAATTCAGTTGGTCCCTCAGATACTACCTTTGCAAAAATCTGATGAACACAGTTTAAAAAAATTCAGGGAGAGGTATAGCCTAGAGAAAAATAAATAAAAGGATGGAAGCAAAAATTTAAAATTTTTTTCATTAAATCTCAAATACCGATGAGTAACATGGGACAGATTTTTACTATATCCTTTTCTTGAAGCTGTAAGGTACCCTTAAGACTTGTACAGCTCACTCCTGAACTTTTAATGTCACAGGCCTTGACACTTGACAAACTTACTAGGCAAGTTTATCTAAAATGGTTGGCAGTTGTTTTAAAATCTTGTTCCAAGACTTATTTCAAATAAAATTTCATAAGGACTATGTGGAAAACCTCATAAGCATCAGTCTTGCAAAACCCACTTACTGTTTTCAGGACCAAACCAAGTTGCTCTCAGCTCACCATCATCTTCCACCACTGTGGAAGAGGCAGGCAAGTATTTTGTCTCTTCAGCTAGTCAGGACATACAAATTTTGACAGACTGATACATGTATTTGCTAACACAACACCCATGTCATGATTTACTACTCTGAATAACCTACAGAAAAAGCTTTCAACAGCAAAGTTTATCCAAGTGCCAGTGAGGAAAAACCATAAATAATCAACAGAGATTAAGGCCCATATGCTAAAAACAAATAGCATTTAGAATACTGAAGAAAATATAAAATATTGAAAAATTCTATAGAAATCAAGAATGCAATGCAAGCACAGAGGATCTGGCCTTCTTTGCTTACCATGACTGAAAAGGAGTGATATTTTGCAACTTTAGTCCTGCAATTACCCTAAAGAAACTGGAAGAAAATGGGCACATTTACTCTTCTGATGAAAACTATTCCTATGGTAAAAATGGTTGTTACAAATGACACCTAGCTAGTGGCTTTAATGCTATATTAAACATGCCAAGGTAGCAATATCCTTGGCAATGAGAGAATTTTAGGATGAGATTATTAGACCTACTAATATCAAAGTACTTTTGTTTTGTGTGCAGTACATACATTTCATTCAAACATATTCCATCATATTTTCCACACCTCTTCTAGGATTATGAGCAGAGTACCTATACTGTACAGCTTGATTTTTATGATTTTATTAAAAGGTTGTTCCTGTTTTTCTCTTAAGTCTTCAAATTAATTTAAATTTGTAAGCCAAGATAAACTAAAATGTCTGGTTTGTGACCAAAGTTAAAATGCTGAACACTTAAGATAGCCATTGGTTCATGATAAAATAGGACAAGTTCAAACTCTTAGGTTAAAATACAGCCATAGCATAGAATTATCTATTCCAAAATTAATTTTTCAAAATATAATTCTCTGAAAATGTTATACATTAAATATTGAGGAAAATTTCCCTGGAGCTAAAATTTTCCAAGAACACTAATAATCTTCATTAAAGAAGTAAAACAAACCACATAGTATCTGAAGACAAAAAGCAGTTAGAGTTGGGGTCACCTTACCGCAGAGTAGCTTTACCACCACTAAGATGCAGGTTTCCCCCTTAATCTTGAAAAATACGTTCCTATTTACATACAGTATACACACAGTTGAGGCAATTGATTGTCAACACGTGACAAATGTACCTACTCACACACAAGTAAACCTCACATGGTGAGAAAAAACCCTGTCCCAGTAAACTCCAGTATTCACAAGTAGTGCAAATAAATACTTTGTCAGAAAACATCTTTTTTTTCCTCACTATTTTGATGACTTTAATTATGTTAAAGCTAACAGAAGTATGTTGGAAATGTATTTAAGACCAACACACTTGTGAACTACAAATACTAGATCTAATGCTTACTGGCTGCAATGTGATGTTCAGCATTACAGAATGAAGTATACTGTTAAAAAACTTCAAATTCACATCAGAAAGGGTGTTCAAAGAAATCTGCGTTTAAAATGGACAGTGATACAGAAGTATCCATATTTTATGAAGGTTTCCAAATGAAAACTAAAGGGATAATACAGCAATTTAAACTGTGATCTTGCAACATTAATTTTAATAGGTATTTTTACTTCATCTATTTCACTTTGCTATCTGCAGGATGAAAATATGGTTCATCTTTCAAACACCTCTCAACCAAAAAGCTGCTCACAATAAATCCCTGAAAAGGATAATCAAGCTAGAGTTCATAATTCCAACATTTTGTATTTTCTTAAAATTACAAAGCCCAACAAAAATGAGTTACAAAACGGCAGCATATTGTGATGTGTATCAAGGAGAATTTAATTTTTCCCTGCTGAACTGTATGTATACACCAGAATATAGTATCTACCCTTCCTCACTTAGAATTGCATGTATGTGCATGTTCACACACATTTACATATGGAGGGAAAAATCATAGTGTTCTGCTTCTTGTCCTTCTTTTATACTGCTGCAGCTGCACTGAAACACTGCAGAAATCTAAATCTAGTGCCTCAAGTACCAAATGTTCTAAAAGAAGAGACAGCAGAGTGAATTTAGGATAAGGAGGTCTGATTTAAGTCTAAACATTTGTCACAGGTGTCAGAAAATTTATGTATGTTTTGTACTTTGTTTAGTATTTAGCATATATAACCACAAAAGCAGCAGATTATACCCTCCACCCATATCCCAGACACTTCTAATTTTGTTTCTACCACAGTACTTTGAAATGTACTGAACATAGTGTGTAAAGATTTGCTACAATCTTGACACACCTTAGCATAGTTTGAGACACATCTAGAAGCATTAATGATAAACATGATACACAGCACTGCAACGCCTGCTCCTACAGCTGGTTCCTAGAGTGATGACTCCAATTGTAAGATAAATGGTAAACAATACTTGGCTGAAAAACAACAAAACAAGCTCCCACAACTGAAACACTGCACTAAAAGCATAATTTTGAGAAGTTACAGATGTACCACATCACACAGAAAACTTTTTTTTTTAACAGGGATAAATTTGAACTCTTTTTAAAAAGACTGATATGGAATAGGTATATATACACAAGAACAAACCAAAATATTATGAATGAAACAGTAACAAAAGGCACATGATGAAAATAAGAACCGTAAAAACATCTTAAAAGGTAGTTTGACTGAGGTTTTCACCAATTTGAATTTATGCATATACATTTGACTTCCCTATCTGAAGCCAGTAAAGCTGTGTCACTTTCCTGAAATAGTTTTAATAGTGTGGAACCCCACACAAAAAACGCTTTTAAAAAAAGGTTGTAAAATTTGACCTGATGCCAATTTAAGTCCTAAAACTTCTGGAGGAATGCATATAACGGCAAACATAGAAAGCAGAGAACCTTGCTAATGAACAACTTTACTTTTTAAAACACTAAAATTAAGTAATTCTTAGAAAATTAGCTGACACTCCTGACCTTTTCTTTCCCAAATATTTAAGCAAATTTCCTTTTGATAGTATCTACAAAGTAAAAACTTTGTATTTCCAGTCATGACTTACCAACTGTCTCCACTAGCAAAACTTTATTTTAAAATGAAAAGTTTTAACCATATACAGCTTTTGACATTTTTACAGAAATGTAAGCCTTGTGGCTTCATCTCAGCTTTGCCTTAGTTCCATCTGTGTATGACTGGTGGTCCTTGAAAATTGACTTCCATTTAGAAACTGTCAAGTTTTCTTTCTGATGAGTCTATTTACTCTTCAACTGAATTTCTGCATCAGATGTCACTAAATTCACTTCATGAATGTATGATATGAAGACTAGGCTACTAAAGTGACTCATCAAACCGCAAAAAAACCTTCAAATATTTAAATTAATTTTAATGGAAATTTGAAAAAAAGAAAAAGTTCTATTTGAAATAAAGCTTAAAAAAAACAAAGAAAAAAATCCCCACCAAAATCATCTATCAACAATACCACACCATGTCATTCATTGTTCTGAATGTCATAAAGACTATCATTCAAAGAGAGCCTGCTGTTTGTAACTGCTTATATTTATCCTTCACAGTGACAGCGAAACCAAAGTGCCCACAAAAAATCATAACTCACTCCTGCGTGTTTACAGTTTGTAAACTTTCAAGATGTCATACGGGACTTAAGCAGAGAGAATGAACTTGCCCCTTTTCTCTCTATCAATCCAAAAAGAGTTACAGAGAGATGGAGAGAAAATTACAGTCTCCTGTGTAACCAGAAATGTGCTTCTAAGCAGTGTTCTCTAATATAAGTACCAGCCAGTGCCCATACACCAGTCATATACATTCAAGGCTTGGCTCAATGGCACGAGTTCTGAATTTTCTAGAGTAGGGCCAATCCACTAAAATAAGAGTTAAAAAAACTCAATAGATTATTTATTCCAAGGCAATGAAGTGTGATCCTTCTAGGGAAAAAAAGGACTATCAGTACCCCTTTGCACAAACAGCATTGCTAGAAAAGCATTTCACATTGAAACTTCAATGTTTCTAGCAAGCTGTAGTCTCTATCCCTGAGACAGCACCTTGAGAGCATGGTCTGTCTGGACTGCAGGATTCCTCAAATGACTCCATGATTAAATTCAGGGACATTGAGAAAGCAGCTGAAAGGGGTGGGGGTGTCCCAACAACCGAAGAAAGCAGCCTGAGAAATACTCTTTACCCGAATATACCTTTCAATTCGGTGATCAGCACCTCACAACAACAACAGCAACAACAAAAATGAAGCAGAGCTAGCCATTATTTCCTGGGAAAGTAGTGTTTCCTTCCCACTTAAAAACCAAATTGCTTTAACAGCATGATGGTGTCTAACTTTTTGTCTAAATGCAGAATGACCCTGTGTCCTGGAGGGGAAGACATGTAACATTACAAATGGCTACAACGCCATTAGAAGTGCATTGTAACCTACATTATCAACTTAGAATCCTCTCTCCGAGGGAAAACAGCTTCTTAATATGCATGTCTCAGTTGCTGAACATCAAAAGCTTCTGGGATGAGAGACTGGGGGCAGCCAAGAAAAAACTACCCTCGTTTTAATGAAAAAAGTGCTGTAGGCAGCCAGGAGCAGCAATGACAATCCCCTCCCCAGAATTGATTGCACAGACTCAGAGAGGTCCAAAGTCACACTAGAATCTCTGAGGCACTCCTGGTTCTGAGAAAGATAAGTCAGGATCCAGTAGTCTTTGCAGTACTGTAGACCAAGAAAACAAACCCGTTTCTATTTCTTAACAAAGCCAAAGCATCATCTCATAGGGATCACATTCACCATTTCCGCCGGTGTCTCCAGTCTCACAGTGTTGAAATGGGACTGATCAGCCTACGATGGATTGCACATCACCCAAGGAGAAAGGAAGGCATGGAAAAAGGCATACAGTACATTATATACTGCTTCACAACCATGTTTACAAGGGGGGAGGAGGATGAAGGTGAGGGAAGAATTATTGCTGTTTCAGTAATACAGTATGATAGCAAAACCAAACAAGATCACAACAGTCAGTATTTTCACACTGTGGGATGATGGTTCACGTTTTGCGTAACGATGAACTTGCTGGGGATTAAGGGGAAAGAGGGAATACTAAGGAAAGGAGTCGAAGTTACACCTGGGATATCAGCTGCATATTGAAACTTGGAGATCGAGACTGCTTGGTTAGGGGAGCTCCTGGGGAAAGGAGATCTTTACCTTCCCCAGCTTGGCCTAGTCTGTCCTCCTGTAGGCTGATAGTTGAAAACCGATTGGTGTTGCCAGCTGCTAGACTGCTAAAACCCTCTGTACCAGCTCCAACACTGGAACCTGCTTGACTGCCATTCACATAGTCAAATGATTTACTGGAGGAAGCACTGGCGGTCCTGATCAGGCCCAAACTGTTGGCTTTTGGCACCGCCTGCCCAGCAGGCAGGCTGAGGTGTTTCTTAGTAGGTGTCATCTCAATTATATCTCCATCCAGGTCAGTGGATTGGTGTGTGTACTGCTTTCGAGCTACTGAATCTCGAGGGCTCTCATTGGATTTTGCTGCAGAAGAGGTTTCTTTCTCCTTAGCAGAACGTCCACTTGCTGTTTTCCTTAAGCTGCCCTTTTGGGATACAGAGGATAGAGGTTTGGTCCCAGCTGGCTGGCTGCTGAGGGAAGCTCCCGATGAAAATCCTTCATCAGCATCATTAAGGTTCACAGACTCCTCTCTTCCATTTACACCTTCGGCATCTATTAAGAAAAAAAGAAGCAACCAAAAAACCCCCAAACCAATCAGAACACACAGAATGCATTCAAGTTACACGAAGACAAAGATGTGCACAGAATGTCAAAACAAACCTCGTTTGCTAATCCAGTTGGATTCCACTTGCCTGAAATTTTTGGATTCTCAGCCAATAATTTCCCTGACATATTTAGCAGAATAACAGAGTCTAATGATAAGTGCTCCCTGAGCTTGATTGGCCTTTCATCTACAATATTTTTATCAGTCAGAATACTGGTCCCAAACTTCATCTATAAACAAGAAGAATTTGGTCCCATTTGGTTCATTTGTTTTAGCTCTGTTCACAGATATTGCTACCCTATTCTCCTACTACATAAAGTTAAAAACACAAAGCCAAACAAACCCACCACCCTTTCAGACTATTTTTATCCTATTTTGAGGCAAGATCTAAGGATCTCTTCCAGTCAGAGTAAGTTCTGGTGAGTGCTCAGTAGGCTTCAGAGTTAGGCTACTTCCTAGGCTACCAATCAGAATGTTCCAACAGAGGTAGAAAGCTTCCGTTGTGTGTAGCCAGCACTTTGAACAATGTGACTATACTTTCTATTGGAGATTAATCTCGTTGCTAGTTCTCTCTCCTCCAAAACTCAATCCTCCCTGCATTTACAGCAATTCCATCCAGGTGCTTCTACCATATTTACTTTTATCTCAACATCTACATTTTTCAGAAAGGAAAAAAAAGGCAACCCTTGCATTAAGACAAATTTAATCTCTGAAACACTTCATGTTCTAGAAGAGGCACTGTGCTTTTGACTGGAATCTCAAAGAGAACATAAAAGCCTTACAATAATATTTCTTAAAACCTTATTTTTAGGCCTATAATATGATTAGGGCTGCACACAAGTACCTTTTTTCTTTAAATCTTATTCCAGTCCTTTTCTAAGCTCCAAGTACTCAACAGAAGTTATTGTTTTAGTAGAAAACTGACCAGCATTCAATTTTCAAAGCTGAAAATGAAGCTAGAGTTTTTGCTCCATGTATCTCCTTTCAATCAGAAAAAGGCATAAATTTTAACCATGTTATCAAAAAGTGAGTCATTCACGCTATAAGAATTTGCTTTTCTTTGTAAAAGCTGTAGAGCCTGATTATTTGCAAGAAATACAGATCCACCCCAGAAAAAGCCACTGTACTGCTCCACTGTTAAGATTGTTCAGTCCAGCTTGCCACCAAGAAAAAGTGTTTAAATATTTTTTGTGGAATAGGAAAAACATGGTGGCAAGTATCTGAGAGAGTCATTTGAGTGGAAACTCAACCACTCATGCTGTTAGCTAAGGAACATTTTACGTTGTGGCAAACAGAAGACAGAAAGCTTTCCGTGTTGTTGTCACCTCAGTGTAGCAGGAATACAGCCTGATCCAATTTCACATTTCTGAGGTGTAATGCAAACCCAAAACTTTGCAGGGAGGTTTCATTACTCTGCTCTACATTTACTACTACTTTTCAGGAAACTTCGCCTTGGAATTACCATTACTATGTATCAGTTTACAAAAGATATTTAGACCTCTCCAAACCAGACCTTTCTCAACCTCTCCCAAAATAATGCAACGAGAGATGATTCTGTAGTTTTATGTAGTTCTATTTGACTCATTAGCCTCCCAGAAACAAAAAGGTAATATAGCTCCTGTTACTGCAGTTTTCCTTCCTTGGGTAAGCCTTGAGCCTTATAAAAAGAAGCTCCTTAGGTTCCAAGGGCAATGGTTAAAATGAAGGGTGTGTTACTTGCTTTAACTTTCTGTAACCATATTTAAAATCCATATACTTTCCCCACTTCTTGCCCATCCTGTTTGGTCAAACTAGATCTTTTTCTTTTCCTTGAGACATATCTGTCTTTTCTTATACTAGACAGTGATAAAATTCACAATCCACCACATTGCCATTCCCCCCTCCAACCTTCCCACACACAGTCAAAGATACTGATAAAAATCAGACATTACTGGAACATATCAAAAGCAAGACCACTTTTTCAATTAACCAACATTTATGTTTCTTTATATAATCATGCAAAGCTGGATGAAAGCATGTTTGGTTACAAGCAGCAAGAGAAGCAGCTGAAGCCCCCTCTCAAGCCCTTCTTATTCAATAGAAAGATGTGGAACTTTTAAGAAGGTATCTCCACATAACTCTGCTAAGTTTTTTATTATTACAAGAACATTAGCAGTTTTCAAAGTTTATGTTAAAACATTGCTGAGTAACAGGATGCTAAAAAACACATTCCTATTCAGGGACAGTGAGGCAGAATAGTTACACTGAAAAAGTGGCATTTTATCCACAGAATTTAAAGACAAGACTGAGAGGGGTTGTTGCAAGCTTTTGGGTGCTGCAACTATAGAGGCCCAAGCTGCTCAGCAGTGCTCAAAAATGAAGAAGATAGAGAAGACAACATGCAAGAGAATTTCTCTCTAGTCAGACCCACCTACCTACAAAAGTTCTCAATAAGATTAGAGTAATTCAGCAATCCCACTCTTTTCCTAATACATCTTATTTTTCCTCTAAAAACTGCCCTCAGAAATAATAAAAAAAATTTGAGTCTTTACATACTCTGAGAAGAAAAACAAACAGGATGATGTAACTGAAGTTTTCTCTCTTTTTTTTTTTTTTTTTTGTTTCCAATAGACCACAAAGACAATTTAAAAAGGAAACAAAAATTAAAAATCTACTCCCTTCCAAGTACTCTTTGTTTTAAGGCCAAAAGAGAACGAGACAGTGCAACCCAACAGAAATCATATCCATTGCACTACAGTGTGTACTCAGGACTCTCACTGTTCATTATCAGAATAAATCTATCCTCAAATAATTTGCTATTTATGCATATACACAACAAATCCTGTAGATGCAGACTCAATGTTCTCCACTGACCCAAAATAGTGCACATAATCACAGCTGCAACCACCTGGAAGCAGAATACCCTGTACAGCATTACTGAGTCATTCTTGAAGGCTTGACTTTTTCTACTTAAGGGGTCAAAACACTGATCTGAAGAAGGGGTTTTATACACCTTTTTAAAATTACTTTTAGCAGGTTTATCCTTCCTATACCTGAAGATTGAAAAGTCACTAGAAGTGATCAGCCTCTCCTTGTGTTGTTTGATATCAAACTGGTATTTTACAAGAGGGAATTTTCTGGCTGCAACTTTCTGTGAAATCAGCATCAGAAAAGGGAAAGACCCCTGAATATACACACATAATTCTATGTTGATAATCAAGCCAAACTCCTTTCCTTGGCCTCCTCCCAGATGCTATCAGCTGGAGAATTCCGTTTGCTCAAGAATGTAATCATATATTGCTCATGTTACAGAAGTAAATGATATTAAATCCATTTGTATTGAAGGAGAGAATGTGGAATGATGCCTTATCCAATAGTATGCTTCAACAAGACTAAAACGCATCATCTTTATCAACTTCTCTTCCCACTTCCTGTCTGTCCCAGAAGGTTCTCTGCAGCTCAGGGCTTCTCTATATCCTTCAGGTCATGCACATGCAAAGAGTTATAGAATGGAGTAAGACCAAGTGAAAAGTGAATTTAAGAGAAGACAGGATCATTTACTGAGCATGCTCAAATTCATAATGCACCAAGTAGATTAGAAAGCTGCACTAAGTATCTTTATGCCACTCTCTTCTACAGAAGTATGAGATCTTAATTATTGTTGGACAGCAACTCTGTTTAAGGGTAACAATTCTGTGATAACACTACATTTAAGCCTCCAAATTCTCCAGATTATTGTTTCCTGAAGAACAAATCTGAAATGCATGTAGCTCATATCTGAATGTGCAAATAAGTCTCATTTATGATCAACTAATATCCTTATAAAGGCTGGAAACACCAAAGGAATGCTCACATAGAGAAGACGACTTAAGATAGGGGAATACTTGAGAAAGTAAGTTTTGCTAAATCTGTAAGAAATTAATTCTCATCTCTGAGAAGAAATCATCATTCAAGTTCAGTACTTAAAACTATGTCTTTCATCAAGGAAATCATCTTTACTTGGGAATAGATGAACTTATGCAAAATAAAATTCTACCACCTACTCTATCTGCTATTCTTGGCTGCAAAGCAGACCTATGAAGCCCTACAGCACTTGTGTGGACAGCACAACTGAGAAAGCAAGCAGTAATTGTTTCTGAAGTTTTTAGAAACATGACAACCTTATTTCTTCCTGAAAACACAAGCGCTTTTATGGTGCTTGTAGAGCAGCCAGCTCTAAATGAGTTGCACATATATGAATTTTCAGTTAAAGGATGACTGACAAATAAAACGTCAGCAATTATATACCTGTTTTAGACAGGCTTGACTTTTAGTGGGAACAAGAAACTTCATTCTTGAAAATTTAAACACTACAGAGTAACAAGACACTATTTTAACTAAGTTGTAGCCAAATCCATTTATACTCTATGCTGTCTACTTTTCAGGACTAAATTCATACTCCTCTGGTGCATTCTTTTTCTTCTTAATATCAGATTAAACATGCTCAGTAATAGAAAGCTTCCAAGCAATCCCAAAGCTCTTGGATATTACCCCTGTCTTTTTTTCTTTTTTTGTGCCATGCCAAGCAGTGTTTCACCACACAGATGCAAGCCCCAGGCCAGCCCACATGATAACAAAAGGTAGTTCCTGACCTGATGTTAGGTATATAGGGGATGTGTGTATTGCAAAGAAAGCTAATACACCCTGGGATAGCGGAAACACACACTAGAATGGAAAGAAGTTCTGCTTGGGGATAGGGAGCCAGGATCCTCCTCCAGCAACTGCCTCACTGACTTCTGCCTCCTCATCTCTGTCCTACCCTCTGTTGTGGCTGTTGCCAAGGTGGGCTCCAGGAAGCCATGCTCAGGGGTCCTGCGCATCAGCACCTCCCCCTCTTGCTCACGTTTGATCCCTAGGTCTGTGGAGCCGTGTTGGATCGGTGAGCCAGGAATGCTTGAGTCAGCCTCGATTGAGAAGTCAAAGCCATCTGGGATTCAACATATAACATTTTAGTGCTTTTCTATTCCTTTCTTGGCATTCCAACCCAGGCAGGGAAATAGAAGGTTTATGCAGACATGGAACAAACACAAAACACTACCCATGCTTAGGTTAAGTGGTGAGACATCCATAGAAAGGGACAGGTGGGCTGTACTGTTGACCAGAGACCAGCAAATGAATATAATGGCAACTACAGTGAAGACAAACACGACGCAGAGTCCTGAAAACAGGAGACAGCTACTTCTTGTCCTGGACATCCTAATTCAGCTGAAGACCAGAGGTCATCAAATCCTTTTGCACGTGACCAAGAAGAATTATAAAAAGTAAAAGGGGAAAGAAATGTACCACAGGAAAAGACGTAATTCCTGTTTTTTGACTTTTTACTCTCAGTTGATTCTTACATTATTCTCCTTTTTACTTCATTGATTTATGCAGCTTTTTTAAACTAATGTTTTATACATGAAGTAACAAAGCTTTAAAAGTAGACAAAGTGATTTCAAAGCAAGCTTTTTGCTACACCTACACTGAAGATGTCATCACATCAAGGTAAAGATCACTTTTTTTTCTTTATACAGTCAAGCACGCTTCCATATGATGTAAGTATTCATTGAGGAAAAAGAAAGACTAATTCTGAACTACCCAAACCTATTTTATGGCCCCTCAATAAACTGGGCCATATGATGGTAGGAGTGTGATGTTCAGTTTTTCCCTCTCCCACCACCGCCAGTATCTTTAGAAAGATGGAATCCTATTAAGGTCTGGATGTTACCATTCATTCCCTGAGCTATTTATGAAGAGAGGCAGTTGAGTTTTAGTGAGGGTTAAACAAAGAATTTGAATTCTAAGCCACACTCTACCCCTACAATTTCATACTGTGTTACATGGAGAAAAATAGAAGTCTTATTAAACATTTTCCAGTTTCTCCATTTTCTCACCTACCTCACAGTTTATCACAAAATCAAAACCAAAACAAACACCCCAAATATTCATGTTCATGCAGTGCTCTGAAGATGTAAAATATTATCTATTATTATGGATTATCACTTTTCAAAAACAAACAAACAGGAAGTCCCCCCAATGTTCTGTAAACACTCAAACTCAGAAGCCAGATTACAGTGATGATGATGATTACAGTACACTATAATATGTGCTCCTGGCAGAGAAAGCTCACCTTCTCTCCTCCAGCGATGACGACGGATAGAAGCTGTTGTAATAGCACTCCGAGAAATTCTAGGAACTGTTGGAGTAACTTCTACTTTCAGTACCTTCTGGCCTTCTTGCGATGCATCAGGAGCATCAAAGGGCAGCGAATTCTTCATGGCATTTGCAACCTAAGATAAAAGTAAGATGCTGTACTACCTACTGTCCTTGATTGCACTAATGGCAATATTGGATCTCTTGCTGCGCACAGAAAGGAGAACAAGCAAGAACTGGTAATCATGCCAAATTCCCCTCAAGACGGACGACCCCATGCCCAGGATTCACAGTTGATAACTACACTGAAAAGCTCATCACGAACCTATTTTCAAAACCAGAGTTAATTTTCTCCATTTTTTGAGGTAGCTTATTTCATTACATCTTTGCCATCTGTAACGACAGATGTTACCAACATATACAGGAAGGTCTCCATCCAAAAGAGACTGCAATATGACAAGGCAAATACCATTTATGTTTTATGACAAGAGTGTCAATAAAACTAAGTAACAGCCCAAGCCAATGCAAACAGCCTGTGGCCTTGTGCACAGGGGGACAGGGCCGATTTCCACCACACCCTTCCCCATACTGTTCCCCACCCTCCCTAAAAACAACCCCGACAGAACCTAAACGAGGGGATTAGACTGCAGGTACTTGCAAGATATGTTTAGGGAAAAAAAAAAAGTATCTGCAACATAAGCAATGGGCATCAAATTATTAAAATACATTCATCTTTATTATTAAACCTGGTTTTTTGGTTGTAATAGCCTATTATAAAGTCAGAAGTTATGTTTTACAGCTTTAAGGAGAACAAGTGATCTCTTCTGGCTTTGATGTTTCAATTGCTTCTTTAAGTTCCAATTAAATGCCTTTGTGGGATTAGAGGTTTACTTTAAAAAGAAAAAAGCAACTTTCAGTAATGTTTCCTAGTTTACAAGTAAATTGTTGAAAAAAGGTCAACTTGTATACCAGCTCCAGAAAAGCAAACTGGATCTCTATGGCATGTGCAATATTCAACAATAACAAAGCTGATGCACACAAAATATTACTTAAAGCTCCAGCCCCTCCTGCAAAAACCACCACCCATAAAACACACCTTGATTTTCCAAAATCTCACTGCCGTTATACAGCTTACCAGCAACAAAAATACTAGTCCTAGGGGCTGGAATGGCAGCCACACAGCTGATACACTGATCCTCAGCTACTGTTGTGATCCTCTAATTTACATTAAACATAATTTCCACTGCCTTCCTGTCTGATTTCTAACCAGCACTAAAGATTATTGGCATCACCACAGAAATGCTCCATATCATTCTGCTTTCCACTTGTCCAGCATTGATTTTCCCTTTGCTGTCCAATTCCTTCAGCCTCAATACTTACAAGTGATCTGCTCTCCTATTCATACCTTCGCCTTTTCCCATGCCATCTGCTTGAAATGGTACAAAACTGCATTCACCCTATCCTTGATCCCACTACAGACTGCAGAAATGTCCTTCTGCTGACAGAACCAAAGCAGATCAAGTTCAACATTATCCAAGTGTTTGTCTTCGCTTCTACTCACTGGAGTTGCTGCTTCTTTTGAGTAGATACCTTTGTCAGTGTACAAAAAAATCTAAAAATTTGTAGCAAAAGACTTCTGCAACATGACCAGAATCATGACAGAGCATTTCTGCTTGTTGAACCTTTTAACAGCTGGCCCTTTCTAACAGCACAAATTGTACTTCTGGGGACTGAGGAAAACCATATGGAGATAAAAATTAATGCAACAGTAAATCTTTGAAACAATCTGAACAACCAGTCTGAATGAGTCACAGTCCTTGTCTGACAAAAACACCCTCAAAACCACGATCTTTCAGGATGCAAAAACACTTGCTCATGATGTCTAATCCAGCATTTGAAAGGCAGGAAAACAAACACATAGCGCAAGTCAGACTTGGCAAGCCAAGTCTGCAACTATCAGTGACAAAGGAGGGTTGGTTTCAGGCCAGACATCCACTCTTGCCTACCAAAACAGAGCTCTAAGGAAAGAACATTCAATAACAGCAGTAAGTGCATCAATAAAATACATTGGATAAAGCTGCTGTCACAATAGGGACTTGCTGATCGTGGTTCCTGTGCACCAGACTAGGAAAGCCTGAGTGTCTCTGCCCTGAAGACTTGGATTTCTGCCTGAAAAACGTGCAGAACTCTTTGTTCAGAGGTAAAGACTGACTGGAACTGGTCTACTCCCCAGGTCCAAGGTGGTAGTAATTCCAGCAGTTGGTGACTGGTTTGTCTCTGTAGAAACTCTCAGGTTTCCTGACCAATACCCAGTGTTTGCTAACAGAAACGCTTCTCTTTAACCAGAAAAGGCCTTTCCCTTGTATCACTTCCTGCCCTTTCCACTGCAGTCTCTGGGTAAGAGTGACAGGAGACAACTTCTACGTTACAAATATTTCATAGCTTTCTGATGCTATTTTTACACTTGGGGGTTTTTAAGGTTATTTTTTCTTCTGCAGGCAATGAAAACCTATGTAAAGAAGAGCACGGGTCTACTAAATTGTCAAAAATGTTTCTCCAAGAAACATACTCAAACACAGGGACTGTAATGTTTCTCATTGTAATGATGACTGATAGTATTCGTGTAATTACACAAATACCTTGAGTACAGATATCTAAAAATAATGTTAATGTGGGAGTTTGTCTGAATATTAAATAGAGTTCAAAGAATTTGCTGCTGTTAGGAAATCCTAGGCAGAAGTTGAACTTAGAAACTTATCTGTGAAGCATCCCAGATGATAATTATTTGGTGCTAGTAGTTTTAGGTTTAAAATACAGAATTTTATAATGCTGCTAAATTATACACATCTCCTGAAGTACACAAGGAGGAAAGAGCTCAAATCTTTGAAAAAGTGTAATTGCTTGAATATACAGTATTAGGGCAAAGATGTGCAGGGCTTTCTTTTTGTAATAAAACTGACAATTTCTTAAAGCTACTTTTAAAAAATGTTAGTAAAAAAAAACAGGAAGCAAGGAACGATCAGAGCACTACGAAGAAAAACTCCACTGACAGGCCTGCATGCATATGCAGGAAAAATCTGACAACCAGGAAGGGGTAAAATTTGGTGATGTCATGATGTCACCAACACCAGACAATGGGATGGAGAGTCGATAGGAGCTTTGGAAAGAAAACAAAGATATTCTGGAAGATTCTTACAACTAGAAGTAATCTCTAAGGACAAATTGATTAAAAATGAACAATGAAAACTAAAAATTGTCGTATCATCAAGTTCCAGATCTTCCTACACAATTTTTAAATGTAGTAGTTTGATAGGATGGCCTAATTCAGCAGGTTCAATATTTAATTTAAAACTTTCAATCTGATGGAGTGATGAGTCATTTCCAAAAGGAACCAACTATTATAATAATTCAATGGATATAGGCATTTTAAATGCAGCAGTCAGAAAGCCTGTAGATAAATTTTACAGCCAATATTAATACAGCTAGAGAATAATTTTATGTAATTTAGTTCAGAAAAGAGTGATCTCAGATTGCCCCATAAAAAGATTTTTGCCAATCCGCTCCTTTGTCAGTTATGTAAAAAGCAGTGACATTTTACTGCTGTTAGTTCAGAGGACTGAAGGCTTCTAGCCACAATTCTGATGCAGAAATTGAAACAGCAATCTATTTTACTTTATTCTCCTTAATTTTCCCTCTTCTTTTGATTCTCATTCCTACATCTGACAAAAATTTCTCCTTTCTCTCTGTCAGTGTTCTCACCATTCCCAATCACATCCACCTGCATCCAGCCCAGTTTCGCCACTCTCCCCCTTTCTCTTTTTATGATCGGAACAGCAAATACAGTGAAAACTGAAAAAATCCCCACCCCAAACAATCAGAACTACTCCATTTTATTGCTGTTCCTCCAAAGAAGGTAAAGACTAAGATCTGTGTGACTTTTATCAAACAAAATCTCGT
Source organism: Acanthiza pusilla (assembly GCA_036630365.1). Classification (NCBI taxonomy): domain Eukaryota; kingdom Metazoa; phylum Chordata; class Aves; order Passeriformes; family Acanthizidae; genus Acanthiza; species Acanthiza pusilla. The sequence continues at coordinate 9,434,869 of JAXCHO010000019.1, forward strand.
ACTGACTCTGGGATTGGAGCTCCTTTTCACTTTCAGCTCTATCCTGCTGTTGCCTTCTCTACTGTGTTATCAGTTAAAACCCACAGCTTATCTCAGCCCTGATGAAGGTCTAGAAGCAAATAAAACACCTTTTTTGCAACCAGTGTCCTGTAACATACAACTAGTCAGTTAAGCTTCTTTAAACCACTCATCAGTAGCTTATGTCAAAACAACGTAAACATTTTAAGCCAACTGTAATATATTAGTGAAATCCTAGCTTTCAGCCTCAATGAGTCCTAGGAGAGCCCAACACCCTGGCTTAATACTCAGCACAAAAAAAAAAGGTATAAATAGCTATGTTGAAAACACCAGCTGTTAACAAATCACTTGCATTTGATAGTGCAGTGAATGGACACAAAAGCTTTCATTACCAGTGCACTTCAAAAACACCTCCGTACTCCTCTTAACCAGGCCCATAAATTACAATGGATTGTTTCTTACCAGCAGGGGCTGTGAGTAGAGTTCAAGCTGTGCTCTGTAAATTATGTCCTCCAATACCTCCTGGCCAAGTTCCCACTGACCATTATATCTAAAAAGTAAAGATGGATATTTATCTTCCACATCTTATGAAAACAAACTTGTCTTTTTTTCTGCCCTAATTCAGCTTTTTACTTCTTTGCTTATGTAGAAAATTCATCAACTGTATGTACACCCCAGTGTAAATTCACTTTTTTAACAGTACAAAGTATTTTTTTATTATTTTGTTGGTATATAAAGAAAGCTGTCCATGTTCCCTTCAAACAAGACAAAATTGATGCCATAATCAGGACAAACTTTAAAAACAAAATGGGGTCAATATGCAAACATTAATGCTACTTAGCAGAACTGAATTTCCACCAGAAATGTACTTTTGCTACCTCAGATGCTACCGACATTCAAGAGATCTGCATTTCATCAGTTTATCTTGGCACCCAAGCACATTATGCTTGTGAACAGAAGGTATCAGTGGTAGTGGCAAGGTGGAAAAACCTGAAACCAGAAGCCTAACTCCCTTCAGCACCTACTGCTGGCCCTTTGTCACCTAATTCAGTGCTGACAAAAATATTTTTTTTATTATCTGTTATTATCGGCCAAATTATCTGACGGCTGCATGAGCAAGCAATGGGAAATACACTAATCAAGTATAAACTTGTGTTATGCGTATAACTATTTCTTCAATTATAAAAAAATGGCATTTATATTTTAATTCATGTAAAGCAGACCTTTCTCTTTAGGTAAGAAAACCTTGTCCACTTACATGGCGTAATAGACACCTGTGAGCAGCTGCACCATGAAGTCAGGGTCTAACACCACTCGACCACAGTGCTCTTTCCAGCGTTTCTCATGCTGCCGTGGAAATCCACTCACACACAGCCTAAAAAAAAAACACCATTACAAGAAAGCATTAACTCCACAAGGACTACAAATGTCTTTATATCACAGAGATTTTAGTTAATTTGCAAATTTATTTTTCAAAATATAAATACATAACACAGAACATTCTTATGTTGCATTCCTAATCATCAGAGCAGTTCTGTAGCTGTGCTCGATAAGCAGTTCGCCGATAGTCCAGTGTTACTCCCATATAGCCAGTAACTCCACCTTTTTGCCTTAAATCATAACCAGCTTCCAAAGAACACGGGTGGCAAGATGTTCTCTACTACCAGCCAAGAGACTCCCCCTAAAATTCAGTAACTGAAACCAATTTTCTTTAAAGGGAACATTTCAGTGGTACAGAAGAGAAGCATGTCATCTCCCATCTAATGCATGATGACAGCATGCAGTCACCTTATACCTGAAGTTAGATAACACACATACGACAGTTTTGAGAAGTGCCCTCAGATGCCTTGTAAAAAATACCTGACCCCTGAAAAAGGGGCCTGCCTTTCCACATACTGTCTACATAAAAAATAGGATAATTTATTATATCCTTATTGTACCAATTTATTATCTGAATCTTCATCATTGAAGCAACACATGGCCACTGACACATAGCAACTGCTGCATTGTTTCCAAAACAACAGAAATCCCTTGCATATAAAATGTTGTCTTGCTTCTCTACTCAAAGAACAGATCTAATTTTCAGATGCAGGAAAATAAAATATATTTGGCAAATTTAGCACAGCCACAACTCAAGTTGAAATGATGGAAGCATACCAAGAGCTAATCCATCCCCATCAGAAAGCACTTTCCTTTACTGAAGAATATTTAAGTCTAGATGACCCTGAAGACTACTTCAAAGGCAAGTGTCTCACCTGGAACCCATTGTACAAAGTGACTGGTAAGAAGAAGCAGGCATGTAGACAATAGCTGAATTGTAGCACAGCATAAGAAAGCTCAGCACCTCAAACCTGAAAAGAGCAAAATCGTGCATTGTTTATATTCTTAATATTTCATTGAAATTTGACACAAGAAATCTACAATTCAGTCTCAAAAAGCACCTCACAGGAAGAAGTGTTAGAAGTAAACACAAAAATCCTTTTAGTCTTCTTTCATTATAATTCACTAACTTGAAACAGGCTACTCAAAGGTTCACTATAAACACTTACATTTATTATTCCTGAAAGCCATTAGCAGAACGGTGAAGGAAATGAGATATGGCATAATATTTGGACAGTTATAGAACTGGAAATGTCTGCAATGCATTAAAATTATTTTATCAGTTTTCCCAGTATCTGTGTCTTTAGACACCTATAAAACTGGTATTCACTAAATAGCAGGGCAATTTCTCTCACCCCTGGTTCTGTCTATCCACTTAGCTCCATTCCCCTTTTCCTGTGGAAAAAGGAGCCACAGCCTCTGATCCAAAGCTGAATTTTTGTTAATTTCCAGTAAAAATTGAATATACAGCCTTAAAACCAAAGAAAATCCTTGCAGACACAGAAATGACAGAGAAGTTACTCTTTAAAATTAACTAGATGAAGAACATACAAGCATGGAACAAAGAAAAAGAAAATTACACCTCAAGATTACCAAGGCTGTTCCCTAGATTTATTTCCAAGCACTCAATGCTGAGAAATGACTGATCAAAAAATATATTTGGTCTTGTTTAAGGACTTGTCTCCCTAGCAAAACACCTTCAACGTTAAGAGTATATGCACCTACCGGTTCTGTGCCGTGAAAGTTTCTCTTTGAGGATGAAGATCACTGTAAACTACTCTGATAAGATCATGCTGACTTAATGCTCCTTCAGTTAAAGCCATGGATCCAATGGTAGAGGGCTAGAAGTAGGTGGTAGGAGAAGGGAGGAGGAGGGCAGAGAAGTCATAAGTAAAAACTCGCCAAAAGCATTAAAACTCCTAACTACCCAAGGCAAGAGACGGATTTATCTTGTGATCCATAAAAATTAAGATTACTCCAGAATACAGGAAATCTAAAAACATTACCTAGTTTCATTATTATAAAATGTCCACACTTTTATAGGTGAGAACGATTTTCAACTTTGATTCTTACATATCCATGTATAGTAAGTTTGTCCTAATCACATAGATCTTTTGCCCAGAAACAGTAGAGAAAGAAAAACACAATTTCAAGCTCTAACTGAAGAAAGTTAGAAGGAAGACTATTTTTATACTAACATCTAAGAGGCAAAAAATTACACTTGCAACTACAACTTAATTAACCTCTATTAAAAATGGGCAGTCAGCAAAGATTTTTCAGTGTTATATTCCTCTCCTTCTACAAATTCTATTGCATTCTATTACACTAATTGCAAGCTACTGACATTGAAAACTTACTGCAACAAGACGCATCTAAAATGGCCTGTGGCATAAAATGGATCCAGTTTTCATTCCTTTAATAGATCCAATTTTAATTTACCACAGCGGCTCTCTTACCTCATGATATATTGAGGGTTTAGATAATGAAGGGATGGTGAAAGACAAAACTTTGTTGTTTCCATCTTTGTCAGCAATTTCCTGCATTAAAAACAAAACCAGAACTCAAACAGAAGTAAGGAGACAGGAGCTGGAAAAACTTTCAACTCTTAGAAGGAATTTAAAAAATCAGTTAGATGTCCTTATCTGACAAGACTATTAACACCCCAAGGACTTTGTGCATTTGTAGATTATCAACAGTATCAACATACATATTTAATAAGTGGGAAAAGACCTCTATATCAAACTGCTCTGTAGAATTGGTGTGCAATACTTAAAAAAACCCCCAGCACTGGCTCCCCTGATCAGTGAGGCTAAGGATACTGACACAGGAGGGCTGATGAGTCACTTGCTGACAATGGGTAGTATTTCATAATAAATGCGCCACAGAGAAAAGGTGAAATCAAGGGGACTGGCAAAGTGTCCTCAGGGGGAAACACACACAACATTTTCTCCAAAGGCTTTCAAACTGGTCAGATTTTATAGTTGCTAGGTTACTACATAAGCAAACCCTGCAGTTTTCAAAGAAAATATACTAAGAGCAATTACATAAGACTATACCACAAAGGAGTCTAAAATCCTGCCTTTGCACTTTGTACAGCAAATTTTCAAACAATAAGCTCCAGTCATTCCAGTTTATGTAAAAATTTAGCCCAAGGTAGCTCAGTATTTGTAGCACTTATCAGAATGCAGAAGATTTATTTATCCCTTTCACTTTCTAAGTATTGAGAAAATAACTTCACTCTCAGTATATATGCAGAAAAATATCAACTTCATTAAAGATGAAAAATAGTGGGAGCCAGTGTCCATCTTGAGATCTCTTTCCTTCTGAATCTGGAGTGAATGGAGAAATTGCTGTCCTTAAAAAATGAGTCACCAATGTGACTTTCAAAGGAACTGTAGAATGTTCATGAAAAAACAGGAGAAAAGATAAACGTGCTACTTCAATCCAATAAACAGTACCAAAAATCAGCAAGCAGTTTCCAGTAGTTTTTTTCTATCAGAATAAATCTAAAATAACTAGATCTTAGAGTTGTTAGAGCTGATCTACAGACACTTAGCTAGAATACATTTTATTTTTAAGAATCACAATTTGGCTGTTCTGTGTCTTACATGGAGAAATAAAACCCACAATGTAAAGGAGGGGTTTACAATGACATTAAAGGGAAGGGGGATGCTTCAGTAGAATATGTTTTAAGGTCCCATACCACAGAAATTCCCACTGGAGAATGCCTATTGCAGCAGTACTGCTACATTTATCAAACAACCTCATAACATCACAAAAGTAAACATTTCCAGGCTAGGGTAAGGATATAAAAAACTGCTTTTATATCCAACAGCTAAATTTAATAATTTGCAGTTACTTTTACTTATTCTTAAAACCACAGTTCCCCTCAAGACAATTATCTGACTCAAATGTACACATGCACGTATCTGAGTGCTCACATATAGAGTGGTTTAATCTTCAAATTACCCTTTAAAAAGACATGTTCAGAGTAAGTGGGAGGCCAGGGGAAGTGACACATCAAGACTGACTAAGCGTATTAGCCTGACATTCACAAAAAGTTGTATTTTGCAACATTAAGGAGGACTACCTAATTTCCTTACATATAAAAGTACATAAAAGTTTGAGAAGGCCCACGAGATGATCCTTTTCAATGAAAATGTTTTTCCCAAAAAAGATAACTATAAAATTTAAAATAATTTTTTGCAAACATCTCTTTACTAAACCTTCATTACATTATGCTTTTCTCCATATTAAATTAAGTGTATTTTAATTTTAAATATGTTTTTCCAATACGTTACTTTATTCCCAGTGGTCAGCAATGCAAAACTTCAGACCAAAGTTTTCCTTAGCCATTCCCACTCATCTCACTTACCAGGTTGTAAATGCCAAGCAGCAATGCCTCAATGCAACCATTACTCTGCCTATCCCTGCTGGCAGTGAGACGCAGATAAACCCAGATCAACTCTGGCAAAAACTGCAGTGTGAATCTCTTGAGCCGAACTTCAGAACTACGATAAAGTTCAAAGAGCTGGTGGCAAACAGGCTCCAGGAGCTGTGGAAAGACAAAAAGCTCATGACTTATTGGTAGGCTTCTCTAATAAGGGAGTGTGAAACAACAAATATAGGGGCTATATCACATAGCTACCACAGTCAGTAAAAATTGAATTCCTTGATGGCAAGTGAGTGAATGAATCACAATAGTATCTGCATTCTGCTTAAGGAGATCCATAGGGACAGACCAGAGAGGCACTGGTATGCAGTATTTGGAAATGTGGCCTTACTACAGCCATTACCCATGTGTGCTTTGAGAAGATTCTTCTCTAGGGCTGTCAGTATGAGATGTATTTGCTATACAGGTTCTAATTTAAGGTGTGTGACAGACACGTGGTATGAACTATGTGCACCGTAAAACTTTAGTGCAGCTGTAAAGTCTATAAAAGTACAAAGGTTAAAGATTAGCTGCTAATGACAAGTCCATTGACAGAAGTATAAATTAATTTCTTACCTACACCTTTCGAGTCTCAAAATCAGTAAGTGTGCATGCTCATTACAATGCAAACTGATCTTTTCATTTTGAGCTGCACTTCAGGTTTCAGTACAAGAATTTAAAGAAAGGCCCTTATCAAGTCATGCTTATATTGTGTGATATAAGCATGAGGTAAACCTGCCATTTTAAGAGTCCACAATGCTAACCAAATAGCTAAGATACTGGATCCATGGAACTGTTAAGGAACAGGAAAAGAAGCAGAAAAAACCACACTAGTCTCAATCCTTCCCATGACTAATCAAAGTTGAACACCAAAATAAAAACGAGGGTGGGGGGAACCTGAAAAAGAAATTAAAATATACAAGACAAATTTTTGTCAGGTTTGTGACCACTATCTAATATCGTGTCCTACGAAATGGGATGATCTCATGTAAGGAAAATATTTATGGGACTCACTGTCCAAAAAGACAGAGGCATACGTGTAACCTAAGGCATCTGTATTCATATAGGAGAGCCACAGAGTCTGAAAACAGAGGCCAGAATCTCAAGTCTTCTTTCTAACAGTACATGCTTCATGCAGCTCTCTTACCTATACACAGACATACAGAGCAGATTAGATAAGGCATATATGACCCCTCTTCCACTCCCAGGCATATGCACCTTAGGACTTTCACAGCATTACCAGCATATTTCATGGACTTTGATGCATTCTTTTTCCATTAATTTGTCTATTCATCATAGTCATAGTACCATGAATTTCCTGTAGAATTGATGGTCACCCTTTTGCTATGCTGAACAAAGATATATTTCTGTGGTTTGCTGTGAACTACCCACATTCTTAAAAAACTTAGAAGTCCCTTGCTAGCAGCAGAGGGACCAACATTTCTGCAAATGAATAGTATGAATGTTTGATAAACGTGCAATGCCATAAAGCTCTATGAATGTACCATTTCACATACCTATATTTACACTTAGATATTTTACACTGGTATACCACAAACATAAAACATAAATTTGATAGAATCGTCTATCAAGATAGCTGCCTTAAGAGAGCATCACCCAGGAAACAGTTTCATTTCCAACACACAATATTCTGGTCAACGTAGCACACCATATTTAACCACCAATTACGTAAGCCATAACATGACATTTACGTAAAATAAAACTTAGCTGTCAGAGAAATCTCTTCTTAAACAAGGCTCTGGTATAAGTATCTTGTGTAACAACGCTTCTGATTGACAGACTTGTTACTCTAAGCTAGAAGCCAGCATTTACAACAGAAGCAAAGAGAGACTCAACAGGAAGAAGGAAGAAACCTAACACTGACAATGTTGATAAGAGTGAGAGAAGTGTATGATTATTACAAGTCATATAAATCTGTCTATACACACACGGATGGATGGATGGATGGATGGATGGATATAAAATAACTGAACATTTAATTTTTGGCTTGTGATCTAAATGAAATTAGAAGTCTGTAAAGCTTCTATTACAATCATTTTAAGGAAAAAATGGTACAGCTTTCTGGTAGTATATTTGTTCCAGTATTTCATACACGTATAGCACTTTATGTTCAAAAGAGATGTAAGTATATCTTTTCTCAATATTCACTTAGTAGAAACTCCTATCTAAAAGTGATAATTATTATTAAAACCAACTGTTACAGTAAACGTTCAAATCCTCAGGAATAGAACTGTATCCTTGTTTTATGAGAGGCCTAACACATTTCAGATGTTCAAACTTAATAAGTGGTTACTAAGTAATTCAGACATCACTAAATAAATTTGTAGATTTTTCTTTAAAGGAAAATATGATCAAGAAGAGAACAGAAAGAAGAAGAAAATCTCTGAAAACAAAATATACAAGCATATCTGCAGGGAGACAACAAGTGCAAGAAAAGCTAAAAATATTATCTGAAACCAGATATATACAATGGCAATGCTATAAATAGTACTTCTATTAGATTAGAGATGACAGCAGCCCAAAGCTGTTTCCTATTTGAAATTAGCCAGTCTAATCCAAGTCCCATTAAAACAGTGGGGAAAAAAATTATTTCAGCTAAGTCAGATGAAACTCAACCAGCGCAGTTACTAAGTTTATTCTACCTACTTTCAAATGGAAATTTTATAAAATTAGTCTTTTAAGTGAAACCATGCTCCCTAGAAAGATACAAACAACAGCCACTCAGTGGTGCTGCAAGCATTCAAATTCTCCTTATTTTTAGTAGTTGCCATATTTGTTGTGGAAAATGTTTAACAACTGCAATTACTTAGGTAAAAACCTGCAACTACTATAGATAGCACTTAAGGTGTGTTCAGAGCTGTAAGTCCACAAGAAAAAGCTGCCTTCACCAAGATGCTACAACACAAATATTTTCAAAAGCACCAACACCCAGGATTTTCCTATCAAAGAGCAGTATGTTAGTCTCCCATCTGGAAATACAAAACTTCACAGTCTAAGAAAGAACAAATGTTTTCCTTGCATCCTAGTTATGTGGCTTTCCAAAGAGACAGCCTCTTCCAAGTAATTCTCTGAATATACATACTGAGAAGACACTGGATAAACAGAGGAAATGGAGCTTTTGTCATCAGTAGTGGGTGTATACATGAACTGGCACACAGTTTTTAATTCCAAAGATCTTTTAGTCCAAAGTCAAAGCAAACTGAGTAACACAGAAGTCAGCACAAAAATCCAAAGTAAAATATTTCTTATAATCCTCTCTCTTTCCTGACAAACAAAATAATTTTAAGAGCTTTCTATTAGCATAAAAAGCAATAAGCATAAAACACAAATGACAATTTACTGGCTTAAATATGCAGCAAGTGTCAATGATCTAATTTTCACTCTTCATTTTACACCTCACAGAGATGCAAACCAGTCATGTTTTAAGGACGATGATGTATAGCTTTCCTTGGCTTGTTTTACAAGTTTTCCAAATCTTAAGAGTCGTATCTTGAAATTAAACATAATGTTTTATAAAATGCACAACAAATATTGGAAATGTGTGCCTTGTTGAAGAATTCAATTGTAGAAAATAGAATGTGCTTGTTCTAGACTTAACTATAATGTAATGGGTGAAACAATTTATTATTGGATGAGTACTGGGTCTGGGAGTTCTTGGCATTGCAAAGGTCATCATTCTGTTTCACAGCTACCCTTTCTGAGTTAAACCTAATTAGCTCCACATGAATATTCAATATTTAAATTTCAGTAGTGCATTAAAAGTTGACATCCACAGAGTATTGTCTACAGCCATAAACCAACCCTAAAAATTATAAAATTACCAGAAAAACAGTACTTCAAAAGCACTTTACTTTTGAATTCAAATACCATGCAAAAGATCAATACATTATTCAGTTAAATTAGCTGTTTATGACAAAGATCACTCTATACTCTTTATGCAAATTTCTGTTCCAGCCATCTTTATATATAAAAAAGTCAGGGCACTTCCCAAAAGGCAAATAGTAACAATTGTATTTAAACTTGTCAATATGCTTGCCTTAATTTGATAGCTCTCAAACTGGTAGACACCTGTCAAGAGAGAGAAACACCGGTTGTCTGTTTCCTACACATGCTGGTTCCATGTTAAATTAATAATCCTGGTTTTACCAAGATAGAATTATGTGATTCTAGAAAAATTAATGTTTGCCCTAAACAGTTTGCCACTTTCCAGAAGTTTTAAAAATAGGTCAACTTTATGATAAAGTTGTACTAAAGAATTACTTGTCCATCAAGTTTAAGAATCCAGAAAGTGTATTTTTGTAATATTCTACCACATAAGCTTAATCCTCATAAACCATGAATTACCCTTCTAAAAAATAATGCCCTATAAAGCATACTTAAAAAACCCTCTCAGAGATAAACATTACTACAGAATAATTTAAGTGATGAATTCTCTATGGTTATATTCCTCACATGCAAATGAGTTTGAAAGAAGTGCAACAAAGAAATACATCCTGCCTTAACAAGAAGAACCTGAAGTTAGACATCTTTGTGTCTAGGATTGCTCATCTCATACCTGGTATCAGAATCAGGCCCAAAGAGCAACAGCTGTTCCAAAGAGTAATACCTGACAAGCATCATTGAGCAACAACATACGATCACCCTAAAAAGATATTCTTTTTGCAAATCTGGTTCTTTGCTCATTAAAAAAAAAAGAAATCCTTCTCAAAGCAAAACAAAGCTTTTACATTTTCAGGAGTCTACACAAACACAAATACATAGACAGCAGCAATGGTGGCTTCAGGTTGAAGAGAGAATGACAGTAGCTTTTCAGTACAAAAAAGGTCACTATGCAGGTTATTTATAATACTGAAATGAAGCTGACAGCTATGAAGCCTTTTTTTTTTTTAAATTGCATGAGCATTATGCAATCTCCTTGAAGCTCAATCAAGCATTCAGCTTCCTAAAGCAGCTGAGCTGTACTTGGGAAAATAAAGAACTTCCTTGCTGTGTACACAACCCATTTAATTTATAAATACATAAGAGATCACAGATGATACATCAAGTATTTGTAAGCGTTTTATCTAAAGTAGTTTACACGTCAGAGAATGGTATGCTTGCACAATTTATTCAGAAGTTATATTTCACACACTTGCCCAGAAATGCTCCTAGCAGAAGCCAATGGCTTGGAAAGCTCAGTTTAACATCACTTGCAAAATGAATTATGTACAAGGGTAAGCTAAGTTTTCATTGTGTCTGTTTATATTTTGGGGCCCTGGTTCTGCTCTTGTTTACAGCATTGCAAACCAAATTACACAAAAGTGATACTAGTATCAGCACAAGAAGATCTCGTTATCTTAACAGCATTTTAAAAATTGATTCCATCTTCCACTGTAATAAGCCACCATGTGAGAAGCACACTGGTCTTGGAGTTTCACTGTAAGGCCTACTTTGTCTCAGTTATGAGTGAAAGGTGGTTTATGGGAACTAAAAAAAACAAATGAAAAAAAACCCCAAACCCAAATGCTCCCAAAAAAACAACAACAGAAAAAACCCAAACCAAAACACCAAAAACAACTCATGCCAAATAAAATGTAATAGTCAGCTGTGGCAAGGAAAATCTAGCAGACAGTATAAATGGTATTTTTGGAAGTAGGTAAGACTGTTTCTGACTAGAAAGGCATTAAAGTAACTGTCAAAAAACAAGAGAGCAAAAAGAGGGATGATACCCATGTTAGACTGCATTAGAAGAAAGAACCAAACAACCTTCCTCTCCATTACTTAAGTTTTAGCTGTGAAGGATCCAGGAATGAGAATAAAAATAGGTTTTTAAAATTTCCTACCTCATTATTTGGGTCTTGAATGACCTTATAAAGAGCTGGTACCAATGGTTTTTTTCGGTGCAATGTAGCTGCATAGCTGGAAATTTGTGATTCAGGTAATGCCTAAAGAAAAAAAAAAAGTTACCCTGGCAAATAAATGCTTCCAAGTATTTAAGATCTCCACAAGAGAATTAAGTCTCATCCCAACATCAAAGTCCTGAAGTTCAGTAAATTTTCAGACTTGTAACCTATTTGTTGAGTACAAGCCCTTCTCCACACAAATGGCATTTGGGAGCACATAATCACTTTCAGGGTTAAATCCAAAAGCAGTTTCGATTCATCTTTCATAAATCATTTGCTCCAGTTTGATAGGAGGACTCTCTCTTGATATTCTGTATTTAACAGGCTTTTTAAAAGACTCTGTCAAATCAACTCAATTCATTTAAGAGGTATGGATAGTACAGAATGAGCATGGAGAGCCTTGAGTCTTCCCCAGTCATCCATGTCTGTGGATTTTGCATCCTTGGATCTTAAATTTGCAATGACAGCACCTAATGACTCACTCTCATCAATGCTGCGAGGAATTACTAATTCATAATTTAAATAACAGCCTAACTGCTTATCAGTCATGAAATCTTGTTTTCTTGTTTATATATTATCATGTATTTCACTCAGCATAATTGTCAAAAGGTAGAATAGCTTAAAAATACTTCAGATCCTTCATGACAAAAAAATTAATTTTATGCAGACCATGGGGGGGGAAGTTAAATATTTTTCTTTGATTTTTTTGAAGTCCAAATAAATATATACTAATTATTTTTAAATTTTAAAAGTTCCTCAACTGGAAATTTGGGCAGTGTTACCCAGCTATTAGTTAAATTCTATCAGCTTGACCTACACAAAATACATGTTTTAAAAAACCACATTGCTATTTCAATGTTCTGCTCTACAATAAACAATAAACTACTATTAGAATTATACATTAACATCTTATGTACACATATGCATTAATATGTTATGTACCAGCCAACTCAATTACAGATCAAAGCAGATCTTTGCAGGCTTTATGTATTATAAGAAACTGAAAGATCAAGAAATAGATATTTAAAATGTTAATTATTTTACATTAACCCCCCCACAACTATGTTCAGTGGCATTAAGCCAATGGTATAGCTATCATTCATCTTCTCAGTTCACCTTGAATTCTGACAGCCATTCTTCCACAACACCTCGTTCTGATCCCAGCATCTTCTTACTTCTTTTGCTTCTCTCTTACCTTTAGAAGGAAAAAAAAAAAAGCTAAGTATTAGTTCTGGCAGGAAAATTTAGTTTTTTTAAATCCTACCCAATGAAAAGCTGTTAATATCTTTCCAACAGAATTATACAATGCAAAACAATAAAAAAGTTGCATTTTGGGTAACCAGTCCCATTATTTAACAATGATTTAACTGCATTCTTCTCTTAGTCTAAAGTGCTGTGCATAAATGGGGGAGGAGGAAAAAGAAGGACTCAGTGCTTCAGACCAATTGTCTTTCCGTTGTGTTTTGAAAATTATTTAGGTTCAACCAAAAATTACATGTTTGCCATACAAGTTACATCATGGAAATTCTGCAATAAATGATCTTTCAACAGACAGACTACGTGACTGGAATCACCTGTTCTCTTCTCAGAACATACTTGTTTTGATTTCTGAAAGATTTGTGTTTAGGAACGATCAGTTTTTGTTAAATGAAAAGAGAAATGAAATAAGATATAAAGCTTCCCAACACAACTTTTAAGTTAATGTATCATTTTTCAATGGCCCTTGGCAGGAAGTCATAAAGAGAATACAAACTCTTGTGGGTAAGAAACTGCTTCAGATTTCTAAAGCATGTTTAGATATCCTAAAATACAACAAATTTGGAAATAACATTAATTTAAATAATTCAAGTAACACATGAGTGACTTATTTCAGCAGAAGTACTGACAAATAATTCTATAAAATAATAGAACAACTACTTAGATCTCTGCAAACAAAAGTTTACTAATAGATCCTTTTTGATATAGCAAAAGAGATACCATGTCAGAGTGAGACATGGATAGAAGTTTATTTAAAACACCATAGGGCATGCTACAGAAAAAGCTGAGTTCGAGTTCACTCTGCCTAGAAAAAGAAGTGCAACATTCAACTTACCTCTTCAAAGAAGTCAGTTTTCTAAAGGAGGAAGAGGAGAAGGAATGCAGAAATTTTTCAATCTGGGATGCATTTGTCAAGCCTTCAAGTACTGCCCTGTATTCTTAAAAAAAAAAAAAAAAAGCCTATGATGATCACAAAATGAGGAAAAAACATAGTAAAGCAAACATTAATGCAAATATTTTTTGGCCTTACAAATTAAGTTTATCAATTCCTCTAAAGTCCACTTGAATCCTGTAACAAAGCAATTGCCATTAAACAACTAAAGGCTCTGTGTTTCAGGCAAGAGGAAGGGAGGAATTACCTTCAGACAAAAAATAGGCTTTCATCACTTATGTGGAAAATCCTTCCGTATTAGTGGTGCACAGTACCACAGGCACAGCTCTTACAAAGAACAGTGCAAGGAAAATGTAAGATGAAAGAAAAGAGTAATACTTTTACAAAATGTGAACTGAATCCATACCCTGATTTTCGAGAACATACACCTCCCAAATGGACTATATTAAAGACTTTTCCTTACTATAATTTCCTTAGTACACATTTCTTACAGAGCCAAAATTTCAGTGTCGTTGTGAAAATCACGTATTACTCTAAAGTTCACTCTTTGCTGCAGAATCCCTTCAGACTGAGCATGAGGCAAACAACACACATATGAGCCAACTCCAGGTATATCAGTGGTTTTGCCATGCATCAGTCTTCAAGCAAACCCTATTTGGGAACTTCTTTCAGTGTAAGTCAGCTTCAGAACCACAACTGCTGTATCCATACAGAAATAGTACACATCTGTTCTGGCTATAGTCGCTGGTAGTTTAGTTTTAAGACAAATCATCTCTGCCTTTCAAATTATCTGCCTGGATATGAAACCCATTTTTAAGGCCTTGTACAAACAAGCACGATAGCCAGCTGATGAACTCACAGCACGCAGACTGCGCTGCCTCTGCACACAAACACTTCAGAAAAGCAGGGCAAGCCCTCAGCTCACTGCCCCATCCTGCTTCACAGCAGCCAGGCTGCACCACACGCACTCGGACACTGCTCCGGAGGCACACGAGCACAACAGCTCTGGGACTGTCTCAGCCTGACACACAGACTGGGATTTTCAAATGAGCACTTGTAAAGCACAACTTGTGCTTACACTCACTCCTCGTTTGCTGTACCTTTGGGAGGGAAAAAAATAAATGTATCAAACACTGTCTAGGTATGTCTCTAAAATAAACTGGTTCAATACATTAAGCCCTGTGCATATTTATTCAAAGTTGAAGTGGCCTGAACTAAGAGTATTGAATTTAATTTCCAGAGTGCTCACATCTCTCCCAAAGCAAACAAAATACAGGCAATACAAGAGATTTCCCATGTTTATTTTAAAAGGACTAGATTTTTTTCTACTATGATTCAGAGGTTCTTATAATATATAGGAACCATAATAACTAATCAGAAATTTAGTTATAAATAACAGAAATAATTAAATATACTAAAATATTTTTATATATGGTCTTATGAAAATTTCTTAAATACTGAACAAATAAGCAAGTTTGAATTCATACTAAAGCCTGGAACTGCAAAGTTATAGTTAGGAATGCAGTCATTCCACGTTAAAATCAAATACAGAAATCAATTACCAAAAAGCTTCCCCCAAAAACCACCTGAAATAATAATTTAAATATTTTCTCCTGAACTTACTCATTTGGCGTAAATGAGCAGAATATGATAAGGCTGTTAAATCAGATCTGGAATCTTTATGCTTAATATTAAAGTTACAATACTGTGCTCTAAAGGAAGTCACAGTCTTGCATTGTGCATCTGTCAATTGCAGTTGAGATGTAAACAGAATTTTACCAAGTCAGAGCACTCTCCTAGATCATGCTGTGCGCACAAATCATGGAATCATAGAATCATCTTGATTGGAAAAGACCTTTAAGACCATTGAGTCCAATCATTAACACAGCACTGTCAACTCCACAGATATACCACGTCCTTAAGTGCCACATCTACATGTTTTTTTAAATCACCATCCATATTGAGAATTCACCATTCTCAATATTTTTGAAATATAGAAGTCTGAAATCCAGCGATAGTGAATTCACCATTCTCAGTATTTTTTGCCTTTGAAAATACAGAAGTCTGAAATAAAATTTATTCCAACAATATACTATCAGAACTGTGAAACTTAAAACTCAGTAACTAGAGTAGAGTAAAAGAAATAAAAAAGGGTTTAATCAAGAGAGCTTGTTTTTCACTTACATTTAGAAGAAAGACATACTGACCAGTCTGCATTTAAACCACTAACCAAGATCAACCTGCAACAGCAAAATGATTATCCAAATAATCTGAGCCAGTACCACTTGCTACACAACCATGACGGTGAGGATTGAAAAGAAAAAAAAAGTGCCACCAATCAGGCATTCATAATTGATGATATTTAAGAAGATATGATTATTCAAGTATGCAGTGGGGTTTTTTGTTTCTGGTTTGTATTTTATTCAGGGTGTTTGTTTGTTTGTTTTAAAGAGGCCAGGATTTTATACCGGCTTAAACATACATGGGAGAGATTACGTTAACAGGACATGCACTTCAAATGCGTCCAGTTTTTTGGCCATTTTATACTAGATGGCACGATGCATATAATGTAATTTTAGTCTGATTTTCATAATGAATGAAAATATTATGTATTTTCCCTCAAAGGCCATGAGAAGAATAATTTGCAATTAAAACTTGAACTGTGTCAGCAAAAAGAATAAAGCTTCATGCTACATGATCTCTTCACAGTTCCACTTGTGCAAGAGAACATTATGGACTGACAGGTCGTCTAAAAGAACAGTACTCCACTATCAATATAGCTTGTTCTTCCAAGCTACATAAACACTCCTCTCATAATTCATTACTGAGCATGGAAAGAAGTGTATTTGTAGAAAGATGCTGCTTCTATTAAAAAAGTAGCACGGAAAGCATCAAGAACACATCCTTATTCTGAACTATACATACATTCAATTTCTTTATCCAGAAAGTTCATAGCTCTGTAAGAAGGGCAGCTGTGTTAAATATGATTTGCAATCTGGGAAGCAGAATAGATAGAAGACAACATAAGTGAGGTGGTCAGAAGTACATAGGACACACACTTCCCTGCCACACACCCACACTAACAAGACTGGGAAACTCCGGAGGAAGAAAACCAGGCGACGTGCTGATAAATGCAGATAACAAAAGCACAATTTGAACTTCTCATGATGAGCTGCTCCTGAATGCAGAGGTTTAAAAGACTAAATGGAAAAAGACTAGGTAATACATTTGATGGCATATGAAAACATCTGTTCAGGAATATATCAGCAGCCAGAAAATAAGTCAAGATGCTTGATCACACAAAGTGATTTAAAGTAAATCTGAAAACATGAAAGTAGAGTGTAAAAAATGGGTAATGTGCTGTTATTTTAAATACCAGTCTACATTTGATGCAAACAACCTAAAAAGAAGTATGTATATGGCAGAGAAATGGTTAGGAGGCAGCTGAAGACAAAGATTGCGAAAAACTACTTCTAACCTGGATATGGGAATAATTTTTAAAAATCAGAGGGAAAAAAATACTCCTTGTCTTAGAAGTATATGGAATGAAGTGGCTGAGTAGGTAGAATAGATTTCTTTTTGTAACACAGTAATACAAAATAAAATGGTAAAATGTAACAAGGTAGAAATCTTAGACTGTTAACAGTGTACTGTTTCTCACACTGTAAATTACCATAAAATATCATGAGGACTATAAGAAGGTATTTTAGATAAACACTGCAATACCTGCTTTACATAGTTCCTTCTTTTGTACAAGAAGAGTGAAGAAGATAACTTAATGGTGTAAACTAGCACTAGACTGCTAGGCTTTACAAAAAAGCTCATAGGAGTAGCTCTTGCTTAACCACTCAGTACATAGGTGTATACAGCGACATCCAGCTACTCTAAAGTCATATATCAGAAGATACTAAACAGCCACAGTATGGTCTGTTTCCACACTGGAAAAAGGTCTGACTCTTACACTAATCTAATCCCAAGAGAAAATAAAGCAGCCTTGGGAATGTTCAATTTTGGTAGATGACTTCTTGTACTTATTTAAAAGTACATGTATTGTAATATACATCTTTTGATGTATACATAATAACATAATGAAGATAAACATATCACAAATACCACTGTGATTTCCTTCTATCCATAAAAATACTATTCTACCAGAATGCTACTTAGTAGGCAGTTACATAAGCTGTCATTTTGGTAAGAACATAAAACAATAAATTAAAAAACTAATGTCCTCAACAAGTCAGAGCTACAACTGCAACCTGGCATTAGAAACAGGTTCAGACATTCTGCCAGAATTCTCTTGGCCATACAGCTCCACAGTACAGAGAAACAAGGTAAAAACCGACAAAGGCAGAAAGAAACAAAACCTTCTCTGGGCAGTCATTAATTTCAATTGTCAGCTCAAGCCTTCTCTTTAATAGAAAAAGCACTCTTCCAACTCTAGTTTTTAGGTAATTTAATTGCAAGCTTCAGCAGACAGACAAGCATTCCAACTTTAAAATATAAATGCTGATGTATTCTGTATGTGGGATTTAGGTTGCCAGCCTTATTAGACAAGCCTTAGTCATGCAAAACAACTTGAATAAGACATTTCTTCCCTGCCCACTCTGACTCACTAGTAACAACCAGGCTAGAAAACTTTCTTTTTGGATACCATCAACAAAGAAAGTTATGCAAAAACAATGGGTGAAAGACTTACCACAGTGAAGTCAAAGACGATTGATAATAGTCTTGAAAACTTTCATGGTACCATACTTGCACAGTAAGATCCATTTCTTATCAAAAAGGTCACATCAATTTCAGCTGCTGCCACAAAATGTAGCAAGAAGAAAAGGTACAACCCATCTGTTCCAAAAAGCCTCCTCTACATCATTTTAAGCTCTAAATTATCTTCTGTGACTTTTCAAGCACCACAAAGCTCAGACGACAACCTTCTATCTTTCTACCATTACTACAGTGAAACTTCGCTTTACAGATACAAAATTGCTGAAGACAAACAATTAGGGAAGTATGAATGAAAATACAACACTGAAAACAGACACTATATAACAGTTTAAAACATTAATTTAAAACTGACGTTTTCATAGTTTTCATTGTATTGCACAGAGTAGTTGTAGAGAGCTACAAAAGTCAGGTGACTCTATAGAGAAAAATTTAAGTCACATTTGCCTCACAGAGGCAAATAACCAGAACCTAACTAAAACAAAACCGTACCCTTATAGCTAAATCCCTCTCTTACGAGTTCATGCAACAAATAAAGCAGAAATGAGAAGAGTTGAGATGATCGAGAATGTGGAACAAGAAACTTGTCTTCCGTATATGAAGAAAATGCTCCTCTACATTACTTACGGGATTTTGGAAACAATAATAATAAAGACATTATCCTGCAGCCTTAAATACTGCAAAACACACATTAATTATTCTATTACAAGGACCTGACGCACTTTAAAATATATATATATATACACACACAGAGAAATGTTACCTTATTCTCCCAGCACCAGTTTCCTTAGAAACAACTTCACGTAGTCATCCTACACTAAACCTAAAACATGCTCTTGTCAGGATCCTGGTGATATCCCAGCCTACGCTAGACAATACAGGTTTGTCCTCCCTTTGCATCAGTTCATATGCAATAACTCTTCCTATGCTTGTTTGTCTGCATTAACTTCTTTACTTACAAAAACATTTCCATGCAAATTACTTTCCGTGTAACCCTACCTCTCCCGAATGCCTTCTCGTTCATGGTTTTGGTTCCGGAAGCAAGTTAAATCTAGGTAAGTAAAGATATGAAATGCATAGTAAAAGAGCGAGCCTAAAAAAAAGCCTAACAGCAAACTAACACTTGAAAAATCACAGTTAAGGTGTTTTTTTTTTAAGGCACTCAATGCTAAGTACTAAAAATGAACAGACACAGGCTAAGAGAAACCTTGAAACAGAATTTCTGTGGGAACAAAACCAAAACAAAATTCAAAACCAAAACAAAACAAATCAACAAAAAGACACACCACCAAGAAACCCTCAATATGCACTTTGGAATAAGACTGCAAACATTATGCTAAGATCACTATCTGGCCTGTAAAGGAAAGAAATTCATGCAGAAACGTTCTAGAAATACAAGCTGAAGGTTCTAAGCAGCTTCCCGTTTTTGAGCTGTAAAATCGTCACTTGACAAAAATAAATGCCTTTTACATTATAAAAGGCTCCATTAAAAAGCTGAAGTCAGTTCCAGGCCAATAACTAAATTCCAACACCAGTATATATTTCTCACTGCACTATTCCCTACTAACTGTAATTCACATAAAATGGAATTTAGGTTACATATTCATTAATTAATTTACCTAACCTCCTTTCTTCTACCCTATTCGCAAAAAGATTTTACCCAGAGGATCCTCTGCTGAAAGTAATGAATTCCCTTATTCTAATCTTTCCAACTTCCAGATGGTAAAGCCTCCACCTCCAGGAAGCAGAGTGTAAATAGATTAAGCTGAGGTGACAAATTTCCCTCCATCCATACACTTACTTACACATTCACAAATTCCTAAATGAGTGGAATCTTCAAATTTATCTGAATTTACCTCAGTTATAGCTAAAATTATGTCATCTTGCTGACGTTTAAAAAATGATACAGTAAGAATACGAAGTTCCAAAATAAACTTCCAAAACGCAGCGTTAAAATAAAGATCCGTAAGAATTAAGACATATTGTTTTATTACACCATACCATAAATTTAATCTGTGACTCAGATGCATCATGCACATTTAAGATGCACGGTTTTCAAGGATAAAATAATTCTGATTGATATGCTGGTCTTACTTTTCCAGTACAAGTTCCTAGACTTTAAAAAGCAAACTGAACAAGAGATGTAGTTAAACGAAACATCACTGATCACACCACTACTCATCAAGATGACACAATTTCAGAACAGCAAGATCTCTTCTGCGTGACCTAACAGAACACGTGAGCAAGTTGAACCATATACACTTACAAGCAGGACTTAAGTCACATACAGAGGGTGTTCACTATTCAGAGGTAAAGCAGAGTAGCATTAAGAATTCTGAAATCTAAGATCTGCTTCAACTTTTGCAGTTAAAACTGTTCAGAGCATAGCTGCCTTTATTATTTCCAACTGTCACTTCACAGGAAACAACTTGTCTTCTTCCATGCCATGCATCACAGCATTATTTCAGTATCAGTCATTTTCAGTCACACACTAGTTTTCTGAAAGTTAGAAAGAGGTTTAAAGAACTACAAAGAACAACCTCAGAAAACAAAAACATCGTTAATTTTATATTGAGATTAGACAGACTGTACAAGTCAGAATTTCCACATGTAAGAAATAAAACGTGCTCCTGACCATCTTAATTCTATATAACACAATCCATTAAGAGTCGTGTGAACATCAACAATCAACATATTTGACCCACAGATTAAGGTGATTGTGCTACAAAAATACATGGTTATGACCAGCCCTACCACTAACTTCACTAGAATTCCTCCAGAGCAACAAATTACGTGGCCTTTGTTGGACTCTGTCCACAGAACACAGGCAAAGAAACAGCATCTTTAAGGAAAGCATAACATCTTATTAGAAGCTCTCAAGAAACTCTGAAACTCAGCTTACTGTAATTGGCATTCTGGGGCCTATTACTTGGAAGTATATGCTGTTTCTTAGTGAAAAAACGGTGTGAGAATTAAAACATTAGTAAATGTAAATTAGTGCAACAACTACACCAGGTACCCCCTTTGTCTTGGTATGAGTTTAATAATTAATCTTCACTGCTGAATAGTTAAACACAATGCATATTGTTTACAGTCATTATTCTTCTACTGTTAAACCAACATTAGAACAGAACACAAACCGACCAGTCGTAAGAAAGGACTAATGAATATTTTAGTGTGAAATGATTCATTTTTCATGTATTTTTTAAATAGTGAGGACACTAAGTTACTAACATATGTGGGGGTGTTACTTGGGCAGGGTGTTTGGATGGCATTTGTGGGGTTTTTAATCTGAAATTTAAACTGTTTTTCTTTCTAGAGCAAAACTTTATATATAATATCCTTAGGAATGTAATACAAACACAGCAGAAACAAATCAACCCAGTCTTTCATGCACCATGTTAGGCAAGATTTTTCACAGTATTTTGCACTTATCTAAGCTATAGATCAGTATAAAAATAGTGTAAAACCACAACAACCCACAAAAACAACAAAAGACAGACAAAAAGAAGACATCCTTCCACAGGTACTTGATGACTTCAGTTGGAATGCACTGCTTTTTTCCCTCCTCCCCCCAACACTGTAGAAATAAGATCAAGATATTTAATGCACACTACTATTTTCATACATATTTTCTACTTACAGCCTGAACAAAATTAAAAGTTTTTTTGTCAAATACTGTCCTAATATATATTCAGAAAATGTGAGTCTTTCAAGATTAAGAAAAATTACAGATTTAACAGGTAGCACTGAAAATCCACGCAGAAAGCTTCATGGGTATGCTTCCCCAAGCTTTTTTGTGTGCATAGGGGAATGGAATTTATGCATAGATGATTAATTTTACAATGTTCTAGGTTTTCAAACATATTTTCTAGCACTCAACCTCACTGAGGACTCAGTGTTCTAATCTTCAGCCATTTTTACATAACCTCATCCATACACAGAGACACTCTGGGGTTTTGTTTGTAATACTGAGTAGCTTTCCCATTTAAAAAAAAACTTCAAAAGCAGTTGGAAAAACAATGCTTTTCCTTTCCTCAAGTTTCCAGAATAAATTCACCCTTGGAAGAAGACCAGAGATGGCCTTATATGCAATCTTGTTAGGAGCTATAGTACCGCCTTTTGCAACATTAATTTTCTCTGAGAAATTCCATACACTACATCTACTTCAAACAGAAGTATTTGAAGTAGATGTAATGTACTGATACACATGACCTATACTAAACATAAACAGTTTCTCTAATCTTTTACAGGTACTGTCCATCTAGGTAACATTTATGATCTTTTACTCTTTTATTAGTTATACTGGCAGAGAGCAAATTCAGTTCATTGTCTTCAAAAATATTGTAAAAAAATTTTAATCAAAGCCTGAGTTTAATTAAAATCCTGTTCTGTTTCCCTATGCAATTGTGCTGGTAGGGATCAGCAGCATTTACCAAAGTTCAAGCACCAGGCACCTGAAATTGCTAGATTATACATTTTTGGTGTAAGTAATACACTCATCTAACACCCTTCATACAGCATGCTCCACAAAACACACAGTCTTTCAAGGGCAACTTAGACAGAAGGTTTAGAAATACTGAGGTCATTGGAATGCACAGTGGACCTGCAGAGAGAATGTGGAGTAACTTCTCAAAAAGTAGGACTGATGAGGTATAAAGCCCCCAAAAAAAGAAAAGAAAAAGAAAAAACCCACACCACCAAGACAACAAAAGATCCCCAAGAACAAGCCAAAACCAACGCACACAGTCCACATGTGACTGCTTCAGCACATGAAAAAACTGTTCTGAGCAAAATACAAACCCAGACCTAACACCCTGATACCTGCAATTATGTGCAGATTTGCAAGTTAAGATGATTACTTCATAATTCTTTCTTATCAGTGAGCAACAAGGGTTTCATACTTGGGGGGAAAATCCTCATGCTTCTTGCCTTATCTGCCAGCTATTCAACTGGCACTTTGAAAAGATTTTCGTAACATATTTTAATTATTTTGTTCCCTAATCAGTTCTATCTGTTTAATTTGAACTATTAAAACCAAGAAGATGGCAACTTCAAACATTCGTATGCAATAGAAAAGGAAATGTTAATAAAAACCTTTTTTCATTTTCCATAGATGCGACGCATATGCATAAACAGGCAGAATTTACTCATAGCAACCTTATGTATTTCAGAAAGCTCCAAAGTCTGCATTCACAGAGACAAAGAGATAATCACTGCAATCTATTCAAAGTCAGCACACATTACTAAAGCAGAATGCCCCAGCAGTTCATAGAAATAGCAATAAAATAACTACTACTAGAATTCTGCATAAAACTGGGAAAAGCCTGCATCTTTCCCTGTAGGAGAGATATTTTGTCTTTCAAAAGCTACCCATTGGAATATTAATTTGAAATACATCAAAACTTGATAGAGCTGGCAA
Source organism: Acanthiza pusilla (assembly GCA_036630365.1). Lineage (NCBI taxonomy): Eukaryota > Metazoa > Chordata > Aves > Passeriformes > Acanthizidae > Acanthiza > Acanthiza pusilla. Next base: position 9,458,895 of record JAXCHO010000019.1, read on the forward strand.
CTGACAACATGGTGATTAAGGTTTCCTAATTAACATGATAATGTCCATTTAAGATTTGTTCCCTCCTCTCTCTCACAAGACCGAAAATTTATTATCAAAATAAGCCATCAAATACAGTAGGTTGCAATCATGGGAGTACCATCTGCAGAAGGGCAATGGACCATCACATTCACACACATCTCCACCAGCCAAGTGTGATAAGGTTCCTGCAAAATGTTTCAGTAAAATGACAAGAAGCTGTGCTCAAGCAGCTCTTTCCTAGCAGTTGACAAAATAAAAAAAAAAGGCACAGCACTCCCACTCCCCCACTGACCAACTTATCTTTAAGCTTTCTGCATTTATTAGACAAAATTAGTATCTACAGGCACTGCACTTCAATTTTCTTGAACTTCCTTCTATTTTTCATATGTTGAACCTACCTAGTTTTCTGTCTTTAGCACAGACCAGAATCTGCAAGTCTGAGAAGAAGGGCACAGTGGAAATAACAAAACTAACCTTTGGACATTTAGTAAATTTTAAGTTGCCAAATAAAGGGGGGCGGAGGGGGCACAAAACACACTGTGACAACCAGCACAATATTCGATTACACAACTTCAGCAGCATCAATGCCAATTAGTATTGGACACTGACCCCTAATTTGGTCTGGAATCCATCCACAATCTTAACCTGATTAGGACTTTGTGCACAACAAATGTGAAATCCCACTGTTGCACATTTACTTTTCTGCCTTAGCATCCTTAGTTTTACTCAATTTAAACACTGAAGTAGCTAAGGAAAAAAATTTACAAAGTTAATGTATAAGTTTTATTATGGAATTTACTAGGGCACCTTCAACCATTTTCCTGAAAATTCCAGTGTTTAATTTTGGGCCAATTTGGCAAGTTAAAAACTAGATATAAAGGGCTAACATTTTAATTCAAATTAAGAAGTTAAATTAGTGCAGTAGTTTCAGTTATGCCATGTAAACTCTACACATTAACTGCAAAAAACCATAGTAGACCTGTAGCTAACTGAAAGGACTTAGCCTATAGAGAGAAAAAGCAAAGCATGCACTCTCTCAAAGAGTTTAATGCCATGATTCCTGAAACACACAGTATGCATGGAACACAGCTACCGTCTGAACAATTAAAACATCCAGATGTCTCAAAAACATTTTTGTGTGGTTGAGGAGACAAATCCAACAAAGTCTCAAATTGCAACAATCCAGCAAGTCTCATTTCTGCATGTACACGGAATGACTGCATGAGTATTTTCACCACTGATGCAGAAGAGGTGCGTATTTTGAAGGTAGCAATTGCTCTCACTAGGACTGCCACACATCCTATGTGACTGCCGTGCATAGTCCAAGTCCACTCAATGTCCACACAAGCAAAAGGGCACCTCAGTTATTTCTGCAGTTGGTCCTTTGGAAACACACAGACAACGAGCCACGCCGAAGCCGTTTTAAAATCTGTATTTGCTGTCTCAAATTCTAACATAACTTGTAGTGAGGAGAAAGAAAATATTTTCCTCTCTTCCCCCCCCCAAAGAAGAAGCAAGCTAGGAAGTTTTCTTATTCAACAGATACACAGAGGCTTCTCAAACTCAGGGAGTTTCTACACTAACATGGGTGAAGGCAAAGCTGGAGAGTCAGAATACATGAAACAAGTCTTGGCAGATGCTCAGACCTAAGCAAACAGAAGAGGAAGTAGTCTGCTCCTAGCCTTCCTGTTCACTGGAGAATCATGCAGTGCATGTGACACCCGTGATTTTAAGGAAAGGTTGCTGTCACAGGATGTCTATGAAAATAAACAGTGCAGATATATAGTTTATGAATGCTTTGCTTAAATTCATTTAGTATTTTAGGTATTTCTTTTCTATTTGCACTCAACTTACCCTCCAGTCCAAGATTCCTATCTATTTTTGTACATCCATAGGTAACACATAACTGTTTCAGAGATTTTCGTTAAGCTCTTGCCACTCTGACATGGCAAGATTTGCACTGCAATTTGCTGCAGTCCATTAACATGAAGAAAGCTATCAGAATGGCTCATACAAAGTCTAACAAAATTAGCATCTCTCTTCCCAAGAAATCGCCACAAATATGGTTTAGTAACTTCCAGAAGCTTAAGCATGTACTATTTGAAATTATTGCACAGATGCAACATTGGAGACCATCGGGTATGGTGGTTTGTCAATTACATAACTATCAAACAGAATGAATACATAATTAACAATGTAGAAGCAGCTTTGGAAGCTCAGCAATTTTGTCCAAGGCCTGTGCTATGCTAAGAACAAGAAACAAGCACCTTAAAAAAAACCAAACCCACAGGCATAAGGATGTAGCAATTTTTCCATTCCCCATCTAAGCCCCCCTTGCTCTCCCCTCTGCGTCCATATTTAGCTTATGTCTCTATGCTGTTTCAGCTCAACAAAACATGTTTAAAAAAAAAAAAAAGCAATGGAAAGTTCTCTACTGTTACACAAAGAAATATGAGCTTTTGCTGGGATAAATCCTTTGTCAGCATGCCTTACATTTCTATGTAAAAGGGCACATTACTATCATTTAAACTCCTCAATCACTTCTTGTGTAAGGTCACTACAGTAGATGGACTTTAACCAATGATCTGTCTATCCCACTGCTGTTATTAAAATATGTAGAGTTGGAAAATGCATTAATACTCCCTTTTACTCTCATACTATCATGGGTGTACAAAGAAAGACTCGTGCTACAGAGACTAGATTCTAGCTACAAACACAAGTGCTAGTTTTGTCTACTGAACTTCAGTTTTACATATTCTAACAAAGCAACATGGTTACAACAGAAGTTTGGAAATTGAAACTCTAACCTTAATTTTGCAGGAGTAAATATAAATCTTAGCATTTACTTCAACTGTGTCAGAGGCATGAATAATTTTCATCTGCAAAACTGTGACACTGGGTATCCACTTTTATCAAGTGATCTGACATCCTCTGTTGTTACATGCAGATACTAAAGACCAGTACAACAACCACTCTATGCAGGGAGCTTTTTTTAATTACGTTTTAACTGCGTGTGTGCTTCCAACCTTAAAGCATGAGGAACCACAGCGGTATGCTGAAGCATTAAATACTTTTTTCAAAAAAGTACACCTCTAATCTAGAGTAATAAAGAGATATCAAAACTCAAAGTTGACCATTTAGATTTTTGTTCTTTGCCCTACTCTGATGGCATGTACCAAGGTGCTTAATAAATTGCTCACTCCACCCTGTCTCTAAGTTTACATAAAAGCCTCCTACTTTTTGACACATGTCTCATCTAAAAGGTTATTGACCCTTCATGCTCAGCCATCACAGTGCTGCTACCACACTGTCTAATGTGTCATTCACCGGGGATGGTGGAATTACCACTGTAGCTTACACATGGGGCACACTGGTCATAAGATACCAGACCTTCACAAAGGTCACGTTTAAAAAAACATATATTAAAATTCTAGCTGATTTTTCACATGCAGGAAATACAATATTCAAATTTACAGACACAAGCTAACTTGAGCTATTTCTACAGCATAATCTGCTACACTTACGCCCATGTGTCTCCAAGATATTCTGCTTAGGATATTTAGTAAAGTTACTTGAGTAACTACTGTGGACTTCTTCATAACCTTTTCTAAATCAATTTTTCCACCTTGTGGCTCTATTCCAAATGAGAACAGAAGCAGGCATGCAGAGGGGCTGCTCTCCAGCCTCTCCTTAAGCTCAAGATATCCTCAAACCTAAAGACAGAAAAGACAAAGCAGAAAATAAGGAGATGTGAGGAAGAAACAAACAGCTCTCAGAAAGAACCAAACTATTTGAATAAAAAGAAAAAAAATGAAGACAGAAAGGAAAAAAAACAAGCAAAATTTTGCACATATTTCAGCTCATTATCTTTCAATCCAATATCTTCTCAGCTGAATGGCCATGAAAAATAAGATTATTCTTTTAAACTTTCTCACTGTCTTTCCAGATAGATGTCATATAATTCTCCCAGCCCACATATGGGTCAAGGCAGGGCTGAAGAGGGGAGGAAGACCCTAAATAAAAATATAATTTAAAGTTTAAAAACTACTAAATATAGAGAATGGAAACAAAAATATTCCAGACGTATCAATTTTGCCCTGTATGAATCAGCAAACTGCAGTCATGCAGTCTGCACAAATGTCCATGTCATACATTTTCAGTTAAGCAGAATTCAGAGGAACAGCAATGTGTAACTATTTAAAGAACTCGTGAACCATACAAAATGCAGACACCACCAAAGGAGATCAAACCGGTTTGGTTTTCCGAAGAATCGCAGTAATTAAAATGAAAACATGGTAAGATTAGCTAAATTATGGAGATTACACACAAAAACACACACTCCGCATTTTTCGAATGTTAGCCAAATGCCTGTGTAACAACACAATATAAGATGAGATGTCATTAACTACTTTGTCCTGTAGGAAAAAAACCCCACAGAATATGCAGAAAGAGGGAATTTCTGGAAGAGTGTTTTAACAGATTTGAACGGCACCAATCATCTCCATCAGGTGCCATGATGAAGAGTATTACACAGCCAGGGAATCTGGTATTTTCCAAGCAATGAAATTCACTGCTAAGAGACAAATAAAAGAAATGGTTTACCACTTTGTAGTAGTTATATACTTAATATTTTCTTTCTTTACACCCTAGCAAGATCTCATTCCAAATGTCTCTGGCTCTTTATTTTCAGGCAAAGTTAATAAATTTGAACCATAAAATCTCTGTTTCGCCACATAATCACACCAAGGTCAAGGCAACAGATCTCGCATAGGCAATGGACAGTAGAGGCAAGCTGGACTGCCTGCAGAACAGAAAATAATCACAGAAGACTGAAAAAGTTCCTTGCCACTGGTATTTCTGTCTTTCACAAATGATCTGAATTGATTAATAATAAAACATCTATTGAAGCCTGCGCCCAAATTCATTATATTTTATAGAAAAATGTAACACTAACAGAAGAAAGAAAAATTGCTATGTGGCCATTCATCATACAATAAAAAATTTTTATTATTATGGATAATCTGCAGCATGTATTGAAACACTTTGCAAACTACACTATTTTACCCAGGCCCTGATCTTGGTTTATATGTTCTCTTCTTTGTGGCACTGCTGGCAATACAGAATTTAATTTTGCAGTAGGGTTTTACTAAATAACTACATGTTATTTCATCAGAAGTGCCTCTCTACCCCTTGAGCTTGTATTTGAGGTTTACAAACTAATGTCAGAATTCTGTACTAAAAAGGAGACCCATTCAGTGACTCCATAAATCTGTCCTATGATTAAAGATTTAAAAAATAGACACTTGAACTATTTGTCTTGTTATTAGAAGCAAGAATTATCTAAGCAAAGGTTCAGACAGAAAAATTCAAACAGCTTGGCATTTTATCTACAGCTAATTATACGAGCATAAACTCAAACTACTTTCTTACTCTCAAAAAAACTGTAGAAAACAGCATAAAATAAGTCAAGAATTACTTCTCACAATTATTCTATTTGGAAATGAAAATAGCTGACTGAAGTAGCAAGTCAATCTGTACTACTTGCGACTGTCTCTGCTCAGATCAATTTTCCCTGAAAGGGACTTCTTTAATAATTATTACTATGGCACAGATGTCCTACACGAAGACTCAGCTGGGGAAGCCTCCACCTTCACTCGTTCACATCTTAACAAAATAAACAAGCATCAAGAAGAGTAATGGAATCGAAAGTTCTTTTCCTGCCCAGACAAGTCCTTGAGTGAACGCATTACCCCGATCTTTAAAGATTCTGAACTCATATTAAACTGCTTGGTAAAGAGCCAAACAGGTCTGCCTCTCCTCATACAGAAAATAAGGAGTATCACATGAAGTTCTCAGATAACAGGTCCAAAACAGAACAGAGGAATGACTTATTGACGTCACACATGAAGTGTAGATCTGACAAAAAACATGGTAGCTGCAAAAACCATACATGGGCTCAAAAGTTTTTCCACGTTAAGTGTAACCGTGAAACAAAAATCTATACAACACATCATCCCCACTGAAAGACTGGGAGAGCTGACCTAAGGAGTAACCCTATATGCCAGAAAAGAGTGTAAGAGTAAAGCACCTGCTGTCAAATGAGCACCTGCTTAGCTGTGGCAGACAAGCAGAACTTGAAACAATGGTCCTGTCACATTCCAAGGTCTCAGAGCTTTAGGCTTCAAGAAAGAATAAGAGATCAGACCAGTATAGCTATTCCTGCGAAGAATAGTCTTTAGGTTGCCCCCAAAAAAAACCACAGCAAAAATCAAACAAAAACCAACCTACCAGCAAACAAACCCCACAAACAGAAAGAAACTAAGACTACTGCTCCGGCCCATCACTTTTCTAAAAAAGAGGTGAAACAGTGACTGTGATACTATCCATAAAATATTTAGCTCTCTAATTATGCCTGAGAAGATAATTTCCTTCCCCATTCAGAGCCTTTTTAAAAGCATTCAAAGAAACCAAGGTGGACTAAAGAAAGATCTTTTCCATCCTTATTGTAATTAAAGCAGCATTAATCATTTTATTCAAATGACAAGAGGCTTCCAACGACTTATAACTGACTCCTAATACAAAGCCACAGGAAGTAACATGCAATATCAGGGGGGAAAAAAGATGCAATATTTAAGTAGTTCAAATATGTATTCTGATATTAAGAGGAAAAAAAAAACCAAAACAACCACTCCACAACACTTTGTCATCTCAAACTGAAAGTATTTCGAGTCACTGTCAGTCAGAGACACAGCTCTCTACTCCAGAAAACAATTATGAAGAGCATACCACTAAACACTGTCCAGTGCTAGAGGGAATATCAGATGCACAGGCAGAGAAGAGTGGTACCTATGATGTATCTCACAATCTGTTAATCCAGAACACACAGCAATGCAAAATGCTGGATACATGGACTTTTGAAAGCTATCCAAGAAAACCCTGCCACCTTCCTCTAGCCTAACAACACAAACAGGAATCCCAACAAATCATAACTAGCATGGCTAGATACAAGCTAACATAACTTTATCCTAGAACGCTTAATCTTTTCAGTAATTATCACCACCACGAATTAATACCAAAGAAAAAAAAACCTAAAAAAAACCCCACTGACTAAACCTCAAAAAGTACTGATTATTTGCACGTGGAATGTCAATGACCTTTCCTTCCTAGAGGACATTCAGTTGTTTGTTGGGGCTTTTTTACACACAGTGAAAATTTCTTTTATGTTATTTCCTTGTGCATACTATTGATTTCTTCAGACTGACACTGTAATTATGGAGAAGCTTCCTTCTCAAAACACATTGTAGCAACACTTGTAGGCCTCTTGAAATTATGCAGACTCACTTACTTGAAGATACAGCATCGAAGAGCTTACTACATTCCCAAAATATCACATCCCTCATATTTGCAGTCTTATTTTTAAAAGAGTATGGTCCATACTGAAAGAAAAGGAAATTCAGGAAGCAAAACATGGTACAGCAGATCAACTGATTGCACACAGCTTTTCTTATCAAGAGTTTTTCTGTACTTGGGGGATGAGAGGGAAGGCAAACACAGGTACTCAAAACCCTGTTAAACCTTGCAAGGGAGGGTGTACCTGAAGACAAATCCTGCCAAGTGCACTCCTCTGCTAAATTCTGTTAATGCACAACAGATCACATAAAGCCAATACTCTGTGATCAGAACTGAATGTTCACTGTGACAGACTCAGCAATATCAGTATAGTTTTGTGCATAATACTCATGTCATGCTTCCAAGCACCATGAAGAAAACCAGACAAAATAAACAAAAAGAACCTCCCAAAATAAATAATAAGGAAAAAAAGCACCAAACATAAATAAAACCAGGGCTTTGTATCTTTCCCTCAAAGAACAAAACCAAGGTATCTGGTATCTGAGTGTCTATCGGTCACTGAAAAAAAAATTCTGAGAAAAATATCAACATTCCTCAGCACCACTGGACTTTGGACACACATTAACTTCCAACGACAGTAAGACACAAGAAATACTTTGCAAGTATCTGACAGAAACGCATTCTCTGTAAGACAGGCATCTAAGCACCTCACAAATAAAGAGCCCTCCTACAATTCCACCCCCCCATACATTACAGAAAAACAAATGTGTGTCTTCTCGCCCTGAAAAAAGACTGCTCTGAATCTTCCAGACTTTATCTCACAGTGAAAAACATTCAATGCTGAAACCAGACTGAGGCAGTCTGGATTAAACAGATGGCACTCTATTTAGAACAGTTTCACTGTTAATAACATGATAATGGCATTCCTCCTGGAAATCTTCTCATGCGCTTCCAATATCCCTATTAAAAAAACCCTGAAACCCAGAAGTAGATTTCCACCAATAAAAATTAGAAAAAAGCACCACAGCCTATCTCAAAATTCTGCTGGCATCACGCTATAATGTTTATTCTCATTTTAATAAGAGGATCAAAAAGTAATAGAACAGTGTGTGTTCTGCTAAAAAGAAACATTATTGTATTATATATAATTGAGAAATAACTTAAGTCTTTTAAAGCCACTGACTCTGTAGATAACTTTTACCAGTCTATTTTCAGATGAAGTAGACTATGTACAGCAGTTCGATGAACATGAAAATAATTTTAATTAATCAGATACTAACACTTCACAGTCACATAGCCACAGCATGTAAAACGCCGAGCTCCCGACACAAGCAGTCAGTGAAACCAAGTCACCACCTCACACAAGAAGCAGCTGTCGACAGAATTCTTAACTTTCACTTACCCTTCAGTGCACTTCCAGGATTTCGGGATTTCTCCCCACTTCTCCTATGGAAACAAACACCAATGTTCTTTTAACACATACCCACTGAAAAACAAAACTCGGATCCTGGCGCCAGCCGGGCTCGCGAGGAGCTCCGATTTGTCCCCCAGCTTCTTCCCCTGCCGACGCGCCCCGAAGACGGGCAGCAAGCGGGCACTGCCCGGGCCCCGCCACCGCTCCCCGCGGGCAGGGCGGGGGGCCGGGACTTACATAACCGCGGGGAGGGGGCCAGCGGCCGAAGGGACAGGGAGCGGGAAGGGGAGAGAGGAGAGGGAGCACAGCGGCAGCGGCAGTAGAGAGAGCGCGAGCGGCGCTGGTGGCGGCAGCGTTGGGAACAGTTCGCGCCCCCGCATGCACAGACCCTGCGGGGCTTCCGTCCCTGCTCGCACCGCCGGCAACGGCAGACGGCGACGGGCAGCCCGCGAAGGGCCCTCGCTCCCGGCGCCGGCCCAAACCCCACCGCCCCCGGCACCAGCCTCACCGCCCCCTCACCCCGCTCTCCTCCTCCGCCGCCACCTCCGGCGACCGCCAGCCCCGCACCTCAGCAACGCGCCCGCCCATTGGGCCACGCCCCCTGCAACAAGCCGCGCACCGATTGGCCGCTTTCCGCTCCGCTTCTCCTTCGCCCCAGCCAGAGGGGACGGTGCTGTTTCTGCTTGGGTCCTGCCCCGCAGGGCCGCGGCGGCAGCGCTGCGGGCAGCAGCGGCCGGGTAGGGGGGTCGGGCAGCTGTTCCACGGCCTCCGTACCTGTGCCAGGCCAGCGAGAAGAGCCGGAACGGAAGCTTCCCGGAACCTGCGTGGCTGGCCCGCGCTTCCTGTAGCGGCTAGTCCTCGCCTGGCTTCCGGTTCCGGGTGGCGGCCGCGTCCTGAGCAGGGTCGCGGAGCGGGCAGGTACTGCGGCTGGGGCTGGCACCGGCACCGGGCCTGGCACCGCCACCGGCACCGGCACCGGGCCCTGGTGCTGCCACAGGGGGGTCCGTGTGCGGGCAGGGCAGACGGGGGTGGAAGTGGGGGTGGCTGTCACTCCGGGTTGCGCCCTCCTTGCCCCCCTCGGTCCGACCTTTGGGCACGGCTTGTGCTGGCGCTGCTGGCAGAGAGCGCCCGGCTGGTGCTGCAGCGCAGCCCGCTGGCCGCGGCCTGTGCGTGACAGGGCATAACCTCCTCTCCTGGAGAAAGGTGAATATTGGTAGGAGAGAGGCCTTGGGTTTCTCTGACAAAGCTGGAGCCTGGGGTCTAATTTGGGGAGAACTTTCCGGGTAATGACAGCGCTAATGGTTCTTTCCGCATTTATTCATGCAGTGAAATCACTGTGCTTGCCTCAACGGCCTGGAGTCATCTTCAAGACTTACAGGCTTTGAAGCTGCATTCCAGTCAATTTTCTAAAAGTTAAGGACAGTAAATCTGTTCTTTGCTATCTGATTTGTGTTAAAATGGGAAACCTTCGCTCAAAGAAGACTCAAGTGCTTTGTGAAAATGGAACCTTAAAAGCTATCATTTTCTTTGAGTCCTTCATGATCTCCTTATAAATGTTCACCTTCACATCTGTTTTTAAAGAGAAACTTAATAGTTTCATAGTTCTCCAAAGTGTATGTAAATAAAGCATATATTTTTCAGCCTCATCAAATGACTGGTAAGGTGCATTTCCTTGTCCACTCATCTATCCTGGACCTGTTGATTGCCACAGTTACATTTGGCTGAACTGGAGACAGCTGAAAAGGAGCTGAGGAGCCAAGTCTTTATTTTTCTCAGGCATTTCTTCAGAGCTTGGCCATCATAGCTCTCCCATATCTAAGTCAAAAATTTCTGAACTCTTTTGGTTACTCTGGAAAGCCAGGAAGTTTGGGGGACTGGTATTGCTGAAGTGCATTTACAGACACTGGAAAGCCTTGGTTTTCTTACACTCTTTCTGGCATAGAAGGTTGACACGGGTGGTCCATGAGTGTATTGATGGTGGTGACTTAAAACACAATAATGCTTAAATCTGCACAGTTTGCTTTAGTGTGTGTAATCGCCAACTTCTGAAACGCAACATAAAGTCTCTTGGCTCTTTATTTTACAGAACAAAGCTCTTGGTTCTTTGTTTCTGCTTGTTTCCTCTCTGTTCTTCCTGTACAGGGGGTTGTTCTCTGGAAGTGTATAAAAATAAGATGATGCTCTCTGCAAAGTAACAAACTGACCTTTTCCTTTAGGTATGGGACATGGAAGTGAACACGGCCATGGCCATGGCCATCACAAAATGGAACTCCCTGACTACAGGCAGTGGAAAGTCGAGGGAACTCCACTAGAGGAGGTGCAGAGAAGGCTGGCTAAACGGGGTCTGAGGGATCCGTGGGCTCGGTAAGTGCGAGAGCCACAAAAATCATCTTGATTGTCTTGTAGCATCAACTGGACCTTGTCATTACAGATAATCCTTTCTTTAGTAAAAACAGTAAAAATTAGTGAGAATTTCAGTTAAGTCTTTATTTACTTTTTGCATGAAGGTCACACCTTGCATCACCTTGACCACTCTCCACGTCTTGCAAGGCAGCCTTGCACTTTGCCATGTTTCATTCTGACACAGATCAGGCACAATGGCCAATACTTCATCCACCAACACACCGAAGTAGTATTAGGTCTGCACGTGCAAGTAAGCCTGTCCTGCTCTGCAAAGATTGTGTGCCTCAGATGCTGATAAAGATGATGGAACTTGCACTGACATTCTGAGCAGGAATAGCATTCCTCACGTACAAGAGGAGGTCTTCATATGAAAAGAAGAAATGTACATGTATACAGGGTAGAATTGCATTCAACTGTGCATGACATAATGGAGAATCAGTTTTTTGCTTCTCATGTTACCACTCTGCAATGAGTATCTCCTCCTTTTTAGATATTTAGGCAGCTGTTAGGGCATAATGTATTTCTCCCACATCATGAATTATGCAATACTTTGTTGAACCACCCTTTCATCTTGGGTTGTAAAAATACCAAATGTCTTGTGCTGTGTAGTCTGGTTCCTTCTGTAAGGAAAAAGTTGCATGAACAAAATATTCCAAGCGTCTTCATAGAAAAGGCTTTACTTCAAATCACTACAAGAAAAATGAAGGAGCAAATAGGTAATCTGTTAAAAAGCGGTTTCATGCTGTAATCTGTGGAGAGGTTTGAGGTTGACAGCTCTTTTTTCTTTTCTTTGGAATAGTTTAAAGATGTAAACATAAAGTAAAATAGACTTTTTATGATGATAGGAATAATTTGAAATATCAACCCTTAATGAACTTTCCAGTTCTGTGTCACATTTATCTTGCCTCTACTTCTGTGGAGTGCAAGCAGCATTAGCTTTTTTCCCCTTTGGTTCACACAAAATTGATTTCAGCGAGCAATAGCTTATTCCCATTAAAAAAAAAAAAAGGGATACAGCTTAATATTGTACATTTAGTGTAAATTAACCTGACCTTTAGTGCCTACACTTCCAATTTCAGGAAGTGCTGCAAAACGACACACTGGAAAAGAGACTGTAATATTTGCTGCCCCTCCAAGAAAAAAAGAAAATCGTTGCTTCTATGGGAAAAGAAAGGGATTGAGCCAGTCATATCAGGGTTCAAATAAGGAACAAAGTCAAACCCAAAGCATGAGATGATTCCTTCTGAACTTCTAAAATTTTATGTAAAGTAGTATTTCAATTCCATGGGACAGTACAAGTATCATGCCAATCTTTCTTAACAAATGAAAAATTAAAGTATCGTGTTACTTCCTTCAGTAATCTGGAAGAAGATTGTATTGTTAATGTTTTGCACCACAAGTCTTGAAAAAGTAACCTTCTCTAGGGTTCCCTCCCCTTTGGTATGTTGAGTTCATTTTAACAGGGAATCTGCTTTCAACCTTTATGGCTAATGCACATTAATGTACATATTAAATACAAAATAAGCTTTGTGAAAGACGTCATATTTGGAAACTTTAAGTCTGTATCAATTTGACCCTATACTAGCACCTAGAAGATACTTTTCCATGCCAAAATGCTTTCACCCAAGTCACAAAATCCAGCCGCACATGAGGATTACCTGTGAACATAAATATCTCATTTAAACCCCCATATCTTCTCTCAAAATGACAGTTCTGATTTTATTGCTTGGTTCTTTTTCCTTTTCTGAAGGACTTTTGAGTCCTTACAAGAGACAAACTACATCCGTTTCCATAGATTACACTGGTTGTGCTACAAATAAATACTTGCAGTCAGTTAGAGCAGTGACTAACGTTTCAATAACAATGTAGGTTGAAAACAGTGAGGCAGAACAGTGTGAAGTTTGTATATACTCTGCAGCTCAAGCTAAACACCATCTTTTCAGTCTTTTTTTTTCTTTTTTAATCATCTGACTCTAATATAGTTAAGTGTTGGACTGTAAAACAGAAAGTGCCTCCACACTGAGATGAGCTATCTATGTCTGGAAAGGCTTTCCTTGTAAGATTTGACTCTGCTACATACTGTCTAGCACAGTGACTTTGGAGTTAGTCCAATCCATGCAAGTGCTAGTGGGCACTGATTTGTTGCAGAGTAAAAAGAGAAGACTACAATTACATGATTTTGGGGAGGTGATTCTGTTCCTATAATTGTGTTGTTAGCTGGCATTACTTGTATCTCAAGTTATATGTGTAAGGGCTAGAGTTCTTACCATGAACTTTACTTGTGGTAACTCCTGATTCTTAAGTGACAGAACAGACTATACAGCCTGAATGTCTGTCTAATTGAAATACCTTCATCATTCTTTTATATATATATATATTCCTGTTAATGTATATCACAGTGGCTCCACTGATCTCATTTTTTCCTTTGGTTTCATTTTACTTCTAGTAATGAAGTCTGGAGATACATGGGTGGCTTTGCAAGACCTAGCACCGTAACAGAAGTCTTTACTAGGGGACTCAAGTGGGGATTTGCAGCTTTTGTCATAGCTCTGGGCATTGAATATACACTGTTTCCACCGAAGAAGAATGGAGGCCATCACTGAAGATCAAATATGACAACTTAATACTTACTAATCATAAGCTGAAGCATACATAAGCCTGCTGTTCACTCTGTACTTATAATATGCATATTAAAGTCTATCACAGGCAAACCCACGTTTCTTTGATTTTATTATACGTTTTGGAAGGATCAAAAAGCACGGCCAAGCAATGTAACTGGCTTCGATCTGGGAAAAAAAAACAACCCCAAGATGGCTCTTGGGTATGCTGTACCATCCTTTAAAGAGCAAGATAAACTACCAGACCAAGTCTTTTCAACCCCTGCCAACATTCTGTTAAATGAAATTGAGAAGTGTATTGCTTTTAAGAGAAAATTTGTACCATATTTATTACAAGTTTAATAACTATTATTTCCCAGTAAGTGGTAGTGAATGACTTGTCACTTCTTTTAGATGTGTTTGTTACTATTCGCTCTTACGTCTCTAAATAAAAATAAGTATTAACTTAAAGTTTTAAAAACTACTCCAGACTGCCTCAAAGTATATGAAAATACCAAAGCTTATACTTAGCGCTGTTCTACAGTTAATTAGCTTCGCAGACACTATGCACCAGAATAATCTGCTGTGTAATATCCAGACATAAAAATTACATTGCTGCCACATTTGCTTAGTAAAGTAGAATAAAATGTTTAACTCAGCAATAACTGTACCTTATCCTAAAATTACTTCTAACATACTCGACTGTAATGTGAAAAAAGAGAACAATTTTTTCCTTTGCTCTGGTGTATTTACAGATCTATTTATTTTTACACATAGTCTCTTTTAGTAATTTGTTTTAAATGTCCTGGCTTCCCTTAAATTGTCTTAGCAGCTTCTGGAGTGCTTTAAGAATGCCTGGATTGAAGACTATAGCAGAAAAGGACCTATGGGCAGTATATGTCCTCTGCAGTGCTAGGAATTATAATTGTCTGAATATCCTACTGTAAATTTTGTTATGCTATTAGTAACAAAGTAAGAAGGATATTTTACATGATTTTTCAATCCAAACAACAGGATATTTGTGTCACTAATAAAAAAAGCAAAATTAGACAAGTGAGAAACTGTAAATGCTACTAAACAATTATATAGTGTACTTCTGTGGTGAAGAAACTGAACTTTTTAAATAATCCTGTCACAAATTGCAGGTTTACAAAAAAGTTGAAGTTCCTACCAAAACATGATTAAAATACCTTTTTTTTAAAACATATATATTCACACACAATCATTCTGCGTGAGATTATAATAGAGCTTTATTTTTAGAGCCAATAAACAACATCTGTTACTGTGTGAGTGCAGCTGTACTGTTCAGTGGAGTCAGTCATCTTTGTATGACATTGCTCAAGGCACTGTTCACAGAGCAAACATTCACTTTACTAAACTTCTCTTGCCTAATCCTTTTCTCAAACATTCCTATCCAGTTGCATCATTCCCTGAAAAACAAACCAATAACCTACTGTGTAAGGTTTGTGGCACAAAATATTTCTATTGTCCCTTAGGCAGTCTTACCCAGAATACACATTTTCAAAGGCTGGTACTCACTGCTTGTTTTCTATCTGGTTGCAAGACTAAACTTCCTAAGAGTACAGAATTTCAGATGGTTGTTCAGGAAAACAATTAACAAAGCTAGCATTATGTATAGTAGAACCAGTCTTTTTAAATGTTATAAGCCTGCCACTTTACTGACATAGCAAATGTATCAAGCATATTCAGTTAGACTAGACTAGCTTAGGTAAAATTCATGCATTTGTGAATTAAGGTGGTATCACTTGGTGGCTTAATAGCCAGATGGCAGCCACTGCCCTAAATAACTGTCTTTAATTTATGGTGAACATATTTTGCCAATATTGTGGAATATGTCTCATCATTGTTACACGTACAATACTCATAAAGATTTTTCTTTCACAGGGATAATAATACCAATCCTGCCTGGGGATGGAGTATTTCCTGTGTATTAAAATAATAGTACCAAATGTGTCTTCACTGTAACCATAGCAATGTCTGTCCTTACATTAAAAGAACTTTTCTACCAGCATAGATACTTTACAGTGCAAAAACCAGGGTCCCAAACAGCAGTGGCACCTGCAGGTGAGGAAAGTACATGATTGTAATACCACAGTCAGGAAGCTTTTTTTGTATCGTAAGGTCTGAAAAATAGAACTGATGATGCTCCATTTTCTGAAATGCAGGTGGAAATCCCATCCCCATCAGTAGTCAAAGAGCTCTTTTTGCTCCCTTGGAAAGATACTTGTGATTTATTTATTGGTTTTGATTATTCTGCCTATGATATTTACATCATTAGCATAATCTTCCAAATTTGAATGTTACAGAGAAGTTAAAGCAGCTAAATAATTCAAATACAATAGTGACTACACTGTAGTACAAATTAGCTAACTCTGAAGTTCTTAGTGCTGAACATAATAGAATAACTGTTCTCTTTACATGTGGCACTTCCAGTTCAAGCAGTAGACTAAAACCTTGATTGTGTTATTAACCTGCTTTGAAATCTCTCCTGAAAATTTGCATACAAAAATTTACAAACTGCAAGTTTTTATCTTGTAATTAGATTTTTTCCAGATCAGCTTTTATTAGCTAAACCTTATACATCAGTGCAAATATATTTCCTACATGTGACCAATTGAAGTTAGGAATATTTGCTTCAAGGGGTTTTACAAAAACTTTACTCAGTACCCATGCTTGTCTTCTAATTAAATTTATTGATTTCATCATGGGTATCAAAACATTTGGAAATTCATCCAAACTGTTGTACATGTATGACAGGGAACTGATTTTACAGATGTTCTACACATTCTCTGTAGGCCAAGTAGAAATCTGAGAATCTGAAAGTCAGATAATCCTTCCACCATGATTCCAATGGAGAAAAAAATCTCTTGAAAATAATTCACTTCCATTAGTGACTGACCCTTTTAAAAACAGTAACAATAATAATGAAAGCAACACCAACATGGAATAAATGAAACCAGTGACATCATTTATATATAGAAATGGAATTCACTCATTCTGATGTAATTTTGAAATTGAACATAAAGGACAAGTTAAACGTATTTTAGAAGGCATAAATTCTTAAAGTTTTTTACTTGCATAACTAGAGGAACCTACAACATTAAATAGATCAAAACTGTTATTGAAGCATATCAAAAGAAGTATGTCCAAGCCAGAGATTTATATCCAAAGCTCTCTGCATCAAAACATATATGACCATATCAATCACATCTAATTTTACTGGTATGCTCCATGTACATTTACACGAATTTACAATTCTAGTCTGCATGACTACCTATCTATGAAGACAATGTAGTATTTTAAATTAGAAATAGGGAAGAATGAAGAAACTTCTATATAACTTAAAAATGCTGCCTATAAAAATATGGAAACTGTTTAATAAGGATATAAAAATTAGGTAATTACGAAAAAGGTAGAGCAAGCAAACAGTGTACATCGGTAGCTTAAGCAATGGCTGTGTTAAATTTGTAAATCACTCATTCAACTATTTTTGAAAAAATAATTCATAAGCCTGCAGCCATACTATTTCCTTAAACCTCTTGTATCAGCCTATACAGGTCTCTATGTGTTTGTATGGAACAGGTCCAAGGAGAGATTGCGCATATTGATTAACAGTAGGTAGCTGGTTTCCTTCTGAATCAACTACATCTTAATAGTAGGGATACTGCGATATCCTTGAATGATTGATATTCCAGTGAGAGCCTGACCATACCATTTCAGTAAGAATATGGGTATTTTTTCAGAACACAGAGGTGTCACTTGGTACAAATTCTAGTGTGGGCGATTATTTTCTGTCTCCTTTTTCCCTGCAGCTCCAAAGAAAGCGTGACTTTTCGTGTGTGCTATCTCAGAGTACTGCGCTTCCACTGCTCTATTTTTAGCAGCACAAAAAAAAAATGACTCACTGTTTCGTAAATGCTTTGAAATCCATTGAGCTGGGAGTTACATGTGTCTGATTTCACCATATATGGAGGTGGCTTTTGTCTAGATCAGCAGATAAAATTTTAGATTTTAGGCCTGTTGGAGAGCAGCTCCAGCTGCACCGCTAGTTTATGTCAAGGGAATTGCAACACCCAATTTTCAGGAACAAGGTTATGTAATATTTACTTACGATTATACAACAGGAAGCATACAACTTTCACTCAGCTGTACGTTATCCTCACTGTGAACGAAAAAATTCAGAGAGACATGATCCAAGTGAAGGATTACGTCTAAACTCCCGCCAAAACACGTGCCCACACGGACCCCGGGTCTGTAACTGCTCACCGAAAAACCTGCTACTACCTAATAGCTCGCAGGACCAACACAGAGCCGTTCTGTCTGTCCCCGTACGAGCAGCAGGATAAAAACACAGCCTCCAAACGCCCGTGCACACGCTGAACTCGAGGCCGCGCCGCCGCCATGGCCTCACGGCGCCGCCCCCGCCGCGGTGTCGGTGCCCGCGGGAGCTGCCGGTGCCCGCACGGCCCTGTCGCGCCTCTGTCCGGCAGGAGGTGGCGGTCGTGCCCATGCAGCCCCGAGCTGCGTCTCCACAAACACAGCCGGAAAGCAAAACTAAAACCACCGTCCTGCCTCGTCCGCCCTCCCCCGGGCCGTCGCTTACGAGCCCGTGGGCCGGTACCGCCCCGCCTCCGCCCTGCTCCCAATGCCGGACCTGGTTGCTGGAGAGACGTCCCCGACGCGTCTGGGTGCGTTATACCTTTCCCCCTCCTTCCCCTCACGCTTCGCGCCCTGCGCTTTCAGCAAAGGTGGCCCAGCAGCCCGTGCTCCGGGATGGGATCCCCGTCCCTGTTTACCGGGAGAGGCTGGAGCGTCAGCGGGGCCGGAGCTCGGCCTTGGCTCGTGGGCAGAACCGAAACCGAGTGTGACTTAAAATGACGTACCTAGAAAGTTCACTGGAAATCTCCCTAAATCACGTTTAGTGGTTGGGGGGGTTTTGTTCGGTTTTGGGTTTTTTGGGGTTTTTTTGTTCGGTTTTTTTGTTTTAATTAGGAGGACTGGGGTATTAAAACAGAAATTAGCGTGGTCATACTAATTTACATCGGGAAAAAATTATTCAAGCGTAATAAGGAATGTCAAGGTTACAGCGGAAATTCCCTTTCTTTTTCTGAGTATGTTGCACACGTCCTAGAGGGCGTAGCCAGTGGGGAAATGGGGACACGTGAAAGCTGCGGAACATGCTCTGCAACTTTGAAAAATGCCAGATGGCCCCGGCCCCAAGCGCAACTGTCCCACCGCTTCCACCTTTTCAAACAACGCAGAGCGGAGGAAGCACAAAGCATAGCCAGTGCCGCCGTACCCAGGTCATCTTCTACTCTCTCCTTCCCAGCACAGGGTTTTCCACAGGAGTTCATATTGTGAAGGAAAGATAATTTCCAGATTAGAACGACGCCCACTTGTGTCATATCCTAGTTTTGTTGCTGGAAAGATGGCTGTGAAATGTTCAAGATAAAAAATGCCAGCAGGGAGTTAACTGGAGCCTTGTGCATCTTTGTGTGAAGTTTTAGTATGTTATTTCCTGCTCCTTGCAAGGATGAGAAAAAAAAAAAAAAAGCCTAATTACACATACACATGACCACAGAAATAATTGGATCAGCTTTATCTCTGATGAGTATGAACTTTTTTCTTTGTTCTTAGAAGATAAGGTGGTCTTTCCTCTTTGCAGAGAATTTACATTCAGTAAGTCATCTTGTTGCAGGGCCCAGGTAATCTCAGTCAAAAGCCAGGCTGCTGGGTTTTGTGTTGTGATTGCTTTTCTCTTTAATTGTTGCAGCTATGATAACTCTATTTGTGATATTTGGAAAAGTGCTAGTCAGATGGAAGAGTGGAGCATGATGCCCTTCATCTCTTGTGCTAAAGTCGATCTGGCTAAGATGTACACACACAGAATGCATCAGGCTTGCCCCAGTCCTGTGACATTCCTGCTATCAAGATACGGGCACATGGCTTTTGGATGCAAAGTTTTAAACTATTTTAGTTTATACTAAAAAATCACTTCCTGTTGCTCTTGCTCATTCTCCATGCAGTACCCAATGAATGTTATAGGCAAGTCACTGTGTGTGCACTGTTGGTTTTCCTTTCATTTAGAGCATCATTCCTGGTTCACTGCCATCATACAGAAGAATGACCCTATAGGCTAAATCCTTTCAGTTAGCTCCAAAAAAATTCACAGAAAAATTACAAAAGTAGATACTTCATATGTCTGTTTTAAAGGCAGATTATTTTTAAGTTCACATATGAATAGTAATTTTGCATGTCTGAAATTTCAGCTCTGTAGGAAATTCCTCCCTACCGCACACACAACGTGTTTTTTTAAACTAGTTTTAAAAGATTAGATAAAAATCAACTGCAGTAGTTAAAATTTTTTTCTGGTATTTCCGGAAATGGCCAAAAGTTGTTAAATTCTGTTTCCCTTTAGAGTCAGACTGTGACTTCCTCAAGTTCTTTTGAAAGTCCCAGCTGAATGTACCTGAGAGATACTTTCATATGAAGGTGCTTTGTGCCTCCCCCTTCTTGACTGCATTGTCATGAAAACAGTCTGTGTGATTCTATAGCATACTCAAAATTGTTTGATGCTAGATTAAAAATAAGCTAGCAATAAATATGCCTTTCTTCTGATAGAAAACTTTCCAAAACACATTACAGTGCATGAGGGGTTCCTCTGGTTATCCTCTGATACATATCCATGGCTTTAACCAAATCTGTTTCTTTGTTCCTTGCTGAGGAGGTGTTTCTAGTTATTTTTCATTTAAACAGCACTGGGGGGGGGGGGGCAGGGAAGAAAAGCTTTGAGATGAGTTTATCTCACCTGCTTAATTTATGGATACAATATATTACATTGTTGATTGTAATTTCCAGAATGTGTAGCAAAAGGATCAAAATGCTTTAAAAAAATCTTATCTAGGTGCTAGAATCTTTTGGTGTATTAGGCTTTGAAATTGAATTGGCTTTTGCTTTCCAGTGTGGTTTAAACAAAACTTGGCAGTATAGTGATCAAGCTCTGTGGAAGGATTAAGATTTGTCTTCAGGTTTGCTCGTTTCCCATTTCTCCATGTATGTAATGGAGGTCAGAGAGGGTTAGATAGAATTTCCATAGTTGGTGGCAGTGGAAATTGAGCATAGCACCCTACTGATTTTGCTAATGGCTGGGGGTTTTTCTAGGTTTTACTTTTTATTTCAGTTTTCAGTATGATGATACAGGAATGTTTCATGAAGAAAAAGGTCGTTTGTGTCTTATCTATACCTTCAGTATTAAACAATTTGCATATTTAAGCTTGGAATATTTTCTCTGAGTGGTTCTTCAATCTTTTTGAGTGTGGAGGGTGTGGGTGGAGAATCCTTTTAACCCCAGTAACTCATTCAGATGGAATCACTTTAAATTATGTTATTAATAAGAAAATCCACGCATTTCTGAATTAATACAGATAATTACTGTTTTTAAAATTACATGTTATCTTGTTAGTATTTCCTTTACTTAAAACTAATTGCATACCTGATAGCTGTGGTTTTATTTCTTCATTCTTTTGTCTGTGTGTGGTTGCACTGCCTTTTAGCTCCAAAAACTCTTCCAGAAAAATACCTTGAGACTTTTAGGGGGGAAAATGTGGTGATGGCCAGAGGAGTGTAGGGTTGCTGGTAAGAGAGCAGAGCTTTCGGAAATACTTAATATACCACTCATCAGCAAGCTGATGACTTTTGTTTCACTTCCTTTGGAATGTACAGATAGTGTTAAGGTAATTTATAAATAACTTGCGTATGACCTTCCGAATAGTTTTGTAATGAACCACTGGGAGAATCCCTTGAATACAAAGGGTCTGTGTAGGATGTGGGAGTTTTAGTTGAAATACTTCAGGAAGGAGAGTTAATTGTGAACTCGTGCAGCAGATCAGTGATGTATTCCTTTTTAATTCTCTCCCACAGAACTGCTTTTGTAAAAATGCATCTAGTTAAGAATGAACACGAGAGAAGTGCTGGGGTAGACACCGGCTTCATGTCATGTTGGTTTCCTGTTTAAAAACCAGCAGGCTGGCAATTTTAAAAGCACAGCAACAAGTGATGACCAGGTGCCAAGTGCCAGCTTTCCTTATTCACCAGATTCAAGAAGAATTGGATAAAGAAGAAGAAGAGATGATGGTTTTCCTGTGCCGAGACCTTGCTCCTGACTTGGCCACTGCTGATCTTAAAGAGATCTTGCTGGCTTTGAATGAGAGGGAGAAACTGACTCCTGCTGGCTTGGCTGAGCTGGTGTACAGAGTTAAGAGGTTTGATTTGCTGCGGAGGATCCTGAACACTGAGAAAGAAACAGTGGAAGCCTACCTTGCCAGGAGTCTCAGACTTATCCCTGATTACAGGTAATATATCTATTTCAGGTTTCAAAGCTATGCTGTCTTGTTCAAAATAAGTGTGGGTTTTTTTCTTCCTTTGTTCAGGGGTGGACAGTATGGGTGAGTTGGTTTTTTATTTATTTTTAAATACTTCACAGATTCAGAGAATATTTATTGAAGGTAGAAGAAAAGCAGAAAAGGACATTATATCTAGAGTCACAGTTAAAAGAATATGTCAAGTTTAGTCCCTTAATTAAACTTTAGTA
This sequence comes from Acanthiza pusilla, assembly GCA_036630365.1. Taxonomy (NCBI): domain Eukaryota; kingdom Metazoa; phylum Chordata; class Aves; order Passeriformes; family Acanthizidae; genus Acanthiza; species Acanthiza pusilla. The sequence goes on from JAXCHO010000019.1 coordinate 9,481,291, forward strand.
GTTTCTTACAAGTCATGGCATTAGAAGTATCTATATTTAAGAGTTTTTGTGTTTGTAAATAAAAGCAGTGATGTTTGTAGAGTTCTAGATTAGCAGATAAGAATGGCACTTTAAAGGAATATTATTGGTTATTTTCTTTTCTAGTTTCCTTTGGGCACATAGCCATGTGGTATAGCTTTTCTCAAGGGACCTCTCTCTTATTCATTTTACTCTACTAGTTTTGAGAGGCTTGAATTAAGAAATTCTAGTTATTTCCTTTGAGAGACTTCAGAAGGAAATAGATGTAGTCATAAGGAAGATTTTCCTGTATTAAATTCTCACTAAGGTAAAAACCATGTAACTAATAGGTAAAAGAGTTAAGGATGTGTTCTGTCATCTCATTCTCTCACTTCATCTCTCTTAAACACTAAGGAAACTTCCATTTTCCAAACAATGGCTATTACATTGTCAGTCTGAATAACACAGGTGCTGATTACAAGAGTAGGTGTTTTGTAATTGGATCTTGAAGCTGGGTAGGTTCTTTACCTGGTATTAGTTAGAAATGGTAGATTAAGACTGGAACATGGAGAGGAGTTGAGTAGTTGGGAAAGGGAGGAGTCTTGCTGCAAGCTAATCCTTTAGAAATATCTCAATTTTATTTCAGGGTACTAATGGTGGAGATAAATGAAAATCTGGAAAAAGGCGAAGTGGGTTCTCTTGGTTTTCTACTCAGAGATTATGCACCTCGTATGAAAATGGCAAAAGATAAGGTAGGTTTTCCTGCTGGCATTCTCCTCTGGAGCAAAGAGAGATTAAAGGAAAAAAAGTAAGTAGCTAGACAGCAAAGGAGAGGAGACAGTACTGCAAGGAGTATTGAGGCAGGAGTACACAAACATCAGGAAACAGACAAGGAGTAGTAGCTTCTATTTCATTTGATTGATTTTTAATTCAAGGAAAGAAGCATGGAAAACTAGTAAAAAAGTAAGAGAGAACAGTGCTTGTTATAGTGTATGGTGGTAGAATGAACTTCATAGGCAGAAGGCATTTTACAGAAGTCTTTCTTCAGTATTATTGACCTGAAAGATTCTTACATTCATGTAAGAATGATCTCAAACCAATTGTCATTTGAACTGTATCTTGAATTACAAAGTCACTTCTTTTTTGTGCTCTGCTTCACTTACAAAAGAACAGATATATTGTAATTGTGTCTTTATACCTTTGCATTCTGAATATTTGTATTAAGTCCTCTGAGAAAGCAGAAATTCAGTAGAGAGGATTCAGAAATCTTGACCACTGTGCAGAGAAGACTGAAGATTTCTGTCTTCTTCCTTTGAGTTTTTTGCTTTTTCTATCTTTGGTCGAAGAAGGAGAGAGGGCTTGAAAATTTCCCACAGCTTTTCTTGCCTCTTGCTTTGTGGCATGTGAGGTGACATTCCCAGTGGCTGGCTTTGTAGCAAAAATGAAATGCAAAACTGTGTCCTCAAAAATTTAAGATTGATTTTTAAGAATATCACTTCATAGTTTCTATTACTCCTCTGATAATATCAAGGATTCTTATGTCTTCCAGATAATTTTCTTAAAAGCTAAGGTCTCTAATTGTTTATACAGTCTTTATGACCTCCCCATGGTATTTTCAGGGTTGCTTTGTTAATTCTGGTAGAGAACAAATTACTGATGTGTTTGGGGTTATGTTGCTATTTTAGAGTTTTCTAGCTCTTATAATTGACCTGGAGAAGCTCAATCTGGTGTCTCCCACTCAACTGGATTTAATAGAAAACTGTTTTCGAAGTATTCACAGGATAGACTTGATTAAGAAGATTCAGAAGTACAAAAATGAAGGTGAGACGCTCTTTTTGCACTGGTTACTCTTAATAGCAAAAATCAGATGTGCTTTTACTGAAGATAAATCTTAGTTACAAGTAAGAGTATTTGCATTCTTCATGGATTTATTTTTTTAAAACAGTTGAAATATCATGGTGTATTTGTGTTTCTGCTGAATTTGCAGCTTTGGTGTCCTCCATTCACTCTCAGGCAGTATATGTAAATGCTCACCAGGCATCTCTCCCTAATCTCAATCTGATTGATCCTCCTTATAATTCAGGGGTAAGTATACAAGAAGTGAAACAAATCCTTTATTTCTAAATATTGCCAGACTTTAAAAGGAGATCTATCTTTCAGAGCCTTGATCCATCTTTCAGAGGAATGAGACATGGCTAGTGACTATTCCTGTTATCTGTGGAGTTTAGGGTCTGATTTAAATCTTCTGACTAAGAAAGATGCTCTTTAAAGGACTGCTGTGAATTTTTTCTTGTTAGTTGAACATACAAAATCTGTATCTTGAAAGTTTTTTTGTACTGCACTGTGGAGTGAAAAGTTTTGCTTTGGCTGTTCATTGTAAAACACATTCTTCTTTGTACCTCTGGACCTTTCAGGGAAAGTAGCTTTTAAATTTGAAGCTGAAAATTATAGCTTTTTAAAGAAGAGCTTTTCGGGGGGCATAATTGTGGTTTTAAACTCATTTTAAGAAGATATCTCAGTATGTGAAAAGTCATCAAATCCCATTGCATGCAGTATTATTTTTATTTGGTTTAGCTCTGATACAGTATTAGTATGACCTTCCTTAAAATCTTTAACCTTGCTAAATTTGACAAGATTATTTCTGTCATGTGTTCAGTAAATATGTAACTCCCTGCTGCTGTATAGGAAACAAAGTCCACATCTTCAGAGGCTTTTCCTCACTGTTCATGGCAAGCTGGTAATTTTTTTCTGAGGAGGAAGAGTTGGGTGTTTATTTTATTTTTCTGTGCTCTTGGTAGGTTTCTTTAATCTGTTATTTTGTAATTCTATTTAGCTGATAGAAATTAATCTAAAATAGCCTTTTATTGAGGAAGAAATTCCACTATGTTTTATTTTGGAACGTGTTTATTAATTTTTGAATTAGAACAGGAAAATTATGCCTTTTTCTTCATTTCAGATTCAGAAAGAGAACAGAGAAAAATTACAAAATGGATCAAGCCTTACTCTGGGTATGAGCATTTTATCTAAGTACTAATAATCTAAAAGACAATGAAATTCATTATGTCAAAAGGACTGTTGTTTGGTAGCTGTTTTCATGGCTAATCCTGTTAATAACACAGGAGCAGAACGTATTTGGTACCTCTCAGAGCTGAGCCTGACCTTACTCTTTGGTCTTGTATTTGCTTTGCTTGTGCTGCCACATCTTATAACTTTCTTGAAAATTGTAAGCTTCCACTGTCAGAACTTCTCAACAGAGTTAAATACTTTATTAATAAAACCATGGATAAGATTGACTAGCCAGCTCTGTAGACCTATGTAGTGCAGTTCTGCCCAGTAACTCTGGAGTAGGAAGTTTTTGTGTCAGTACAGTAGTGAACTCCCCACCAGGCCAGCCAGCAAGTTGTGCATTGAATACCAGGTTCCTTCCATGTGTTTTCTCTGGAAATACACCCCTCTCAAATACGGTGACTCTTAAGAGTAGTTGGCTGAATTCTCTCAGTGTAGAAGAGATTCTTTGTTTATTCTAGTCTCAAGCAATATAGAATGAAATCCACATAACATTTTAGAGGTAAATAATATAGGGATTTTAAAACTTCAGTAGCATACATAGAACTAAGAGGTCCCAATGGGTGAGACCTTTGCTGAACTAGTTACATTCTTCTTTATAACTGATCTGGTGTCAAAAAATATCGCTGGTACTTACATACTGAGATTACTTCTGTATGTTTTAACTGCAGCAGAACCAGTTCACATGTCCATTCAGGAATCAGGATCAGTGCCATGTAAGGTATGTGCTTGTGCATATGTATGCATGTAAATAAATATAACCTCTGTGAGTGTTTACCTTAGTTTTCTTTGTGTTTCATTTTGATATTTCCTTTAATTATGTGCAGACAGAACAATGTGTACATCCACAGCCATAAACAGCTCCTGTGAATTGCTTTTGCAGAATATGTTTTTAATATAAAAGATTTGCTGCAACTCTGGAAGCAGCAATGTGCAAAATGTATGTATTTATGATGTGGACACAGAACTTGTACATTTGTTAGTGGACGCCAAGTTAAAACCTGTTGGAGCTCAGATCTCTTGCCATCTGCATTAGAAATCACAGGGCTTCTTTGCATACAGTACATTTTGGAGTTACCTGTAGCAAATTGATTGTAATCTCTTCAGAGGGGAGAGAGAGGAATTGTGATAGAGTCGTTACAGATTATTTAGGAACAAGGAGGTTGTTGCACTAAATAAGGAAATAAATGTTCTGATGAGCAGTGTTTGCTTGCACACCTGAAGAAAACGAAGGTTCTCTACATTCATTGTGTTGGCAGTATGATATTCATAGCTCCCAACATCTCAATAGCAGAGACAGTTTATAATATTTACAGTATATGACATATAAGCATTTCTTTTATACTTAAAGAAATACATAAATTAATTTGGAAGTAGAATCGTTGCCCTCATAGTGCAGGTCTTTAAAAAGCCTCTACTCTGTACAACAAAAAAGCCCAAAACCTGACAGATTTGAAGATCTGTTCAGCGCTAAGGTTCATTTCAGACTTGCTTCTATCATTTCTTGTGCAGTCTTAGTCTCTGTTTAGGAATCTTTATGGTAGCAAGATTGCGTAACACAAGGATAAAAAAAGTAAGCTTGTACTGGAAATAGAGGGAAAAGAATTAGTAGTCCCTTTCTCCTGATCTTTTTGTTGTGTAGATAAGACATACTGCAAGAGATTTCTGCTAGCTGCTCAATGGAAAACAACAGAATGTAATTCAATAGATTTGACATACAATTTGAGAAAGTAATAAAGTCTAAAAGTTGAGAAAGTGATGTATTAACTTTGTACTTGTCCTTTCACATTTCTCAGATGTCTGATGATCTTTACAGAATGCAAAGTCAGCCTTTAGGAGTATGCCTGATACTAGACTGTATTGGTAATGACACTGGTAAGACTCTGGAATTTGAATTCCTTAATTTGTTAATCTTGGATAACTAGAACAATTTAGTATAAAGGGTATGAGGTACATTTACCAGCCAGACTAGGGTAGTGTTGTCCCAGTCAGCTAATCTACCAATTCTAGAAAGTTGTCTAAAGCAGAAAGCTGGAAGGGCCAACCTCAGGTTAAAGCCAACTGTCCTAATTATTGGAAACAATGTTTGGTTTTTTTGGTGCAGAATCTCTGAATGAAAGAACTTGTAAGAGAATAGACTGAATTTTGGGAGGGAGGAAAAGGATGTTCAGCAGCCAACAGCATAATAACACTTACAGCAGTCATTGGCAGAGATGGTAAAGACAGTGTTTCCCACCAGTTAATAAAACCAAAACCAAAGCTGTTAAGGATTTGAGGTGCAATCATATTGGACACTGTAGATTTTGAATAGCCATGAGGTCCTTTATTAATAATGCACCTGGGCTTCTGTTGTATCTTGCACAGTTTAACTGAAAGTGTCACCAGAGCTGTCAGTGTGGTGCCATGGTTGAAACCACTGCCATGGTTGAAATGTGGGGGTTTCCTGATTGCCTTTGTAGAATCCAAGAATTAGATTTTTGCTTAGTCAAAAACACCCCTCACTCTCTGATCATGGTAACACATGAGGCTAAAAATAAAAATGAAGAGAGTGTGTGGAATTTGGAGCAGATCACATGCCAAGTAACAGTATCGCTGCCGTCATGAAACGTAACTCACGGTAAAGACAACATGCATATGGCACTATAAGTGTGTAATGTACTGTGATCAACACCAAGTACTCCTGATTTTTAAATTATTGTGATAAAGTACTTAGTTTCAATAGCAAAACACTGTAAATACTATAATTCAATGTAGTTGAAATTGAGCCTTGGCGTGCTTTGATTTAATTACATCTTGCTTCTTTCAGATATGTTGGAAGAGACCTTCAAAGGCTTAGGCTATGATGTTCATTGTCACAAATATTTAGATACGAGGTCCATGAAGGATATATTGCGTGAAGTTGCAAGGTGGCAGAAGCACAGAAATTGTGACAGCTTCATTTGCGTATTGGTCAGCCGTGGAAATTCTCAGAGCATCTTCTGTACAGACCATACCTTTTCTGGATTCCCTTTGGAACAAATAAAGAAACATTTTACAGCGGACTCATGTCCTGAACTACTAGGAAAACCAAAGCTTTTTTTTATTCAGAGCTATATCGTGTCAGAAAATGAGGAAGAATGTACCAGTCTTTTGGAAGTAGATGGAAAGAGTGAGAGTATCAGTGCTAAAGTCAGTATCCCCCAAGCAGCAGACATCCTTTGGAGTCATTGCAAGGTGGATGTGTCTACACTAGAACAGTCCCCAGCTTCGTCCTCATATTATCTGCGTTGTCTGGTTGAACTACTCCGTAATCCTTATAAAAGGTAAATTAAAGTAAGAGGAAAGAAATAACCTTTGTCCTATGATAGCTTGTTGTCATGGAGAATGACAAATCTTAAGCTTCACCCCGTCTGGTCCTGAAATGTATTTTCTTGCAGTGTCATAAGGTAAAAGACAAGTATACCTGATCCTCACACAATTGCATAGAAAGGTAGCGTAAAGTAGGAGTGGTAGTAGGAGAGTTTCTGATTATGAAGAGTAAAATTAAAGTGTGTTATGGGGTTTGCAGGGTGAGAAAGGAAGAACCGGTCCTGGGTAATGCATGTCAGTGCTTTAGACAAAATTGGAACTCTTCTCTCCAAGATAAAAACGCACATTCCGGGCTTCTGTTAAATTGAGGATTGCTATGTACCGTTAAGAGCACTGCTTGCAAATGTAAAAAGTCAGTGTTTAAGTTCAGGAAAAAGGCAGTAGAGGGGAAGGATTTTCTACTTTCTGTAAATTTAATTAACCCTTTGCTCACAGAGCCAATTGATTGCCAATATGTAATCTTGAACTTAAACCGTCAGAAAACTTTTGTCTATTTAAAGAGATCAAAGGAGATCAAAAGGAATCTGAGTAAAAGTCTGATACATTTGGATCTGTAACTTACCAACAAAGTTTTTATTTATACAGCTGATCTACTAGGGAACTAACAGCTCTTACTCAAGGTAGTCGCAGTGTTAACATTTAGTACCTCTTTACAAACCCTAAAACCTTGTCATGAAATCACTGATCGTCATGTCAGCATAATTAATATCACAACAATGATTTGCGTCATAAGAATTTGTCTCAAAATGTGTGTTCAGCCTTGCATTTTAGAGGTCTTGCCTCTGCAGTAAAGACTGAAATTGCAAACTTTCTCCTTGCTGAGTCTAAAGTTATCTTGTGTCTTGTGGATTCCTAAATGGTGTCTTTCTTCATTCTCTAATGGAACACTTTTACTTTTGTTGCTGCAGGAAACTCTGTATATTAGATATCCATATGGAACTGAATAAAAAAGTATATGATTGGAATACGACTGCTGACCCAAGCCAACAATACTCACTTCTGCTCCAGCACACACTGAGGAAGAAACTTTCTTTTCCCACTTAACTGCTGTTGGAAAGTACATGCCTGAAGTGGATAACAAGAAGCATTTGCTATGATGCAAACAGTTTCATGCACAGTTTTACTTTATACATTATTATGTCATGTGTATCTAAAGTACCTATTGCTTCCAAGCACAAGAATTTGCAAGCATTTTAGTATGTTAAGACACTAGATTTTGTATTTTAATATAGTAGCCTCTGAAAGCTTGGATGAGAATGGTAGCTATTGTATAGCACTGTGACAGATCTTGCTACTGAATATAACAGGTAAACAAAGTGGAAAGATATCTAAACTGTATAACTGCTGGATTTTCAAAAAAAAAAAAAAAAAAAGTGTTTTTATTGTTTCATTGGTGGCTTTTAACATACCTATTAGCAGTTAATTTTTAAACAAATAGAAGCCAGCCCAAGCCACTGAAATGCACCAATTAATTTCCCCTGCATCTAATAGTGGCAAATGTCTCAGGAAAGTGTTCCTACAAAGTAATGCCAGATCTTTGCTAACAAGTTCTGGCTTGCATGCCTCTATAGATCAGCAAAACAGAAGGGAGAAAAATATGGTATTTTCAATAATCTGGATTTCATCTGTTTGTTGCATTAGAGATTGCTTTGTCAGTACTGTCCACAGCACAAAGGGCAGCTATGTTAATAAATGAGACAGTCTGCTGTGCTTTGGGCAAGTTTGTTTTCTGTTGATGCAAAAATGAGTCTACATGTGACAGGACATTACAGTAATCTACCATGCGCTTAAAAAATGTGGGATTTTGGCAGATGTTTTCTGGAAGCTGAAACAAGATTCACACTTGTTGTACCAGGCATAGTTGTAGAAAGATACTTCAAAATATTTGAACTTAAATGTAGTATGTAGCAGCCGTGGGCTCTTAAGACTGGAATATGTTAAAAACCCCGTTCTCACAGCTTTTGCTTATGAAAAAGAATATGCCTCTATTAATTGATTTTTTTTTCCAGGTGCTCTTGTTCTTGTGAAAAAACGGAAAATTGTCCTAAACACAAAAATTTTTCTCCAGTGTTGCCTAATATGAAAAGTTCAGTTAACGTGCTTGTTGTTTAACAGTATAACCTGGATGGGTTGTATTGAAATTTATTGTCACTGAACTTAGTGACAATAAAGTAGGCCACTTGCAAATATTTAATTTTTACTACTAATATAGTCTCCTATCCAGGAAAAAATTTCAAGGCCTTAGTGTTCATTGCTTGGTTTCTGGTTAAGTTTTTTAATGGAAAAAGAGAAGGATACAGAATGACAGAGTTGAAATCTTGGAAGTTACTCCCTGTGGTGGTGGGTAAATTAAGCAAATGGTGAAACAAATGTTTCTTGTGGTTGTAAAAATAAGATATCATTTCAAGTTATATATATATATATATCCTAAGTGATGTGAATAAATGTGATCTTCACAAATTAACTTCACTTTCCCATTTCCCTTGCTAGCTTTTGCATGACAAGCACTTTCGCTACCCTCTAGACAACCAAAAGCAGGGAAAATGGAACCAAGAGGAGGCAGATGAGGAAAAGAAATGCGGAAGTTTTGAGCAGGAAAAAGAAGGGCAATGGTAGGGAGCATCAAGAGAAGAACAAGTAGGGGAAAGACGATTTGGAGGAGAAATATAGTATCAATATTGGAAGGAGAAGAAAACAGGAAAAAGGAAGTGAGAATAATAGTGGCTATCCTCACAGACTCTAATGATGTGGTGAGTTGGTTGATACTTTGTGAATTGATTGGTTGGGGGGTTTTGAGTGATGCTAAATGCAACTGTTTACTTAAAATATTAGCAGTTGGATATATTCTGTTTTTAGTGTTTTGTGACAATATACATTTGGTTTGGGGGTGAAGAAGTAAATGCGTTCTTTGCCTTATTGCAAGACACAGTAAGTTCCACTTGTAGATGGAACATGTTGTAGGGCTGATCTCCCCTTTCGACTCTGCATATTACAGATACCTGAGTCAGAGAAGATTTTTATGAGAGTTTCCGAGAATTCTTTTCTGCTCTCCAGAGTTTTGTTTCTGACATGCAGGATGGTATTGCTGAGAAGAGGCTGCTATCTGTGTGGATGATCTAACTATGTTCTAATTTAAACTAAATCCCCTGTACTGAATTATTTAACAGCTTTTCTGTGGCCAGTTTAAAGAATATCTCTTTTTCAGCTTCAGTGTTAGAAACAATAAGACACTATAATTCAATACAAATGCTGGGTTTCAAGCTGATTTTCTAAATAAAATTTTTGTATGAAGTCAGACTGATTGTCCCTGTCTCCCTCTAGACCAATAACTCCAAAATTCTTCGTCTGTTTATCCTGTAGATCTCTATAGCTTGTTAAATTTGGCTGTGAAATTCTCCAGCTCTATAAAAATGAGCTGACGGAATAAAGGACAGCAAGCCTTATAGTTTCAACAGGTAACTCGGCTGCTCTTGGTGTGTTCGACAGCAGCTAAAATGTTTGAGGCCTTTTTGCGGTGTAGCCTTTAAAACGGCTTGGCAGCAAAAGCGAGACGGATTACTTACTGGTCACGTCTGGCATTTCGTACCGCAGGCGCTGCCTGAAGCTTTTTCCTGGGTCTCTTGCAGCGTTCCCCGCGGCTCCGGAGCCCTGAGGCCGAGGGCGGGCGTGCCCCGGCAGGGACTTGCCCGGGGGGGCAGGGCGGCCCTTCGAGAAAGCCCTTCTTACTCCTGTGAGCCATGGCCCGCTTCCCGAACGTGCCCCGGCTCCTTCACTCACTGCCACTTAAGCCCACCTTCCGTCCTGCTGCTGGCGCCGCCCCTGCCTCCGGCCTCCGGCGGGCACTGGGCACGCCCCGCGGCTCCGCGACAGAGCGCGCAAGGAGCCGCGCAAGGAGCCGTGAGCCGCCGCCCGGGTAGCTGCCGGGAGAGGGGTCGGGACTTCGTGCAAGAGGTACCAAAAAGGGGGAGCTGAAGTGGAGAGAGAATTAAAGAAAGCTCCCGAGCCCGGAGCCTAACTCCCGCTCTTTTTCTTGTGGCTGCTTCCTGGCTGCCCGCGCGGGCTCCGGGATACTCCTCCCCCACGGGCTGAGCCTCAGCGTTCCCGGGCGCTCCGTGGCTTTGCTTATTTTATACGATTTTCGTTCTCTGAGACTATATCTCGAAGCATACATTAGAGACGCTGATTCGTTACTTTTCTGTGCAGATGCTCTGCTAGGTGCAGCTGGGAATGTTCGGGCTAGCCGCACGAAGTTTGGGCAGGGAGCAGATCCGGCGCCTCGTGTGCGTCGGTGCTGCGTGTTCTCCGTCACCCAGTTTTACTGGGTTCTTTGCTCGTTTTCCTTTGCTTTAGGACTCTGTTTTTTACCATGGTGTTTTATTGGTGATCTGTAAAATGCGTGAACTGGTAGAGGGTTCTAAAAACCCCATAGCAGTAAGCCGAGCAGTGAGTGAGCAGGTGGTATTATTGTAGTGCTGGGAGAGGCATCCAGCTCAGCCTGCCCTCAGTCCAGAGGCAGGGAGGAGAACTTACGTACACGTAGCAAGTGTGGGGAAGTTTTGAAGATATTCCAAACTCAAGCAGGAAATGTGTGACAAGACAAAAATCTTTCCAATAGTGGTAGCAACACAGACTTGACAACTGTTTTAAAGGTAGATGAAGGAATTTGATCTGGATGAAGATGCTGCACCTGGGTCAGGGCAATCCCAGATATGAGCACAGACTGAGAGAAGAAGTCATTGAGAGCAGCTTTGCAGAGAAGGACACGGTGGTTATTGTGGATGAAAAGCAGGACATGAGCCAACAGTGTGCACTCGCAGCCCAAAAGGCCATCCCCATCTTGGGCTGCATCAAAAACAGCATTGGCAGCAGGTTGAGGAAGGTGATTCTACCCTTCTACTCTGCCCTCACAAGACCCCACCTGGAGTGTATCCAGCTCAGGAGTCCTCAGCATGGGAAAGATGTGGACCTGTTGGAGCAGGTCCAGAGGAGGGCCATGAAGATGATTGGGGGATGGAGCACCTCTGCTGTGAAGACAGGCTGAGAGCTGGAGTTGTTCAGCATAGGGAAAAGAAGGCTCCTCACATGCTGTGATATCCTCTGTGGTTATCTGCTGAGCTGCCTTCCCAGGTGTGGTAAAGGCTTTGGATTCATAGGTTCTGTCCCTACTTTGCTTTCCTGATATTTTTCTTGTGCTCCCTTTGCTTCCACCTGCTCTAAACAAAAGATTGAAGACCTACCAGCCAGAAGGCACTGAAGCATCTTTTTTACCTATTTAACCTTCCACAGGCAGAAAAGAACTACCTAGGCTGCATGGGAGAAGTTGGTGTAGTGGAAGGTTGATCATTCTCTATTAAACTTCAGTAAGATTGAGTTGCTTGTGCAGAGCCTATTTAGACTGAGCATTGAGTGCTATTACGTTTTAGCTGACATTTACTTGTAAGGGAGGCTTATAAGGGTTTTCCTATGCCAAATGTCAAATACAACCTGGAAGCAAAATAGACTGGGAGTGGATGGATACTCCACAGCTTCAGCTTGGGTGTCAGCTTTGTAACAGAGGAACACCTTCCTGCTACAGCCAGAGAAGAAGCCCTTGGGCTACAGATTGAGGAATATGCATGAACCACTATGCTCTGTCCATTAATAGTTGTAATAAGTTACTGCAGGGACTATTCCCAGTTACAGTGGAGAGAAGCAAAGATCTGAATGTGGAAGATGTTTAAAAGAAATTCAGACTTTGAGGTCATCTAGCACAGTTTTTTGCTAAGAGCAGGGCTAACTTAAATTATTGACTGGGTTGTTTGGAGCTTCTACCAAATCTGGTCTTTTTTGTAGTCTTGTGTTTAGAGAAGGAAGTAAATTTCAAATTTATTTAAAACCTTTACTTATTAAAAGGTAATTCAGGGCTTCCAAACAGTCAATAGGTAAAATTTTAGTAGAGGGATGGCTGCATTGAAGATTCAAGTGTTACTAGTGTTTGCTTTCTGGTTTCAGGCAGAGAGACTGTTGGTTCCAGCAACATGGAGGATTTTGTCAGCTTGACGTTCCATCAGCAGCTTCTCCTTATTAGTGATAATCTGGTGACTGAAGATGTAGCAGCTTTAAAATTTCTCTGTTCTGACTTGCTCCCCCTCAGAAAACTAGAAGGTGTGAAGTCAGCACTAGACATCTTCAAGCTTCTTATGGCTCAAGGATATCTGAATGCAGAAGACACTTTCCTACTAGCTGAACTCTTATATAGAATTAAATGTCACTCCTTGCTCGAGAAACTTGGTTACACCAAGGAGAATGTGCAAGAACATCTGCATGAGAGGGGAAGAGTATCTCCATACAGGTAAGCTTGCAGTGGAATTCTGTTCCCTCTGTTACTGCTATGTATGTCATACTGTTTTCCTTTCCATTTTTAAATTCTTAGATTTCCTTTGGTTTTTATACCATCCAGTTTTATCTCACTGGATCTCTGTTACAGGCAGATGCTGTATGAATTGTCAGAGAACATCACCAATGAGATGTTGAAGGAAATGATATTCCTCCTGCAAAACCGTCTTCCAAAGCGATGGATAACTCTTGTATGTGAGGAGTGAGCTAAATGTGCATATGGTGGGAAGGGAAGAATGAAGGGGGGAAATAGGAGGAATAGTGTGAGAAATGTTGGGCAGAATAGAGCATAATATGCAAATAGGCTGGTTGCCAAGGGTTCATAGGGTTCATAGGCTTTCCAAGAAGGAAGATGTTGACAGGCGAGAGTGGAATTTGGTCCTTTGTGCCAAGGTCAGTCACTGACGGTTCACTGTCTAGCATCAGATTATAAAAAGGTGACAAATCAAATCTTTGCCCTGCTTGAGCCATATGCTAAGGAGATTCATGTCCATATATCATTGGTACTGTTTCACAGCAATGAAGATTTCTTGAAGCCCAGAGTCATTATTGTGGTTTGGGTGAATCTGTTTAAACAAGACCATACCAAATAATAACACAACCAGTGGCTTCCCTTGAAGCAACATTTCTACTCTAACAGTGATGTAAAGTTGACCGTTTGGTCCTTGTTGGTAGGGAGCAAAACAGATAATAATGTGATTGTTTGAGACAGACAGGGCTGAGAGGCAAGTTTTGATTTCTAAGGAACAGTAATTACATTTTACTCTCTCCTTTTGGCTGTCAGTCTGCTTTAGATTTGCTGATTTTATTGGAAAAACAGGGCCTTTTAACTAAAGACAATGTAGAGATACTGGAGGAAGTCTGTATGACAGTTTCACCTGATCTCCTGGAGACAATAAACTGCTACAAAAGGACAAAAGGTGAGAAATTAATAGTCTAAGAGTAGGTTTGTTAAAATGCAGGAAGCACTAGATGGGTCTGGACAACTGAACTTAAGGTCACATGTGTGAAACAGGAGCTAGAGTGGGATCACTCATCTTCACAAATCTGGCATAGCTATTCCTAGCTTACATTATTTCCTAGCTGAATTCCTAGCTGAATCCCTGAAATAGAGGTATGTGCTGGAATATCTGAGGCCACATGGAGCAGCCCAGAACATACAGAACAGGCTAGGAAACTGAAAACATGTTTATAGTCATGTCACACTTCTCCATTTCCCCATTAATAGTATTGAGATGATGATGACTGTCGTGTAAAAGGCACTTTGTGTTCTATGAATGTGCACTACAGAAAGGCAGTTGCCTGCTAATAAGCTGGCAAGACAAGCTCTGTGTGCATGTGTGCCTGATACATGGGCTATGAGCATACAGATTATTTCTGTTTTTTATTTTAAAAAAGAGATTTATCAGTGATTCAGGAGAAAAAAAAAAAAAAGAGAACTTCAGTAGTAAGATTGCAGATTCTTCTTAAACACAGTCAATTCCTAAGCTGATTTCAAGATGAAAATTTCATTTGAATGTTTTGGGCAGAATCTACCCTTGTACCATGGATATCTTTGTTTTGCAGTATCAGTACAAATAGAAGCCTTGCCTGTGTCACAAAAATATATATAATAAAAACAACTAGAAAACTTTGAGGCTAGATCCATTGAATGGGACCATGCTAGCTTGTATGGAGGAATTATTCCTTTCAATTAAACAGTATTTCAAATACAAAAAGTGATGTATTGTAGCTAAGCTACTTTTCACTACATCCACAAATACTGGATTTATCTTCATAAATACCTATGCTGGGTTTTTTTCTAGATAACAAGGCAGCCAATTTTACACAAGGCTTCCCTGAAATAAACCTGGAGCTGCATGGAGAATTCAGCAATGTAAGAAATGAATCCAAGGTTTGAGACAATCTCTTAAATCCTTTTCTTGAGTATTTGGGAGTGTGATGTCTTCATCCTCTCTATAATGACATTTATCATGTAAGGACTTGTGAGATATCTGTGTGCCTCATAAAGTTTCTTGACTGATAAATTGGAATTTTTCAAAGAGTATTTTGACCTTGGAGGCCAGAAATTTAGCAATATTGAAAGGTGTGGTGTAGGCAAAACGGGCATAATACCTTTGAAGTTATTCACACATCAGTGCATGTGCTTGTCTTCCTGATAAAGGCAAAAAATATTTTACATTTTTCTAAGCTGTGCATTTTGGAGATGGCAGCAGAATGTGCAAGACACAGAAACAAACGGAACTTCACAGTTCTCACTTTTGAATCTGGCTTAGAAAAGGCTTCAGGGCATCTTGAAATTAGAAGCGATAAGGGGTAGCATGCTAAAACCTTGTTAGAAGGATTAAAAGAAGGTAAGAGTTTTTAGTAAGCTATTGCAGAGGTCTTGGTACATGAGAAAAGATCTCTTTTATGAGATCCCTTCTTAGAAGCCTTATGTGCACCCTTTAACCACGGCAGTGGAATCACTGAATTCTCCCTCGCTCTTTTTCTTTGTGATGACCATGGGTATTGAAGGAGCAAGTTGCTCCATTTGTTTATAGCTGTTTAATTTCTTGAAGTTCTGTGCTATAACATATCTTCCCATCACCTGATGTTCAGACTGCTGTAGCAAAGCTGTTGAAGGAACTTTGAGTGCTGCCTTCCTTTTGTTCTACTAAAATGCACGAAAGGAGGTGTGTATTGCCCTCTAGTGAGCAGGAAGGAACTGCAGCAGAGTTTTTTACTTCAACCCAAGGTTGGACTTAAATACACGGTACTTGAAGTTTTGGTACTTTCCAGCTTTTAAAAAGTTCATTTTTAACAGTGGGAGGTAATTTTAAGTTTTAACAGAAAAATTGGTAGTGTGGTAGGTTTATGCATTTCTGAAATCTCTGTTGTGTTTGCATCCTTTTCCAGTGGATCAGTATGAATCACCTGCTCCAGGTATTCATTACTGTTCTTAAAAAAAGCCAACTCAGATGTCTAACATCCTATAGTTTCCCTGTGAACACTGTGCCATGAAGTTAAAATATTGTTTTGGCATTGGAAACAGTTGGAGGCTTCTGTCCCCATCACCAACTCAGATTGCAGAGTTTGGCTGCTGAATCCTGCCTTTGCATACAGATGAGAACCCAGATGCTAAACCCTTCTTCTACAGTTTGATAGGACGGTGACACTGTGCTTGGAGTTTCACTGATGTTTTTTCACACAAGGAGGCACCACTGAGTTCCAGATGTTCCAAAATAGCCCACAGCCCTATGTGCCTCTAGCTCCTGAATGCCAATTTTGAGACATGTTAAGGAAATATGAGTAAGTTAAACAAATTCATTGAAACTGTAAGCTTTTTTCTTCTCTTTTCTACAGAATATGACATGCTACAAAATGGATGGACCACACAGAGGATTTTGTCTCATTATTAATAATGTTAACTTCAATAGTTCTCAGAGGAAGGGTTCTTGCAAAGATGCTGGTAAGTTACTGAAGTGACATTTTTGGGGGATTAGTCTCTTGTTTCCCCAGGTGAGTTGATTATGTAGTATTGCTCTATATTTTATTGTCTATGGTTAGTTAATATTCTGAAAGGGTAAAATGTTTGATACATGTTCAGTTTTGTCACTTGTGTATCCTAGGTGAGGAAGGGTTAAAGGACGAGTGACCACTGGGTTTTTCAGTTGGATCATTCTTGAATAATTTTAAGAATCTCATTTTACTTGTCCTTTATCTACAGCTATAGTAAAGAACTATAACTGAACTAAACTAAACTAAACCATCACTCTACCCAATATAATGCCAAATTCAATAATCAAGCAACTCTGTGCATACTTCCTACTTTGTTCTGTTTTCTCTATTAATCTCTTATGTATGGAACTCTTAATAGTCAAAACTGCAACCGAAAATAATGATGTAAGGAAGGTTTTGAAAGATCTTATCTGAAACTGGGGAAAGGCAGATTCTTCATATTTTCAAGTGTCATTTATGCGCTCACTTACAACAACATTTTGCACACTGTTTTCTGAAACTTGTCTAGAATAATCTGGGAACTCTGTATTTGAGCTGATGCCATCTTTTTTAATTCCAGTTAACCTTTAGTTGATACTAGTAGGAGGATAAATCTGCAGAAGTGTCAGGGTGTAAGGTCTTTCCCCATCTAAGATTAGCTTGCATGGCGACTTCATAAAATGTTTTTCTCTTACCTCGAATTTTCCTTTTATCTTTCATTTATTTACAGAGCAGCTGGAGAGAGTATTCACATGGCTTGGTCTGGATGTGAGGACTTACCCAGATCTGACTTCTGGGGATATTATAAATCTCATGCAAACTTGGCAGCATGTGCAAGATCACAAAGACAGGAACTGTTTTATATGTTGTATTCTATCTCACGGAAAGTCAGGAGCAATCTACGGGACAGATGAGGAACTTGTATCAATCCGGAGGATTATGTCCCACTTCACTGCCAAACAATGTCCCCAGCTGGCTGCAAAACCCAAACTCTTCTTTATCCAAGCATGCCAGGGTAAAAATATACACCGTCCTGTCTATGTTGATACTGATGCACAAATTCCTGCCTTGTCTTCCACGCAAGAGAGCTCTTCTCTTTTTAAAAGTATTCCCGAAGAGGCCGATTTCCTCCTAGGCATGGCCACAGTTGATGGATATGTCTCTTTCCGGCACACTGAAGAGGGTACTTGGTACATTCAGGCCCTCTGCAGCAAGCTACAGTTGTTGGTACCAAGGTAAATACTTGGCTTAGTGCTCTTTCTTTTCCAAAGGCAGTTCATATAGGAACACTCATCCATGTTCTAACATGGACAGAATTAGTTAAAATGATGATTTTACACTGATGCATTTATATTAACACTGCTAGTACCATACATGTAATCTGAAGAATCTGAAGTTTGTTGTGAAAAAACACTCAAAACCTCACATCTGTAATCTTTAAGGCAGTGCAGTTTCTTGAGTGGATATAGGTAAAAATATTTTATTCCACTATTTTTCTATATTGGTTGAATCAAGCAAGACAGAGCAAGAAAAGGTCTTCTGTTTTTAATGACTCAGATGAGGACAAAAGAGAAATTTGGAGAAAAGGATGTGTTTTCTTTCTTGTGTTTTAAATGTCCATACTGTATCTTCTAGCTGATTAGGGAGATGTTAAGTGGATTGCCATCTGCTTACTAATAAATACTGGTTTTTAATGTTTTGCTCTCCTTCTGGCTGTAGGGGTGAAGATATTTTGTCAATTCTTACAGAAGTTAATGAAGATGTGGCCAGACGTGTTAGCCCTTCGGGGACAAAGAAGCAAATGCCTCAACCAGCATATACCTTAAGGAGAAAATTGATATTCCCAATACCTAGGGACCCTCCTCCTTCAGAGCAACATCAAGGCTTTTAAAACACATCGTTTTATCATCTCATTTAAATGCAATTCATTACACTACCTGTTTTTAAGAAATTTACCCAAAACCCTGAGGTTCTGTTAGCTTCGATGCAAGGCCTTATAAATTTTATGTCAAACAAACTGTGACTGGAGGAGACACAATTAAAACAATCCATATGCCAGCTATTTACATCATCTATATATTCAGAGTTATGAGGGTTGGAAAAACCACTCTTCTGTTGAACGTTTTTGTACCTGCACAGGCTGCAGATACAAAAGGTTTTTTCTGGCAGCATAGGGATTGCATGGAAGCTTTCATATCTAAACTAGGATTGTAATTGGTCTGATTTAGACTCATCGTGTTTTATTTTTCAGGCTAACAATTTAAAATCCTGGTTTAGAAATGGCCAACATAAACTTCATATACAATGAAGTTTTCCAAACCTGAGCAAAGCCAAAATGCTGCCTGTTACTCCCTTTGTGAAACCTTGTGATCAATTTCCCCATCGTTTCTGAGAAAACTGAGGGTAGAAGATTTGGATGCTATGAAATCAGCAGTCAGATTAACTTTGTTAAGCATTACATTTTTTAATTATCGTTTGTTGACTTAGGATCTGAAATGCAGCCATTGCTCCTATTGACTAAGCTTATAACGGAATTTTGTGATTTAACTGAAATAATGCCATGTTGTTTTGTTATGAGCATTTATTATGTATGCCTGTGTTTTCCTTTTTGTGACTGCATTAAATTCATACTTGTTAAGAGCTTGGTGAGATAAAAATTATTTATTGGGATGAGGCTTATCCTTGTTTCTGACTGATTTCTGCACTTCGTTGGGCTGCATGAATCAGTGATGTTTTAACTGCTTCAGGGTTTAAGCTGAAGTGAAACTTTATTTTATCAAAACACTCATTTATGATTAGCAATACCTTAAGGTGAAGATTTTTGAAAGAGTACTGTCTAGTGCTATAGGATGCAATTTCTAGCTTGCACTATTTTTAGGAGGGGAGTTTTGCACCATACAGAGCATTGAAATGCAGCCAGTTTTCCAAATCATGACGGTCCCTTTGATAATGGACCCCTCCTATGATAACGAACGCTCTTATGTTTAGGAAACAAATGTATTTTTATCTGTATGGAGTAATCATTGACCTTGTTTTGTGGAATCTTGTTATCACTTTTAGTTTGGTAGACAGTTTGTCGTCATGCTATATTGTTTTCTCTGTAGACACTTCTGCCTGGGTAATCTCCAGTTAAATCATAGGTAGGTAAAGGCACTCTTCTGAGTCTGAGCTGACTTCTGCCTTGAGTTCCCTGCAGGGAAGGGAAGGAGGGATCCACACTTGTGAAAGATGGGTAAAGTCTCCCTTGGTCATAAGAAGTTTTTTTAAACAAAGTTTATGCTACCCTGATTTAGACTATTTAATGTGAATATCACTTGCGTGTGCCGAGGGCTGTGTTTATATGGCTGCACACTGTAATACTCGGCTGCATGCAGTGGTACTTGTCAGCACAAGCCCAAAGACAGGGGAGGCTTAGCACAGGAAGTGCAGCTGCCATTCAGCCAGTTGGACATTTCTATGTGATCTCCTGCAGAGTACTGTGAGATGGAAGTTCAAAAGTCTTGGGGAGAGAGGGTGGGTTTTGTACAACTTACATATTCATTGCTCCTTGCTGTCTACACTGTACACCTTTCCTGTAAGTCCAGCAACAAAGAGCTGTGCCAGAAAGAAACCAGTCTCAAACAAACAAAAAATGGGGTTGGTTGCTGTTGAGGCTTATTGATAGCATACCGACACATGCACATGTGTGCACTCTCCACCTATAGAATTACGGAAGGGTTGTGTCTTGTGCAGCCTCTGTATAGACAGATTTGAGTGGAGTAAAGAGTGTAAAAAGAGTCTTCTAGGAGAGTTAGTACCTTGGCAAGATCATGGTCTTAAAGTAGAAAATCCAGTTTCTGATATCCTGTCCCTCCTATCATTTTTTATGCAGGAGCTGTGTATCCCACCTTGTGCCAGCACAGGCCACAGTCACTACAGTTGCTGAGTAGGCAGTAGCCTCAGCAGTTTTTTTTCCTCAAGATCACCCTTTGTAGGGAGATGAATTTTTGGCAGGCTGGACAAGGAAAAGATTGGGTCACTGGTACAGTTCTGGAGGAAACCAGGGGAGCCAACGGAAATTAGGGAGACTACTTAAACAAAAGCACGGGAACATTTTCAGGAAGGGCGAAAGAGGAAGAAATCAAAAGCGAAACTAATGTGGCAAAAGGGGTGGTCCTTCAAACCAGTGAATGAGACGCCATTATCTGTGTCACAGTGTATATCACGGCAGACTGGCTCTTTCAGACTGCAACTGAAGTCTTGGTTCAGGTAAGACACAGAAAAAATGATGCAGGGAAAGAGATGCTGAGACTTGGAATGACATGGAGACAAACATTTTGGACCTGAAGATGAAAGAGTACCTGCGGTGTTCCTCTGTGCCGCTCCCAGCCTTTGGATGAGGGCACAATTCCTGTCAGCGAAACAAGCCTGCCGGGTTTTCTGATCTGTTACTAAAGTGTGCTTTTTGGGAGGAATTTGTACACCTCATTCTATCAAAGGGTATGTTACAATTTTGAGTTTGTGAAGATAGGTTGAAATCAATGAATCACTTTGTTCATTGCGAAATTTTAGCAAATTTTGGCTCTCCTAACTCTCTTTTCATAATGCTGCCTTAGGAGTCTTCTGAGAGTCTGGTAGCCATACTTGAGTGCTGTTCCTGTGTTTCCTGCTGCATGGAAGATATTGGCGACTTGCATGCTAGGAACCTTATCATTGAAGGCTGAGTTGTTTAAAGAGCGTGAAGATGTAAAAAGTTACTTATTGTTCAAATTCTTCTCTGACTGGGGAAGTATATTACATACATAATTTTAGCAGAATGTTTAGTTGTTGAGTTCCCTGTATTTACTGAGTGCTACTACTGAATTTGGTACTCATAGTTGACTTTTTTAAATTTAAGAAATATCTTCCTGTTAAACTGGGGTGGGTTGGAGAGGGACTTCAGAGAAACGGGGTAAGTTATGGCAGATCTGGTGACACAGCAGGACAGTGGGACTGAGATATTTTAAATGAACAGATATAATTGATTTGGCCATCTCTCACTGTCTTTTAATTAGGATTTGTGTATTAGAGCAGAAGTGCTGAGCTGTGCTGTATGCTAGAATGCGCTAGGTATGCTGCTTAGTGTGTTGCCTTAAAACAAAAGCAGAACCTGATTACTTTCGTGGCTTGTTTATCATTTTTTTCTCACAAGTTCTGTAATAATCAGCTTCCTGAAAATGGAACTGTGGAGTAGGAATCTCCTGCTTTATTAGCATTTTATTCCACGATAACATATTTCTGGGAAGTCATGTGACAATACCATATCCTACAGAAGGTAGTACTTTTCCTGGAACTTTAGAGACTGGCCGCCTCACTTTTTCCAGAGTTGTTACAGCATTCCTCCAGCCTGTCCTCCCATGTAAGTGAGGTAGAATTATTATTATTTATTTTACTTGTTGTATCAGTTGTGTCTTTAAGTTATTAATCTGGGAGAAAAAGACAGTGGCATATTGTTTTAATTGTGCTCCCTGTAATTACAGACAGGCTTAAATGTAACATATAGGTGGTACATCTGTTCTAACTGCAGTAATTTTGTGGGTTTGAAACTTACAGCCTTTGAGAAATAAAATGAAAATTTCCTTTACAAGAAAGATTTGCTTTTACAAGCAATATCCCTCGTATCTTAAATGAAAGGCATGATTTATGTAAGAAAGAAGATAACTTCATAACTAGCTACCAAGAAAATACTATTCTTTCCTGTGTGGTTACAGAAATATAAAGTCAGGTAATCATTGACTCATGAGGTTAAGCACAATCAGATACTACTGGTTTATATGGGCTGAATGGTATAGATTCTTGTCTGTTTAAGTTCGGTTTGAATGGATTTAAAGAAAACAGTATTTTGGGGCAGAACATGAATTGTCTGTACTGTGTCACAACACGTTTTGCTGTTTTATCAGTTTTGAAATGAAAAGGTTTAAGATTCCGTTGTACATTCACTCTTGCTAACAGATTGCTGACCAAGGCCATGCCACAAAAAGCTGCTTTGCTGTAAACTGGTCCTTGTAGGAGAGCAGAGTACAAATGTCTGCTAATTATTATTACCAGTTAGTGAGTTGGGCTACCCTGAAGTATTGGCATTGAAACATTTGCAGTAGCAGTAAATAAAATGAGTTGCATCGTATTCCAATAGTGTAGGAGTAGGAAGTTTTCTTTTGTAATTGTCGACTTTTCTGTCTCCCACTCACAGTGTTTCTCCATAAGACAAGAGACCTCTTCTGAATGCATTTATAGTTTCTCTTCAGAGATTCCCAGGTGTTTTACACGTAAGGCAGAGAGAAAAAAGAAGCAAATGGTTCTCTTACCAGAAGGAAGTGGACACAGGTCCTTTAAGTGTCAGCTGTAGGCGACCAGACCTAAGGCTGATTTGTCTCAAATGTTCTGAGTATTGCTACAGGAAAGGCGTGATCAGAGGAGAAAGTCCTGTGGCGGTGGGGCAGCGCTGTGCGGAGCCAACTCCCTTCTCCGCCCTCAGACTCGGGCTCAGTTCCCTCGGCCCAGCTCACTTCCGGGGGATGGGCTGGCTCTGCACACATGAACAAAACACAGACAAAGTCTAATTTGGATAATGGGCATGCACCAGGTGGACTATAGCAGGACATGGATTGGACACACACCCTTTCCCTCCTTTTCCCCCTCTCTTTTCTCTGTCCCTTTCTCCATCTCCAGACTATCCATGTGGCAGCACCAACACAGGATCTAAGGACTGGTGATATTCTTTGCTTTCTTCCCTTTCTTGGCTTGCGCAGTTAAAAATTCTACCCCATACTCCATTTTGAAGCTTGTTGTGGGAGGAGGGAGCTTGTGGAGATTGTTGTGGCTTGTGAGCCAACACCTTTGTGTGGTGTTGCAGTGGCTTGTGAGACAGCCCTTTTGGCTGGGTGTTGTGGCTGTGAGCCAGCAACTTTTGAGGAGTTTGTTGTGGGAGTTGTGAAGTGTGCTGTGCAAAATTAAGGGCTTGATAGCCTCCACTCTTGTGGAAGTGTATTGTATAAATTTAAGGGCATGACAGCCAATACCGTTTGAGTAAATATTGGGCTTGTTGCCACTGTTAAGAAGATGGTACAATCAAACAATAAGAGCTTCTGACACATGTCTGGTGCCTTTGTTCAGCCTAATGAGTTTATAACAAACACCAACATGCCCATGGGTCATCACATCAGCAGAGGTGGGTGTGAGGGTGAGATAGCTAGAAGGCTTGCAGTTGGTATTTTCTAACTTGTGTTCAAAAGTTGAATCCATAAGCCTAGTTTAATATTTCTAAAGCTGATGGAGGAAGTGGAGAAGAAGGGAGGTGGTATTTCATGCTCAGCGAAACAGAGGTAGTTTGATAAGAATTCTAGCCTTTTTAAAAGGGTTGACATGGCCTGGATTTGATTTGAATATTACAGAGTAATTGAGAGCTGGGAACTGAGTTTTACTTGACACAGATAAATCAAAATAGGAAGACATGCTTTGAGTATGCTGACCAGAAACAGTATATAAAGGAGAAGCCAGATAGCTTAGAGTAGCTATATTCATGCTGACTCTTAATTCTATTACGATGTAAAACCTTTGTTATGGTGTAAAACTTGGCAGTCCATTTATTACATAGTCTATATGTCACACTGGCAAGTGGCTGTTGCACCTAAATGGTATCAAACCTCAAACCCAAACCTAAATAAAACCAACAGCAGCCTGCTAGGATTGTACATCCTCTACATTGGTTATTCCCACAGTCTGGACACATCATAGGAAGCAAGGATGGTCTATTACTTTCTCTGTTCATATCCCTTAGTACGTAGATTTTAATATTCTTTGTTAAGTCCAGAGAACCAAAAGAGCTAAGCATCAAAGCTATCAAGGCAAGACAGCCTCTCTCTATTGAAATACTTCTGATTGCATGCATTTATTTAGGGCTATTCTACGTGATATGATACCTCTTACATAAATCATGTTGTTGCACTAGTCTTATTGACAAATTAAATCAACTGCTGTTTGTGTTTAGATCCAAATCCAGATGTGAAATGAGTGCAGACTTCCGCAAACTGCTTTTTGAAGTTTCTGAGGCTTTGGTCACAGATGAACTAGCAGCTCTTAAGTTCCTCAGCCTGGAGCATGTCCCCAGGAGGAAGCTGGAGGCCATCCAGGAGCCCAAGGCCTTCTTTGAAGTGCTGCAGGAGAAAGATATGATCAGGGTGGGGAACCTGCGCTTCCTGAAGGAGCTGCTCTACCGGATCGGTCGGATCGACCTCCTGACTGCCCAGCTGGGCTCCAGCCGGGAGGAGATGGAGAGAGAGCTGCAGGTCCCGGGCAGGGCACAGGTGTCAGCTTACAGGTAAACACAGAAGCATGCAAAATGCAACAGTTCAGTGTGAACTGTCTTTTCTATCTGCATTGTTGTCTTATGAATATTCCAGCATAATTGTATTTATTACAGCATGAATTCCTGCCATTGTGAGTTTTATGTTTTGCGGTTCACATGTTTAATTGTGGTGTTTACGTCTTACAGCTTTCTTGAAGGTCTCTCTATTCTTTATTGTCAGGCAATTGCTGTATGGAATTGCAGAGGACTTGACTGCAGAAGATGTCAGAAATGTGAAGTTCCTGCTCCAAAAACAATTACCAAAGACCAAGCTCCAGGAAAATGCTGTATGAAAAGTGATCTTGAAAAGTTTTTTGCAAGGCTAGTTCAGAGTCCTCTAGTTCTTGTAAGAAGGGAGGAAAGAGAAGCAGTCTGCTCTCATGAAAATCTGGTTTGAAAGAATTGTGATGTTAGCTGATAGGTGTGAAAGACTGGACCCTTATTTTTATTTTACTGTATCTTTGTCTATTTTGCTCTCCTGATTCTATTTTCTCTCCACCACCTGTCTCCCTAATCTTTTCTTCTTACAAAATCCATCATGCTCTTCCTTTAATCTTTGCTTGGCATTTATAAGATATATGTCTTTATAAGACATATGCTATATCTAAGAAGACTGATGTTTGCTAAAGGAAAATGATGTTTCAGAGACAGAAAATCAAGTTCTAATGTGAGTTCAACCACGAATTTTTGTGTGTCAATGGGTAAATTTTTTTCTTTATTATAATTTGGAGTAGCAACTACTTCCCCCCGAAGCAGTAAGAGGTTGGGTGAGCTAGTTTAATATTTGTAAGTAATGAGCAGTGTTATAAAAATGCTTGGTATTATTAAGAACCTTCCTTAAAAGTCCTATTTGTATGGTAGCACCTAGAGGAAAATTAGCAGATTTACCTCCAACTTTGTGAACAATTGAGCTTTAAATAAACAAAATTAGTGCTGAACAGCTTTTCTGTAACAGAAAATGCAAAATGGTATAGCCAAAGGACTTCACAGCACTTCAGCAGAACACAAAGGCACAACAGGATGTCATGTTATCCTCATCAGTGCTTTGTACTGCTGAAACAAAGCAGGATAGCCTAGTCATAGGCAATTTCTAATTGTCCTTCTTTAACCTTAGTGATGATGTGTTTATTCAGTTACATTGCATCTTGACCCTTGCTTTAAGGAGGTTTGGGGGAAAAGTAATTGGCCTTTAGCTGGTCAGTCTCTGGGAATGATGATGTTGTCTTCTGCCCTGTCCAGAGGTGCCTGATACTGCAGTTATTGAAGGTCACTGGATGAGTTTAGGTTATGTGTTTTTGTTTTACCAGTCAATTTTGCAGGTCTTTCTGGAAATGGAAGTAAATGGGATAATTAAAGAAAATAACCTAACAGTGCTGAAAGATATATTACAGCAATTTAGAGCTGACATAAAGAAAAGAATTGATGCCTATGAAGAAAAAAAAAGAGGTAATTTTATTTAATCTGCTGTTTAAGAACAGAGCTGGGGTTTTTTGTGGTTTTTATGGCTCCATCCTTGGCAGCTTAGAAGTTCAGAGATAAGGGAGAGATCTTATGGTTTCCTAGGATAGGCAGAACAGCACTGAAGAACTCTGGTTTCTGAAGTTTTCTGCTACTTCATTATCCCATCATGGCTTCTTGTATCTATCCTTGAAATGTGTTCTGTGCCATGTAAATGGTGGTCTTCTCTCTTCCCTTTGCCTTAAATGCAATTTATCTGTTCAGGAAAAAGTGCAGTGCTGGTTTTGGACCAGCATAACTTTCAAGTCACTGTAAGAGACTGACAGGGACAGTTGACTTGGGGAAACTTGTGTTGGGAGGTTGTCACCATTATCCTCTGTTAGCCAGGCCGTTTATTCCTAGTCAAAGCAAAGTCCCTGGAGATCAGGCACTTGACTATCAAGTGTAGCTTTCTGTAACCAGATGGGAAATTTCAAGGACTTCATGTATCTGGGCTGTTGCAGCTGAGGTGGTGCCTTCTGGCACCACAATTGGGCGTTTCTTTGGGAAACAGGATATCTCAGTCAAGAACGACTTCCTTCTGAATGACTCAGGACCTGTGCTTCCTCAGACACATTTATACAGCCCATGCAGCGCCCTGCAGAGCTACCAGCTAGTTTTTCCTGCATGTCCTTGCACTGCTGTCCTCTGCTGGTGTGTCTCTAAAAGAGCAGAAGATAATTGCCAAGGATGGCTAGTGCAAGCAAGTTCTGTGTTGGGGGAATGGCTTTTTAGTAGTAGTAGTATTATTTTGTCCTCTTTATAAGCAGGAAAAAAAGCATGTTGTGTGGATCTTGTTGCCCTGATAATTAAATTTAATTTAAGCACAGTTTTGTAACTTGTAAAATGGGTACTGTGATTTTGTTTCCTTGGTTAGAGGCATGGATTTGATGATTTCTTCACTTTTTTTCATAAAGTTGTATTCAAATATGTGTTTTGAGGAAATCTTTTATTATGCTGGTAGTTTACAACCTTGGTGCATCCACCCACACAGTAGAGTTCTCTGGAGAAGAGACAGTAACCTCAGAAGTAAATGGACCAGCATTTTGTACTATTGTACAAAAATGGGTCTCCTCTTTCACTTATGTATCCCATAGCGGAAATGCTAGTGAATGGCTTGCCTGGGATGACTACTCACATTCAACCTTTTATTATCTGTATCTTGCTACCAGTAAAGAGCAGAGATGCAACAGAGCACAGCCCTGCACAGCTTCTATCGTAACCAATAGTCTGTGAAACTGGAGCCATGCTTGGCCCAGCTCTACAAAATGATGGTGTCTCACTGGTGTGAAAACCCTCACTCCTTATTCTGGGTTTTTGAGTGTTGAAATATGCACAGTGGAAGATTTATCCTTTTAATCCTAAAATGTTTTGTTTATCTTCTGCTTCTTAGAAAATTATTCTAGGGAAGAAGTCTGGTATCCTGTGTCTGCACATCCAGTGGAAAAAGGAGCAGCGGGGGGGGCAGCACACCAGGTAAGAAATACCTCCAGATTACCCTTAAAGCATTTATCCATCTCCTGAGAGAGGGAGCATAAATTCATAACACTAGGCAGGTGGAACAGCCAGGGTGGAGGGGTTCTGGCTCTATATGTAGGCGTTGGAACAATTCCTATTTTCCGCACCAGACCAAGCCTTCTTTGCGGGGACCTGGTTGTCAGCAACCTTTCAAGAAAGAAATGAATGAATAGTTGAGTGAAGAAAACCAATCTTAATGATAATGGAGGCTGGGACATTAAAGTCCTGTCCAGCATACTCCCAGACAGATGGGAAGGGAATAGCAGAACCCACTACCTCACTGGAATTACACAAGGACCCTCAGAGGGAATGGTGGAGTGCCAGAATTTTTCCTTATGCACATGCAAATTTGTGTTTCTGGATACTTTCTCCCATGTCAAAATCATATCCTGACCAAAGAGAGAGAGAAGGAGAGGTTCAGAGAGCCACTGCAGATTCCTCTCCTCTGTAGCTAGGTTATATCCTCAGGCTTTTCCTTTCTTGTTTCTTGCCCTTTGTGATATTCATTGTGCTTGGGTAATGATGGACCAGTAATCTGTATATAGCGTATTTCTCTTTTGAATGCTTGGCTCTGCTTTCCTACCTGCATTTTTTTTGTTTGTTTGTTTCTGCAGCATAGGGAAATATATAAGATGAAAAATAACCCCCATGGTTACTGTTTGATTCTTAACAACCACATTTTTAAAAATCCAGATTACAATAGAGAGGGAACATTGAAAGATGGAGGTAAGTACTTTTTAAATCCAATTACTGGTTTGTTTTCTTTCTCTGATAATTCTCCATAACAACTATCTAATATTTGCTGTGAAGAAGAATCATGTCCATGGTAGTCCTTGGCCTCCAGAGTAACTGGGTTGACAGTCACTGTAGTAATTGGAAATATGCCACTTCCAACAATTTACTGATGGCTTAAAGAAGGAACTACTTTTTGTTCTAGGAAAAAGGCATTGTCTTAATTGGTTATATGTACAACTAGCAAAAAAGTTATTATTATTCCACCTTTTCACTTTTTGATTGTTTTTAATTCTTAGATATCATAGAAAAATATTTTTAAGTCCTCAAGTTGTCTTCAATGCTCAAATAAGTGCTCTGTAATTTTCCTTAAAGCCTGTCTTCCTGGAAGTCACTTTTAAGATAAACAAGAAAAAAAAAGTAAGATCAGATTTATGAAAGGACATGTCATGGATATTTTAACTCCATGCAGCCCATTTACAGGCTGCTTTCTTCCCAGCTACTTTCTCTCTGCCCACACAACAATTAGGCCACCATTTGCTGAGGAGTCTTCATAGCATTTGTGAGAAGGTTACTCTGACTTCCTTCTTGCTGCATTGACCATTCTCACAGAATGAGGGACCTACTTCACTTAAGAGTGGCAGAATTTGTCATTCAAAAGGGGTGGTACTTTAACGTGCCAAGTGGTGTTCTTAGGCATCTGAGACTACTATGTAATGCATAGTTAAAGCTTGCTTTACCACAGTAAAGTTCACTCATTTGTACCAATACGTCATATAGTCTGAAACCTGTTTTTGTTTTAGATAGCTCGATACTTAACCCAGTTGTGTATAAAAAAAACCAAAATTAGCCAAATTAGGCATTTGGATTTTTCTAATAGGATTTGGCAGGCTAAGAGCCAGTCAGGTGAGTTTATTGGTGGGATCTGAACACTTCTGCTAATATCTGATCTACCACAACGACACCGATGTTTCGGTATCTTCCTTGTCACTGTATATGCTTAACAAGTTCCTTCTGATTTTTTTCCCCAGAGGCTGTGAAGAGGGTCTTTAACTCGCTTCAGTTTGAGACAGTTGAGTACATGGATCTAGAAGGACAAGAAATATATGATAAAGTTAAAGAATACAGCAAAAAAGATCATAGAAATATGGACTGTTTTGTTTGCTTCATTTTCTCCCATGGTGAAAAAGACAAAATAAAAGGTGTTGATGATGAGTGTGTAAATATTGAAGATTTAGTCTCCTGCTTCACTGGAATTAATTGTCCTTCTCTGGCTGGCAAACCCAAGGTGTTTATCATTCAGGCTTGCCAAGGCCTTGTACGTCATCGGTCTGTTACAGTAGAAGCAGACTCTACTGGACATCTTGAGATGGATGCTACTCCTTCGATTTCCATTCCTGATAAGGCTGATTTTCTGATTGCCATGTCTACAGTGGAGAACTGTTTGTCCTTCCGCAGTCGTAAGACTGGCAGTGTCTACATTCAATCCCTCTGTGAGAAGATTGAGTTGCTTTGCCCACAGTAAGTGCTATTTTTAATTCTTGTACATTTGGGATATTGCAGATGTGCATACTTAAGCATGCTGTGCTAAAACACAGCCTTTGTTCTATTAATGCTTTTCACCTGCAGGACAGTGGAGAACAATATTTATTTTGGAATTGGGCATTGTTAGTCTTCTACAGATGAGCCAAAGTGTAAGTGACTTCCCCTGGTTTTCCTGTGACAACACCAGGGTTGTAATGCTGCAACATTACACACAAACAAGTGTGTGTATGTGTGTTTTTTAACATCTTTTGACTGATGAATGATTTTTCTTCCAGCGACACCTGATGAGTGGTAACACAGACAAAAAAAAGGAGTGTTCTGTAGTCATAATTGTCATTGTTGCCTCCCACCCATCCCCTCATAAACATCATTTAGAAAATAGAATTTCCCTTCAGATATCACTTTCTCATGGTGTCCAGAAGAATAAATGGAGAATGTATAGGTTTGTCTCTGTTTCATCTTAGTGACCTCTTCTCATTGTAACCAAAGCAATGCTACATGGAGGTTGCATTTATTTCCCCAAAACACACTGAATTCTGGGGTTTTTCAATGGATGTGCAATTTCAGTGGCAGTAGAGTGAGGAAAGATACCAGCCTTCCGTGGGATACCACTTTATTGGAGCACACAGAGATCACCTTCTTGGCCAAGCTGCAAGTACCATGTGTTTCAATGTAACTTGTCTTCATTTTTGTTCAAGCCGCATCGATCTGATAACCATCCTGACAAAAGTGAACCAAGATCTGGCAGCAAAAGAATTCAACGGATCTAAGCAGATGCCAAAGATAATATCAACACTACGGATGCCACTGATCTTTGAAATTCCACAATGAAAAGTAGAAAAGTAAGAATACACTCGGTTAAGAATGACATCTGGAGTGAGTTTTGAGGGGCAAGAGAATTTACATGAGAAATTATCTGGATCTATGTAGTTAGCCCCAGTCCTTTAAGGAGCCATGGGACCTAAATTTTCCAACCTCTATATTGAATCAGTCTTCTGACACCTGGATCTGTAGCAGTCCTGTAAGGCTGTGGAAAACTACAGATCATCTGACTTTTTGTCCTGCAGAAGCAGTGGAGTATGTTCAGTCTCGGTTTCAAGTGAGAAAGCACTTTCAAGTAGTATTGTAAGAGTTATTGGAAGTGTCAATGAAGTTCCATTTGTGTCTGAGTCATTTAAGTCCCTGAGATTTGAATAAACAAGCAGGTTCAGAATGCTGAGTCCATTCCCAGGCAGCACATGTAAGATTTTAACTGCCTTACCCAGAAGTGAATCACTGTCTGTCTTTGGAAGTGATAATTGTTTATGGAAAATAACATCCTGCTCCAGAAGGACCAAACCCTCATGCTTATGTTAGTTATGTTCTTTTCCTCCAAATATTTGATTTGGTTTAGGTTAATAATTTACTTGGATAAGCAGCCCTGCTATATAAGTTTTTCAATAATAAAGGTTCTCATTTTGTTATTTCTCAGAGCTCTCAGGGCACCATGGGTCATGAATGGCTGTGGAATACTGGAAGAAAACTCTGTAATCTTGTTTCTGTTATAATAAATTCTCTTGATTTTTATATCATCTCAGTTTGTGGTGTGTTCCTCTCTTGGATGAGCTTTTTGAGGGACAGTCAGCATGACAAACACTTCTACCTCAGCAGAAGTAATTTTGCTTTTGTTGGAGTGTTTGTTGGCAGCCATCCTGAGACGTAGCAGATTGATATCCCTTCAACAGCAGCTGGAGAGATGGTAGGAAAGAATAAGTTCACAACTATCATAATAATAGGGCCATTCAGGAACTGCTTCCTCTGTGAGAAACTTGCTGGAAGGTGGCAGCTGCTCCAGAAGTGAAGATGTGAATCTATAGCATTTCTGTTTCTCATACTTCTGTGTCAGAGTTCAATACACTCAGACCAAGCTCTTTCAGCTATTCTACATGAGGAGGAATTGGATATCAAATTTACTTATCTGGTGTATTGGTGCTACGTGGGATTTTGATTTAGTAGGGTGAGACAGCTGTAGGGTGCTCACCATCATGACACTGGACATTCCCAGTCATGGTGGAACATGGGTGAAAGCCAGCTCAAGCCTACCACTCTTTTCAAAGTGTAAATGTTTTATCAGTTGTCCAGGTTTTATGCTTTTATGATGGGTTGGGGTGAGCCACATATCCACAGCCTCCATGTTGGTTTGGTTTACTCAGGAAGACATTTTTCTTTGTTAATTGTCTTGGCATACCTGGTGATTTGCAGGTGCAGAGGCCTTCTCTAAAACTAATGTCACCCCCCAATCTCCCTGGTGTTGAGGTAAATTGGACTTTCATTATGATCTGTTCTTCCTTGCAATCGAATGTTTTTGTCCTTCTCCTCTGAGCTGTCCTCCACTGGGGGGTGGGGGGTTATCTCTGGTGGCTCTAATCAGTCACACCCTGTGATTAAATTGATTTGGTATTTTGTTCTGTTTGTTTTGTTATTAAAATCTGGCCACCTCCATAGTTACCATTATCACTTGCTGATGAAGACCTACTAGGAGGAGGAGAAAACCCCATCAAAATCCTCTAAAGAACTGCAGAAAACAGGCATACTGTGAATTTATATGTAATCTTGCAGCAATCACGGAATGAGAAAACAGTTTGAGCTTTGCGGTTCTGAGCAAAGTGTGGCTGGTACGTTTTTACACGGATTTGTCTCCCTCCGACAGAGCTGAGTGGTAAGAAAGAAGTTGGTTCTGCAATTTCCTGACTCTCTCAGAACAGTCAGTGTCTCAGTGATGTTCGCAGATACCGCCCAAAACACCCCGGTTCCCAAGGAAGTCCTGGGGCGTTTCGCTCCGGAAGTTTAAATCCAGAGGGAAGTACCGCCCCGGGTCGGGCCCTCCCTCCTGCCCGCCCTCCTGCCCGCCCTCCTGCCCGCCCCGGTGGCGGCGGGACCCGCCCTCCGTGCTGCGCAGCTCGGGAGCGGCGCGGCCATGGAGCTGTCCCGGGGGCGGCTGCTGGCGGTCAGCGAGGAGCTGGATGGGGCCGAGCTGGAGGCGCTGAAATTCCTCAGCCGGGAGCACGTCCCTAGGAGGAGGCTGGAAGCCACCCGGAGCCCCCACGAATTGTTCGAAGCGCTGCAGGAGAAGGGCGTGCTGGAGGCGGGGAACCTGGCCTTCCTCAGGGAGCTGCTCTACCACATCGGGCGGATCGACCTCCTGGTTGCCCACCTGGGCTCCAGCCGGGAGCAGGTGGAGAGGGAGCTGCGGGCGCCGGGCGGGGCGCAGGTGCCGCCCCTCAGGTGAGTGAGGGCTGGGCTGGCCCGGGCTGGCGCTGCGGGGCCAGCTGCCCACCTCATTCCGTCACCTCCCTGGACCCCAGGCTGGGGGCGGGAAACGCGCAGGTGGCTTCCAAGAGAGAGCGGCAACATGCCGTGCGGAGAGGTGCAACTGCAGCCCGGCAGAAGGGAGGACACGGGGCTGTACTCGCAGCTCCCCAGAGCTTCAGCGTGGCTTTCGCTTCAGGAGAACTGAGATCTGTTTAATTGCAGCTGAAAAGGGTTTGACTCCAGGCTGTCCTGGGACTTGTGTCCTCCCATCTAAAACGGAAAAAAGGGGAATATGTGCTGGGCGGACCGTAGGTGAAAGGAGCAATGCACTAGTGCGGAGTTAAACTGTGCTCGGAAACAAGATGAGACAGTGCCTTTCACTTCTTTCTTTAGATACTTGCTTTTTCACTTGTCTGAAGATATCACCGAAGATGAGCAGATGTCCTTCAAGTTACTTTTAGACAAAGAATTGCCAAAAAGCAAGCTAACCCCTGAGACTGTAAGTATCTCCTTAATTTTTAAAAATTATTATTATTATAATCCATAGAGGCAGTTGGATTGCTCATGGGGGAATGAGTGTCACTCTTCTTTATGGTGTCATTCTTATAGTGAAAACACCACAAGAAAAAGTGCCCCCCTGGGGGCATATAGGACTTGTTTGTGCTGGTGTTGGGCACAGCTTTTGCAGCGGTGTCACAGCCAGCTGTGCCAGGAGTGCCAGGCGCCGAGGCCATCACATCCAAGCACCACACAGGGCTCAGGGCACTCAATGGAGATTGTGATAGCTGTTCCAGTAAATTCTTGGGGTGATCACTGTGCTCTGCCACTCATTGTTGGACAGGTTTCTGTCTCTTGGGTCTTTTTTTGCTTCAGAGCAATCTCTACATTATCTTCTAAGGTTATACCCTTTTTACCATTGCTTAAGATGGTCACTGCAGTGATTCTTGTGTTTCAGTTAAGAGCACGAGATAGCCACTGAAAGTTGAATGAAAGTAGCCATTAAAAGTGCTGTTATATTTTCCTGTATAACCACCATTAGATCTCCTGAGTTAGATCTTAATTAGATCCTGGCACCTCTGAGCTACAGAAGGGAAATGAGTATGTTTTGAGAAGATGCTTGTACTTAACGATACTTATAGGTTTTGTTGAACTAGGAGTAATTGGCTCAGCTGAGGTCTCAACTGAACTCCCAGTCAGCTGGACTGACTCCGTGAGTCACATGTGCAGTCAGTAAAGCTTAGGTGCATATGCTGCTGCTTCACTCCCAGTGGCAGCATGGATGTGCCCTAAGAACAAACTGCCTTTTTGATTTCCCAGACAATGCTTGACATTTTCACTGAGATGGAGAAGAAGGGCCTTCTGGGAAAAGACAACCTAAGTATACTGAAGAGTCTCTGTGAAAAAATTAACATCAGCCTGTGGAACAGAATTGAAGATGGATTAAACCTATTTGGTAAAAGTGAACAAAACTGCCTCTTCCCCATAGTTATTCTTGAAGTGATATACAGGTATTGTACAGGACTAATAATGAATGCTTTGCAGGTCAAGAAGAGATGCTCATCACAGAGGAAGAGAAGAGCAGCACAGGAGGCCCTAAGGGGCACCTGGTGTCATCTGTAACTCCTCATCCTCCTGGCAGTTTTAATGACTCGTCCCACGTAAGTTAATTTCTTAAAACATCATCATTTTGTCTTAGAAGACCTCTGTGAACAGTTTTTCTAAGACCAACTGTTAAAAGCACTGTCTAGAAAAAGAAAAATGCGCAACTCTGCATCCTTTTTTCTGAAGCTGTGTCACAGGCTCAGCTGCTGCAGTGTTGTACTTTCAGAAAAGTCTGCAAGGGTAGCAAGGTAGGCTGAGTTTATGATACCAGGAAATGGGCAGTTGGTAGTTGGCTTGGCACAGAGATGTGGGAGAACAGAGCACCCTGTGTGGGCTGAGCCTGACTTTGGTTGTCCAGCAGGGTGCTGTCCTGCACAGATTGCCAAAGGACAGTGCCAGGTCCTGGGAGAAAAGCTGTTTAGGGAGAGCTGCCTGGAAAGGAGGCCAGCTGGCTCTCTACCCTGCTGTGCAACTCCCAACAGCTGAGGAGCCTGGAGGAGAGTGCAGGAGTTTCACCAGGCGCCTTTCTTTTCAGCAGCTTGAAGCTTACAAAATGACCAGCCGACCCTGTGGCGTGTGCCTGATCCTGAATAATCACAATTTTGCAAAAGCTAGGGAAAGAGTGCCGGAACACAAATACATGAAGGATCGGAATGGGACAGACATGGATGCAGGTACAGTGAACATTAAAGATGAGTTTGTGAATCTTTAAAAACAGAAACCTTGTTTCTCTTTCTATCCTAAAGGTCTGAATTTCAGCCTTCCCTTTCTAGGATACTTTATGTTGTAGTGGCTCAGTCGGCTCTGTTTACTGTGCTGACAAGCCCTTATCAACTCATCAAGCTTTTAGGGCCTGACACTGAACAATTCACTAGCATTTTACAGTTTTAGTGCAACCTCAAGCAGCAACCTGAGCCTGGACTTTACAAGCTAGGCTAGCTTTGCATCAGCCTTATACATGCTAATTCTAAAATACGCAGAATTGGAAACCTCAGCTGCTGAACCAGACCTGGGCATTAATATCCAACTTAAAAAATGTGAGGGAGGATGTTAGCACTCAGGGGTCCTGATTTTAGCAGCCTGTCCTGCAGCAGCAGAGCTCATGGTGGGTCCTAGGGTCTCTGAAATAAGTGTATTTGCACTATCTGTGCCTAGAGATAAAATCCATCAGTGGGCCTTCCCTCACTGAACTGAACACCTTTAGTTCAAGTCAGAGTACAAGGTTTCTCCTCCTGTGACATGGGTACCACCCAAATGGGTAGTGCTCTTCTCTTGGGTAAAGCAACTGCACTATCTAACACCTTTTGAGAGATGAAGGGACTAGCTATAAAGTGCATGGGGAAAAGAGACACAGTTTCTTAATAGTGTTCTGCATGCTTTCCAAACAGAGGCAAGATGGCAAGAAAGCCTTTTAATGACAGTTAAGGGCGCCCAGTAGAGATATGATTAGTGATTGGACCACTAGAGTATTTTCAGACCAGGAATGTAACTATGTGGATATAGTCATGTAGGAGATTATCAGTTATGTCTAGAAATTCAATTTGCAATTGCAGAGTACAACTTTCATATAATGAAATGTCTCCAATTTGCCTTCTGTTTGCTTTCCAGCGGCTCTGAGGAATGTCTTTAGCAAGCTTCATTTTAGAGTAGAAGAATATAAA
Organism: Acanthiza pusilla; assembly: GCA_036630365.1. NCBI lineage: Eukaryota > Metazoa > Chordata > Aves > Passeriformes > Acanthizidae > Acanthiza > Acanthiza pusilla. The sequence continues at coordinate 9,517,765 of JAXCHO010000019.1, forward strand.
GACCTCACTGCAGAAGGAATCCGTGAGACTGTGAACATCTTCCGGCATGAAGACCATGAGGACAAAGACTGTTTTGTTTGCTGTATCCTGTCTCATGGGAAAAAAGGCATTATATATGGTGTTGATGGGCAGGAAGTGCCTATCCGGGAACTGACCACTTCTTTCACTGTGCAGAATTGCAACTCACTTGCTGGAAAACCAAAAGTCTTTTTTATTCAGGCGTGCCAAGGTGATGCTTTCCATAAAGGTGTGACCATTGAAACAGATTCTGGAGAGCAAGATTCTACTGTAGAGCGAGCTGCGAGGTATCAGCTTGACTGCATCCCTGCAGAGGCAGACTTCCTCCTGGGCATGGCGACCCTGCAGGATTATGTTTCCTACAGAAGTCCCAGGGAGGGAACCTGGTACATACAGGCACTGTGCCAGCACTTGGAGTCCAGCTGTCCTCGGTATCTATGCTTCCATAAGCTCATTTTTGGTAACACCTATATTTTCCTTCTTGGATGACAGGAATTTTATTTAGATGCAGAGGTAGATGATATGCAGTGGGAATGCTTGCTCAGAGTGAAAACAGTAATGAAGGACAGAGCAACACCACGCAGACTATTGAAAGCAACTTAGGGAATTGCTCTGAAGCCTATTAAAACCAGGACCTGTTAGCACTGGTATATCTCGAGATATATGAGAACATTATTTTGCTGATGTCAACTGCCTCTAATACAAACTGTATTCGTGTCTTTGCAGAGGGGAAGATGTTCTCACCATCCTGACAGCAGTAAATCAAGAAGTGAGCAGAAAAACCTGTGAGCGGGATGCAACAAAGCAGATGCCACAGCCCAGCTTCACACTGAGGAAGAGGCTCCTCTTTCCTGTTAACTAAATGGGAGGGAACTGCATGGCAGAGAGAGCTGCAGCAGCCTGGAATTGGCTGGTTTCAGCACAGAATTTGGTCAAACACAACAGACTTTCAGTGTCTACTCTTACCGAAAGAGCAGATATTTTTGATTGAAAATACAACTGAGGAGAAAAATACTTAAGAAATTTGTATTAATATGTGTAACACTTTATACTTGAGAGCATCTCTGAGCTGGTCTCTGATTTATCTCAAATTTATTTAGCTGATCTCTCTCTGTGGGTTGCTGGCTAAAATACACTCAAGTGTCCTCTTACCAGCAGCACATTGCTGTTGCTTTCCTAAGGTATCTTTACAAGGCAACTTTGAGAAGACAACCATTATAAAGCCTTGTGTACTTTATGCCTAACTTTTGCAAAATAAAGCGGGAGTGCTGTGAATTTTATAGGATATAGTCGACTCACATCACTGTGTTTTGTTACTTGTCCCCATCACTTAAAATCATTTGTTCTTAGTGGCTTGGTACACTTCAAGATAAAGTCAAGCATTTGTCATCCACCAGTGTCTGTAACCTGGATTTCAGAGTATCCTCTATGTAGAGTAGTCTTTAACGGTGAAAATCAGTTGCACTGGTACAGCTTCATGTTTGAAGATGTCCAGTTATCCTGTGTTCACTTACTTTGCTGATCTTTGAGTCTTTTCTAAGCACAGGAAAAGTCACTAGGTAAGTACCCAGCTCTTTAAAACATTCTATATTGCCTCCCGTGGAGAGCATGCACACAGAACAGTTTCAATTTCTACCCCCCATTTGTCACAAAGTTATAGAGCTCACATCAGCTATTGAGATGAAAGAACAACCATGGGCGTGTTAGACATCACTGCAGTGCTACCACTGTAATGCTAGAGGAACACATTAGCTGCTGTAAAGGGAGGAAGAAACCCCAAAGCACCACCCATGCACAAAAAAACCCAACTTACGAGAAAACATAAACAGATTCATTTAAAGTGAGGCTCAACACTCAAATACCGTCTAGAGGTTGATGAGGTATTCTTCATTTTTGAAGTCTTTCATTCTCAAGGCTTTTCAAAGTGCAAGAAACGGTTTAAGTGTTCTGTTAAGCATCACACATTGACTGCAACTTGTGCTGCGCATCTGCCACCTGTACCTGCGTATGTATAAACCCAAGAGCCCAGCACCACCTCATCCAAGTTTTTAAATGAATTTATTGGCTTCTAAAGCCACTACTTGGACAGATACCAACTCACTCCACTAAGTCTGTGTAGTATATAATAATCACTAAATTTTAGCCACGAAAAGGCCTGATTTTAGGTTTGTTACAGAACACTGTAATAGAGAAGATGACATCCGGAACAAACCACAGAAGATCAGTAATATACTGAAAAATTGCATGTTATACATGTTTATTATCAAATTTACATTCCACTATGAAACAACATTAAGTGCAAAAAGCAGATGGAAAAAAACCATGAAAATCCCAGACTGTTCAAACATTGTGTGTAATCCTCTCATGTAACAGCCAAATGAAAACCAAAACCCAATTATTCTCGTTCCCTTCTCTCTTGCTATTCAATTGCAGTAGATGTTTAACTTTGATCACAGGTATTTTGAGCATGCAGGTATCACTGAGTTTATCAAAAACTAACAGTGAAACTAGAAAGCTTTAAGTTTGTGCTTTTTTTAAGACAATCCGAATAAGGTAAATACAAGAATTTCCTTCTGTCTCTTGTAACTTGCACAAGCATGGGCAAATCCTTTCTAGCATCTGGTTTTGATTCAAACCTGCAAGATAACAGAACCTTGCCAAAATGTAATCCTCTATTCCTTCTAGGTCTACCTCCTACTCAAACAGAAGATCTGGTGCAGGATTTTGGCCATCTCAGTCATGCACATTTGTCACCTCTCATGGGAGACAACAAAAGCCAAATCAGTTCCTAGAATGATGGTAACTTCTAAAATGTTCCCAGAAACACGTTATTAAAAAAAGGTTTATCTTCTAGGTTTTGGCACAAAATGGTAAACTTGGAAGAAGTATCAATTTTCCCTTGTTACTGCAAGCCAGGCATGTATATCCAAAATGTGCATGACCATCCAAGGGATAAATGCATGACAGAATTTCAACAACACTGCACCACAGCATCAACCAACACACACAAACACCATGGTATAAAGGTTCTTCCATTTTCTTTTTGCCTTAAGTAAAGTATCTGATGATACATCTCACCTACTGAAACAAACCGACCTCTCAACATCCACAGCATTGTTTGAACTGAACCAGTTTATATTGCTGAGCTATGGAATATGGAAGCATCCCAAAGAGAAACATGCATTTAATTTATATGCTTTTAGTTTAATTTTACCTGAACCATGGTCTGCCAAACGAATTCTGCCTTAGCTGATTTGCTACTCTGCTGATCCAGTTGGCTGGAGTTATCTAATGAAGCCAGTTAGAAACACAGTGTAATACCTTCAAAAATTTGTCTGTAACTCACAGGTATTCCTATAATAAACACATAAAATGGACATACTTGACATGCTACACACTTCTCTGTTGATACCAAACTGTCTAAGCTTTTGCTAACTCATTTCCCTGGCAGTTACAGATACGCAGCAGACGTACCCATCTCAGTCCACTGGAGACCAACATTGCACTCCCTCCTTTCACTCTTATGTAGCTAGGCAAGACACCATGCACAACTAAGTACATACAAACATAAATACTTACATGAAAAAATTAAATATTTTTCATTAAAAAAACAAAATTAACCCGTATATAGTATTTTAAATAAAATTCACCTTTTGTAAGTGTAAGATTTTGCTTAGAGAGCAAAAGGCAACTCCAGGAGTTCCTGAATATTTCTGTGCGCTGCTGACAGACAAGCTTCTGCTAAGAATCCCTGTGCAAGTTTGAAGTGGTTACTCCTTTTCCTTTTACAAAAAAAATTATCAAAGAGTCATCACAGGATCTATAGAACTGTAAAAGCAGAAAGGCCACGTTACAAATTTCCTATAAACGAGGTTAAGAAGCTTTCTTTTCCTGTCCTACTCCACTCACCCCTGCAGCAAGGAGGGTGCTGATTATGGTGGATGTGCCTTATGGCAAATGCAAATCAGTGTAATTGCACTGATGCTTCACACCACACCCCCAGACAGCTGCCAGCTATGCCCCACTTACACTGTAACAGGTAAGGTAAACTTAACTGTTTTATCTAATCATATGAAAACTAAAATAATTTTATAATGTTGATAGAAACAGTGAAAATTTACATAAAGATTAAGAACCTGTTTCTATTCAGGTCACTAGCAAAGACCCATTTTTCCAACCAGTTTTGGGCAAACTTTTCCTTCTTTAAGTTACACAAAACATCTATTGTAGATTGTTCAGTTATGATTCGAACCTTGGTCAGGAAGAAATCAAAAAAGCAGCATGGGCAGTAATATTTTGATGATTACCACTCAAAAACCAGATTTCTAAAATGGAATTCTCTTTTGAGTTGGAAAGTCTGCCTCAGCTACGTTCAGAACCACACTCCCTCACTTACCACTGGATTTCAATACTCATTAAAATACTACCAAGAACACCAGTTTTTTTCTTCCTGTCTTTATATACACTGTCAATTTTTGCTCTTAATGAAATCTTTTAAACAAAATCCTGCGTAAAATCAGAAAGAAGTAATGAAAGGCATAAACTTTACTGGAGAACTCTCAAATACACAGAATGTCTACTTGGCAAGACAAGAGGCGGGTTTCTGAACTTCCAACACTTGCCTTGAAGAAAATGCTCTCCACTTAAGTCTTTAAAAAGAAACCCTGAATCAAGCACCTAGGGTTTATTTCCTTTTGCAATGCTGAAATGTGCCTGAGATACTTGTGTGTGTCTGTGTGCACAAAAATATCCTCATTTAAATAGATGCACACTACACTTTGGAAGGATTTCTTAGCTTGAAGTTTTCACCCCAATACACACTTTCCTGCTTCTTAATTCTTATTCATTGCACATTTCTCTGTGTGTTTCGTTGAGAAGCTCTGGAAAGAAATTAACTTCTATTAATAACTCACTAACACAATTGCACTCTTCCAAAGTATAAATCCCATGTTTGTAAACTGAAGTATTATTTTCTTACACAGAGTTAAAGGTTCTCTCCCTTGCTTCTACAAGTGAGGAGGAGTTCAAAAGGGCATAGTTTCTGAAATGGAAAATACAGGAATAAAAAAAATCCAAGTTTTCATATTTGTTTGCTACAGAGAGGAAGTTGGATTGATAATGCTGGTCAGACTGACTGTTATTTTAATTTAACATTTAAATTATGTAGCCTGACTGCAAACAACTAGTAAACACTATGGTTGTATGGTGGAAAAAAATAGAACACCTACCCCTACAGTTCAAAGGGTTTAAACAGTGAAAATGTCTACAATAGTCTTCAGGTCTGATTAAGTTAAGATAGATGCTGAAGGAGGTCTTAAAATTAAGCTTTGGTTTCACCTTTCTTATCTCCCACAAAAACCTTCCTCAAACCCAAGCAATGTTCCTTTGCTCCTTGGTCCCAAAACTTGTCTCTCCCATATCTTTAACATGCACATACCTTCTCCAACTCTTCTGTAACACATCTAACGATGCCTGTACTTGATGTTCATCCCTCACCTTATTTATTGTGCTCTAAGCCAAACACCCTCCACGTCAGTTAGTCTTCCTTCAGCATATCCATTTTTGATGACTGTGTGCAAACTGGAGCTCCCAGTGCTCCAATTATGGCTGGAAGACTCTGGTTTCTTCTCAGTCCTGCCATTAAGTTGCTACCTGCATTTAAAAACCCAGCTGAGTCCTGCCTCTGCAAGCTAACCTCTGGCCCCTGATTCTTCCCATGGTCCTGTGTTTCAGGGGGCTTGATCACCCTGGCGATGCCCAGCCTCTTCAGTCTGTCCACGAGGTTCATCTTCTGCTGGCCTACGTCCGGGACATTACGGGAGGGCTTTAGGCCATACATCTCTTGCAAGAATGTTTCTGCTGGTCGAGAAGCCAGGAAATTTTCGGAGTGATGCACTCGAGGCTCGAACAGTGGAGGGGAAGGACAAGGTGAACGCGAAGGAGAATTTGGTGGAGTAGAAGGAATGGGAAGTGTTCGAGTGGGCTGTAGCAAAGGCAGTTTTTCTAACATGGGGCTGTCATAAACCTTGGCAGAGATGCCTCGTTCTTGCAAAAGTTTCGCCAGACTGCTTGTGCTGCTAAAAGTAGTAGTTGAGTCTCTTCTGTTGGTAAGAAATTCTCCAATACTTAGTCTGTAAGGAATGGCTGGAGTGCTCACTACTGGGTTTCCAGTACTGCTGCCAGTATTTCCCAGTGAAAATGGAGCACCCATGGAGCTGAAATAAAATAAAAATGAAACAGAGAATTGCACACATTAGATATTTTTATACCTGCTCTGCTCTGTATTTGCCTTTTAGTATACAGAAAACTCAAGAAAAACTAAACTATTGCTATTAGCTGTGACAGTTTCAGCTTCAGTAGACTCAGAATTATTTTTCTGCAAAGTACCAGTGAATTTACCTTCTGTGAGCACCTATACTGTATTAGAATATCAACATAGCTGTCAAGTTAGTTTAAACAAAATATAACAGAATCAGAAAATAAATTATCACAGAATCTTTTTTTCCACAATAGATACATGATAAAAGGCATCTGCTACTTAAGAGTTAAAATTTACTTCCTTTAAGTTACCTTAACCTATTTTAACTCAGTCTAGAGAATTCCAAGTTTCCCTTTGTAATTACAACTACTTTTATTAATAACATGCTACATGTTGCCTAACTGTCTTAATGTTTTTTAAAACCGGTCCATATATCAAAAGTCAGGAAGCAACTGTTTAATCGTATGCAGCAAGATTTAGGATGTTAGCAGTCCTCATACCTGGGAGTAACTTGAGTGACATCAGATGGGTGAAGGATCCTACAGGTAGTAAAGGTAAATGTGGAATTTGTTGAAGATAGACACTTCCCTGGATTTGAGGCTGCAATGTGAAGAATTTACATCCATTGAGGGTAAAAATACATATGAGAACTAATCAAAGTTTAAGACTTTTAAAAAAAAATTTGACTCAAATTTTACTGAGTCCTTTTTTTGAAGTAAAGAACAAAGACAGCAAAGACAGCATTGTCACACAGTCAAATACTTTCCACAGAGAAAGGACACTGCTAAACAAAATCAGGAAGAAACACTAACCATGCATCTTACCGGTGGGTGGTACTGCTGCTGATGTAATAGGTGGCAGGAAAATCCCTGCCACTGGCTTTGCCAGTGTACATTTCTTCTCCTCTGGGAAGGACTGTTGTGCTTGAAATGTTATACCTCCTTCACCTTCTTCCTCATCATCTTCCTCCAGGTCAGAGATGTGGTGCACAGTATCATCAGACAGAGGGGTAAAGCCTTTAGTAACAACACCTGGTCTTGGGTCAAGAATGGTGCCTAGGTTGGGTCGAGCAAGCTGCTGCCAGTGAAAAAGGGTCTGAGATCCTGGTGACAAAAGAGAAGAAATTCAGAGAGCCATTACTACTGTATCGAGTTACAGGAATTCATGAGCAAAGCAACTGCAGCTGGCTGGCACCCACATTGTAATCCACACATCCACTGGATGGCAATGCCAAGAAGCAGACTAACACTTAGCACCTCTGAGAAGGCCAAGTAGAAAGTGATGCTGATGAGCTTGCTGGCATGGGGCCTACCAAATACTACTGCTTCCTGTTACTGCACATCACACCTAGCTATACACACACCTACAATGATTTAGCCTGGCAAATCTAAAATCTTTTTCTGCTAATGAGAGAAAGAACATCATCCTCTTACCTTCAATGGGTTTGACAATTTGCAATTTTTCTGGTAGGAGGACACGGAGGTTACTACAGCTGGCAGAGAGATCAGTGAATTCTGAGTTTGTACTGGGGGAAAAAGAGCTTCCTGTTGGTGTACTGCAGCCACTAGCCTCTTCTTTCTGCTCAACCAGCAAATGCATTTTTCGGTCCCACTCCTCCTCGAAGAACTGCTTCTCACTCAGGTAGTTCTGACGACGGAGGGAGAGCCTGTGCAGAGCTGTAACCAAGTCATTGTCTCCAGGGGTTCCTGGCTGGCCGGGACTATGAGTGCCTCTGTGAGAAACATCAAATAACAACAGATATTAAAACCATTAGAGTAACTATTTCTCTCTTACACAGTAGAAGTCCAGTCTGGATTTAGTTTTGAATCAGTTAGTTTCAGAAGAAAGTAACAGGCTGTGCTTCCTACTTCAAATTCTTCTCAGAGCTGCTCCCCTGGGCCATCCGTGTGGGGCTCTCCAAGTGGTGCACGCCAGACTGGAATGGCTTTGCTGTCATAACAGCACTTGAGCGATTAGATCCAGGGATTGGCAATGGGGCAGGAAAGGAAGAGGAGCGGCCACGGATGACATTAGCAACCTTGACAGTGTCAAATACTCGTTTCTGTTGACCCCTGCACAAAAGACAAACAAACAAGCATGGTTTTTAGAAGCAAAAAAGATATAATAAAGAAAAATGTCTGAGACCTCACGAAAAAGATGTTCAGAAAAACATGATTGCCTAAGACACTCATGTTTTCAGAACTACCCTATGAAGTATCAAAATTACCACTTCTTTACCTGAAAGACCTGAACCTCTGCTGATAACCACTTTAGAATATTCAGCAGTATATATTTTATTTATTCAATTTATATATGCTTTCAGAAACACATATTTAATTTATTACTTCTCGCTCAGAATTATAAGGCCCCGGAACAGGTCTTCAGGGTTTTGAAAACCGTTATGAGTCTTTCAGCTGTAATGTCATTTGTCCGGCAATCTTTCTGTAAGCCTTAAAAGGGGTCAGAGAATCTGGATCAAATAAATTCATTAAAGAATGAAGTAACATCCTTTTAGCTAATTCCCAGCTTCTTCATAGACTCACATACGAATAGCAGGTTTCAAAACTGTAAATATTACCACATACTACAAACCTTTTTCTATTTACAGTGAAAACTCTATAGAGAAAAAACACTCATTTCTAGAGTCCCAGAAATCAGTTTCTCCTTACTTAATACAAGTCTATCGATAAATATCAAAACGGCACATAGAGATCTGAAAACATACTTTTGCTTGGAGAGAACAGATTCATCACCCTGACTCAATTCCTTCCGCATTGTCCCTTCAATTTCTGCTGCGAGGGAATCCTAGAGAGAAAAATGGAAACCATAAGAGTTGACAAATTAGACTCAAGCCTTCCTTCTAACAATTTTAGCAGAAAGTATGTGTAAAAAATAATTTTAACAATCTGCATTTGTTTGCCAGTACCAGCATGCTTTGGACAAACTCTTCGGCTTCTGAAGGGGGGGCATGTGGGACAGTTTTCCACCACAACTACACCCATGTGTAACCTGTATTGGGTTCAGTTTTCATTTGTAACACCTGATTTTTCTTTGTGTTTCTTTATGTACTCTGTGTGTTGGTTGCTTTAGTTAAGCTACAATTTTAAGAGCACTTCTTACAAGGCCAAGCATGTACACAAGTGGTTCTGTACACACAAAGCAACCAACCAAAACCTGATGAGTTCCCAGATATTTTGAGTATGTGAGATACTGTGTTTCTTAAAGAAACACTGCTGAGTTATAAAATTCACACCAACATCAAACAATACACTAGCACAACTCAGCATTAGCTGTAGAACATGCCAATTCCCTTATTAAACAGAAATGGCATACAAAGAGGAAAAATAATTGCCATGTCATAATGTGTCAAGCGAACAGTTAGTTTCCTAACTAATTTCCTAAATTTCTCACAAGTGTACACATTGAAGAATTCAAAAACCATTAGATAAGCTCCTTTGCCTACTACAAAGTAGTTCTTGCTGCAGCTCCTGCAAAGGCTGTTGTGCTCCCGAAGTTGAACACTACCACAGCTGTGTGTGCCAGCTGGTGTGTGCCATGCTAGAGGTGTTTGTTACCACAGGAAATGCTCCATGTGACTGAGGGTGGCAGAGACACGCGACAGAGCTGGCTCTGCTACGCAGCAACTTCACTTCTTCTTGAGACTCATGCAACATCCCCAGACACTCTGCATTCCGATCTTGCAACTCATGGAGCTGAAAGAGAAGAGAGGCCATCACATGATCTCTTCAAAGGGAAGACAGAATGAAACTGAATGAACTCTTACAGTAACCCAGAATGGCTGAGTCAACACTGTAAGATTCTCCCAATTGCAGGGCACTTGCCAACAACTGGAATGAACAGCACAGCACCCTGAAGGGTTTTAGTGGCAAAGCATGAAGATTTGAAAGAGGAAAAAGTATGAGGAAAGACAGGAAAATACATCGAAAAACTGCAAACACACTAACTACTGATGCAACAGAAGCAAAGAGAACTGCCTTAAAATCTAATGAGCTACAGTACTGTTGATATAATCAGTAATATTCACACTAAAGCACTCTTTTTCTCATAACTACTAAGAATACTAAGACCTTCCTACCTGAAACATGCTCCTTGCCTTTCATACTCCTGTGAACTATAAAAATATTTGTGTAGGCTTATAGAAAAGAATTACTCTTTTCCTACAATCATACGACTTCAACCACAATGAAAGATTAAAAATCCTACATAATTAAAAAGCAGCAGTTCCTATTCTCTCTCAGTTTTCTTTCTCTTGTATTCTATCCCAAACATTTATCCAAATGTATATTACAGAAGACTTAAGTACCTCTGCTGTCAGCTGTCTCTGAGCGTCTTTGGAGGCTTGTAAGTGAAGTTTCAGCTCCTCCTTCTCAATCACATTCTGAAAGCACAAAAAGGCGCTTGTCATTTCCTCAGCTGATTTCCCCAAGAGACTGATCCTCTGCCAGACTTTCCTGGAACCACCACTCTCTTCAGTGCAACCCCCCAGCTTGCAAGTAAATCTTTGCCTGCTGTAAGCACTGGCATGCACATGCTGCACAGACATCTGCGCATACATGGAAACTTTATCAGCATTCCCTTACTTCTTTGAGTTTATGTTGAAGATCAACAATCTGGGACAAAAGGGATGAGATCTCTTCCTGGTAGCGAATCACCTCCTCACTCTTCTCTGACAACTCCTCTGTTATCCTGGAAATTTGAGCATTTGTTTGCCCTACAAAACACGGAAGGAATTTAGTTGAGACTTTCTGCCAATACACAAAAAAACGCCAAACCGAACCCAAACCCCAAAAAGGATGAGTGAAAGCCAACAACAATCTGCAAAATGACCAATGCTCTTATGAAATCAATTCATAATACATAAACGTAGGTGCCTTAGAACATCAATAAGGAACAGGTTAACAGTGGGGAGGAGGAAGAAAAAGACTTAACTTCAAATGCTGGTGTAACACATTAAGAACGAAGCATGCAGGATCATAAATACACATTACCAGTATGTGAAATGACCACAATAAATGACATCATGGCTCATGACCAAGGCCAGAGTTTGAATATGCTGGAAAAGTCAGGTTCCGAATTAATCTTGTTATTAATGACCATTGTAAGCAAAGGCATTTTGTCAAACCTTGTAAGTGTAACATACACTCTTGATGCTGGTCACTATCTATTCCCCAAAGATCCACTGAACACAATTTCCTGCGGTTTTTTTGGTTTTTGGAGTTTTTTTGAGCAAGCACTTCACCAAGTGAGATAAAAAGCAACTCAAAGAGCTGAAATATTTTTATGAAGTTAGTCTTGTTTGTAGACTTGCCCTGAAAACATTGCAAAGTCATAAGTCTGATCAATCTTGCGTAAAGGTCACACTACAACCTTAGTGCTTGTTGCACCTCACACATTAACTACAGAACAAGGGCCTGCTCTTATGGGCCTGTGGGCATTTAAGCTCAGTCAGATACATTTTTCCTGAAAATGCAGACTTTAAAGCTCTAGGCAGCATATCCTTTAGAAGATTCTTTCTGTGAGTCTAAATTACCTAGCATGCCTACACATGCTATAGAACTGAATTTAAAAAGTGAACTCACAGACGTTCTCACTGAAGGAAAACAGGAGAGCATATTTGAACTAACACCTATTTGTAAAAGATGTGTATTTACTCAGCAGGATCACAGTAAATTAACCAACTAAGTATCAATTAATAGTATTTCATGGTCATCTGTAACAAGAAAAATAAAAGAGCAACCCAGTCTTCTTTATGGTGGTTGTATAGAAAAAAATAAATGTAATTTAAGGTTATAATGCACAAAGTAGTACACATCAAATGATTACAGAAAAAAGAAGTACTGTGCTTTATTGTTTCAGAATACATAGCATGCATTTATGTTAAGAGTAGTTGCAATTCTTTGCAAATAAGCAGCTTCCAAGGCAATACAAACAACTGCTCTAGAGAAACCACTTGCTAATTTAAATGCTTTGGTTCATAACATATATTTTAAAACAAATGTGTTCATAGTTTTAAGAGTCTATATACTGTTACATTTCAGTGTCAAGTGTGCTGAATACACATGAAGACTATTTTGTTGATTTTCTAGTGTCTGCAGGCTTCAGTTTATAGACATTAGATTTTGTACTCATTTTCTCCTTCTAAACATGACACACAGAGCTGAATTTGAATGCCTGAGTGAAACTTGATGAAATACAGAAACAACCTTGCACTTGGGAAAAGGGCAAGACTTCAACGATTGGCATAAATTACTGAAGCTCATTTTTTGGATTCAGGGTTAACTAAGAAGGTGTAGGCACTAGGTATTTCACATACCATTTTGCCATTGCAAAATACAGCCTAGATACTCACGGAGTTCTTTGACACAGTCATTGACCAGCTGCTGTTCCTTCTCTTCATATGTAATGGTTTCTGACTTCAGATGGCAAGCCTTCAAGAAATTTATTTGTTTATCAATAACAATTTCAGTTTATCTATAATGTTATAAATTCTTATTTCTAAAATTCTTGCAACTAAAGAGTGTCCCCTCTCTCTTTAAAAAAATCTATGCATCTGGTCACACTTCCTAACTGTGTTTCCCTGAATATTACAGGTGTTTTGAATGAAAGACACACAGACACATGAACAAAGCCTGATCTCTTGGCTCTAATAAAGAATTGTTGCAAAAAGATGTAATTTGGTAGGGAAAGTGAACCAAGAGAGAAATCAGAAATAAGCAATAAAATTTGCTTCAAAAAACTTAAGGTAAAAAAATCTTGAAAGCTGACTGATGTTAGCCAAATCTCTCATGGCACTGAAAAGCTCTTGGTAGAACAGTTTTTCTCCATATTCCCAACTAGTCTATTTAGACTGTAAATTTTTTGGGCCAGAGACTGAGTATCAGAATGTATCCAAACAACATCAAGCACACTAGATTCCCACTTCCCTTTTGATTGTGAGGATGATAATATTAAATTTCGCAGAGACAAGTTTTCTATACTCGGGACTTTTCGCCAGTAAGGGACTCACACCACAAAACCCAGTAAATGGTTTTGAAGATTATCCAAGCAAACAGTGGTATATTTACACAAGTGCAGGCAAATACACTTCTTTACACAATGCTGTCACATGAAAATAAATAAAAAAGCAAACAGAGGCTCGTTGTAATTGAGGCTATTTCAAGTCACTGAAGGTTATGCTATATCACAGAATGATTAACCCCTGGCTGGACTGTAAACTTGTGCAATCATATACAAGGTTAGGAGCAAAATAAAGGCAATCTGATCTTCTCTTTCTTATCCTACAGCCACTACTAAAGTATCCATTTGGTCTTAGGGAGTTTTAGGAAGAATGTGCATCTCAGGCTGAGTATTTTGGAGACAAACCAAGGACAGAAGTGTATTCTGTTGATATTAGGGGAATCTAGTCTCTGTGGTACTGTCTAACAAGTTTATATTGGGAAAGGCTCACATAAAAAACATCGAAACACCACACACACGCTAAATAAAAATCCCCCACCTTTCTTAGAAACATCACCCCCTTTTCTCAAAGGCAACGAAAGACACTGCACCTGTAGACTCCAACTCTTGGAACCTTTGCTGTTGGTTCCATGACTTCATAGCCATTTCTTTTGTCTAGCCATTTAGTCTCTATCCTTCTAATGGCACAGTGTCCGTATTCAAGTTTTACACACACGAGAGACCAGTTAAAACAAAGAAATGAACCACATAGTCAAAACTCAGTGTGTCTTTAAAATAATTTAAGTGGAAGCTTATTAACCTTTAAATATCTTCTCACAAAAGCAATGGCAACAGAATGCAATTCCCCAAATATTCCTGCTTATTGCAATAAGATTTATAACAAAACAAACTGCATAAGCCTGAGGGCCTGATGGGTCCAAGTACTTTTGCTGGTGTTTCCGTATGTTCCCACGTTTTTCATGTACCACAACTACACTGAGAAAGGTCTACTACAGAACTCTGGAGACAATGAGGAGTGAAGGAAACAGAAGGATGTCAGCATGGAGGTAAAGTGCTTGGGAATGATTTGTATAGAGTGACACAACATAGTTATGTGCTTCATGAAAAGCCCTGATGCTGGATTTTGAGTACCCTGATTCATTTTGCACTCAGCACACACAGCACACGCCGTCAGTCCAATGTACCTTGGATCGGAGGGCAAGGTTCTCCTCCTCCAGCTCTCGGAGTTTATCCTGCAGGACATCCAGCTGCAAGGGATCGTGGGAGACATTGAAGGACTCGTTGAAACGAAGTGGTGTGGAACAGCTGGAATCAGTCTCACTCTCCTCAGAAGCAATGGAAACAATACGTAGCAGGTCATCCTTCTTTGACAGTTCATGCTGCAGTTGGTTCACCTATGATAAAGGAAGATCACCACCAAGTGAAATATACTTTAGACATACAATATCACAGTATAGTATTTATGCAGCCTCTTGAACATCACTGCTCCAGTCTAAAATGAGATTAAAGAATAGCTCACACCTCTATTTATTTTACAGGAAGTTCGCAATATTGTAATTTTACCACTGCAAGGGAGACTGAAAATTGAATATACCACAAAAACAAAGAACAGAACCTACTTCTTAAATGGTTTACTGCAAAATAATTTTCCAGCTGCTTTGATACATGTTTTCATTTTAACATGCTAGTTATAATTTTGATTATGACCATTACTCTGAACTGCTGAGTTCCTGGAGAAAAGGACTGAAAGACAAATGTTTACATGTGTAGACTGGTACCTTCCAGTCTGCACATTAAATGAACCATAGGACAATTTAAAACAAAAGAAGAGACAGATCTCATTTAGATAAATTCTCTTTTGCCTATCTACATTTTCATATGAATACCTAAGTTTATGCTGTCTTACAGCTGACTATGAGTACATCTTTGTTACCAGCACACTGTTTTATACAAGCAGCTGAATCAATTTCACTGTAGTTTAGACTATATCTGTTGACCACAGGGTTATTTGTCAACTATTTTTTTTTTTTTTTTTTTTAAGAAAGAAAAACAAAGGAAAGGTTAGACCAAGATTTGTGCTTACAGGAATAGATTAAGATCTTGATCAGAATTCACTTTTCATGACATTTTATTTATTCATTTGTTTACTCTTAATGTAAGCACCCCATTAAGCCAGTTCATTTTCTGTTTGTTTCCTCACCTGTGAAGTTACTATGTAGCAGCTCATGTCAGATACCAACCTCTTATTTTGACTTTTATTATTCCATTCTTAGTTTAACAATGGGAAATCAGACTGGTCTGATATACCCTAAAAATATCTAACATTCTCATAATTTCGCTGTAATTAAAACATGCAGTCGTCATAATCAATTCCTGGACAGCAAAAGGTGATTGAACAAAGACTAGGAGAACGACATCTAAGCACACTTCTGTAGTCTGAGAGCACCAATCATCCCCTTCACAGCGAAATAATATATTTCTATTAATCCTCTTACCACCACCATAAATTGAAGAAAAAAAGGGAGAAAAAAATGGGAAAAAAACCCTAAATAAAGGAAAAAGAGAAAGAAAAGCAACAACTTACTCTGTCTAGAGTTTGTCCTAACTGTTCCTCCAGGGCTTCATTCTGTTCCATCAACAGATGGTTTCGCTTAAGGAGGGCTTGTCCAATTCGAGCTGCCAGTTCCAGGTCCCGATCTTTCTGCACTCAAAATGAGAACAAATGTTTCCTTGTGACCATGTAAGGTTTAAATTCAGAGTAGCTGTAGATTTGCCAAGCTACTGCTCAATGCATTACCACTCTGAGATCCCCCTTCACTCTCAAATGGATCAACATTGTTAGAAAATGATTAACGATTCATCATTTGGATCCAGAACACATCCATAACTGTGCTTTTTGATAGAGCGTACTCTCTTCCACAGCCATTTGCAGTAACAGGAGGAGGGGAAAGCACCAAACCTGGAGTGAGTTTTGAGTTTTGTGCTGAGTACTGGAAAGGTTATGTGGGCTCTGCTGAACCACACACAGAAAAAATCACATTCACTTAGGCCTGTGGTCTTTCCAGTGACACTTTCTCCAGAACAGACTGCTCAACTTGAACAGCAGTAAAAGGGTAGAAGCAAAGGAGCAACAGCAAATCAGAAGAAAGCTGTTTCTTTCTTATGCTCACTGGCTCCACACAGGTGCCCATGGTTTTGTTAAATTTTGTTTCTGAGGTGGTACAAGCAAATGGGCAGCTTCTCACTACTCACGTGTTTGATAAGCAGCTTTTGAAGATAACTGAATCAAAATGTCCAGCAGCTGAATAAAACTCTCCCTCAAATACATTTCCTCAACTATATTAACACAGCATTACAGACAGAAGCATACCTCAGCTAACAGACGTTTGACCATGTCAGCATCACCAAAGGCTTTCTGTTCCACATTATCTGGGCCAAGAACTGAAGAGAGACAAACATGCTTATTGAAGTAGCTGAAATACAGGAAGACTGTGGGAAGGGAGAAAGCTAAACACAGAGGATGCTGTTTACATACAAATACAGTACTTGGTTGATGAAACTAGCAGAGGCTATGAAAATGCATCTTCAACTTCAGAAATGTGAAACAATACTCATTTGGGAGACTGATAAATGAGGTATTGAACATTTACACCTTTCAACAATATTAACTAAGACCTGAGGTGCTCACACATCCTTCAAATTTAGAAAAAGGAGAAAAATCTCATAAGAGCAACTTTTTGAATACAGCTAAGCAATCAAATCATCCAGCCTGCTGGGGAGAGGGGGATAAGTATATTGGAACACATTTAAATATGAGTAAGCTGAACACATACTTTAACCCTGAAGCAAAATTCCCACTAGACTGTGTGACAGCTATACACAGGAAGTATAGAGACCCCAGAGACTAGTCATGAAAATGTATTTATTAAGGGCTTGACCATCCTGGAAACAATTAAGACAAAATGAGATAATGTATGTCTGCATTTTAAACTTAGCAGTAGATCCTATCTTACTAACCATGTGACTCCAATGTTTGAAGAGTTTGTAAAACTATTAAAAAACTGGGAAAAGGTAGGATTTGAAAAACAGGACTGAGTGAAGAATTAAACAAAGCATGAAGAATTTGTGACAACTCTGAACAAAACACAATGCTAAAATGCAATGCACTGGTCTGCTCTAGTTCATGTCCTGAGAAAGAGAACATGGTAGTAACAAAGGCATCTTAATTACCTTGTGCAAATTTGTGAGATCCATCCAAGGAGGAGGAAGGAAGTTCAATAAGAGCTAGAGCGACAGATAATGAAAGATATGGGGGGAAAAGAGAACAAAGAGGAGAAAGAATTAAAATGTAAGGAAATATGTGGGTTTTTTACCATGCATCTATCACAAATAAAAAATAAATGCATGTGCAACCATATTTTTTTCACTATTAAAACCTTCTTAGGCCTTTTAGGAAACCATTTAAATATGATTCCCATGAGGAATGGAATTGTACACCTCTCTGTCAGGTGATGAATGTGCTTGTCATGTTCAACAGCAATTTACTATTCTTGCTTTATGACGTCGGGATCATTAAAGTGAAGAAGGCAGCAATATAAATTTAACAATTACAAAAGTATCTGCTTCAACTGAAAGTTTAAGTTAACCTGTTTCGAAACTAAGTCCATCATCACTGAACTGCAAAATTAGATTACTGTGGATTTGATCTCAAGATTTCCTTCACTCTTTTCCCTTGTCTAAATCTGATTCTTACTCTGAATACACAGTGGTATTGATTATCAGTTCTTTTCTTTATTTGTTCTTGTTGAGGACTGCATGCTTAGTTGTGAGATAGTGAAGTCCCAAGCTGAAGTGTACATTAACTTTATTTACATGTTACATAAGCTGTCTATATCCCTCACATACATAATGTCCACAGTTAACCTTTAAAAGCATAACACTACAGCTATGCTAACATCAAAATCAAGTTGCATTTTAGTAACAAAAGAAACTTTTTTGTAATCTTGGAAGACAGGAGAACAGAAAGAACAACACAGAAGGGAAGTTTTACTGTTTCTCTAAAAGCTTAAAAGAAAACCAAATTAAAGTAACAAAACAAATCCTTATTACCAAGTAGATCTGTAGGCATAAAAACCCAATACATGCTGTTTAAGCATGCAGGAGCTTTGAACTTATAGCACTGTCATTTCGTAATTGTATTTTTAAACCGGGAAAAAATAGAAACTCTCCACTAAATTTAAAGTGCATATCTATCAGCAGCATAATAAGCATTTGGAGGTCAATTTCACTGTACTGCTTGGTTGCTGATACTGGGTGCTGAGAGGGGACTCCAAACTCAACTAGCTTAACAATGCTTGGAAAATTCACTGCACATACATAACTAAGTTACAGCCATTACAGGCAGAATATTATAGCCAGCTCTCCTGTGGTAACTGTTCCTAGCAGGTGATTTCAATTTACAAGTTTCTATCCAGCCCCTTTAACAAAAATTTACACTAATTCCATACAAGGTTATTCAGGTAGGTAAGTTCCTAAAATCAAGAGCAAATATCTTTATTCTGATAAGTAAAATCACAGAACAAACAGCTTTGAAACTTAGCTCTATATAAATTTTTTATTTTATCCCTGTACTGGCTCAAAACGGCACATAGTTTGTTATAATTCTCTCTTGACAACACATGCATGTGCAATACTCACCGTGCCAAGCGAAAGTTGCAAGCAACTCCTCATTTTGGTTAAAATTCTTGTTATGTTGTGCCATGACCCTTTATTCACACTTACAAAGTAGTTCTAAAGAGAGATCTTTTGTAATTCAGGGCTTCTTACACTAGCACAGTTGAAGCAGAAAATACTCTTCCACCTCACTGAAAACACTGCCAGTGTGAACTCAGCTGGTCATGGGACAGGTGATCTTATAGGCAGCCACAGCCATAAAAAGAGGAGGAGCTCAAGGGCAGTAACTGTTGTGTTGGTTTGGGGTTTTTCTCAACTACAAATTCATTCAAATCATATATTTAGCGTTCTCTCTAGGAAAAAATTATAAAAATGTTTCCATACATATATAAGGGTAGGAAGATACGCAGCTAAACCCCCATGTTATGCTTCATGTCACATTTATTCCCAATTCCAGGCAACAGAAAGAAAGATTAAAACTTAACCTAACAAGCTAGTCAACAATAATTATACCTAGAACTTGATTTATATCTGTGTTTGTCCGGGACCTTCCCAGTACATCCCTGTAGGTTACTAGTCTGAAGAAAGCTAATATGATGACAAGTATATCCAATATCTGCACAATTTCTAGGAGAAACATAAACTGTATTTATCTTCAGTTTCTATGACTCAGCAGTTACAACAGTGTTCTTAAATGATAGAATTAGTTTTGTATGTTATACCTCACAGCTATCTTTTAATTAAATTTCAGTTATTGTTACAAGAAAACATTTATAGCAACTGCTCAAAAAAATCCTAGAAGCAGTTTACTGTTTTCATAGGACATCTTTTATATTTGAAAGGAACTTCCATCTGGGTGAAATAGGAAGACAGCACTTTCTGCCGTACCTTGACAGCCAAATAATACACAACAGGCTTCATGAAAACTTTGCTGATAAAACCCCTGCCCCTCCCTGCAGGTTGAAAATGCAAGCTCACGCTGACTGAAGGTCCTTCAGAGCCCTGGGTTTCGTCACACAGGTGAGGTGCTGAGCAGAGAGCTTCGGCAGAGCCACATTACATGTCAAGCCCCATCCAGCACGGATAGACTCTGATCCCACCTCTTTATAATTAAAACTTAGATGCAAGTACACACCCCACTGACACAACTGCTTCCAGTGAACTAAAAAAGCATTCACTCGACTATAAAACCATTTATGCTTGCAATATTATTATCAGAAACAGACCAAGCAATAAACATTAAGTGGCTTTCCAATTACTTTCCATAGTTAAAGGAGTTCAAAGCCTGCAAGTTCAATCCATAACAAGATCCCTCTAAATTTTCGAGTACTGCATTCTTGGGAGGTAATGTTTTAGTCTTACTTACTGCTTTGCTATGCACCCTTGGGAAGCTTAAACTACAAACAATGTCAAAAAAAACCCTTTCAGAGGTCACATGTACAAGGAAGAGGTAATCACTACAGACTGTATAAAAATAAGTTCACTCTTCTATGTGGTTTGTTCCAATAGCGCCAATATACGGAGGAAACAGGGCTTCCCATTTCACTGAAGTGATTACAAAGCATTCTGCTCACATGAAAACACTTAGAAACTACAGGCAAGCAAGTGTTCAGCTCTTTTGTCAACTTTCTATACATTTGCTTTTCAATGTATTAAAGGTTTCTTCATGGGATTGAAGCTGTCCATTTTCTTCTTTATGATTTGATAGGTTTAGGAATAAGTTACTCAGTGTTTCCAGAACTGGAAGGCAGTGATCAACACTGACCTAGTACCCACCTATCTGCCACTCATAACTTTTCTATCTCCAGAAGAAATCACTGATAGCACTTCATGAACAATGCTGACACAAAGCATCAGGGGGAACATCACCAAATCAACCACAGCATTGTTAGTGTTTCTGAAAACAGCTGCTGCATACTTATACCTCTCGTATTACATCTCTTCTAGTACAATTCTAGGTTCCTGCCTCTTTTTCACTATCACAGGTTCCCACTCTTATTTCAGTGTGTGATCTGATGATCAGACAGTCATGGGACATCCTAAGTCAGATATCAGAATTGCAGTCCTGAACTACAAGCACTTCCCCTGAACTCAGCCTTTTCTTCCACCTGTCCAAAGTTTTCCAGATTTGACCATTTCCTAATATTAATTTTGTATATATATTTTTATCTTCAGTATATGGGGAAAAAACCCATATTGACTCACTCATGTAACGGAAGGGCTCCTCCTCACGAGCTGGAGAAGCGATCTCGGGCACACGGCCATGGCAGGCAGTGGGCTGAACCCAGTCTGGATTTTCATACAGGTACAGAGAGTCTACTCGTAACTTGTAATCTGGCAACTGTTCTTCCAGCATGCTCACCAACTCCACCTCAGGAAGGTCCTCATTGGAGCAGCCATCTGAAAGAAGGTAAATGCCAGTAATAGTACCTTATTAAATATATGTAAAATTTTGTAGTATTGCTACAGTACTATACATTTTATGTACTCTAAAATACTTTATAAATTTTAGGTAGATTTGAAAATAATTATTCTGTACCAGACAAAATACCAGAATACTTACTGAATCAATACTTGATTTACATTGCAATATTTTTAAGTTCCTCATCCCCAGCTGACCCCACAACTTCCTGGAAAGCTGGTCTACCCTGTGTCCCTGTCCCTCCAACTTCCTGAATATAATTTATGTAATGAGTTTCAATTTCTATCTTTTCCTCTTCATTGAGCTAAAACACAAACCTACATTTTACCAGCTATTGATTTCTTAAAGTTTCATTGACTTCATCATAGTTGTTACACTTCCCTTTTCTGAAGGAAATTCTTATTTTTCTTGTTCTTGTTTTATGTATTGGTTTGATAATGAACATAGATATAAACAATCTTAAAGTAAAATCAACTGAATACTGCTTTGAAATCAGGGAACAAATATAAAATTCCATTATCATCCTCATGGAATCACACTCTGACAAACATGATATTAAACCCTTGCAATCAAAGTTTTCCTCTTTCTGTGTTGTGGGGTGTATGTGTCCTTTAATCTCTTCACAATTATTACAAAAAAAGAGGAACATTTATACTAAATTGCTCAAATATCAAAGGTATGCAATGGTTATCTTTGCAACATTTCCACTGAAGATGAAGACTATTTGCAATATCTTTCAATGGAAAAAACATCAACATTGACTATTGACACTGAGAATTTTATAAACAGTATTTTACAGCGCACACTGACTTTATAAGAGAGTTACATGGACTCACTGTTTTTATTTCTCTACAATATCATATAAGCAACACAAAGAATGTGAAATGTAAGATTGTCTTCAGGTTGGTGCTTTATGACACGTTAGATACATTCGCGATTTGTAATAGTAACTCTTCAACTTACCAGGGATGCTCTCCAAGCCCCTGGGATCAAAACTCATGAGTCCTTCCTTCACAGTTCACTTCCTTGGAAAGAACATTCTGTAATCAAGCTGTGCACCATTCCTTTATTGCTTTGGTAAAAAGATGGCTTTGGTTTAGAGACAGAGTAAGTGAGAGCCATCAAGCCACAGCGACTCACAAATCTGGCATCAACTCATTTCTGTAGGCTGCTTCATACTCCAGATCTACTGCCATCTTAGCACATGCCTATTTCATGTGGGCTACTACTGTCCAGTAGAAGTATTTAATGTAAGCTTCACCAGTTTCTCTGCTCACCCATCACCTAAAAATAAAACAAAGAGAATGCCAAAGTTTAAGAGATTTCACTCTTTCAAGGGAGACAGGTAAACTGGTGTGACTTTGTGTCTTTCAGTCTGAATTTCCCCTCTGTACTATAATTAAAGAAAAGATAAACATTTTATTCCCAGTTTACACACTACATGTAAAAGGTAGCATTAAGACACATTTTCTCCCTGCAGACATAACCACTCACCTTAAGCACAGACCTCATAAAATACCTCTTTGTCTGTACTATTCCTCTCATATAATATTTGGTGTATTCAGGTCATTCACTGAAATGAGGCATTTCCTTTATAAGCTAACAGACAGCAGCTCCAACTAAACAGAGATTTTCTTCAGGCCACTACATTTATTTTAAGTGACGGATTCTAAAGGCAGGATTTCAAAAATATCACTCAACATTTTTATTGTTAAAAAATTTAAGTTTTATACATCTATTTGCTTTAGACTCTTTTCGTTTAGGAGTCTGTTAATTAAAAATTTGACCCACCAGAAATTTACTTTGTGGATCGTGATAAAATTTGTGTCTTCTTTTCAGCAGGAGCTCATGCAAACCAGAAAATGAAACCACCATGACTAATTTAGATAAGCTATCAGAACAGTTTAATAAAGTAAAAATATAGCTTTTCAAGACTGATTAATCACCTTTCATACTAGAAAGTAGTTCTAGATGACAGAAAAATATAAAACTAAAGAGAAAACAAGTCTCCTTTTCCCTCCTCCAACATTCAGTTAATATAAAATTCTCATAAAATCTTGCATTAATTTCATATTTGCTCTTAACAATTTCCCCAAGATCTCCAATCATCAAGCACAACAATCAGAGGTTTGTTTTTCTGTCTGCAGCAACCTCTCATTTGACAAGATCAAAATGGACAGTGCAGGAGCTTTTTAAGGCAAGCCTGGAGCCTGTCAGTTCATCTGCTCGTAGACTTTGGAAGGAGATCAAAAAAGAACTTTCTTCCATTAAGGTCAGCTCATACTTGCGAGCAGTACCTTCTTGTTTTGTCATTTATTTCTTTATGTATGTACTTATGTATGCCGCTTACCAGCTGTAATTACTATCCATATGAAACACTTAATAAAAAAGAAAAACTTCAGATTTCAAAAACATTTTCTCTCTGAATGTAGAGATGCTTCTAGCACTTTTAAAATTTTTTTCCTAAAGGCTGTTTGTTAAATGGATTGCTGAAAAGCATGAACTATACACAATTCCTTCTTTAAAACAACTTAATACAGCATAATAAAAGACATTTAAGAAGACTGCTGTAGATCCACACATGCAAATCACTTTATTTTGTAATAAAGAGTCACTTTACAGCTAGACAAAATTCAGCAGCATGGGACAGTTTCTTCACAACTCTGACTCAATCTTTTCTTTGAGTTTTAAAAATGTAAAAATGAATGCTGCTGCTTCTCAAGATTGGCTTTAATCTCTATTCTAAGTGCAAAGCAGAAACACTATTTGTTGCAGGTCAATCTCAGTTCAGCCAAAGAGAGGAGAAAAAAAAGAAAAAAGTTATTTGGCTAAATGTTTTCTAGAGCACCAGGCCAACACCAAGCTACTGAATTGAAAGGGCAAACTCATTTGTAATACCTTTGAGGAGTTTACTAGTCAAGCAAACACCATAAAAGTTAATGCATGCATTTCCAGTGCTTCTCATAACTTTAGTTTTGTGTACCATGGGGTAACTTCTGTGGAAATTCAAACACTGGGCAGTACCACCCTGAAAGTGACTCCATGACCCTTCCACGCTGCAGCTATAAAACTATTTCCTAACTGCAGTTTCCTTCTGCAAGTTACAACTATAATTAAATACATTTAAATAAAACCCATAAAATTTACAATGTGGCTTTAAAATATATGACCATACTATAAAAAAATGGACTAGAAATTAAAATTGTTAAATTGCACAGAAAGACACGTCCAAGAGAGAAGCCAGAAAACTTTCTCAGGTATTGATTTTTAATCTTTGTTTATAAGGATTATTTCCACTGTCAACTTACTATATTCATTCTGCACTGATCTACATCTTATTAGTTTTGTCCCCCTACTCACTCACAGGCCAATTTCCCATTGCTGTTTGCTTCTTTTACTAACAGGGTAATTGAACATGGGAAAAAAAGGGAAATTCAAATACTGGAGAACAGCCCATATGCAGGGGAGGTGCTCTCAGGAGGCTTTCTTAAAGGAAGGTTCAAGAGAGATGAAAATATCTGACAACATTTTATATATATACATACATACACACATACATACATACCTATCTCAATCTCAGTATTTCTGTATGCTCTAAATTAAATTTTACTCCCCAGTGTGATGCCCACATTTCAGCTATCATTTGTATCATGGGGTACATACAGCACACTTCTTGTAGAAGTGGGAACTATTCCTCCACCTTCTGTATCTGCCCTATAGAATCCAAGTAGCCCTAAGGAGATTTTATAATTTTTTTCTTCAGTGAGTCAGAAGACCTTAGTAAAGATTAACTTGAAAAAGCAATACTGATTCAAACCTTAGAGAAAGATAAAATAGTCATAAATCATCAAAAATTGTTCTTGTCTTTGTAAGTAGCATTTTGAGCAATTCAAGATGGAGGCAGAAAGACCTGGGGCACCTCAAGGTAGTAATTCTGAACACATCATACCACTACAGAACTCAACTCATAATTCAAACCTGAATTATGAGAAAGGCAAGGGAGTTGCTTTACAACTGGAAACCACAGACAAATGTACATGTCATTTCTTTGTGCACAAAAAGCTTAAAACTTATGCAAAATACTGGCATCTGTATGGACAATATCCAAATTTAAACATAAATATGCTGCTATTTCTGCTATTTTCCATTTACTGAGAGCAGCTGACTCCTCACAAGTACTTGGAAAGACTAACCTAGGTCTGCTCCTCTGTACAATTCCAGGATGCAAAACATTTGACCATAAGTAACACAAACAACATTTTGACAACAAAGAAGATTCTAACTTCATTGAGAGAAGGTAACATCAATTTTCCAAAAGCAAGCCAAGTAAATGTGGCATTCTGTGATGCCACATTTTACTGCTATGTAAGTATGCAATTAAAAAAATTGTATCAAGTCATTAACACAGTACTTTTTCCATTACTAAAATTGGAATACTGTCAAGCCAGTTAATCACAATCAACATATTCTGCATTTCAAGGTTAATGAAACAGTTCTATTCTTATAGCAAACATGACCACGCTGAATTGCTGCCAAAACATTCCAGGGACTAGTGCTCAGAAGCAGAGGCCAAATCCTTCGACACCATTCAGTAGGAGATGAAGGACAAAGGATTATCTACTGAAAAACAAATCTGTGTGAACACAAGCTTTACCTATCACAATTAATATTTGCTGTGTGCCTAACACTTGTTATTTTCAGCCAATACTATCCCTACAGAAACCTACTTAGTGCTTGTGTTTCTCTCGTAAGGAAAAAAATATTTAAAAGAGTATACCAACACAATCCTAAAAACAACTGTAATAATCATAAACAAACCTGCAACAGACCTTCCAACATAAATAGAATGGTGTGAGAAAGAAACTGTAACAAAACAAACAAAATGACCCCCACACATCTTCTGGATTGTTTTTATTTTGGGATGAGGGTAAGGCTTCTGAGGGGAAGCTGGACAACACCTCTTGGTGAATGATGAATCACAAGTGGATCATGAAGATGGCCACCACATTCCCTTATCCTATTTTATCTAGAGTTATGCCAAACCAGGCTCAGTTATTCCCCTTGTCAGTCATTTGTAATAGCTCATATTCTCCAAAGTGGCAACACTACCTGTTAAGTACATGTATATATGCTTTATGTACATGTATACATGCATACTGTTGAATGCCACAGTTTGATAGTTAAGATTTATTTAAGTCCTACATGTTTGGATTTATTTAAGTCCTACATATCACCCTTCGTACAAAATACAAAAACTGAAATTGCCCAATTGAAGTCTAACTTAATCTGAAACTATGAGTGTTACCTACATTAAAGACACATACTATGTTTTATTAATTCCTAATTCTTTTTTGTAAATGCACAATCAAAACATTACAATCTGTATACATATTTTCTCACAAGTTTTCTCAGAAGAAATTATGTATATACATAGTAATGTTATGATCTCAGAGGAATCAAGAATCATTAATTTGTTAGTTAGCCTATTTGCTAGAGTATAAAATACAATAAATACTCTTGAGGCATTCTGCTAATGCCTCATTCTCTAAGTTCTCTGCTAATATTTCATTATAAAGGTTGTAATCACCTGCTTTTAAAACTCAAGCTTGTTTTCTATAAAGTATACTTCAAGGGAACTTGAATAACATTTAACTGAAATCACTAAAGCTTTCAGTTGATGCATGGCTGAATTCACCCACTTAAGTTGTTTCAGATCCTAGATATACACCCCAGCCAGCGCTCTGCATTTTAAGTTACAATTCTGTATTTATTAAAATTAACCAAACTGATCTATATGACTCAGTCACCAGAGTATCACTAGCAACCACACCAGATAGAAGGATGCCTTCTTTTTTTGTAGCCATCTTTGTGAAAATGCTCTATTTGTGTCTTCTTGGAAAACTAATCAACAAATCACGATTATCATTCCTGAAAGACAGCACTCCTACTACACAATATTAATTTCAGAAGCCCACTATTAGAGGCAAATCACCATCAGGAAAGTCTGTGATTTTCCAGCACTCTTCCAACTACATTTTCAGATACTCATAACAGAAATTTGATAAACTGATACAGCTCTAATATAATTATACTGCCACTACAGAGTTGAAAAATTTCAGGTATTGGAAAGTAATTTTTTTTTCAATTTAGCTTTAGTGTCAGAAGTGCAGTTAGAAAGAAGTCTGCCTATTTTTACTAAGAACTACATCTTTTGAAAGAAAACAAGTATCTGAAAACAAACCTAAAATCGACAGTGCTCTTGTAACGTTGCTTTAAGTTATTTATTAGTATATCAAATATCTGCAACACACTGTCACAATCAGTCAACAGTAACTGTGAAGCATAACCAAGAAACAGGCACCTATGCAACAGCTGAAGACTGCATTAAAAAATAAAAATGCGAGCATGCCACTACACATACATTTGGCCATTAGCACGGTCGACAGAACAAATGACACTTACTCACACTTGATTATCAGCTCAATCAGCTGATAAAAACGTAACAATGTGATTAAGAAGTTGATAAAAGCCACAATTTCCTTGCCCTCCATACACAAGCAGGACAACAACTAAGATGTCACCGAGCGCTGCCTCTGTTGGCGGTGACATGACCCTCCAGGGAGCCCGCTCGATGACGGGAACCCCGGGCCGCTGAAGGTCACCCCGGGCACCGCCTGCGGGCACCTCGCAGCCCACCGCTAACACTGAATGGACGGAGGGCAACACAGCGCTACTTTACATTATAGCATCACCATCGCCAAAAGAGTCCTGTCAGCTGCCAACACAGTCAGGCGCCAGAATTCCTCCTCCACCCGGGACCGCGGGGCCAGCCCCGGACACCGCCTCAAGCTCGGGCCCCGCGCTCCGACCCCAAGCAGCCGCAGGGAAGCCGCCGCACGGCCAACGCGGCCCGCCGTACCTTCCAGCCCGGGTGGTGCCGCGGCTCGGCGGGGAGCGGTCCCAGGGGCGAGAGGGAGGGTTAACCCCTGAAGGGCTGTGATGCACAGAGCGGCGCTCGCCCGTGAGGCGGCAGAGCAGCCCCAGGCCGGCGCCGAGCGCTCCTTACCCGCCCCAGGCTGCGCTCCCTCCGGCGCCGCTCCTTCCCGCCGCAGCCCCGCATGCAACACAGCGGCGACTGAGGAAGGGCCCCGATGGCTTCCGCTCGACTGCCGCCCAGAACTACAGCCCCCGGCGGGCCGCCGACCGTGACGAGCCCCACAATGCGCCGGGCCGCGTGGTGCGGGCGGCCCGCGCCGCTGGGCTCGGCGGGGCCGGGAGCGGGGCGGGGTTCTGGCGGGCGGCGCGGCGGTGGCGCCGGCCCCCGGCCCTGACTCCGGCGGCGGCGGGCAGGAGTGGGCGCTGCCGCCCTGCGAGGCTTCCCGGCTGTGCCGGGGTTCCGCGCTGGCCGCGCCCTCTGCCCTGCTGCGGGGCAAGCCGGGCGGACCGGGGAGAGGGAGCGGCGCACACCGAGCTCGGGAGGCGGCTGCGGGGAGCGGAGTCCTGTCCCGGCCGCCGCGGGAGGCCGGAGGGAGGCGGGGGCCCAGCGAGGAAGGCGAGGTACGAACTTAACGGAGCGAATGAGGAACTGCGGGGGAGCCTGCCGGGCGTCCTTCCGCACATTCCGGTGCTTTGTCACAGACGGATCATTTCACTCGAGATACACGACCGAGAGCTGCCTCACTCACTGCAAACGCTGAAGGTCAGCGTCAGCAGAACCCAATAACGCGCGTTCGCGGGGGGCTTCGGGCTCCGGAGTCTCCACACGCCCCCAGCTCACTGGGATGGGTTACTGTGTTTTTTTCTGCCCTGCAGCGTTCGCTGGCTGCAGCTTTGGCCAAACTGTGATGAATGTATCATTTTACCTGTAGAACACTATCACTATCTACAGTACAAAAAAAAAAAAAAAAAAAGAAAAAAGAAAAAAAGAAAAAGCCTGCGATACAGAAGGAAAAATGTGGGGACAGGGGAAAGATTTATGTGGGGATATTATCCAAAGCCATATTGAAAAAATTGAATCAATGTCAAACTACTTAAGAAAGAAAAAATCTTAAAATTGTAATGTTATCTGAATAAACGTGCATCACAGATGTTTCTGTTAGCTGGCTATACAACTTTGAACTAAGTCTACAATAATTTGACTTTGGTATATCATAGTTATTAAGACTTAATTCTTCAGCTTAGCTTTTGTAGTTTCATATTGCAAGCACCAGAATAAATTGCCTTGTGTAGCAGAATGGGGCGTCTTCTTTCCAGATAGGACAGATATGCTGTAGCCATTACAGTGCTGGGCAGTATCCTGAAGCACCTGCATTCTTTTTTTTCTACTCTGCTACAGACTTCCTCAGTGAAGTTGGTTAAATCAAATGCTGATCCTCTGAAGGTGCCCAGTACCTGCCCCATTTGGTATCACTAATAAGGAATTACAGTATTCCTTTACTCCAAGCAGATCTTCAGGGTAAAAATGTAACAGATTAGGAATGTCAAACAAAATTATCAGTTTCTGGTATAGTACTTCAGCTTTTATAAGTTAACTTTCATGCAAAAATTGCATATTAACATGGAACTATCTCTTGTAGCGGACTTTTTATCAGCCACCAAGCAGGATTCTTCATGGTGGCTTGAAATCTGCCTATCAGAAAAGGACCTTGGGTTGCTGTTTGACAGCTGGCTGAACATGAGCCAGAAGTGTGCCCAGGTGGCCAAGGCCAATGGCATCCTGACTTGTATCAGCAGTATTGTGGCCAGCCAGCAGGACCAGGGAAGTGATTATCCATCTGTACTCACTGGTGAGGCCAGTTCACTTCTCAAGTACTGTGTTCGATTATAAGACCCTCACAAGAAGAAAGACATTGAGGCACTGCAAGGTGTTCAGAGAAGGGCAACAGAGCTGGTGAAAGGTCTGGAGCACAAGTGTTATAAGCAGTGGCTGAAAGAGTTTAGCCTGGAGAAGAGGAGGCATTAGGGAGACTTTCTTGCTACTCTACAGTTACCTGAAAGGAGGTTATAGTGAGGTGCGAGTTGGCCTCTTCTCCCACATAATAAGCAAAAGGATGACAATAACTGGCCTCAAATTACACCAAGGGAGGTGTAGATTGGATCTTAGGAAAATTTCCATCACTGAAAGGGTTGTCAAGCATTGGAACAGGCTGCCCAGAGAAGTGGTGGAGTCACTGTCCCTGGTAGTGTTCAAAAAACATGTACATGTGATGCTAGGGACATGGTTTAGTGGTGGGCCTGGCAGTATTAGGTTAATGGTTGGATTCTGTGATCTTTTAGGTCTTTTCCAACTTTAATCTACTGTTGAAGACTTGCTTAGCTAAAGTAAAATAGTTAGTCCCATTCTATATGTACAGAAGCTTTGATATGCTTATTGGACATCTCACTGCTTGAGCTTTCAAAGCATCAGATATAAAGTAAATCTGCTAGAGGACTTTCAGAGAGGCTGCTCTGATCTGTGAGGGAGTTTGCTGATTCTGTAGCCTAAGTAAAGTGAAAATTATTGGAGTTGCTTCTCTTTTTTTTTTTTTTTTAACTGAAATCCCTTACAATAGTATTTCCTCTCTCACTTGTGAAATGTAAAGTGCCATTGCTTCTGCCTTGCTTTTTTGTGAGCTAGTTCAGCTGCACACAGCCAAGCCAAAATCTGACTAGCACAGCTGTGCTCCTTTAAAAAAACAGACAATGCTTTATTTTCCTACAAACTGCCAAGGTTTCAGGAGTCCATTATTTTTTTTATTTTTTGCACTTGTGCAGTTAAATTGCAATTAAGTGGTTTGTTCAGAAGTGGTAATAAAACTTCTAAACCCGTAAATTAAAAAGGAACACTTGAGTTGATGTGTAGTCCTCAGTGTGGAGTTTGAAATTGTTATGCTACTTAAGTACAAGCATACTTTCCCTGAGCTAGAGTTCTGGGGTTTTGTGTGTGTTAGCTGACTGGAATGCCTCACAGTTGTGATTAAGGAGATTTATCGCACGTTTATGTACCATCTTACTTTGCTACTTTATTTTTTTCTAGGATAAATGGGTGTGTATGACTTTTCCCCTGATCTAAAGCGGTTCCATGTCTTGTTTGGTAAGTTTGTCTTTAAAAATTCTGGCTGTTGTACCTTGTTACCCAGCTATGCCTTAATGTGAAAAGCCCTGGTGAAATGTCTTGCTTGAGGGGATTTCCAGAGTGCTGAGATGTTTGAACTTTGTTGTGTCAGCTTTTGGTGAAGGAGACTTTATTGTCTCTTCTCTCTAGGTCTGCCATGTATGTGCTTTATGCTATTTCTTAACCTCTTGATTGATTGACTTGTAGCAGAAGACTTTCTGAACTCCTGCTTATAGGGGCTACTTTTTTACATTTTTCCACTGCCATATTTAATAAATTGCAGCAACTCCACCAACATTCACTTATTTCTGTTCTAAGGACTGCTCCTGTATTCTGCGTACACCAGTTGAATCAATCAGACCGGAAGAGCTATCTGAGAGTAGCATCCATGAATGCCTGGTAAGAAAAAAATAGAAACTCTAACTCACAAGGGTAAATATAAAACTGATACATACTAAAAATAACCGCATTAGGGAGTACTTCTTAAAATGTTGACAGCAAAAATAACCAGAGTACCTTGAGGCTTCCACTTTGAGAGAAGACTATACGTAACTAAGTGTTAATCTTGTGCTGGTTTAAAAACAAACACACACACAAAACCTATAAGTCATAAAACTGAGTCATAGTAATGGTAAAGGTAGGAGCTTGAATGGTATTATTTGAGTACTGGACTTTGGCATTAATAATACTTTTGCATTAACTTAAAAAATATAAATTATTAAAAATTACATAGTCATTTGGAGAACTGTTTCTTCTCTCTGTTAGGCTGATTCTGATCTAGCCTGGATTCCCCCATCTACAGGAAGGAATGAAATGATATTTCGCTCTTCTAATGTCTCTCATTATGAACTCCAGCTGGAAATAGGTAACATAAGTGTACCTTAAAATATTTCTTCTTCCTGCTATCAATAGTTTGTTGCTAACTGCAGTAAATAATAAGTTTGGAAAATATAGGACTGTTCTCTGTGTCTCTTTAGCTGAGAAACGTGCAGAGCATTGCTCATATTCCAGTAATTGCTTATTTCAAGATATAAGACAAATCAATGATTACCTGAAATTGTCTCTTGATGTTTGTGCACGTACATGTCATTTTTCAGAGTCTGTGGTATGTGACAATAAATACAGCATTAAGTAACATCATGTCTTGTAACTTGGCTACTCAGGTCCATTGTTCTAAGGATGGCTGCCTTAGATCCTACTATGCATGCATATCATTATGTGAATATGCATGCTAAGTGTTGTTCATTTAGATGTATAATTGATACTGACATATGTTTAAACACTGCTGTTCTCAAAATAGCAGAGCCATGCTTCAGCTAATTTGCTGCATGTATTTTGGTGCAACTACTAAAGGTCTTGACATTTTGAAAGAAAAGGACACACTGTTATCAATTTCAGTTTTAAAACTGGAAAACTATCTCTATGTATGAAGGAAACCATGTGATGGATTATTATGCTTTTCAATATTAAGGCAGCCATTTCTGGTTTCAGGGAGGAGGTTCAACAACTTAACATCAGTCTACCTTGCACGGCATACACCTACAGACATGCAAGTTGCTGTAAGGATCACAGACCTAGAAAATTGCTCTGAAGAGCATTTGAAAGCCTTACAGGTAAAGGAACAGCATTTCTGCACAAAGCCTGATGAAGGCAGTGAGGAATACATATGAGATTACTGAACAGAGGTAGCCTTTGTTTGCACTGGGTCATTTCAGTTAAGTTTTTCCCTCCAAAGGAGTAGAATAAAATAAACATAACACATGTAAATTTGAGAGTTGCTTTCTGAAGAAAACAGCTGATAATTGCTTTAGAAATCTGTAATTGTACAACTTGTCTGCTGTACTCTTACTTAACACCAAAAGTTTGGACTATGAACAAACTAGATTTACTTCAGACAAATGCAATTATGGGCAAGATATTTATTTACATTTCTGTTACAGGCTAGGAACATCACCTGCAATGTTGTATAAATTGTGCAAGGAAACAGTTCTCTTTACTGATTACTGATGTAGTTAATGCTCTTAGTAGGACTGCTGTCTTGTGGTTAACACATCCACTTTCATTTAATTCCATAGAATGAGGTGGTTTTATCACACTTTTTCCAGCATCCCAACATAATGACATTTTGGACAGTGTTTACAGCTGGAAGCTGGCTTTGGGTCATCTCTCCATTCATGGCCTATGGTAAGAAGAGTTAACTGCAATTTTGGAATAGGAAAAAGGGCTGATATAAGTTGGACCGCATGGTCCGTGAGAGGTTTTTCTTTAATGTCTTGTAGAAAAAAACAAACTTTCTCAAACCATTTGTTTAGAGACTTCCTCCCCCAGTGAAAACTGGTATTTGAACTGCATTAAATTTCACTTAGCCCTAGTACCCACCATGTGAGGAATGGTAATTGGGAGATGTTGATTTTATACAACTTCTGCTAACAGAAAACATATCTACATGGATTATGGGTTGGGCATAGACTTCAAATTAACAGAAACATGGCATGGGTGTGGTCTTTGCCTGATGGATGCATCAGTTGCATCCATGTAATAACTCTCTGTAGTGCAGCAGAGTCAATACAAAGATGAGAACGCTGTATACACTCATCAAGAGCAGCAAAGTATAGACAAGTAATTTAACAAGACTTGCTAGGCCTAGCTAGGTTTTTTTCACTTCCAGGTTCAGCTAGACACCTGCTGAAGACTTACTTTCCTGAAGGAATGAGTGAAGCTTTGATAGGGAACATTCTGTTTGGTGCAATCAGAGGATTAAATTACATGCACCAGAATGGATATATTCACAGGTAGGAGAATGTCAATAGGTAAGAACCAGATTATAGCATCTCACCTTAAGTATTGTCTCTTTCCTTTTCCTATATACCTTCTTGTATCAGACAGCGCACAAGTAACAATTTTTTCAATAATACAGCAGAACCAAGTTTGTAAAATCTTAACAGGAAATGTATTTATACATTTCTTCAAGCCAGTTGTTACAGGGATTATATATATCTGCCTGGCTTTATCTCCTTAAAGCAGAAGAAAACCAGAGTTATAGAAAGGGCTTCCTTAGTTTATGCCCCTTGCAGGGAAGAAGGGCCCTTCTCCAGTTTCTGGTGCTTTTATCCTGATCATCTCTCTTAAAAGAGAGATGAACTCCATGCTAACAACTTACTATGAGTCAATGAAATATGAAAGTCTTTTTGTTTTAGTAGTGCTTTGAGTAATTCTTATAACTAAAATTTAACACTTTATGTTACAGGAATATTAAAGCTAGCCACATTCTGATTTCAGAGGATGGGCTGGTTTCTCTCTCTGGCCTAAACAACCTCTACAGTTTGGTTAACAATGGACAGAAGTCAAAGGTGGTATATGATTTCCCCCAGTTTAGTACATCTGTGCTTCCTTGGCTGAGTCCTGAACTACTGAGACAGGTTAGTATAAAAATTACACATAATTTTTCCTATTCAAAGGAAGAATTTGAATTGTGGCAATATTAGTGCAGAATTAGTGGCAGTACTTGATTTGCAACTTAAGTCTGCTTGTAGAAGTGCAATGGAAGAGGTTGAACTGCAACTTTTAAAAGTACATGTGTGTACTGAATTTTAATTCTTCTAGGGAGAACCAGTTCTAAAGCTGTTGGTAAGGTGATGCTGTACTAAGTCTCTTTACCCAATCCTCCTGGAAGCTACTACAGATCCTGAAACTTGCGTTCAGTACAACCATCAGATTTCTGAAAAAAAGCCTGAGGTTTCACAATTTAATTGCTTCAATACTGTGTAGATTATGGGGTATTATAATCTTGTTTTGAAGCAGGCACTTGTATTCTTGTCCACACCACTCAATGGCATCAGTGATCAGTAGTGTTTTTGTTCTCTCGCAGGATTTGTCTGGCTATAACATGAAGTCTGACATTTACAGTGTGGGAATTACAGCATGTGAATTAGCCAATGGACATGTTCCATTTCAAGATATGCCTCGCACTCAGGTACAGTGCTAAACTTTATCTCTGAGCATTTTTTTTGTTTTTCTCAGAAAAACCAGTGCTATTACTGCTGAAATAGTGGCTGCTTTTTGTTACTTCAAATATGCATGCTGCTTTCTAGAACAAATAATCCTTCCCTCCCTATTCTCTCCTACTAGATGCTGTTGCAAAAGCTGAAAGGTCCCACCTACTGTCCTTGGGATATAAATACCTTTCCCCGGGGGGAATCCAGGATGAAGAATTCCCGATCAGGTGTTGATTCTGGAATTGGTGAGAGCATGACACGCACAATGACCAGTGAAAGACTACAAATGCCCTTTTCCAAAACATTTTCACCTGCTTTCCACAACTTGGTAGAACTTTGCTTGCAACAGGACCCTGAGAAAAGGTAACGTTCTGGGGAAAACTAATTTTTTTGTCACTTCAATCTAAGACCAAGTATAGCCCATGGTTTAGGATACCATTGAATTGAATTGAATGCTGTTAAAGTCAGAATTTCAGACCAAATGTACTATGTAAAACAACACACTTACATTTGGTTTGGTAATTTAAGAATTATCTTGTCTGATAGAGGAATCAAACTTTTCAAGTCATTTGACCCCTGAATTTCTTGTAATATGAATGTGCATTGTGTAAAATTAATTTTCAAACATGTACTTTGTCCAAGAAAAAAACTAGAAATCTGAAATATATGTTTTCAGTTCTATGTCTCTTTTGAATGAGACATTAAATTCCTTGTTAAACAGAAACATGAAAAAGCTTTTAAATTAGATTTCTTCAGTAGTGCTTTCACTACAAATTGAGGCATAGAATGTAGGAATTGTGTGCTGCTTTTTTCACTCTTCACATTTGTCCTGTGGATGAAAAACCACAGGGCTTAAATTGATTTGTCAGTCTGGCCCATTATCCAAATGCAGTATTTTCCTTTCCAAAACATAATTATATTGTTCATTTTATGATTCAGGCCATCAGCAAGCAGTTTGCTTTCGCATACGTTCTTCAAACAGGTGAGTTTACTACATTTTGTTACATGACACAGCTATAACCTAAATAAGCCACCAAAAAAAAGAGCTAGATTACAAAATAATGAAGTTACCTGGAGCCAAAAAGCATTTTGTAAGAGCATACCTGCTGCAGACTTCCTTTTTTTTAACAAAATGGTATTGATAGACTATAGGAAGCATAAGTTTAACCCATTTCCCCATTGATGAAGTTAACTTAACTAAAGGCAGCCTGATTAATAAGAAAAATGGTTAATATTCTTAATTTAAAACAGACCTGAATAGATGATTTAATTAGTCCTGAAAGACTGATAGAGTGGGGAAAGCAAAACCTCTCATCCTGTTACTTTCAGTATTGTAACATGCAAGAACATGGCTCTGATTTCACATGCTTTTAATGAAGTCAGTTGCAAAGTTATGAAAACTTTTATGTGCAGCTGTATTTTAACTTTTTTTTTCTTTCTAGATAAAAGAACAAACACAGAATTCCCTATTGTCTCTATTACCACCTCCTATTCAAAATAACAGATCAGAGTTCTTGGCACTGCCCTCAGCAGCAGTTGGGACTGAACTCGGGCGTATTACTACAAATCAAGATGATACAGACTGGGAATTCTAAATAAATACCAAACAATGATACCTCTCAAGTGTTTCAGAGAAGAAAAATGTGATTTGTATTTGCTGCTTTTGTATGGTTAAAATACATTTAGACCAAGTATACTTGAAATGCCATGAAGTAGCTATATTTCATTAACTTCCTCTTGGCATCACAAAATGCAGCGTGCCTCACTCTGACTGCAAGGAAAACTGTGTATAAAGAATGGCTGTATGCTTACTTCTCTCTTTTAAAGTCTTTCTTAACAAGAGAGTCTCTGCTGTAATCTTATTCTGTACTGTATTATCAGCTCATATTGCTGCAGTCCACATGCCTTTCTGAATTCAGGCCTGGGGTTTGTCTGTGATCTTATTTAAACATCTATTTGTCTTTTCATTATGACCCGAATCACTTTAGTAAGGAGAAATCCTCGATTTCCTAGTTGAAATGTGAAAGTGCACAAATTAGTTGCTTATGTAAATAAATATTTCTCTCTCAAAAGACATTTTGCTCACTTCACATGCTGTCATATTTGCCAAAAGTTAGCTATGCATCATTTTTCATGCAGTTTTAATACTGTGTGTTTCCCAAAGAAGTTAAGTTGCTTGAAAATGTGACTCATGTCCTTGCATCTGTCTACATTCTTAGTACAAATCAAGGCTTTTGCACCTGTGTTTTTTTTTGCAGTTAATCTGAGGACGTCTTACTATGCAAAGTAAGTCTCAAGTTCTAGCAGGTACGGGTTAATTTTGAAGTCAAATAATCTAAAGTTACTGTACACATTTTTATTTATGCTATATTCCTGTTTACCACCAGAATTTACTAGAGCCTAATACTGTTTTCTTAGAAGAAAAGGCAACATGCTTTAAGCTTCACTGGCACTGCTGCTTGCAAACAAGCCTCTTCTGCAAGGCAGAGTTAAATTCCCATGGATAGATTCAGCCATAGTAAGAACCTAATAACCTCCTAGGATCCAAGTGAATTTATCTGTTCTAAGTCAGATGAAAAGCTGTCTTCTCCCTACAGTTTGGTAAGTTCTCATCTCTCATACTGTACCAACAAACTCGAACTGAACAAAAGCAGCTTTAAAAAAAAAAAAACAACTGGATATTCACATCATGTTGTAGCAAAAGTTGTGTCCCAAAGCCACTAGTACGTTACTGAGGGAAGTGTGACTGTGGTAAAAAAGCATAAATAGATATTGAATGGATATATTTTAAATTTTCAACATAAACAGCATTCCACATAAGTCTTCAAGTCTTCCATAGCTGAGCAGGCCTGTTGCCTTGAGAGTACCTCTGTATTGCCAGCAGCTTTGCCACAAGGCCTTGAAGACTAAATTACTGAAATACAAGCCTGAGAGACACATAAAATTGTAAATGACCACATAGAAGTATTAACGAAAAAGTTGATTCTACTCATTATGCTGTGAAGAGAGCTCTATATTTCTAAACCTAACATGTGAAATTTAAGATTAAAAATCTGTCAATAAACTTACCCTATCTGCCTCCATTTATATCTGTATTCTTGGACTTCTGTTTTCACCATAGTCCAGCCATACAAACAGCTTCGTGTTACTGCAGGAAAAAAAATCATATCAATCATTAGGTAAGAAAATTGTTATCTAAACCCGAAAATTATTCTGATTAAAAAATATTAATAATGTAATTGTGTGCTCTTGGAGAAGATAC
Source organism: Acanthiza pusilla (assembly GCA_036630365.1). Taxonomy (NCBI): domain Eukaryota; kingdom Metazoa; phylum Chordata; class Aves; order Passeriformes; family Acanthizidae; genus Acanthiza; species Acanthiza pusilla. The sequence goes on from JAXCHO010000019.1 coordinate 9,556,465, forward strand.
TATTTTCATGTGGACCCCATGTTCTGAATTCTTAACAACTACAAATTTGGACTGTGTGCAAGTCAAATGCATTAGATAGCATCTACAAGTAAATTTTGACTAACAGTACATGTAAAAACCAAGTCAAATAAGTGAGAACACACATGAAGTTCTACATATTTTAATTACACACCTGTGAATAAATATTACTACTATTAAAACCTGTAGAAAATTTCAGGCAGCTTAACTGCTAGTATTTTCAAACTTCTCTTGCAACAACTGCTATGGACTCTAAAAATGAACTTGGATATTAATAATAATGCCAGTATAAAGTTATTCAAACCACTATGTGTTCCAGTGGAGTTACTTTGCTGCGCTCTTTTTCTGTGAAAAAAAAATTTAAAACTTACTTCTAAACACTGTTCCAATTTCTGTAGTGATATAACTTTTTAAGAAGAAAATTAAATGCAATTTTTTATAGTTAAAAAACTCACAAGTCTTTACTCTTGGAACTACTGCTTGTCAACAACTAAGTCTTTTCAAACAAAAGCAATTAAGAGGCACTGTGACTTCTTAAAACAGCCAGAAATACTGGACAATACTCTCTGGATTATGTTTGCTGAAACATGTGACATAATTTTGCTCATTAACTGTGATGCTTTCTATTAAGGAATAATGCAAAATAAATACTAGTTAGGGAAGAAAATGCATAATCATATTATTACCTGTCACTGAAAATATGATCTTGGAATTGTTCTGAAAATCTGAAGTTTTTGCATACAGTTAGTTTTCAAAATCTGAAATCCATGATCTGCATTGTTAAGATTCAAGTTGCAGAGACTTTCTGTTCCAAGCTGACAGTTTTAAGCACAATAGTTTTTTGTTGGGTTGATTTTTTTTTAGAGCCCTTGTTTACTCTTGCTCATACCAATGATGTATGTTATCAGCATGTGAACTAGAACTAAACTTGGACTTGAAATTTCCAAGTATCTTACATTTTGGCTCCATGTGATGTATTTTCAAAGGGGCTTATATAACTTACACCTTTGCAAAATCTCATGGCCAATGAAAGAAATCCATAGCCTGGTTCCTTTTGAAATACTTGCGAAAACAACGCAAGTGGGGTTTTTTGGCTGACATCTTTCTTTATGCTAGCATCTAGCACTATGTGAAATAAAGAAATACCTGTGTAATACAAAACTTACATTAATTAACATTATCCTGAATATATGCTTAACGCTGTTGAGTGTCTCACTGTCTTGGTCTGATACCACAGCAGTTTGTGAATGACTGGATGAACACAGAAAAAATGTGATCTACTCAGAATCAACTTGATCTGATACACTAATTATTCACTTTAAATAGTCTCAATGCAATAAGTATCCATTGAAGAGAGAAGAGTTTCTTCCACTTGATGAATGGAAATAAATATTTTTTATTTAAAATTATGGAGTTTTACCTTGCCTCTCACTTTTCTCTACTCCTCTCCTTCTCTTCAAGTGCTATCAAAGTAGGTTTTAACCTAGAGGATGAGTAAAACTAAGGGAAAGCATTTGAAAATCATTGTTACGAACCTCTCTTGACAAGAGGCAGGCACCTAAGTAGGTGACTTACATACCCTGCCTTTAATGCTATTAAGTGGCTTTACTGAAGTATATTAGCTTGTCTAATAAACCTCTGAAACAACTAAGCTAGCAGTAATGACCTTCCTGATGATGGCCATCCCTATCCTGGATTAGTGAGGAAAAACTACTAAAATTCAGAAATGGTACACATTATATTCAGCAAGAAAGACCTCAAAGGACTATGAGTAAGAACTGTACTATGAAATAAAACAATCTGATGTAACAGACAAGCAAAGACTTGAGGTTATGAGAAAAGAAAGCACTGAAAATTGAGGTGGTCTACTAATAACCTGGTAGCAGAATAACATTTGGTATTTAACATAATTAAATCGATCCAGAAACTAGAGATAGGATGAAGGAAAGAATATTAGGTGTAAACGGGTCCCTGTGTAATTCCCAGACGAAAACAACTTGTTCTATTCTATAAATTAGTTACATATATGTTTGTTTCTTATCCAAAAGTCCCAGAAAGTTTGGGGAAAATGCCCCAAAAACCCGTATGAAGTTAGCTGCAATGAAGTGGTGGTTTTATTTTTAGATAAGATTATAGAATACACCATTATTACTGCATCTATCTACAGACCCAGATTTATGGAATTGATTTGTCCTCTCATGAAATCCATCTGTAGTGGAGGAGAATGGATTGCTGGCAAAATGCAGGTTTTCCTCTGTTTTGTCAAAATTTACATGACATATGGGTCAAGAGTATCAATGCTGACTTTATCTACTACATTTTATTTTAAAAGTTTGTTTATTCTACATTCTGCTATCAATTATTTTTCTAATCCTCACATTTCATGCAGTCAAAAGAAAAATATTCTTACAGGCAGATTTCCTTTTGCCCATGTGAAATCTGTAGTGCCAGTCATAGGTAAGTTTTCTTTAAATGCTTTCCTGGTTTGGAGTAGCTGTTGTTTTACAGTAGCAGACGGAGCCATCACAGACTTGTGGAATGATATATTTGGCTGGCTGTCATGCCCTTTTTCCAGCTCCACTTTCTGCTTCAAGTTTTCCTTATCATGGGGGAACACATGACTTTGAATCCTTGGACCCTGCGGCAAGTGATGTTGAAAAAGGTGGTTTAGCATACTTTCCATGATTTTTCTTTACAACATTACTAGTTTTCCTCAAACTAGTTTTGAGAACGAAGTAGTTTGCTTCTCCTTCTTAAATAGCATATTTATTAATATTTGACCCAGATGTTGGTGGCATGGCACATGTCTCTACATTGCTTGTCTTTTGACTTCCATTCAGGATTTTTTGGCAACTTCATGTATGCTGGACTTGTAAAATGACACATTTTGGGCAATTTGCTGTAAAGGTAAGCCATGGCCTACAAAGGTGCTCTGCTTGGTTATCAGCATCACAAGCATTTAAAATGGAAGAATTTTACTGTTTCAGATTTTGTTCTTACTCTTCTACCATGAGGCTTTTAAACAATTTCAATTTTTTTTTTTTTTTTTTTTTTTTTTTTTTTTTTTTTTGTGGTTGTGAGTTTTGGTTTGAGTTTTATGTGTTTGTTGGGGCGACAAGGGGTGGAAAGGGGTTCCCCCCCAAGTGCATTAATCCATTTATTTTCACTATGGGGGTTAACATTAATCTGGTATTGGCTGTGGATGTTTATCCACAAGATCTTACCTTTTGTCTCTGTATCACTGTTTGAGGCCTGTTTTTTTCCATCTGGAAAACCGTGCTCTCTTCCATTTTAGTGAATAAACTTGTGCAGAGAATTCTCAGCTAGGGAGAGCTCTACTACTTTTACAGTTTGAAGAGAAGGTTACATAAATTTCAAATACAGAATTTTTAAATCATACAGCTTGGTTCGTGTGTAGGAGCACGTGGGAATGTTTTGATTTTTGACTGGGTTTCCCTTTTGGATCGCACTGCCGCAATCACCGCCCGCTTCCCTCGGGCCGAGTCCCTCATGGCGGCCCCGGCAGCGCCCCCTGGCGGCCGTTACCGCTGCGCGCGCGGCGCGAGGGCAGGGCGGGAAAACGCCTGAGGGCTGAGGGGAGCGGGGGGAGCGGGGCGGTCAAGCTGCTCGGTAAATAAACGCACTGGGGCCGGGAAGGCGACACACGGCAGGAAAAAACATCCCCAAAAGCACCTGTCCCCAGAAGCAGCAACTGGCGGGTTTCAGGCGGAAGGCTGGCAGCTGTCCTTGCCCTCCGTGAAGAAAGCGAGCAGCCCAGGGGCACAGAGCAAAAATAACACCCTGAGAACACAGTCTGCAAGTGTCTGTGGACTTACGCAGCAGTTTCAAGCATATCCGCCCTGTGGAATGCAATAGCACCTTCCACACCACTATGAGGGAAAAGACAGGTAAGGCTTAGGCTTAGCTATAGGAATGTACCCGATGGTTTTCTCTGATCTCCCGAAGTCTTCAGTCATTTGTATGAATTCTGCTGCAAATACACAAGCGAATAATTCTGACCTAACCATAACCCTCCAAAAGTTTACCTCAGCAATACCAAAACTACTTTAAAAAGACACTCTGCAAATTAATGGCACCTGGCTTTATGCTGAGAAAGCTGCCTTGAGAGAGCAACATTTAAACCAAGGCAAAATCATGCAATTTTAAAGTATAACATTTTAAGCAATTAAAACAATTTAGCTTTGGAGCGCCTCCAGAGGTCCACTGGGTCCAGCCTCTGATCAGGCTGTGTGAGGCTCTGTCCACCCAAGTCTGAAGCAGCCCCAGACAGCCCCTCAGCCCCCCATCCCAAATCCTCAGACAGACTGATTAATTTAAACATATTAAACAACTGGAAACAGGACAAAGTAGTACCATCATTTCTAACTAGTTTACAGCAATTGTTTAATTGTTTCATATATGTAAAAACAAGAACTTGGCACCGACATATCTGTAATTTTTTTCATTAACACAAATGTATTAAAAACAATGATATGGAAATGCACAAAGGCATTTCAGTTAAGGCTTCTACAAATATTGCGTGTTTTATAATTAAACACCTATTTTGTAAACTCATTCTAAAACTTTCCAAGAAACTGGCTTGAAATATTGACCACATTCAGCTCATTAATTCAATCCCTTCTCAACCATCTAAAAACGACTATATTTCACAATAAGAATGAATCTGGCCCTTGGATGGCATCACTTTGTCCAAGGGATACTCGGAAGGCCAATTCCTAGTATTAATGTCAGAAATCAAGAAATGATGTTATCTAAAATTTTCCTGTACTGATGTGATGCCTTAGGACACTTTTGCTGAGCTCCGTATTTTATGGGCAAAATTATACTTCTGACTGTACCAAATGAAAGAAGTGTCACGCAGCCATGCCATTAATAATGTCATCTTCAGGAGGTCAGTGATTCTGCAAGCAAACACACAACATCAGGAGAAAGTGTGGTGGCAAACTACACAGGAACACCCTGTTTCATCTCTCATCTCCTACAGCCAAATCATGTCAAGAACATCCAGTGCACAACTGAAGGAGACCAGCACCCTGAATCTATCCATCCTATGTACAATGCAGTGCCAGCCATAACTTAGCTCTAGTTTTACAAAAATACAGACACAAGAGCCACAGTAATTTACAAAAGAGGTTAATGGCTCCTTCCCACAACAAACTGAATGCCCCAGAATGCAGCCAACAGCTGTGGAACATCTTTTAATTCTTGTAGATCTCTTTTCCCTCTCTGCCAAGATTACCACAGCATTTAAAAGATGTCATAAACACTGAAATTTTTAATAACTCATATTTCCTGAATGGACACAAGAGAACACAAGTCCTCAACAGGGCAGCAACAGCCCTAATTATTCATGTTCCCATGTTTGTTTTCAAGCAATTCAGGTAACAGCACAGAAAGTTAGCACAGAAAGCATTGAAAGCTTTTTTGACATTTCCTTTCAAGTCTTATCTGGCTACTCTTAACTTCACTACTAAAAAGTTCAGTAATTCTCCAGTGAACTTTGAAAACTGCACCCCTTTTACAACCACCCACAGATACATCAAACAAGGCAAAATCAATGTATGTTAAGTAACATATAAAAATAGGTTTTGAGCTTTAGGTGATACTTTCTTGGTAAATGGTTTTCAAACTAGTCCTTGTCTGTGTCTACTATGGAGATTGTTTTTCCTGCAATATATCTGTATTTATTTACATCTGCAATGCTTTCATCTTGCCACTTTAATATAAAGGAAAAGGAATGTTGGCTATCCTCAGCAAAACCTACCACAATTACTACTATGTCACTGCACAGAAGGTGGGTTGCTGCTGAGTTTTTGGGTTGCTTTAACATGCATTTTCCTGTAATTTTAAGAAGAAGTTTCCCATTCTATCCTAACACAACAATTTGGGGGAAAACAATCTCCATCAAAACAGGTACAAGTAGGAACATTTTTAACATCTATGAAAACCAAGTTTGTTTAGAAAGAGAAGTGAACAAAACAATTGCTCTTGCCCTACCAGATAAGGAGAATTCAGAACACTATTCTTGTGAGTGGTTTTGTAATAGTTATGCTTCCTGACTGTAGAGAAATTACAGGACATGAATACATCCTATTGGCAACACAAAAACACCCTGTTTGATTAGATGTTTAATTGACCAAACTGCTGCAACATTAAAACTTACTTGTCTTGTATCTACATCAACTTGTAAAAACTCGTTACCATCGAGATCTTTGTCAAGAGAACTAAATGAATATAAAGAAAGCTGTCCTCTTTTATGGATTATTAAATAAAATCCCTCTCAGTTCAATCCTTTGTTCTAGCAAATAGTTTTTATGAAAAATAAATGTAGATTATTTTATCCTTACTAACTTCGTGGGGTTTATGTTTCCTAACTCTGTTTTGTTGTAAATGTTCCTTAGACTACTTTTGCCATAAGATTTTTTTAAATCTCTAGAAAATATTTAACCAAATCAGATAAGCTAACTGCTGTCAGCATTCGTAACCAGACTAGGCTGTACTGTACAGCAGTCAAAAAAACACCGAACACGTGATCTTCTGCATGCCTCTAGTGTCTTTGGCTATGTAGGTAGCAATATTTACAAAATCACCTTGACTTTATGCACTAGGGATAATCTGCTTTGTGAAATAAAAAGCAAAAGTATAAAAGTTTTCAATCACATTTGGAAAGTGTACCGTACATAAAAAGATCAACATTAAATATATACAATATAAAAATACATTTTTTTCTTTATGAAAATTATAATACATAGCTATAATACACAACATGTAGAGCCATCAGTCACAGCTACAATATTTGCAGATTCTTGTTCCACACTTATGGCTGAACTCTGGGTATGACATCTGCCTGAGGAAATTCCTCAATTTCAGAATGAAACATCAATTCTAAAAGAGAAAGAAAAGAATTATGTTTTCTTTGAAAACTTTCACCTGAATATAATTCCATTATTCCTGAAAAGCACCCTGGGCATTCCCCCAAGCCTCCTGCTTTTCATCTCAATCATATCATCAACAACTCAGTGATGGCAAGGGCCACCAACGTTTTTAGAAAACTATTGTTGCTCCCCAAAATTCACAGAATTGGCAACGTTAGCTGTTGATCATATGTAGTACCATTGTGCGCTCAATGTGCATGGACACTGAAACACAACTCTGCAGCAGACTGAGGGACTGTTAAAGTTTTGAGAGTGCCTGGCTCAGGAAGGAAGACTTCTGTTAAGAGACTTGTTCGTTTTTAGATGTATCTGCTCTGTGTTTCACAGTGATAAGTCAGCAGCACTAGAACCTGGCTTAGAAAGAATCGCACATGAATGATACTTGCTCACAGCTGTCACCATGGCAGTTCAGGGCTGGGAAACAGCCCAAGGTCATCAGTGAAGCACTCCTTGTGGAGACACTGGCTAGGTACACTCAGCAAGTCATAAAGTAGCCCTTGGGGACCTCTGTGCTGCTGTGGGCACAGTTTTCTCCTAGCTGGGTTTCCCTGCCTAGCTACACCGCACCTGAGCACAGGAGGGTTTTCTGTCTTGCTGCCTGCAAGTCCAGCACATCGACCAGGCAGTGTTTGTCAGCAACTTGGCAACATGGTAAAGTTGCAGTACATGCAATAATGTAGTTTATCCTCTCAAATCTGAGAGCCACATGTTTTTGCTACCCCATCCTTAGCAGAGTAAACTTTCTCTACTATTTGGAATTAGTCCTAATGAACTCTCTAGAAACTTCTGAAGTGGTTTTCCAGTCTTAGTAGGCACATGTAAATATCAAGAAAATTAATTAAAACCTGAGTAAAATTCTGCCACTGGGTTCCTTCAGTAAGTCTTTATTATTTAAAACTTGGGTTTTAAATATGATTTAAGCATCTATTATAAATTTTACCATCGAGGACTGTAAAGGCTGCCACTCAGTTGTTTAGGATTTTTTAACTCATTAAATGAGTTATTAAGAATAAACACAGTAACTAGAGCCACCTGAAATAAAGATACCTGTACATTAAAATTCTGAAGTAACTTGAAGAGGCACGTCTAATCCTCAGCCTCCCAAACACAAATCTATGCTTCAATTCATGGTGTTCTTAGGACACCTGTTGACTTTTACGTTGAAACTTAGGATTTGTATGTACAGCATACCTTCAAGTCACAGGCTGCATGCACTTGACAGGCATGCTGAGTTATGACATACCTTTTGGATCCCAGGTGCAACACAAAAGGAAGAAGGCCTAGTTTCTAGCCAAGTTTCTTCTATGAGAAGAACTTGCATGCCTGCTCCTCCAGACTGGACCAGCACAAGCAGTCCTCATTTACGTCCTGTTCCGCAAGCACAGATCTGACTTTTCAAAGCTCGGGAGTTCCCAAAACTACTGCAATATTCTATTCAAAATAATACTGGACTTGTAATGCATTAAGCACTTGCAGAAGGAACACTAATAATATTAGGGGATTTTCTAAGGCACAAGTAGAATAAATACATTTCAAATATTTAAAATACTGTTAAAGTATTTTAAATTATTTTTCTCTTCAATAAAAAGAGACATTCTGTAATGTTTCAAAAGTCACACTGCTTCAGACAGGACAAATAAGACTTTTCTTTCCTTTTTAAACTAGCGTTTACAAAACCAAAAATAGGCACCAGCATCCTAAGAAGCATTTGCTGTGGAAGGTTGCTAGGAGATACTTGTTTTTCCTCAGTCACAGAATTTCTCAGGACTAGTCTTGAACATCAAATGCAGAGCACAGCAGATTGAAAAAAAAAACAAAAAACTTGAATAAACAACATTTTGCCTATTAATGTTTCCTACCTTCACTATGGTCTAGCTCTGGTCGAGAAGACAAGAAGATCCAACTTGTCCCAACTAGAACAGACACTACCAGATTCACCACAACCCATGAATGAACAATTTCTTCCTCTGTATCTGCAGTCCTGGGAAAAACACATCAAACCATCAGTCATTACTGGTACGCAGAGGTGACAATAATAATTTCAACAGAGTATAATCAAAACAAGTTTGCTAAGCCCGATGCGAAAAGAGAGCTACTTGTACCATCATGATGATCTTGCGTTACAAAGGCCTGGTAAAGAGAACAATTACCAAAGACAGTGAGCAACTCAGCTAAGAAATCCCTTTATCTCATAGAGAATGTCCACTGGTATATTTCAACAATAAATTCCTTTTATTGGTCAGGAGACAGAAAACAAAAATCAAAAAGCATGGTCAAATTTTACAAAATGCCATCAGCTGATCTTATTTTTAAGCACTTCCTCACAAGTCAGCAAGGAACAGCGAGTCAGTAAATCTGTCTGGACGACAATGCAAGGACTTGTGTACAGATGCTGTGGGGTGGATGAGATGGGGCTTTAAGAACGTACGATTTACATAAGCTGAAACTTTTCTTACCATCACATCAGTAGCAGGTTATGGTTTTGTTACTAGAATCTAGGCTTTTTAATAAACAACTCAATGAACATTTATACAAAAACCCTAAACCACCCCCCCAAACAGCCCTCCCCCTAAAATGACTGCCCAAAACAGCAAATTTACACATAAATGCTTTTGTTCTACTTCTCCTGATTTACTTTAAAAACTCATGCTACCAGAATTTGAGTCCATTAATAGGTACTCCAGAAAGTAAAAATTTTGGATGGGATCACCTAACATGAAATGATGGTTTATATTTAAATGTCAGCTGTGTCTGCCATGCCCATGCATCCTGTGGCAGACTCCTCCAAAAACAGTGTTGACTGTCTACAGAATGTCCTGTCCTTGAAACCAAGAGGGTCACCTAAGCAGGGTCCCACTTCTCAAGCAAAAGAGATTCTTAAGGTTCCTGCCAGTTGACATTTCCAGCATAATTCCAACTTTTGTTTGAGGTATAATGGATTTGCAACCAACATAACCAAACTCATCCTTGAGTTCTTATTTTTCAGTGAAAATATCAAATATTCAGGACAAGCTCAAAGAAAGGCAGGTTCAGAAATAAAATCCTTCATCAATACTTTCTTATATATCTTATACAACCTCTTCAATCTGCCAGTTTGACACGGGTTCCTAAGTGAGCTATGTTATAATTCACAGAAGTGATTTCTTAAGTTTCCTACCAGATGCTGCCATTTTCCGAAGGTGGTGTGTAGAGGTTGATTCTGTCACATGTCATCTGCTGGCTTAAGGATAAGATAAGAGCAGCAAAGTACACTGGAAGAAATGGAGTTAGTAGTGTCAGATACAAACTCCCAAAATGCTGTCTCATCATGACATGGTACTAATCATTACATTCTTTCCTTTCACTCCACTGCCTCCAGTGATAGCCTCCTTTAATTCATTCTCCCTTCTTTAACATTCCCCTGACACATCAAAACCTGGTTTCTGCACTTCTGCAATCCATGAGCTACATCAAAGGTCACATCTTGTGATTCTGTTTTTTTGTTAGGTTTGTGCTCTATATTCAGAAATGGAAAAGAACTATCTCATTAACAGCCCCACTAATGCTACTCTTGCAAATGCTTTAAAAAATATGTAGAAAAGTGTTGATGGCCTTTGCTATCAACTACTGAGCAAGTAATTTATTCTAAAGCAGAAAATAACCTGGGAGGAAGATTTCACTAAAAAGAGTATTTAGGAGTTTTCCATGCACCATATTTTCTGGACAACTTCCTACCCACTTCAAAATACTTACAGAAAGAAGCTAGTGCTGCTGGGTCTAGGGTAAGAAAGCCCCTCAGTGCAACTGATGCTTTTGCCAAATCAATCCTGATAACAAAACCAAGAGTCATTAACATAGCCCACTAAGACAATGATATTGTTCCTCTAACAGTATTCTGTTGTTCTTTTACTTTTTTCAAGGTATTTTTTCTGCCTCTGTAGCAATTCCTTAATATACGACTGTATCCCACACATGGCAATGGTCCCCATTATGCCAATTCCAAGAAAGACTGAAACAAAGGAGGATGTTCCATGAGGTCTGTACCTTTCACACTGCAGACCTTTCTGAAACAGGGAGAATATAGAGACATCTGTCCCCTCTAATCCTTGCCATTCAGGTCAGTGCCCATGCTATTATAACTGCTTACATTGCTTACAGGAGCAAATATGAATAACTCAGAACTCCTCCCTGCCATCATTTCAGGAAAAAAAGTCACAATTTTTTCCACAGCACCAACCCCCCCCCCCCCCCCCCCCCCCCCCGGCTTATTGTAGAAAGTATCTCTAGCTAAAATAAACATTTGTAACATCCATGAATCTAGTCTAGTTTAAGATCTTTTTTGAGCTTCTTTCTTTTCATTCCCACTCTTAATCTGTAATGCAGAAACACTGCCCAAGCCAGGAAAACTGTTCACACAGCTAGGTTTCAAACCTGACTAGGGAATGGACTCATATGAAAAGTAACCTGATAGAAACGTTTGTTGTTCTCCACCCCTCTTCACAGCCCGACCTCCAAAAAACCCAGGCCAGCTCGTACATTTTTTCCCCCTCCTGATCACACAAACAGCAGCAGTACGTTGAAGCAGGGTGCAAGCACTGGACAGAAATGAGTACCGAAGGTCTAGATGCACAAGTACACCCTTCCTCTGTACAGTCAGCCACACAAAAAATCATTCTTGAAGTATATCAATTAAACCATCAAGAGCAAATCAAAATGTGCCATAGAAAGAAGAAAGGAACATCTTATACACAAATTACATACACCTTTCAAATACAAATATATTTTACCTGTCGAAGGCTGAGACTGTACTGATAGACAGCAAGAAATAGAACAAACTTTGAGCTGGGTATGCTATTGTCTTATACTGTTCAAGCAGGTTAGAAACCATGGAAAGCTCATTTCCTGCCAAAATGTAGATAACCACGATGTTCCATACAGCATACCCAGCAAGGAAGCCATGGGTGAAGAGGCCCAACACCCTGAATGGAGGAAAGAACATTACACCAGTTTTAACATCTTGAATTAGCTATAGACAGAAAAGGCCTATGAATCCATCTGTTCAACCCTGCTTTTCAAAGCCTTTCAGAGATTTTTTCTGAGTGCTTTTTCTGATACAGTTTTAAAAATTCTAAGCAAGAGGAGTTCTGCTTCCTCCCTTCACAGACTGCACCAGAACCTTAGCACTTCAAGAAAACAAAGCTGTTTTGCCTTCCCTTCATCACAGCTTCAGGAATCAAATACTTTCACTTGTAACTGCCTGTAGCTTCCCAACACCATTGGCCCCTACACAATGTTCTAACTTGTCCCCAAGGCAGTCTTTTCATTATCTTCATTGCTAAGGAAAAGCCTGAGAAGGAAGCACGGGCTTCCAGATAAAATACACCACAGAAGAAAATGGCCGTTACCTTCCCATTCTATATCACAACACAACCACATACCAAAAAATTACACAATGTTTTCACAATTATGTGCAAGCTCATTCCCCCAGTCCAATTTCACTCCTCCCTCTTTTTCACCAGCCAGGATTTTTTTTTTGAGAACTATCTGAATTCTGGTGAATACAGGTATTTTTATTCTGGTGATACACATGATACACATGATGGGTCAGTCTTATTTTCTAATGTATTTCTGCAAGTGACTAGCATTTTGACTATCAGCTCCATCTCTTACACCTGCTGCATCCTGAACCACCATTTATTAGGAATAACCAGAAGAAATAAAAATACATCACAGCTATAGAGGAAAGGCACTAATTTTCAGGGAGGAAAAAAACTAAAACTAAAACTAAAACGAAACCCCTGATTTATGTTTATTTACATCAGAACATTTATCTTTCACCTGAAACTTCGGTGCACTGAGAGGGCAACATCTCTAGTAGTCCACGAAGCCTTCACGTCCAGAAGTACATTGATATTTTCAGTGGTTTTAATCAATTCTGCACGGTCAGCTGCCTGAAAACGCCCTGAAAGGATAAGGAAATCAGTTTTAGAGAGCTCTGTTTCCTTTCATCATCATTTCTACATTAACACTTGGTGTTAAAAGGCTGTAAGCATCAGAATTTCCATTAGAAAATTTCTTCTCCCCGCTTCCTGCCGTTTGTCAGCTTATATTGACACCAGGATACCTCTGGTCAGAGTGATGAATCCTGGTGGGTCAGGCTATGGATTTAAGAATGTGAAAAGCATTTTGGGAAATGACTTAGTGTTCCCTGGGACAAAAAACCCCAAACAAAACAACAGAAAGCCCAAACGCGCAGCAAAAAAATTCCACTTGAAAGTAGCAATTTCCTGTCAAGGTACTGTGACAATATTAAGTCAAAGAAGTTCAGCTGGGTACTTTGAAACAGCCTTTTTCACCCCCACCATGGAATAAAAAAATTCAATCACATATATCAGCACAGCAACACCAGCATTCACTGTCGAAAAATTATCATGGATACTTATTTCCAAATAATTTTTGCTTTGGAAAACTTCTTTTAAAATTCTTCCCAATGTTACAGTATTTGGACACAATAATGCTTCCCCTAATTTCAAGAATGCCCTTAAATTACTTAAAATCACAAGATGAACTTACGATTTTTTTCAACAAACACTTTGCTAACAGGCTGACTAATCCCAGTGGGAGCAGCAAACACGGGCTGCTGATCTGGGCTCTTCCTGTGCTCATCTTCAATGATGTCTTCCTCCTCCACTTCCAGCTCATTGGAACTGTGCATTTCGGCTGGCCGAGGTTTCCTATTGGTACAGAACATGCAATGGGACAGCAAAAGAACGGGAAGTAACATGTAAAATCCAAAGGCTCCTATGAACATTTAACATGTTTAACTTGACTGACAGGAAGTGACCAGGCTACTGACCTGTATAATATTACCCTATTTATCATTTTAAGGACTAAAGTTCCCATGGAGTTAGTTGACTAAAACTGGAAGACTAATTCCATATCAAGACATTAACAATTAGAACATATTAGAACAACAGGGGGGAAGCTAACTCTCATAAAATTAAGATAGTAAGAATGAAAGAAAGAAATTCCACATTCTAATTTTTTCATGTCTGTGACTGAACTATTAGGCTCATGAAAATGTGTTCAGAGCTGTAATGCATCCAGGTATGCATAGAACAAAGAAGAGAAAAAAGTTTGATCTTAAACCTGGAAAGAACTGCACAGAGGCTGAAGGCATTGTGGGCTTCAAGATTTTACATTTTTGTAAAATGACAATATAAAATACTCCTCAGCCACATTTGCTGTCACAGTTATTCAAAATTATGAGCTATACTAGTTTTGTCTCACTTTGTTCTTTTTCTCTGTTTGCGGATCACTGTTTCTTCGGCTTCAGGGACATCCATGCCATTTCCATTCTGAAATAGGGATGCCACATTGTGCTGGGTAAAAGAGGTCTCAGAATCTAAAGATTAAAAAAAAACAACCCAACATGAAAGTTTCAGAACTTTCATAAAAATGGAAATACATTCACCTAAATACATAAATAGTTATTATATAAAAAGAGTGGCAAAAAATGTCACAATCTTCTGATGATGATAAGTGTTACATAATTTCCAAAACTGTATTGCCATTATTTTCATGGAGGTTTGTACCCTATGAAATCTGAAACCAGAAGGTGAATCTCTAAGCTACCACTCACTCAGTGATTACTTTCAGCTGGTCTAAGTAAAAAAGCACATGAAATGTTTTAAGCCAAAATACACCTTGTGCCATCATATTTCTGTGTTACCAAGTTTTATTTACTGCTCTTTCCCATCTGCAACTGTTTCACATACCAGTAGGTACTTTCTTCTTCTTCCGTTTCCTCTGAGGAGGGACATCAGGGGGCTCAGGAGTCAGGGGTTCGCTGCTTTCAGACTGCCGACGCACCGCAACTTGGACAATGCCATCTAAAAACCACATGAAAAGATCCAGCAGCCTGAATTCAGAGCCACTGAGAAACAGGCAAGACAAAACTGCCATTTACTACATTGTTGCCCAGCTGAGCAACAACTGAGATGAAAATGCATTGGCTAGGAAATAAAAGAGTTGGGAATCAATGATGAGAAGTGGAAATACACAAAGGTATTTCACTGTAACAGCTTCATGCTCAGTAAGGAATTTAAATATCCAAGAAGCAGCACAATTCCCATTTCCACATTTCCCATACAGCGAGGATCGTGTGAAAAAATCCACCACAGGAAAGAACTGCACCTCTATATTTCTCTTTACTATGTGCAAAGATTATAATGCAACAGCCAAGAAAAAATTAACAGTTTGTTACAAGGTGATCTACAAACATATGTGCTAAGGCAAAATGGCATCCCATCAAAGGAAAATTGAAATGCTAAACATACAGCACAAGAATAAAGAAGGAGCAGAAAAAAAAACACTGAAGGATATTTACTCCAGTCTGAGAGATGAAGATACTTCGGAGGAATTATATTTCCATGAGAGGTTAACATGAATTCATATTACAGCAGCAGCAGCAGAATTAATTTGCATAATCAGAAGGAGAAAGACAAAATTACTTCTCCATTTTACATTACGTATGTTTTTAAATAGATCTTTCAACGACTGCAGCTTTTATGATAACAAGTTTTTACAATAACAACTGAATCTTTGTTTCCACTTCAAGCTCAGGTTTACCCACCTTTTATAAACCTTTATTGTGCTAAAATGCAAAATTAACTAGCGAAGTAATGGCAAAAATCAAGGTGTACTTTGCATCATCATCCAGCTCACTGAAAATAACAGTAAGCAAAACTTAATCCTTGAGAAATCTTGGCAGCAACAGCTCTATTTGTTGCATTTAAAAGTTTTTCAATGAGGCCTCACTTTTAAACGAATAAAAGTGGTTTACTCATCAAACTTTTATACGGACCCAAGTCAACTGGTTACAGAAATCCACTAGATTCTATTAACATGTTTTGCTTTATCAATATAGATCAGACTTAGAATCTTGCTTAAAACAGTATGTTTGTTCTGCAGATCTGTTTCTGGTAAAAATGCAAAGCTCTGATGGCAGTCATCTTTTAAAGTCAACTCTTCAATGATAATGGAGTGATTAACTTACGACTTTATTTCGCCAAGGATTGCAATTGAACCAAATTGCTAAATGAGTTTTATCTTAGTTCATTCAAAAATTCAAGTGCTTAATACATTCAACATAAGCAGCTTACAGCTGGAAATGACTATTTAATGAATTACGCAAAGAAGTAGAAAGGAAAAAATAGCAGGAATAAAAGAGATGTTTTCGGTCTTGGCAAGACCTTACCTAATGGAGTCTTTCCTTTGGGTTTTCGCTTTTTGGGACGACTGAGTGGAATTTCATCTGCATAACATAAAACAGAAGCATGGATAAATCTCCATTTCTTTTTTTAAACAGCCATCCTATTTCAACTTAAGAAATAGGTCCTTTTTTACAAATTATGACATCCTTTGTCTTTTACAGGTAAGATGACAATTCACCAGTTCACACAAGGAGGAGAAGTACAGAAGATGGCAGGAAAATGTGGTAAGAAATCTGTCTTATGTGCAGCAAAGACTCAATACACACATGCATGTGTGTTAAGTGATAAACCAAAATACTCTGAATAATGCTCTGAAAAATAAACTTATTGTTTAAAGCACAGTGGCAGCATTTCAATAACTTTGATGGAAATAGCAAAGAGTAAGGAAAGCAAAGAAAAATGACAGTTCTAGCAATGGCAGAATAGTTAAAATAATCAGCCTGCGTTTAGGGAAAGTATAAGGCTCTATCTTTAAGGGAAAATGAGTGGCACCAAAAGGAACTACCAATGTTTGCGGTTCTCTTTAGTAACTCACCTTGGTTTCCACTTGGTATTGAAGAAGAAAAGGTGTTGATGAGAAGTATAAAAGGAACAAAGATGAAAAGAAAGTTAATTTTGAATCAATTACAATTCACAACGGTGAAATTCACACTGCTGCTTTTATGGTTCATTTCTTTATCCCCACTCCTCTTTATGAGCAGTTGTGTACAAAAGAGTTAAGGGTATGAAGCAATTGGCAAGATTCAATACTTTGTTGGTGACTATGCACAGTTTCTTGATTGGCTGGCTGTGGATCAGATTAAAAGCTTTAATCACCTGGCTAATTAAAACTTGTCTTACTGCCTGATATATAACAAACCAACAAAAAGTTATGAAACATTTGAGCCCATACATCACTAAAAAACACTATCTGTCGACAATCATAAACATCACATTTACTTTCAGGTACTTTGAATGAATTCTGAAGTACCATGTCATAAAAACGACGTAATTGCTTTTCCTTCCTAGGAAAAAAAACCCCAGTTTTTCCCTATACTACATCAAACTAATAGATACCTCTATCCCTATTAAAGAATATGTAGTCTAATTCCAGAAATTCCCATTTTAAAGGATTTGTGATTCAAATAAACTAAAGAACACAAAATAAAAGGGAGGAAGAAGAGATTAACAAGGACAACAATTAAACTATACTAGACACTAAAACTAGAATATTTGCTTAAAACTTTTTAAAGGGTTCATCTCTCGTAAGTATTAAAACTGAGGTAGTATGGTAAAATTTCTTGGCTTGAGTAAAACATTAAAATGCTTTGCATTCCTTGTAAAGAGTTTTGGGACAATAAACTAGCAAGAGAAGCAATTATTTTTAAAACCACTATGACTACCCAGATATTTATTACACTTATTTCTCTTAATGTTAGTACTTTTAAAATCTGCAGTACAGCACCATACTCAGTTCCACAGAACACAATGATTTTACCTTGGCACTGGAGGAAGGGCACGAGGCGGGCACTGAAAGACAAGAGAGATACAAAAGTCAACTTCTGTCAGTATGAAACCACCGCTCAGAAAACAGCTTCAGACCAGATCATCCGAGGTATGTTTTGCTTTGTATGCCTCCGAAATGGCAGGACATTCCTGACAGAGTTGCTACATAAAAGCAAGGTGTAAAAGATGCTGGAATAATATGCCTTTACCAGAGTTCTGATGGGCACTGCAGTAGGAACATACACCTAACCTCTGTGTGTGAGGTACAGCTTGCATTTCAGCTTCAATAATTTTCACTTTTTATGTAAGGTACTGCTTTCATTAGAAAGCTTATTCGTCATTCTATTTAAATATCAAAATATTGCAATAATTTAAGCATTCAATATACCTATACAATATACAATGTGAGCTGAGTATTTTCTATTAACGAAGATGTAAATTCAAAACAATAATAAAAAATAAAAAGAAATATGCTCATGTATGAAAATACTTTTAAGTATAATAAAATATTAATTTTCCATATAATTTTAAAAATATTTACCAGCAGGTCAAACAACTAAGATCTGAAAGTATCTCCTGATAAATCTGATCTGAAACTGAGCTCGTACCTTTCTCTCATCTAGAAAAAGGAGGGGAGTTAACTTTCAGATTTTGTACTGCACAATTAGACTGAAAAAATATACACAAGTAAGTATTTCCCATGCTCAGAAAATTCAGTTGATACCAGAAATAAAAAGGGCCTTAGGACTGGTTAAGACTCAAGGATCCACAAACTTACCACTTGTTTCTTTCCCATATCATTTGAAGCTGTTCCCTGAAAGAGGCACTGTGAACTGGTCTGTGCTCCCTCACGCTGCTCGCATTGAACCTCAGCTAATTCTATACTAAAAATAAACTTCAGGCAGCCAGGATTAGCTGGGCGTGAACCCTTCTGCTCCTAGGTTACGACCCAGAACTACTCCCATTTGAAACAAGGGCAGGTTGTTCCATCGCAGCAAATATTACTTGCACTAAAAAAATCTGTAAATTCACATGCTGGTACAGTTCCTATAAGGAAATTTTACATTGGTTTGTTTACCCAAAGCAAGTGAGATGCCTCATGCAAGGAAGGGTTTGTGGGATTAGACCTCAAATCGCTCACTTGGATTTTGGCCATGCTGAAGACTGACAGCAAGTGCCATTTACACAGGTAGCGAACTGCACACTCTAAGTGGCACCCAGCAAATGACGGGGACTGGTCACACTATACAGGTGCACTGTAAGGGAAAAATATACTGGTAAAGGTCAAATCTCATTACTTTCATTGTTTCTAATACTTTTGTGGCAGTAAATATTAAATGCTTAGGATACTTGGTATTTAAAAAAACTAAAACCTAAAAACCCCATAAAAACAAACAAAACCCACAAACCTTTCATACAGCATTTACTGCCTGTGCATTAGTAATTCTGTATTCTGTAGTACCACTCTCTTTTATTACCTGCAAGTGCATTTATTTCTGTATCATTTATTTCTGGCAACAAAGGAAACCACATGCAAGCAGCTTGTGGTGACTACTCATCTCTCCATCTGTGTGACAGTCCCCAACTCTGCCATACAGGTATCAGCTTTGGTCTATTTGCAATTTCACAGAGTCTGACGTAACTCACTACAAACTTCATAGAAAGGATGAGTTTGGGGACACGTTCCCATGGACATTTTATTATTGACAGAAGAGCCGCTGAGTGCTCTAATGTAGCCAATGGTGCCCTTGAAGCCAAGAGACTCCCACACACCAGGCAGCCGCTGCTTCAGTCGAGCCCTGTGTTTGCACAGCTGGGCCAGGCCACAAGACGGTGGGACGCACCTGGAAACTCAGGGAGAAAACAGAACCACCCAGCCCCCCGGGTGTCCACTCCGGGATGCAGAGCAGAAAAGATTTAAAAGTCCCCCATGTTTAAAAACACTGAAGCAGCCTTTACAGATTTGTTAAAGCTTTGCAGATTTTCTTTTGAGAGATTTTGAAGGAAAAAAAAAATAAACAAACAAAAACCCAAAAACCAGTGAAGAAATGCTTGCCTGCCTCTGCAGCAAAATGGGCAGACACGTGCGACCCTGCGGCCGATTACATGCCCCCTCCCGCGGGATGCAGCAGGGGGGGCACCGCCGCCGCCCCAGCGGAGCGGGGACGGAGGAGCCCCGCTAGGAGGGTGCTCTGCTCCCGCGTCGCGCTTCAGCTCCGCCTCCCCGGAGCAGCTGCTGCCGGGGACCGCCCCGCCACATCCCTTCAGCAACCGCGCTCAGTCGGGCCAAGCTCCCACCACCCTCCAAGGCCGCAGCACGGCGCGCCGCGCTGCAGCCCCACGGCGCCGTTCGCGCCCCCCACCCGCTCCGGCCCCACCGCTCCCTCACCGCGCCGGGGCCCGCCCGCCGCGCCGCCATGCGCCGCGCCCGCCCAGCTCTCTCCTCTCCTCTGCGGGGAGGAGCCGCTGCTCCTTCCGCCTCGCGCCGTGGCTGCGCCCCCCCAGCGCTGGGAGGCCCGGCCTCCTGCTCCCGCTTAGCTGCGCTTTCTCGGCGGCGGCTTCTACCTTAGAGCCAACCCGGCCCACAGGCCTTTGTAGGAGTCTTCGTCTCTCGGGCTGCAGACGAGCGAAATCAAGGGGAAGAGGGTTCTAGACTACTTCGGCTTGTAGCCAGGGTCACAGGCTGCTAAATCAAGTTCTACACAGTAATCGGAAAAAAGAAAACACCAAAAACCCTACTAAAAATAGAAAAAAGGTAAAGGGAAACAGTCAACAAATGCTGAATTAGGCAGAAGTGGGGAAGCTGGTCATGGACCAGCAGCACAGAGCTGGCTGGTGTATCACCCTCCACCAGTACTTAGCCCACACCAGTGAGATGCTGAGGCTTCAGTCTCTCCAGTTTTACCTCTAAACAAGGAATATGAGCCCTGGCTCTAGAACAAGCAGGCATCCCGGTGGCCAAAATATTTGACTTTAAATAACGTCTTTCTAGATTGCTTAACTTGCTTTTGTTGATTTTCCTCCAAGATGAGGTAGGCCAACAAAATAACCATCTGTATTCCTCAGGGGGCAAGACAGCTGCAAATTTGAGGCAAAGAGAGTGAGGAACTTACTTGCCACAAGCACTGCACTCTTTGATGGGGAGACTGTGCTACCACAGACCAGACCAAAACGAGAAAGGGTTTCTGATGGTTTTCCTCTTTGGTAAGTCCATGTTCTGTCAGTTTGTACTCACTTGATGAAACAAAAGAAAATACATATTACATGGATCATGAAGGTAACTAGGTTTTGGAGTAATTCATATTGTGCCAACACCACTCCTATCTTAAAAGGTAAAAAGTATTAGCAGCAAACCAGTACCTTCATAAATAACACTCTGCTCACAGACAGCATGCTAAAAAACACATTCTGACTGAATATAATTTGTAAGGCTTTTGGAATGTAGAGGTATCAGAGTTCCAGAATGACCATAATAAAAAGAAACAACTTTTCTGAACATTTGTGTAAGTAAATAATGCAGATACATGCAACAAAATAGATTTTTCTTTATTCTTGTGGTTCAGTGCTCACAGTATTTCCTTTTTTTTTTGTACAAAAGTGAATGCAGCTGTAACATAAAAAGCTCAAGAGCTACACAGAACATAGTATGATTATATCTCCCATAGCAGCTTCTTTCCTAATCCTCTTCCAAATCCCTCACATACAAAGATAAATTCTTGCAATCCTGACATTAGGATTATTCTTGAAGTAAAACATAAGCTGTAATCTTTCTGAAGCTGCCTGCTGCTCAGAATTAGGGCTGAGTGTCTGAGCATATCCATGTTGCAGGGACCCACTGGGGCTCGTCCTGTGCACGATGTACTGCAGACAGCAGCTGCGCAGATGCTTCTTGTAAATTGTCATTCACAATCACTTGATCAAAGAA
Source organism: Acanthiza pusilla (assembly GCA_036630365.1). NCBI lineage: Eukaryota > Metazoa > Chordata > Aves > Passeriformes > Acanthizidae > Acanthiza > Acanthiza pusilla. The sequence goes on from JAXCHO010000019.1 coordinate 9,578,103, forward strand.
CTGACCAAACTGAGCTTCCATTTTCTTAGCCGACTCTTCCATTTCCTGTAAATCTTCTTCCTGTGAGACATAGTAAGCCTATAAAACTTAAGTGTTGTGTAGAGAAACTTACCTGCACAGCATCTGCAAAACACCTTCGGCCACATAAACAAGAGGTGAATAGGTAATGTCATTCTACTTTATTTCATTTACAGTTTGCTACAGTAAAGTACACGTGCTACAGACAGTTCCAGGTCTCAAAACCAGAGCTGACTGCCATGTGCTTCCCAAGAAATACCTTGTGTCTCAGTATGCTCCATTTGCCCCCAAAAAAGTTACTCTAATGATGAGTGCTGGCAGAGAATGTTAGGGACTGGAAGGCGGAATTGCTAATACTTGTATTCTTATTCAAAATTTTAATTTTGTCCATGTTACTTTTTGTCATAGCAATCATGATTCATTTCCATGTAGTTATAGACTGAGGTCTCCAAAATGTTAAGATTGTAAATTTGATTATGATTTGTGTGGAAACAATTGTGACAAAGTGCTGTATATATCCTAAATATAAGGTATGCATTTCCTGCAAGCAGGATCTGTGTTTTATCTACAGAACTTAGTATAGAATTGATACTGATACTATAATTAAGCATACATGAAATAATACATTCTTAAAATGTGAAAAAAAATTTACTACATTACTGAATGAAGCACATTTCAAGTATTTCAATGTGAACAGTAAATGTATGTGTTGACTCAAACATTGACAAAAGGCAGCTAATTAAACCAAAAATGTGCAAAATAGCTTCTCTTTTAAGGACATTTTGAAGCAAAATGCCTCAGCACCCTAGATACAAATTACAAATCCCTTATGCTTCAAAGCAAGTCTGAAGGGGGAAAAAATCCCAACAAAATCAACAGAAAAAGATATGACTAATTAGATTTGATTCTAAAGACACAGTAATATTTTTTAAAAGTCAACATTGTAGCATAGTAGAATGCATTATGTTCTAATTAGAGAATCTCAGACTAATAAACTCAATCTCTTTTATGCCCAAATCTCACCTTGAACTTCATGTTCACATAATAATCTGTAATGATCCTGGCATTTTTACGAGTCTGCCTCATGCAACTTATGCTGGGTGGCTTGATGAATATAATGTAGGGCTTTAGCTCATGACTCCGGGCTATTTGTATACCCTGCAAGTGAAGAGTAAAATGGAGTTCAGGTATTTCAAGTGTATTCATCCCAGTTTTACCCCCATAAAAGCCAGTTGTTTACAACATGCTGTTATCTCCAAACCTAGGAGATACCTTTTTCAGGAAAACCTACTTGAAAATGATCTCACTAATAATCTTTGGACCAGACATTGTTAAGCAACTGTAGCATACCAATCACTTAATTCTGCTTGGTGACCTTATTAGGAGATGCTTATGATACCAGTGAATGATAGAATAATGTCATTAACAGATCTCTACAATCGAACATATTAAAGATGCATTTGAAGCTTGTTCTTTTTTAACTGTTAGGAAGCTACTTTTGGAACAAGTACCTCTTTATTGTTCCATACTGGAAGAAAGTGGAGGGAATTAAAAAAAAAAAAAAAGAAAAGCGAAAGAAAATCATAGCATGTAAAGTTGTTCAAGCCACCAGATTTAAAATAAAGTATGCAACTCAGCAGTAGTTCTGCTACCTCACTGCTCTTACTTCATACCCTTTCCAAAACTTGTCCTTTAAACTCACACCCTAAAAAAATGAGAGTGGCATATCTGTCCAAGTGGCAAGATTACACACCCCTAACCCCAACACCCCTCTTTTCCCCTTTTGCTTAAAAATATAACAGAAGAAACTCAAGGACAGTTTTAGATGTGAAGGCTAAGGTGTGACCTAATGTGCCTCTTAGAGCAGCTTCAGTTTTTGAGTAGTACCCCACAAATCATGCAACTTAATCCCTATTTTAAGCAGCACAAACCACTGCCAACCTAAGGCTCAGACACACTGGCTCTGCATAATTTGAAGGAAATACGCAAGAGTTACTGAATTATGGTGTCATTCTATATTTGGTTAGAAGAGATGTTGAAACATCATAACCCAAACAGCTCCTAAGTACTAAATATGCAAGTAATTCAGAGAAGGTTAGCAAGATTTTGCTAGATGCAGCTCTAAGTATCTTAGATATTTACAAGCTCAGGCTTTTATTAGCCTTATCTTCATCAGTAAATTCAATGCAAAGACAGAAGGGGAAGAAAAGTGAATAGCATCTAAGTGAAGAAGGACCTTACTAACAGCTATAACTTCTGGAGAGAAATAAAGGCACACTATAATTTTCAGCTTTTTCTTGATTTAATTTTGCTGCTTTTACCAAAGGGTGTTCTGAGATTGCTAACAGAATGATAGAATTCTCAACTAGTAGGGCTTGGAGGAGGAAGAAATCCCATGAAATAGGTTCCACATGAAAGACTAATCCTTACTTTCAGTATGAAAACTCATTTCTGTACTATCCAAACTGAAAGAGCAGCTGCTAGCTTGGTAAAAAATGAACTGTCTCAACATACTTGTCACTGTAGCATCACCACTCCCCAAGACACATGCAAAGAATATTATTAATAAGCACCATGAGGTAAAGTGAAAAACAAGACAAAGCAACTAACACTGTTCCAATAGCTCAAGAATTAGAGAAAATGATTTTTACTTCCAGAAGATTCCCTGCCCCTTTACCACTCACCTGTGGTTCTAAATCTATTACACAGATCTTCCCTGCATCGAGGACTGTTCGCACTGCATCAATACTGGTACCATACAGGTACCCTTTGTATTCCCCATATTCCAGCATTCTGCAACAATGGTGAGGAAGAAGAAAAATGAAAGAGCATTTGAGTTTCAAAAAGGTTCCATTTAAAGGTGAAATCTTCAAATATAATCCAGTCATCAGGACTGAATGATCATAAAACATAGTGAATGCTGATGAACCTTCACTTTGCTCTTCCCTGCTACACTGGACACAAAATCAAAACTATTACAGTTCAGCATTTCCAAAACATGCATTTTTTACTCATCATGGTTTTATGAATTTTGTGTTTAGAGGTTGTGATTTTACTTGTCAAAGCTTATCAATTACAACTACAAATAACTTTATAAATCCGAAGATCTCAAAGCACTTAGCACAGCTCAATGAGTGTAGCTTCTGATGCTGAGCCTGGTCTATCTTAGAGAGATTATTGATGTGTAGAAAGGAGCAGACACTTTTGAATATTTAACCCTTAGAGCTCAACCGTTCATGTGTCATGACTGCAGAGATCCTGCAATGGAGTTGTAGGGCAGGAACAGGTCTGATTCACTGCTAAATTTTCAAATGCAGTCTGGTTTCCAGGAGAGTTAAAGTCATAATTTACAAGTACCTCTAATGAGCTCAGGACCAGAGAGCCCACTTTCTTTTAGAAGGATCCTGAGATTAATTGAGGAGGAGCTATTTGAAATGGCACAAAAACAGTCTTAGAAGAAACGGTCTCAAGTAGTTTGACCCAAAGTTACAACAAGCGCACACAGTTAGAGTGGAGGAGCCCAGACTTGGGACCTAACTACAAAACTGTACTTTCTTGGATCATGTTGCATTTTAAATTAAAAAAATGTAATTAATCTCTCTTACTCACCTGTGGCTATACACCATGTTTTCGAAAGTTTCCTTTGATACATAGTGATATTCACGACCATTCATTTCATAACTTTTCTGAACACGAGTGGTGTCTGAAAGAAGATACACACACAAAAAAAACCAACTGCAACTAAATTATTGTAACTTCATAAATGATAATGAGAACTTCATGAAAGACTATCAATCAGTATTTTCATAAGTAATAACACGAGTAATAACATTTCCATTTGTTAATCCAGAGCAAAAGCCTCATATACTATAATGGTTTGCCTGTGGCAAGTCATTGAAAGTTATCAAAGAACAACTGTATTTCTTGGAATAGAAGAGTAGTTTAATCCAAATAGTTGTGATTCAAAGCAATCAGGAACTACTTTGGAACTGGTTGCACATCTGTTTTTACTCCTCAGAGGCAAAATTTTTTAAAGTTCATTGAGAAAATCCCACAAGCTTTCCCACACTTGCACCTTCTCCTTATCTGTGATCTTACGCACAAAGTCCTGAATTTTGCAACTGCAAAATTCAGATTCATAATTTCCTGTTTGGTTATCTAAATCACAAGAACCAAATAAGCACAGGTAGAAATTATTTCAGTTGTTACGTCAAAGTTAAGCTGCATAAGTCTCATCTGAGACTAGAAGGCTAATAAGGAAAGCTGCAAAGCCTATTAAGCACCAACTTCTGTTGTCTTCATTCTCATATCTGAGCACTTAAACCCTAAAAACTTAAAATATCTCCAAGAAAACATTATTTAAAAAAAAAAAATCTAGTAAAAGCAAACATCAAAATTAAACCAAATCAGGCAGATAACTTTCACTTCCATAAGCTTTTAATGGTTTCAGAAGCTGGAACTTGAAAATACCTTTGTCTGATTTGCCAAAATGAGATAGATAGTATTTTAAACTAACCCTTATGAAAGCAAACAGTACTGGCTTTCAGTAGAGCTGAAGAAACAGCCATAGAGCAAAGAGTGTATGAATACACAAAGACAAGAGGAAGGTACTTGGCACTTGCTACTCATGTTTGAAATGGGGTAGTGGGGGGAAAGAGGAAAACCATTACATACGAGGTATGGCACTTTGAAACTCTCGTGGGTTACTGGTGATAAGCCTTCGCCTTAGCTCATTCACACCAACTCCTGCAGGACCTGGAAAATTGCAGAAGCAAGTAATAATACTGACTGGCTACAAATCACTTCCCAGCAATATAGCCATACCCAGGGGGCAACTCAGCAGTACTATTTTAAAAGAAAAAACTTAACAAATACTTCCAGACTTAGAAAGGACAGTGGATTTGCCTTTACTCAGTTTGCTTTATCAGGACCATGGAACCGTGCAGAACAGCAGCTTCCCTTCAGTCACTATCATTAAAGTCTCCTTGAGAGCCTGCAGCCCACTTAATACAGTATGTCCTAAAACAAGGATTATTAGAGGCATCTTTCCATACTACCCATGACTGAGATTGTTCTAGTCTGGACTTAAATATTCTTACTATTTTCATACCTATGCATTTAACACTCGTTGTAGAAACACCTCCATGTAAAGATGTTTTCTATTAGGTTACAAATGTTTTCTCATCATTTTCAGTCCCAACTGAATACAAAACTGAACCACTTCCCTAGTAAAATCCATCATCAACAGCATTCGTTACTGTACAGCTTCCTCTAAGGACTTTATTATTATTGTTTTTAAACACTCACTATCTCAAGCAAAGAAGATGATACCTACATTAAACTTCAACCCCAAGAATGGGGTCAAATTACAGTAATTCTTGAAATGTTCCTTTGGGAGCTGCCTACACAGTCAGCAACCACTGCAATCAGCAGCAGGAAACCCCAGTGGATGAGACCATGTCTGACTGTTTCCTCTCCTCTGGCAGAAAGGGATGAAATTTGAAGGTCGTTAACCTCTTACCCACGAGGATAATTAGTCTGTGCCGGTCTGTTGGGTGCCGCTGGTACCTGACCACCTCTTCATATGGAGCTGCCAGGGTGCTGTAGCAGCTGCTGGGGCAGCGGCTGTAGCAGGATTGCTGGTTGAGCCGGGACTTCCTGCGACACAGCCGCATACTCCTGCGGAATCCAGCTGGAAGGGGCAAAGGCATCAGTACTGGAAAATACACCTGAGATGCAGGCAACTAGTTCTTTGAGCTTTTCGCAAGGTGTAAGTTAGTGAATTTCATTGCTGCACTTGATATGACTTCTTGGTAGAATCTCTGAGCATTAAATGACAGCTATAGAGTAGATAAAATCCCACTGAAAGTTACCTGAAAATTAGTCCAGAATTAAAGACTTCAGAAAGATCCCCAAAACAAGCTGAAGGAGAAGTTTCTAACTACCTGAGGCATCCCTAGGGAACAGGTCAACTTTTTTTTGATAGTGTAGGTGGTTCGCTCTTGTGAGGCAAGTCTGGGACATTTGCTTCAGCCTCCAAAATGTGTATTTTAAAGGTCACTATGGTTTAATAACAGGGGTAGGTTTGTTGCTCCACTTGACCATTCAACTCTGGAAACTTCACATATAGGTGTACTTTTCTAATGAAAGCCCTCATGATATTCTCAGTGGATGACAGACACTACTCTTGAGCAGAATTAATCATGAAGTCAAGTTTAAGTAGCAGTGGCCAAGTCTCTGTAGAAACCCAACAGGAAGAAAGATTTAAATGGAGAGACTGAGCGGTATGAGGAGGAAAGAGACTTCCTGAAGTTTGGAAAACAGAGTAAGCTGTATTCCATTTAGTAAGTCTTTAGGTGATATCAAGAACAAAGCATTTTATTTACCTTCAGACAAACACTTAATCTAGATCAACCCCCAAACATTTTACTTATCTTTAGTCATTGCATACCAATAAAGACTCGTTGACCAAATTCACCAAATTCTTCCTCTTCTAGAATACAAAGAACAAATACTCATGAAATAAAAAGAACAGAGAAACCTTAAAAGCTAGATGGCTAACAATTATTGCTGGTCCCAAGGAAAAAAAGAATTTCAGTAAATATGTGGAAGTATGATGCCTAATATAATTTTAAAAGGGTGATACTCCATAATATGAAATATTGAAATATTTCACATGACCAATGACCAATTCAAAAGGGTCATTGTAAGAAAAAATAAACACAGAAGTTCTTGGTATTTTATAAATTAAATATGAAACTCAACATTCTATTTGTTTCATTCCTAAGATATCTAGGTGCCAGACAATGTTTTGAAATTGAAATTAGCGAAAAAACCCTCCACATAATTTAAGCTTTTCAGGTGAAAAATCTATCTTACAAGAACTCTTTAGTTAAAACAATAACTAACAAGTCAGTACCTCAAAATCAGAAACAAAAAATTTGTAACTCAGTTTCTGCCCCATAGTATGTTTGGAAAATGCGACTTGTGTCTACTCAGGTCTTTCAGGCTAAATGGAGACCTGATTTTATTATTTCTTTTTCTGTATTGCATCAGCGATATCTGTGCTCCAACATGTGAGCCTAACCTGTTTCCTCTGATTCTTTTTGTTCTCATTCTCATGCTGTTCCTCATGAAGGCTTCACTGTTCAGGTGAGACTTCTATATCTGTATTTTTTTTAATTAAATCTCTCATATAAGGCTCAAACATACAAATTTTCCAATAAATTAATGTTCAGAAAGTTCAGAAACTATTTAAGAAAGGTGATTTGAAAACAAATAACCAAGGAAAAAATTGTTGCCGGTGTTCAGCTTTCTTTTCAAAAAGGACTCCTAATTTTCCCCAGTCGCGCATGTAGTTATCCAAGCTGTGTGCTCCCTTTATTTAGGCCTTGTTAAAGCAAGAATGAGATATAGACAACATAGGCATGTCTTTAAAAGCAGTATTTGTTCCAAGGAAAAACATTATTTTCATTTGTGAAGCTTTGAAATGCTTTTAGCACTAGACTTTTCGATTTACAGTTATCTCATAAGCATGGAAATACTGAAACAAAATTAGATGCACCTTAATTGCTCTTTCATGTCTATACACTCTTCATTCCTTGTACCTTTACAATACAGTTTTATTCCTACATTTCTACAGGTACTAACAAGTAGTTTATGACCATATAAAAAACTGCTTGGCACAAAACTCTCATTCAGGGCTACATTCACACTACTGTTCAGCTGACATGCCTATATAATTTCTATCTTCAGGTCTCTTGAGTCATCATTCAAATATGTTTAATTATTTCTGCTTTATCTACCCTCTCTTCTATGGTGTGGAGTGCAGTGTGGAATCCTACAGGCAACAAGCAATTCAGCTACCAGGTATTGCAAGAAGAGTGGTAGTTCCTGGTAAAGCAATAAACACAGATAAATTCTATTAGATTACTGCTTACAGGAGACAGGGAGAAAAAAAGTTAGCGTTACCTTCTTTAAGCTCCTCTGCACATTCAGGTAGAGACAGACATAAAATAGTTAGTTTTGAGAAGACAGTCTATACTATGATCTTTAAAAAAAATCCAACCATTGTCCAGCACATTTAGGGAATGTAGAAAACAGGTACTGCAGGCATTAAATCTAAAATATACCTCTTTGAGCATGAATTCTCAGTTCCCAAAGAATGCAAGACTCAACTGCTGCATCTACGTCAGTAGTGTACTGCAAAATACATCTGCAACTACTGGTTAAAGTAGAAGGTAGGATAGCAAATATTTGGATATTCCTCTGACTGTCTGGTTACATCAGAGCTGACTCAGCACAGAGCAGTGAACAGGATTTGCAACAGTAATCCCCCAAGTGCTGCTATCAGAAACATCCTAGCCTGAAAACGAAAGACTGCCCTGCAGACCTGCTGGTTCTGCCTTAAAGCCTTGGGCATTGCTTGAGAGGTGCAAGAGAACAAACCGCCTGTGATAAGAGAAGAAGGTGCAGAAGGAAAAAGAACTGGCAAGTAGGGATCTTGTGGAGAGGAGCAAATGTAAGGTAGAATGGCACTCTTCTCCACAAGATTACCAAATACCTCAAATGAGAAGTTTAGCAATAGTTTTATTTGAGGGGAGAAACAATTTATTTTAGAAGACTTAAGTTTTGCAGAACTCTCAACAAGCTGTAAAGAAGCAGCTGTTCCCTAAATGAAAAAAACATCCCCAAATCAGCTTGGTTAAAAAAAAAAAAGTACTGATTGATTGTATTTTTTATACATAAATATTTAATTTTATAAGCATTTTTCTTTCCTGTATGCCAGCCACGCCCACAATCAGGAATCCAGAAGCAGCTTTCCTCTTTACCACATCGACTCGTACAGGCACTGGGGATTCAGGCCTCCATATTACCCGAAGGTAATCCAATTACCTGCTGACATCAGTGCAGCCCCTGCTGTCACAGCTTGCACGGGTACAACTGATGAGGATTGGATAAACAGATCTGGTACTGATGCACGAGAAGAAACACTCACACTTGTGGGATAAGAGAACAAAAACCTTACTACTAAGGTAATCAGAGAACAAGAGGGAGACTTAAAAGCAACAGGATTTTACATAACGGCTTTTCAAGCCAGAATGGCTTCTGAAGCTAAAGTGGCATTTTGGTTTTTGCCACCTGCTTGTTTTTAAGACACTTGCTTGTCTCTGGACATGCTCCTCACAGCAGAACAATAGCAAGGAATCTAGAGTTAGGTCAGAGGAACTTACCTGACTCAAATGTTTCTTCATCTTGTTTAGTAATCCAGATAGCAAAGATATTAAAATAAATTCAAAATTTAATTCTTTTCCTTCTAATGAATTTCAGAATGAGAAATCAGTTTTCCACCTTCTGTGGTCTGTCTTACATATACTTTCCCCAGTTCCCTCTACTGTGGAGCTCTTGGAGAAGGAAGAATGAGTTGTGCTGCTCTAGGGAGCTACTCAAGCTACCAATCTTCACACTTAGTGTCCGCAAGTAAAAACCCATTCTTGCTCCTTGTTCTCCCATGATCAGTTCCTTGACAATGAATTGTGTGGGTTCTCCAAGACCACAATAATATGTGGCATTAAATATTCGATAGGCAAAAAGCTATGGTAAAAATACAGCCACAATCCAACACCTGAATCAAAGAAGCTGGATCTCATTCAAGCAGATATTTTTGTGCTGGTCAAAATGCTTGACTATAAGCACTATACAAGAGAACTGTAAACAGCTCTTTTTAATACACTAATACTAGATGAGGCTTCCAGGGTATGAAAAATAGAATTTTCTACCATTAAGTTCACTAGGAGAATAAGTGGTTTTATCTAGGAAATGAGGCTTTTAACTAGCTACTGCCTTGAAGCAGATAATCTCAAGTGAATTCATTTACCTGTTTCCACACACTTCTCGTCAATCTGCATGTCGTCCTCTACAGATCAACACAAGGAAAAAAAAAATCATCTGAATCAGAAAAACACTGGGGAGGGAAAACAACCTTACAGATCTTATAAGATTGAACTCAGACATTAGAAAGAAGATACGTGAAGCTCAGATCACCTTTAGACATCTTTAAGGACTTTAACTGTTAACTCAAATTTACTGATGTTCCTTGTCTACAGTGGACAAAAAGCTCTTAAGTAAGTGCTCTGAAGGGCTTGTGGCAGAGAGGAAAATGCATCTAACTTAAATTCTTCTCTTGAAATAATGAAAGGTTTAACATGGCTGTCGATCTGTTTATCCAGTAGATATCTGTTTATTAAGTATTACCATAAGGGAATATAGTTTTCTGTCCTATAGCTTTTAAATATCTTTCCAATGTGCTACACTCAAGGAAAGTGTTTTGCTTGGTTGATTTTATTATTACTTTAACAAGGAAAAGGAAAAGATCAATTCAGCTCTCTTTCTCAATCCCCAGACCACATCAATTCATGTCCCTGAAATGTGATCACATGAGCTTGGGCAATCTCATGGGCTCACAATACAGCACTGTTTGTGTGTTTTGTTCTTGCACGCCCCTCCAGATAGGTCCAAGAGGAGCTATTTTCCAGTTAAAGAGCAATTGTCAGAGTATCTGTCAGTGACATTCTGCCCATATGTATCCTTTAAAGAAATACTCTCTCAGAGTTGCTCCAGGAGAGAAAGAGGGAGAAGAAGAGAGAAAGAGGAAATGTTGTCTTTCTTTCCTCAAAGAACCCATCCAAACTGTCACTTCCCTAACAGATAATGCACACCAAAAGTTTCTGCTTTAAGACAATGTATTCATCTACTACTTCAGGTGAAAAAAGGCTGGATTTCAATTATGTTAAGCACACAAAATGCCAAGAACTTGGGCTTCTTCTGCATGTATTTATCGAAATGCCTCATTTCTCACAACTTTTTTAAAAGCCTGTAAACCCATGTGCTATATTGGTTCCAGGTACAGAAATGTGATGCTGTCCAGATGTGATTTCCTACCTTCTTCCACAGTGCTTACTGCTCACAGCATATCCATTGAAGCAGTTAAAATGCAATAAAATTATGGTGAAAGAGAGCCTCAGCTCTAGCAAACAAAGCAATCAGTGCAAGAAGAATCTTAGGGAATGAAACACATTCCCTCTGGGATTTATCATGAGAGAAAAATTCTATACTTGCATAAAGAAACATATGCAAGTATATGGTTGCATATGGGACAGAGGAAACAGGAAGAACATTCTTCTTCTGGGAGTAATTGCATATTTACAGAAAGTTATAGTTGGCAGAGGATAATATTTCTGGATTATTACCATGAATAAATTAAAGGGCAGCATAGCTTATCTTAGACCTCAAGAAAAGAAATTCTATCTTTCTCTCAATAGCTTTGATGACAAAGGAACATTCTAAACATTGTATGGCACTTTCCAGTGCAGAGCTGGTATCTGTGTCCCTGGAAAGCCAGGCCAGTACAACTGTCACCTCAAGACTTACAGCCAATTCTCCTAGAGAGAACTGGCGAGCCTAGTGAGCTCCTAGATCTTACAGACTTCAGAAGAAGTTGAATTCACAGCTTCGCTTATGGTCAGATCCCAAGTACACTGGAGACAACCATCTCCACCATCAATATTTCAGGTACAGTTATCATTAAGTATTTGTTTTTCTGGGGATAGTTAACACACTTCTAAGGTTACAAAATGGTTCAAGAAATAATGTCTGAATTAAACTGAATTGTATAAGCTTCTATTTCAGTATCTCTGAAACAGAGACAAGATCTTTCCTATTGTATCACTCAAGTAACTTTTCACTCACACATTGATGATTTGAGACAGAGATGGGGCTGGAAGGGCTGAGACCACCAGAATTCTCGCTGCTTCCTACATAGAAACAAGTTAATCACAGTTAAAGAAACAAAACAGTCCACAAGCACATTATGCTCCAGTCAGATTCACTGCTTACATGTAAGATGAATCACTACTGAATTGAGAGAGGACAGCAAGAACTGAAACATTACTAGTGTTTTAGCTCACTGCAAAGTCCTGAGTGAAAACCAACATGCTTTCAGAACTATTCGAATTTCCAAATTAGCAGCCCAAAAGTATTAAGAGTTTTTATAAAAAGTACAGGAAGATAAGCCATAGTGTGGTACAGATTCCTGGAAGTAGAAGAGTGTGCTGCTGCTAGGGGTAGTACTACTGCCTCCCTTACTACATAGAGCCTCTTGCTTGCAGCCTGAGTCACAACCCAGTTTGATTTCAGCTTGCATTATACAGACCACAAGTAGGTTTATATATGTATTACAAAGTGAAGTTTATAATCTGCTATTGCATGGCCTTATGGTATCTTGGGGGCAAACCAGAGGACATGTGGTTAAAGGATCAAATTGAAAAGTTTGCTACAGCAGTGTAAGAGCTCTGATTCTGAAAGCATGTGGTGTAAAAATAAGGGTCTATTTATGCAGAAAATAATAGGCTAGAGGTCCTTGTCCTTCTTTTAGTGTTCGGGGTTTTTTCTCCTTTCTTTTCATCTAGTCTACTCAGTTTTGGCCAAAGCTGAAGAGGTCACTCATGCATCACAGGGCATCTTTTAAAAAAAATACTATGCTTTTAGTATCCCACTTTTCCTCCTGGTTTTTTTTTTTTTTTAAAAAGTCATTGATGATGGTTTTTTAATAGTCAGGGCCTCTTTCAGCTGCTATGCTCCACTAGATGTCTTAGCAACCAGCATGGAGACTGGACAAGTGCTGCAAATTTCCTAAACGGCAATTTGAGATTATACAGGTGCTTTCAAAAGCTTGTTCTCATACAGCTGCTCTTAAGGGGAAAAGAGATCAGAGAGAGCAAAGATGTTTGTCAGATGTCACTCTGAATCATACTGCTACCAAACTTAAAAAATTTTAAATAACGAAGTATGACTAACTGGCTAATTTTTGAACCAGAAATCAGGATAATGATAATTTCTTTACCTTTTAAGAAGATGATTTGAGGGTATGAGTCCAGCACAGGCACTGAGATCTGAAACTTTCCTGGCCTGCCACCAGAGAGCATCATTCTGGTCCACAATCTGGAGTATTTCACCCTTCTTAAAAGGCAAACCTGCATCAGCACATGGTATGGCAGGATCTTGCAAGGGCCAGTAATCTGCCATTGCTCGCACATAAAGCTGGTAAAAAAAATACGCAAGAGTAAGCGAAGCCAAGTTTAGAATGGATACAACATGAGTTTTACTATCACAGAGCCAGATACTGCCACAACTTCAATCAGTTAATGATGAAGTCAAGTTTTAAAAACCAGATCAAGCCCTAAACTCTCTCTGTTCATTAAGTGAGGAAAAAACCCCATTTGTCTTGTACATTATGAAAAGAACTGACCTCCAACTTGTAGATCACTCTGGAAGTGCCTTCATTATACAATTACATTTCCACTTAACTCTCTTTACTGCTTCAGCAACAACATACTGATGTCAGCTGAGAGGTAGCCATAAAGGCAAGGTAACACTTTAAGGGTTGCAATAAACTTCAGGCAACACCAGGTCTTTGTATCACACAATTAGGCACTACTGCTACCAATCTGGAAGAAGAAAAAGAATGTTTCTTACTGTTGTTTGGTTGCTGACAGGCCGATCAGAAACTGGAATTACTTTGAACATTATTGTCCCCTGAGACAGGGCCTAAATGATTAGAAAAGAATTGAAATATGGTTGGTATTCAACACAAGTAATCAAGCATAGGCAAGATAAGCTTGACACAGCATGACTTTGAGGCTATTGTAATGTCTGTGTTACAGATAGAATTCAGGTAGACAGAGTCAATGTGACAATACTGTATCTTTTCCAAAAGTAAACTCAAGAATGAAACATCAAAGTTTTGCTTAATATTTTAAATTTAATGTAACCTATGTTTCATTGTAAGTATAAGTAATTTCAGCATTCATTAATACCAAACTTTTCTACTAAAATCTTATTTAAATTAGCAGCAGAGTCTGGTTAGGTAGGTGACATAAAGGGGGAGGAAAATGATTTAATAATTAAACATTCCAATAGAGCTTGTATTTCTTATACCTAGAAATGGTACAACCAGGGCAATAGCACAGAGACTTGATATGATTACATACAGAAATACCTCACTGGCTGGCACTGAACACTTTGCAGTCAAGAAGCTTGAAAAATTGTGGGCAAAATGACAAATAAAAGGGACATCTCAACAGATTTCTTCATGAGAATTTTGACAACAGAGATTACAGTGCCTTTTTTTTGCACGGTGAGGTGTGTAGCTTCCAAGCTCCTTCACTCTGCTTTAGTCCATTTTATAACATGGACTCTTATTAGAATAGCAGCTTTCCACTACTTTCTTCTGGAATATTAACTGAGTGGCACTTCTAGAAAAAATGATAAATCAGTGAAGTCTGAATAAATCCATATTTTTTCCAGAAGCTGCAGGTGGAATGGTCACAATTAAGTTAATTTCTGTCCAGAACAGAAGTTAGATTTAATTCTGGGTTCATATATTCTGATTTCACAAGCAGTTGTGAACTACATTGACAGTAACAAAACAATCTGAATTTTCTGTTAAAAATTTCAGGCTTTCTCATGTATAAGAGTGTGTAAAAGAGTGAGCATACAAATAATCTTAAGGTACAAAGTAGAAAACATAATTAAAAAGTATTAAATACCAGAATATTAATGACTTGCTCAGGCTCAAGTCCCTCAACAGGAACTCCATTTACTTCCACCAGTTTGTCTCCAGCATACAGCAGCCCTGCCGTAAAAACAAATACGAAAACAGCAGCAGGGGTTTTATCACAGCATGATTTATCTTGGATAGGCAAAGCAGGGTCACACAGAAATACCACAGGTTTGTAAGTCAGCATTAATATTTTCCATACACCAGGTATGCAGGAAGGCATTTTGAAATCAGGCTGCATTGCCCCTGGATGGGACTGCAGACTGCTGTGGGTCACAAGAAGCTTGCACGCTTCAGTTTTCTTATTCTTCCCACTCCCGCATACAACATCTTTACAATCTACTAGTGATTTGCTTTAAAATTAGCATAAACATTTTACTATTGCTCCGTTTCCTGAAGTAACTTAGGAACCGATTCTGTATTAATAGACTGTGAGACTTGGAATCAGACCCTTAAGAACTCCAAGTACAGTGGGAGGTCCTGAGACTCCGCTTTGTCCTTTACAGTAAAGTCTTCACAATATTGTTTTCTTTTCCATGTTCCTTTAACTCAATTAAAACATTAGCCAAACTAGGAACTTAATCAGGTATTTTCTGCAAGTTGGGGGTTTCTCCTCTATACAAAGGCCGGAAAATAGTAAAAGGAACTATTTTATAATGATTATAGTGGAATTTTACTTCTGATGTTTTACATTTTAGTTATATCACATTTCCTAAGGGGCATGGAACACATTCAATTCTAGGATGACAAAGTAGTAACATTTCTAAGGAAACTCCTTGCAAGATTGCTTAGCTACTAATGCTACCAAAGTGTTAAGTAGACTAGTGCCAAAAAGTATCACTACATATTCCTTAAAGCCCATTATCGTTTAGAATCACAAACTATTGATGTCTACCATTTCTCCATTAGGGAATGAGCTGCTGGTATGTATACTACACTGCAGTTTGGGATATCCAGGTACTGGTGCCAAGAATACATAATGAAAACTGGATTTGTGCCTCAACTCAGTCTCAAACAGCAAATTAATCTGAAAATCTATGAAGCCAGAATCAAAGTCACTGCAATGCATCACTATTTACAGTGCTGTCCAATGTAACATCATCTTGCTCTATAATGGAATATTAATTGTAAAAGCTATTCTTTTACTTCAAATATCTTATTTCAAGTTCAGTTTTATGTATCACTTTGTTTCAAATTCCACGTACCACTTCTGTCTGCCAGCCCACCATGGATCACACGGGCAACCGTTATGTCACCTGTTATCTCATGGCGTTTAATGGTGGCACCCTGGCAGATAAGAACAAAGAAAAAATACAGCGATCACTGAAGGACCCCAGTAAGTTTCCTTTCGTATCACAAGTCTGATGTTCACAATGACAAAAAGTAGTTGGAGGATACGGCTTTTTTACATTGATACAGTGATAACCACAGAGTCCTAGAATTCACTGAGTTGGAAGGGACCCACAAGGATCACTGAGTCCCACTCCTTGCCCTGCACAGGACCATCCCCAGGAGTCCCACCATGTGCCTGAGAGCATTGTCCAAACAGTTCTTGAGCTCTGTCAAGCTTGGTGCTGTGACCACTTCCCTGGGGAGCCTGTTCCAGTGCCCAGATACCTTCTGGGTGAAGAACCTTGTTCTAATATCCAACCTAAACCTCTCCTGACACAACTTTAGGCCATTCCCTCATGTCCTGTCTCTGGTCACCACAGAGAAGAGATCAGTGTCTGCCCCTGCTCTTCCCCTCCCAGGGAAGTTGTAACTGCAGTGAGCTCTCCCCTCAGTCTCCTCCAGGCTGAACAGTCCAAGTGACCTCAGTCACTCCTCATACGCCTTCCTCTCCAGGCACTGCACCATCCTCGTTGCCCTCCTTTGGACACTCTAATAATTTAATGTCTTTCTTATATTGTGGCACTCAAAACTGCCCCCAGCACTTGAGGTGAGGCTGCCCCAGTGCAGAGCAGAGTAGGACAATCCCCTCCCTTGCCCGGCTGGCGATGCTGTGTCTGATGCCCCCCAGAACTCGACTGGCCTTCCTGGCTGCCAGGGCACTGCTGATTTATATCCAACTTGCCATCGACTGGGATCCCCAGGTCCCTCTCCATGGCACTGCTTTCCAGCACCTCATTCCCCAGTCTGTCCATACACGCAGGGTTGCCCCATCCCAGGTGCAGAATCCAGCACTTTCCCGTGTTTATCTTCATATAGTTGGTGACTGCCCAGCCCTCTAATCTGTCGAGGTCTCTCTGCAGGGCCTCTCTGCCCTCAAGGGAGTCACCAGCTCCTCCCAGTTTTGTATCTATGAACTTGCTCAGTATCCTTTCCTGTGTCCAGGTCTTTTATGAAGATGTTGAAGAGCATAGAACTGAGAATGGAGCCCTCTGGAACCCACTAGAGACAGGTCACCAGTCTGATGTCACCCCAGTTGCTATAAGCTTTTTCTTCTGACATGTGAACCAGTTGCTCACCCATCCCATAATGTGGTTATCCAGCTGTGTGCTGGACATTTTGTCCAGAAGGATCTTGTGAGAGACAGTATCAAAAGCTTTACTGAATTCCAAACAGATTACATCAGCTGGTTTCCCTTGATCAGCTAGGTGGTTTAGCTTGTCATAAAAGGAAATCAGGTTTGACAAGCAGGACTTTCCCCTCATGAAGCCATGCTGCCTGTGACCAAGGACTGCATTGTCTTTCAGGTGCTTTTCAGTACCTCCCAAAATAATCTTTTCCATAACTTTGCCAGGCACTGAAGTGAGACTGACAGGCCTGTAGTTTCCAGTTTTGTAATATTTTAGTACTAAGTCCTTCAATGTCTTCAACTTCCATCACACTAAAATAACCTCATTGATTGGCAGTAAGAGATCTTTTCTATCTCCAATATTACATCTTTTCCTAAAACAGATTAGCTAAGCTATACGATGTTTGCTGCTTGTAAATACAGATGATTTCTAAAGAACTTTCAAAGTCTCTCCTCCCTTCCTTTCTGTTTCAGCCACAGGAACAACTCTCAGTCCAGTTTGGTTTTATCTCATACAATGAAAATGCTTCTGCCAAATGTTCAAACCCTGAGCAGACAAGGCACTGAACAACCTACTCTAGTTACACCCACACTGGGCAGGGCTAGATGGTCTCCTCAGGTCCTTTCCAACCTCAGCAATTCTGATGAATCTGTAAAATCTGGACAAGAATGCACACAATCCCTGTGACATTCCTGGGAAGAAACCAACATGCATCTGATGCATTATTAATACTTGTCTAAGTGAAAATAATTAGACAGACACAAGGAAGCTCCCTCACCAGAGGCTGGTTGTTTTTCACTAAGCAGACAATCCTCATAGCTTCTTCATTTTCAGGTATGTTGTCTGGCAGTGGCGGAAGGGTTGGTTCAAAATCTTTCTGGGCCACAGTATCATGAGCAGATAGCAAGGCCTGTTACAAATGAAAACAAGCAAATCAAGAAACCCATGAGCACAGATCATACAATAGCAGAGCTTTAAACAGCGACTGGCCAGAAAACAAATCAGTGAATAAGGTTCTGTGTGAATTCCTTGCACACACTGACATTTTCTTCTTTCAGGAAAATCAAACCATGAAAGTTTTAAGAACTGTTCCTCTGCATCTTATGGAAAACTTATATGAAATATTTCTATTTGGAGCTCTTGGGTTAAGAACACAGGTTTTGCAATTTCAAGGAAAATTTGGTTTTATAGGTCTGCATTAACTGCCCATAATTTAAAACTTTGTCAGAAACACCTGTCAAACATAGCCTTAAGTAAAATGCAGGCCACTGCAGGTACTTCAGATACACAGTCCACATTTGATCTCACAATCAGGTTAGTTTAACATTAGTTAACTAACTAATTAGTTTAACATTAGTTAACTTCTTCTGGCTCCTTTGCCAGTTCTTGTGAACAGCTGCCCATCCGTTTCCATTCCCACTGCAGAGAGCTCCATGAGCAGACTTTTTCTTTCCTTCTGCAGGACTTGCCTTTAAGTGTGGAGAACGCAGTAGCCGTCTTAGCTCTTTGATCTCTCCTGACTGAGGGGCTTCACGCAGTAACTCTATCACCTGATAAATGTAAGAGAGAAAGCACAGAGATTGATTCTGGAGGACAACTAGTTTATAAAGCTCCACCTTGAATGTAGAAAGGAATATGGTATGGAGACATTGTTAAGCCCCCCATGTTATATGCCTCAGAGGATGTCCATATGGTTTGCTCTAGGCTGGACAATATGACCACAGCTGCACAACACTCAGCCAGGCTTAATTTAGTTCAGGCACAGTGCCATTTGCTCTAAATTAGCTTTTGCTCCCATCCCTCAACCAATTTCATCACTAGTCTTAGTTTCTCTACTTCGTCATTAACTCTCCCACTAATTAAAAGATTAAAAATTCAGCTATTACGATTAGAAAAACCTAAAAAGCTTTTCAATATCCTCATGTCAGACTGCTTGATTGTAGCCATAACCCTGAATCACAGTTACATGGGAAATAAAATACATGGTCAGTGATTAAACAATTAACGTGTGTATTCGTTACACTGGCCAGGACTTGCATAGTCCAGCAACCGCAGCTGTGCCCATTTCTCATGCCCCCCCCTCTCACCACAGTCAGGGCTGTTGAGTAGTTTTGCAAATGTGCAAGGAGAGTTTCAAGTTTATATAGTGTACTTAGACCTGAGACACAGAATAAATACCAGTACACTTATCTGCAGCTGAGTTCATTCCTTTGGTATGAGTAAGTAAAGCAATAAATTGTGTATACACAATCTCACCTCACGATTCAATGCACGTGCCTGCAGCGTGACAGGAGCTGGTCTTTTTCCAAGATAATGTTGGAGACATTCATAAATCTGTTGCATGCCATGACAGACAAAACAAGGCAATGATGACATTAACGCAGCCACACGATCATATAGATACATACATGACAGGCAGTGGACAACAATGTATTTCTAGAAACTTCTCAGTCCAGCTAGAGCCCCAGAGTTTGCAATCTAAATTCTTAATATCTAATGCATCTGGAATTGAGTCCTGAACCCAATGCCTTTCCATATTATCAGCTAGCTAGGCAGTTATACTGTAGCTTTGAATTTTCTTGTAAGAAAGGCTGGCTACATAGGTCAATAGCCTGACAGAGTAAATTCTCTGATTTGTAGCCTCTTTCCTTCCTCTAGTTTGAAGGCATAATTAACAAAGTAAATTTAACTTAAAACAAAACAAATTGCTGCATTTAAAATGCCCTTATGGACATTCTTATCCCATACAAGCTCTTCTTTAAAGATTTTTTAAATCCTTCTTAGAGAAAAGCACAATTTGTACAGAATTTGTCTCAGACATAAAATTCTTCTCAAGATAGAAACGCCAGCCAAAACTCTGTTATCTAAAAACATACGATCTTCAATTACACATCAGATCAGTGGGATGCAAAATAAAAAAAATACAGTTTCACAGGCCAAGACGTGGGATGCATAGCTATACAGAGATTTAAGAACAGAAAGGACAGCTGAGCAATGCTGTGTTCAGTCTCTATCCCCTGGCCTTAATACAGACAGGTAAAGTAAAAGAGCTTTAATGTCTAGAACATTATGGAAGAGAATATTTTATTTTCCTTTAAATTAAAAGTAGTTTTGTTCAGTGTGACTGCTGATGTTAGGACTGACATCAAGACTGTCAGCACGTAGTGTAAATAAGCATTTATTATCCTGAGATGACAATATCAAGTAGCTATTCGCTAGAGATTGTTCTCTAGGTAACCTTTGCTTTCACAGCTGTGTGTTACCTTACCTTTAGCAGTGCTTGCAGCCAGCGAGATCTGAGCAGGTCATACAGCATGCCCACGCCATTGACATCTCTCTTACAGAGCAGACTGAGTTCTTGCAGCACTAGAGTCAGAACATGAGATACACCTGAGCCCAAGAAACAGAAAAGCGCAAGACACTTCAGTACAAAAAGACCACCAACTACAGCCAAACAGTGACCCAGGCCTTTAAAATGCACCTTTCCTCAATTTGTACTTCCAAGAAATACACATACATTTCCTGTCTGCTTTGCTTTTTTCCCATGCAATCAGCTCTGTTGCATAAGAGTTATTTTACCATGTTATTAACCAATAGTGTTAGGTTAATACCAGCAATTTGCAACTGACTTGTGAGAAAAACACACAGGGAATTTCATATGTATCAGTCTGGGTTCAAGCTCATACCTCCTTCTGAGAAGAGGTGAAACAACAAAAAGCTCCTTGGCCGTATAAGCCAGAAGCAGATGCCAAGTATTCTCCTTTGACGCTCTCTTAGGTTAACTGCAGGCCACCACTATACACCAAGAATCATGCCAATTATTAAGCATTAGTACTTTAGAGACATTCATCTCTCTCATTACCCAGTGGAAGACGAGTTACAGAAATCAAGGAATAAAACTTTTTCCAAAGAGAAAGACAACTGAAAAAGAGATGCAAACGTTACCATTATCTTTACTGCTGACTGTTGGCACCTCCATCTTCTCCTTTATTCAAGGAGATTTCACCCACTTCGAATACTGCATTCACAGCACGTTGGTTTCACAAAGATAGATGCTGAACTAGGGAAAAGAGCACACTCATATCAGAATAGCGTCAGGTATTTTACATTCATAAGAAGGGAGGATTTAAAATAAGATGGGGGGTAATAATGTGTATTAAAGTGTACAACAGGTGTCAAGAATAAATCAAATACATAAGTCCTACCTGTAAATTCAGCTACCCAGTAGCATCCAAGATGCAGACAAACCTCAGCAGCAATACACATTTTAATCTCTCTATGGAACTGTCATTTGCTTGCTTCGTTAAGTAATCTAAAATAGAAAGCTGTTTGGTCCATCTTCTGCTCTCCAGCTTAAGTGTACTGCCATGGAAAGTCTTAATTTTTTCTAAACACTTAAATCTTGTGTTATATCAATATAGCTTGGAAAATAATCGTATTCAAGGACACATTACATTTAATTCCTCTTGATACTGACACAATATCAAAACTGAAAGACTGGACTTTCTACTGAATTTTCACTGAGCACGGACATGATTTTGAAAAAAGGGATCCCTGTCTCTATCACTATTAGAGTTGAAAGTCTTTGAAGGATTTGTTCCACAGAAATTTCATTATTTTTCTCTATTTCCTCACAGTGAATTAAAACACAAAAATCCCAAGCAAGCCCAGATAAAAAACCCCACTGCTTACCTTGCTGATATCATCATCTCAGGCAATTTGTAATAGGTTGCTACTTTTAGAGATCGAATCAAAGAAGTTATTTGCTAATCTAAAAATGTGTCGCTGTTTCCTTTTATTATAAAAAGCAGCATATCCTACCTTGTTTCTTTTCTTTAAATTTTAAAATCAGCATTTTTAAGCAATGCAGGAAGACCACACTTACTAACTAATATGTATCCGTGTTGCATGACCTTTCCATATATAAAATATAAGCCTTCTAAAATTTTCTTCCAAATTCCTTCCCTCCCTTAAAGTTCTGTGACAACCTATCACTAACCTATAATGTTCTCTTAAACTAAAACTGGAGGTTGTTCTTCAATCTGCTCTTCATGGCAAACAGGATTGCTTCAGAGAATTCTCTGAACTCTTCTTCTCAAAGAAGTATGGAAATTCCCCAGGGAACCCCACACATTGCATTTATACCCTAAAGCATCAGGAATCTATACACAAAAGTTCTGAAGTAATTCAAAATATTCATTACTTCCTTTAGTTAACTTCAAATCACATTTGATACAAGTTTAAAGATAAGTTTAGTTCATGATTACCAGTATTGTAGATTATTCTTAATGAGCTAAATATTTCAACTAGCCACTCAAGTGATGATTTAGACTACAAGTTAAAAAAACTAACATCAAACATCTGAGCACCTCAACCAATAGTGAACCACAGTGTGACACAGTGATTGCCTTACCAAATTCTGTTAAATATACAGTAGTTTATTCCCTGGATTAATAATGTAATGTAATGTGATGTAAAAAGGCAACCATTTTCCTCTAGATTGCTCTGTGGACAGAAAACAGCAAAGGTACAAGCAGGAAAAGTATTATCTTGATCTGCTTACAAAAGCAGAAGGCATTACTGTCACTTTTACTGCACTTAATACTTATTTTTAGAACATGCTTCCTCTCTCTCTCCAGTTAAATCATAAAACTGCTTTCAAAAGGCTGTGGAAATTAAGGGGGGAAAAAGAGATTATGCCTCAAACATTACTGAGTCTATGCAATTCATTTCAAGTTACTTCTACAGGATATTCAATGACACATCTTACTGAAATTCTAATCTGAAGACTTCTTTTAAAATTACGATTTCCTCTTTCAGAGACTCACAAAAATATAGTTTGATCTTCCCCCAATACAACTGGGGTTTGAGCTGCAATTATTTAATATTTTTCAATGGTCTCAGTTCTTTTCCTTTAAGAATTTACCTTCCCCCTTTTTAAGCTTAGTTGATCTGCCTAATGATGGATTTAACAAAGCAGGACGTATAAATCTAGTCATGAAAACCTGTTTCTTCATCAGAGACAAAGCAAATCAACGTTAAGTGGAAACAACAATATTTCTGGAGATGCTAAAGTATTTCAGATTCTGCTAAAACGCAAAAAATACTATGTTACCCCTTTAAAATACTCAAGAGATTAATTTTTTTTCCCACAAAGCATTGAAGCTTCTGGTATCACAACAACTTGCATAGAGAACAGATCTGGGAGCAACTTGAGTGAGTTCAGAAGTTTTAGACACAGTTTATCTTGAAGGTTAATCTCAGATTCCCCAGAAAAATCTCAGATTTCCCCAGGGAAAGCTACTGAAGGGTGATGGCTTGCCTTGCTGGGTGAAACCCTCAGCTACAGCTATCTGAGAGTTCCAGGAATAATAATAAACATGCACTAAGCCTTCCATCCATTGCTGTCATCTTAAAACTACAAAGTTTATGCTCACACTAACAGAAGCAGACTTTAAACATCAAAATCTGTCAAGTTCTTAACACCACAGTTCACCTCAGTCATAAATTAGTAGGTGTTTCATGTTTACACACAACAAAAGGAAAGCAGCTTCCAACTGTGAAGCCTGGTTTCAGAAGCTGTCATTAGCAACAGATGCTGAAAAAGTCATTACCAGAAGAGAGGAAGAATATCTTGTTCTTTAGAAAGAGACCTACTGGATTGCTTGCTTAAGGGCAAAGGTCAGAGTTCAAAAAAACTTAGAATGACTACTGTGCCTTTATTTCCTACGACTTACATCTACGCAGACTATAAGGCCAGAGCTCAGGGTCTCCTCATCCAGGGATCTAAATAAATTAGATGGAAATTCTTGCTAAAAGGCTTACCTGACTAATCTCCCAGGCAGTGTAAGGGCCTTCCCATTCACGTGTATTGCAAGCAATTACAGATGCTTATTAATAGAAAACATTTCTCTTTGCCTGTTGTTAGAGAGAACTGGATATCCACACTGGGTGTGCCAAGAATTGAGTCAAAATGAGTCAGTCACCTCACGTCTACAAACATCAGTTATCCCAAATTTGGGCTACAGGGCTTCCTTCAGCAGCAGAGTATGAAATCCCTTGCCCCTATTTGTCAGACCAGAAGGTCTTACAGATACAAGGCTAGAGCTGCAAGGGAACCTAAGCCCTGTTTTTAATACAGTTTTCAGAGTTGTCTGTAAGTGGACAGTTTGGCATCTTGTCAAGCCTCCAAAGTGGACAATACCAGAGAACCTGACATCCAGAACACCACCCCCTGCGCCTACCCACTGCTTTGGTTAATATGTTTGACTTGAGCATCTTTTACAATGAAAACTACTCCTATCTTTAAATTTACCAAAATTAATGATTTGGCATATGGAAGACTGCAAATTAGCTTGAGGGCAGGAAGCATTCTGAGAAGCTTTCATTGCAAATAAGCCACCCTAAATCAGCAAACTGAGCAGGCAAAAAATGGTAGGGAGAGACATTCAGCAACTCAAACCACATGCCCTGTTCAGGACTTTTTTGTTCTGCATTAAAGAAGCTTAATTAGGCCAAAGTAATCACTGAAGTCTGTCAGCTTCCTTTTCCAGTCAGTGTAAAGAACCATCTTGCTTTTTGTATACTTTTTTGAGACTTCAAAGTGTTTTAACTAAAACAGCAATCCTAAATATTAGTGGAAAAATTTGATATATTTTAAGCCTTTGAAACCATTTATCTTTATCTCAACCCAAGCACCACTTAATGCAAGTCAGAGGCAGTAGAGTTTTAAAAAAAGACTGAAAAACTGTTATGTCAGGCATTTTTTGAGATTTCACAGAATCACACCTGCATACATGAGGTAATGTATGCCATTATTCTTTGTATTCAGAACTTTTCAGTGGTGGTTCATTCTGCCTCCCTCTAAAGCACAATCTTACAGCTGCAGCAGTGGTGTGAGTACCTTGTTTACTTGGGGTAAACACCACTGAAACATCATTTCCCAAAAGAGGAGCACACTCAGAAAACACTTGGATGCAGCACACTACAGTCATGAGGGGCAGCCAGCTTTACCTCCAGCTGTTTATTGCCAACAGCTTGGGCTTGCTGAAAAGAAACCAACCAAAACCCCCCTAAAAAAACAACCAACCACCGTATTGATATTAAATCAACTTAGAAGTACATGGCTAGGTAGTTCAAAGAAAGGATTTGTTTTACAATCCCATATCAGTCACACATTTTTCTACATTATCTCTCACTATACCAGAACAGGTAGTTTCCTAACCTACTTCTAAAAACAAGTACAATTTTGTGAAGATTAGGAGTGAGGAAAAAATTCCCTTTCAAGCTCCTACTCCCCATTCATACACTTCTCTAATATTTAGCTAACGGGAATTAAACAGATACCAGAAGTTCAAATAGCTTTGCTATAGCTATGAGAGAAAACTATTTTCACAGCTGCATGGGGGAAATGCATCCTTGCAGTACAATGGTTTCAGTACAGTGCAAATTTTCTTACCTGTGAACACCACAGAATACGCCATGTTCAGCTCGTGCAGAATTTCCAGAGGGAAAGAGTATTTGCTGGATGTTAGTAGAGCAAGTAACCTCACTGCCCCAGCTAATCTATGGACATCCTCTCCTTTCTAATCCGCAGAAACCTAACCTTAGAACTACTCATTACCAGGAGAAGGGAACAAATCCCCTTAACCCTTTTCTTGCATAAAATAACTACTTTACATCGTCTCTCACTTAAATAGTTTCTTATTTTCATCAACTTTCCCAGTCAACAGGGCCCTTATCTCTTGGGGTCTGTCTGCAGCTACTGTGCCTGTGATTGCAGTGAGAATCTGTAACTCAGGAGCGTTGATCTTCTGTTGCTGGTTACAGGATTTCTGCTGCAGCACAAGAAATATCCGGCTTACCATTTAAAGGAAAGAAAAAAAAAAGAGAAAAAAGTAATTACCCTGAAGCAATCCAGCTGGAAAGGTCCTGCAGGTTAACTCATTTCTTTGTTAGCTACAGCAATACACAAATCAAAGCTGGTCTGTACTGATTTCCTAATGCATCACAGCCCACATCGACTGTGAAGTGGAATCTGTGTCAGAAGCACATTTAATCCTGGGATTCTCTTCAGCTAATAACTGAGCTATATATCAGAAAGACCAAAAATAATCCAGCCCAGACTGTCTGCTTCACTTAATCAGCCAAGCTAAATTCATATGTGATACCACTACTTTTTCTAAGAGGTTGAGTGTATATATACATACCTTTCTGTTTGTGTTTATATATGTAAAGGAAGATGTATTCTTTGGTTTTAGTAGTTCTCAACTTGGCACTGTTCACTGTAAATGAAGTTATACCTTTAAAGTTGCTACATATTTGTAGATAGACCCTTTTCTTGAAAAGCAGGAAGGTTATGGCAGAACTTCCCATCTCTAGTTACATTTTCAGTTTAAGGCACAGAATCAGTGTAGGAGTTGGGTCATATGAAACAAAGCTTAATATTAATATGTTTTCTTCTGAAATATCCAAATACAAGAAATACTAATACAAAACAGTTAAAGGGAAAAAACAACCCAAATCTGTTTTTCATGGTTATACTCTCACAAAAGGCAAAAAAATTCCTGAATTCAGATCTTTTGCAGATAAAAATTATTGCCATTGATTTACTCAGCTGTTTAGCATAGCCCCTTCTCAAAGGGCAGTTCTGTTCCTACAGGCCTCAGTTACTTTTCTTTTTCTCACATTACATTGAGTTTCAAGAGGTGATTGCATGGAAAGGCTGCATCTAGGCAAGATGAGGTTCTTGAATTCTGCCTCATACTTCATTATCCTTTCACCCCTAGTTGTGTGTCTTCCCCCTCCCAAGTTAGCTTTTTATAGCTTTCCCTTTTATTCATATTATTGCTTACCTCTCCTCGAATTATTCAGTATAATTTAAAAAATAAGATTAAGGCAACACTAAATTGTTTGCAAACATGAAGTCCATTCTCTCTATATTCTCTTATCACTATAGCCTGTTGCAAACTATTTAACCATAGTTTTAAACATCATTGTTCCAGAATTACTCTTTCCCCTTCTCTGATAGAACTAAAAATAATTTTGAAAACACCAATCACTTTTACATTATTATAAAAACTGCTACATTACAGTTGCTGTTCAACACAACAGTATTTTGGCATATGGTTTCTTTCCATGCAGATGCCAATAAACAGGCCATGCTTACTATTTCAAAATATGATAAGCATTATCTATGGCAGTCTAACATAACTTAAGCCATTATAACATTCTGTAATCTATTTTTCCTCTCCCTTTGTTTCTTTAGTCTGTACTGGCACCTATAATACTCCAGTTATCCACCGGTGTTACTGATTAAAAAAAAGGTAGCTGTAAGCCACAGAAGAACACACACACTCACAGATTCCCCATGGATATTACTTGTTCTCTGCAGCCTCTGAAGTGAGCTGCTCCAGCACATGTGATCAGGATCCCTGTGCTAAGGGACCGCAGGGAGCTGTCCCTGCAGCAGAAACACCTTGCCATTAGTGCCAAGAGAGACCACCCAGTGTCTCCTGTTCTGAGGGGGAAGCACGAAAGCATTGAAGTTCTGCCCCAGAGGCAGCTCTGGCTGGGTACAGGCAGAACCAGGAGTGACAGCACCAGTTCCAAAGCCACTGTGGCAGCCACCCCAACAGCCTGGGGGGTGAACTGCTCTGGAGCTTCCCTGCAGCAGGAAGATTTTGGCATTAGTGCCAGATGTTCACCTCTGGGGCAACTGCTATGCGTGCTCAGCTGTGCTTCCCAAGAGGTGGCCGGACACTGCTTGCTGCTGAGGCAGGGAGTGATGGAGAAGCTTGGTGGGCACCTGGTGTTTAGCCAAGGCCAACCCACCACACCTGTTCAAGAGCACCCTCCACCCTTCTCACCTCCTAGCACAAGGGCTTCCACTTGTCCTCAGGGTAATCAAACTGAACACTGCACAGCATTTCATTCAGTGCCAAAATCTGAAGTGATCAGTGCCTTTTATTTATTTCATCAACAGAAAGAATGGTAAATGCCTGTATATTTACAATTCTAGTAAACAGGGAAGTCCATAACAGTGTGATTACTTCCACAACAGCACATGAATACTGCATTCAGCAATGCTGTTCAACACAGATGCCTCAAAACCTTTACAGCCAAACACACGATAGATACCCATTATAAATACTAACATGTTTCTATTTTCTTAAATAAACAAACATACAGCTTAATTCAGGAAGACCAAATGGTTCTGTGGTGCAATTCATTCCCTTTAAACGTTTCTGTTGACAAACCAGGAATAATAAAAACAAACCCACTGCTTTGGAAGCCATGCGGTCCAGACTCTCACATGTGTTCTATGTAGATGCCATGCCTTTGTGCAGCATGGTTAATTTAAAAGGAGTAAATAATCTGTTAGAATAGGAAAGTATTTCTTCTTGGTAGGTACTTGACAAACCAAGTCTTTAACTTCATCACCACTTCACGAGAAGCCTCTGGCTGCAGTTTTCGAATCTTAGAACTGAAAGTTCAGAAGAAACAACTGAATGTTTTCATCTGTAGCAGCAGATCTATAACCAAGTATTTTCTATGGGCCATTTCAGGGAAGAAGTGGTTATTAGTGAAGTTCCACTGAGTAGATTATCCCACAGAGGCAGGTCATAAATGATGGTCTAGGTAAGTTTTTCGTGTTGAATCTGGTAGTAACATGCCTGAATTAAAACAAAGTTCAGATTAGCCCAAGTGCTAGCTCACAGCAAAGCATCACACACAAAAAGGTTGATTTTTTCTATGCAAGAAAACAGGCCTAGGCCTACAAGCAGCGATGCTACAGTGGCTCTCAACACATGAGAGCCTCCTGATAGCAAAACAAACAACAGGAGACTAAGTTACAAATTACATCCAACTCCTGGTCAAGCAAGATATTCAGAGTCTCAAATCAGGCTATTTTCACAGCTCCCAGCTATGCCATGATCAAAATACATTTTTGCTCACAAGTCTCTCTTTGCCCTTCGACAGCAAGACTAAAAAAAAGAAAAAATTTTTTCACAGGAAAAGGATGCAGGGATGAAGCATTTCAAAGGCACTCAGACTGAAAAGCAAAGATTTCTATCACCCTGACCTGCTGCTGACAGCTATTCACTCCTTAATGCTGGTTCAAATATGCATGGGGTCAGCCAGGATCAGAAACTTAACACAAATGTCTCACACAACACTTGCGCTCATGGCAAATTAAAATTCTACTTCTGCTTCCACTGTGCAGGTTCTTTAGTAAATTTGAACCAATGCAAACCTTCCTTTTTTGCAATATTATGAAAACAATAGGTCTAAAACCCCCCAAAGCTCTGGACTCAAATATTTTGAGTTTGCATGGACAGAAAATACAATCATGTTCACTTAACAGCTGAGTTTAAGAGTTTTATTTACGTTTCAGATTAACAGCCTCCCTACAAAACACCACCACAAAAAGGCTCCACACAGCTGAACTGTCCCAAGGTCCACTTGATGAACACAGTTTAGAGGTACCAAAACAACATATTAGGAATGTGTTGGTGTACAACAGGATATTCTTCAAAACACACTCTCTTCCTTTTCCCATAGGAAAAAGGTAAGAATACTTGATAAAATGTGGAAAGTGACAGAGTAATTTTTTTTTTCCTTAAAGCTGCATTCCTGGAAAGACTTGATGTAATGTTAGACTTAAAGTTTAATGGAATGGCTAATCTTTCATATATTTCAATTTTTATAAGGAGATATATTCATATATTTCAAATTTTATAGGGAGAATAAGGCTTGCTAAGTTGCAGGGGAGTGACAAGCCCCAGGTGAGCATTTAGAACAGTTCAACAGCAGCCAATACTACATTTAAATAATGTACATTTGCACATTGCACCATTTTTCTTAGCAGTACCTGCAATTATGAGGTTATCCAAAGCTCTACATTAAATTTCCTTGCCTATCCTAGTAAAAAATTTCAATTAAAAAAAAAATCAAAGAAGTTACAGCCTAATGTTTATACAATTGCCTAAAACTGGTCCTCATTGCTAAAAGCTGATTATTTTCAAAGAAAGTCTTTAATAAGTCTGGATAATTTTCATACCTTCAAGGTAGTGAACATGATGCCTTGCTCGCCGTGCTGGAGATAGGGATCCATCAGGTCTTCAATTAAGTGCACCTCAGACCCCAAATTCCTTATCCTGTCACATGTGAGAGTGGGAAAGTGAAGGTGTGAGCAAAAGTTGCCAGTGTAATGTTTCTTCATTCTGAATTCAGAACCTTTTCACAGTAAACTGTTCAAGATTTATTCAGGCCAAAGCAAACAGTCAATTTGGAAAATTTATAGTTACAAAAAGCCAGTAACTGATCCTGTAACAAGCAGCAGGAGTGTTTAACACAGAAATACTTGTACTGCCTGTGCTCAGCTTGTGACTGATGCCACCCTTAGTGCCTACCTGGCTCGTAGCACCACGTAGAGAAAAACAGGAAATAAGTCATCCATGGACCACAGAAAATCTTCCTGAAGGGTCTCAAGGACACTCTGGGAGATCTCTTCAAAAGTCTGCTGGATCACCTTCAACTTGTCAGCTGGGGTAAACGTGGTACTGTTTGGGGAGCAAGAGCAAAACAGGAAAACAATAAGCAGTTAGAAATCTGCATCTAAATTAGGAAGGCAGTTTCCTGGCCATCATGGCCCCCCTGCCCAAGGAGGCAAGTCAGACATTCACACCACAACAGCCATGGCTGCCAAGGCTGCACAGTACCTAGATCAGAATTTCCATATCAAGTCACACTACTGCAAGTGAGACTTTCTTCACAATTTTATGGGGTTTTAATACAGTGGTAAAAGGGGAAAAATTCCTTTCTAAAATCTTTTTAATTTCTACTTAAATTCTTGCATAACAGACATGGAAAAGCCTCCTGTGCACAGGTCACTTTACCACAGCTGTTTGGAAGTTCACACATGTATTTGACAGACATCCTTATGCCTTTGACACTAAATGGTGTCCCATGGACACACCTTTCAATCATGTTTACAAGGCAACACTTCATTCCCCAGCAAGAGAAATTGCATTTTTACTCAATACTGGAAAACGTCTTAGTGACTTCTCTTATAAAGGAGAAAAAAAAAAGAGACATGTAAAGGATCCCAGTCAAGTGAACAAGAGATTGCTATAGCAAGAACAGTAAAACACAGAAAGAAATTGCAGAGAATTACCTGATTTGCTGTAAACATTCAACAGCAGAGGCAAAGCAGGCATCTTTTGTAGTTGATGATACCTGTGTAATCATGGTAAGATTTATCAGGCAGGTTTAGCACCCCCATTGTTCATTGTTGAGCCTCTTTCAATAAGATAATGATTAAGAATGTAAACAATTTTTCTAATCAGAAAGTATATAATGATATAACCCTTAATTAAGCAGCTTGAAAATTTCCTTGCTAAACTCTTATTCTCACACTTTCATAACTGGAGACCAAGCAAAGGTCTCTTGAATTCATTACTAAGTCAGAAAGCAAGTGACAAAGCTGGACTGATGGCCATCGCAAGAAACCACATAATGATTGGGATTGGAAGGGACCTCTGGAGATCACCTAGTTCAATGCCCTTGCTAATTCAGTAATGTAGCATTTAAACAGCTAGCAAACTTTAAGGAAATATAATAACATAGCATCTCGTAAGCAAAAGGCCTGGTCAAAAATTCTTTGATCACTTCTTGATGATTTCAGCTTCTTGAAAGAAGCACTGGGCAAAAGATACTGTTAATCAAGGCCAAACAAACATACCTTTCTGTTCTCACCAAGGATGGATACAGTTCCTGGCCAAAATTTCCTGCAAAAAACCCAAGACAGTCCACTGAGAGAATATAGTCTTAAAAATATTTTTTGCATTACAAAAAATGAAGTCATCATGTTCTGAGACACAACAGCCTTTCCTACAGGATCAACTACATCTTGCATGAGTACCCAGTTGATGAGTATGACAATTTGAAATGTCTCACTCTGGTTTTGTAGCAGTGCAAATCTTTACTTCCTTCCCATTCCTTCCACCTCCCCTTTTTGGAAGAGGGAAGGTTTGATTCACTCTCTCAACCCTTCTAATTAGCTTAAAGACATATTTAGATGCATTTTAATCAAAGAAAATACTTTAGACAACTGGGGCTTTGTTTTAGCTGCTTTATCTAATTACATGCCATATTTTTCTAGTCTCTGTTTTATTGTTGTAGCATACTCACGCCTGCACTCCAAGGAAACTGAGAAGAGCCAAGTCAGTTTGTTTGTTTAGACGTAGAACACATTCCCAGTAAATATCCTCCTCACGCTCATTGTCCAAGGCATACAGCATAAACAGAGGAGGATAGAGGCGTGGCAGTAACACAGGGAGCAGCAAGCCAAAACTGGTTACCACATAGCTGGAACAAAAAAATAGAGGGGGTGGTTTACAGAGGAAGGCATTAAAAACCTCATCAGCTATAAAAATTGAATGAAAATCTTTGGAATAAATCTTTCATGTTCCAAGCACAAGCCTATTCTATGAGGGATAACAGGAAAAAAAAAAAAGAAAAAAAAAAAGTACAAATCCATTAAATAGCAACTCTGGTAAGAAAAGATTATAAATTACCTCCAGTGCACTTATCCCAATTACTCTTCTGAAGCCCAGGCCCAAGCCTCAACTTGCTCACCCATAACAGACAAAAGCAAATTTTGTTTTAAGTAAAGAACCATTGCATGGAATGAGGATGAAATGCTTATTACAACCATAACATGGAAGTTTGCTTATCAGAATCTGTCATCAGAACCAAAGGGAAAAAAACCACTGTTTATATCCATCAGTTGAACATGTGGTTATCTTTCTTCCCCCACCCAAAAAAACCCAAAACAAAACAAAACAAAAAAAACCCCAAGAACTAAAATAAAGGCTTTGTTAGCTTTTGTTTATTTGTTTTTCCTTTATGTACCCTGGCTCAGGAGATTCTGATCTGGAATCAGATTTCCCACTGCAAAATGATCGCCTTCCTTTTGTCTCTGTTACCAGAAATGGAATTGTGCTGCCCTCTTCCGGGAGATCAGGAAACAAGAACCTAAACAGCAAAACACAACAATATTTGAGGTAAGTTCAATAAGTTTCCACAAATCACAGCACTAAGGCAAGACTGGAGAGAAAAAAGTCAGCAGAAATAATATATAGTGGGCTAGGACAGCACAGCTAACACACATACAGTACCACCTGCCTGGAAGAAAACTTAAGAAGACCAACCCCCCCAATGCCAAGGACACCTTTCCTACATTCACATCACTTCCATCCAGACAAGGCTTCTAGTTGTTAGTAATTTGGAGTATTTCTGCTTTCAGATTGGCAGGACACAATTAAAGCTGTAGTTATTCTCAAAAATTTAAGCAAGTTCTTCATAGGAAGATTGTTCATCCATGTTGGTAAGAACTTTAATGCCACATTGATAAGAACTTCATGGAGTACACTGGGATTCCCCATCCTCACTAGTCTTCTATACCCTTTGAACACTGTCTTTGCACAGCACCAATATCCAGAGACACTAAATTGTAAATCCATATTCCAGATGAGCTTCTTACAGCCACATTTTGAAGTACAACGTAGAATGTAATACACTAGGTGTGAAGAGTTTAATTTTTCCATTTTTGACAAAATGAATTCAAGACTCCTTAAAAAGATTAAGAATATACAAGCAACCCCCAAAACTAAGTAACAATGCCACCATCCTTGAACTGTACAACACTAGACAGTTTCAACACATGAGATGGCTTTAATGAACTCAGTAGTAGTTTGACTTGAAAATCAGGCTGGTTACCTGACCAGCTGGAAGATGCGTTTGAGGTAGGACTTGATCTCTCTCACAGCCTCCTGCAGTAGTCGTCGGTTTGCTCCTACTCCAACGTAGGTCATTCTGTAGACAGCTACAAGTGTTTCCACCAGCTTGCCCAAGGGATGGAGAGGAGTATCACAAGCCTGAGACAAAGGATATTAATTGGCCAGTCAGATAGGTCAATGGCAGACAAGTTAAAGGAAAAAAATGGAATTCAAGAGACGTGGGTCAGAGATCCAACAACAGGCTTTCAAAAAAAAAAAAATACAAATATCTCAAAAATAAGCTATATTTAACAAATTGCCATTTGGATCATAAAATTTCTGTGTCAGCTGAACACAACTCATAGGAGTCAAGATAGCACAAGAACTTGTGCTACTACTTGGACTAGCCATCTCTTCAGTACTCTTAAAATTAACATGCAATAATTGACAAGTATTTCAAGATGCTTCACTGGGATCCAGTGTATAAGAATGAAAACAGTAACTGAACAGAAGCTGACTTTAATAGAACATTCATTAGGTATTCAATGATTTTTGTCTTAAGTTTCAGACTTCAATAAATTAAGAAGTGATGAGCAAGCATGAACTATGGATTACAAAAGCGCAAATATGGAAGTAATTAACGAAAGCTATTACAAAGTGAGCTTGATGTCATGCCTTACCATGCCTGACTATGTAAGCATTTCAGTCACAATACCTTTATCAAATACTTTTTTATATTTTCATATTTTTCCAGGGTGAAGGCACCAATGTGTTGTGGAATGAACTCCAAACTTTCCAGTGTCTGAGTATGTGAGCGGCTCAATAATTCTGGGCTGCAATTTAAAAAGACAAAGACGTTGTTCAAATTGAGACATACAATAGGGAAAAAAACCAAAAAGCCCCTGCCATTAACAACTGAACTGGTTCTAAACATCAGTTTGCCTCTGAAAGGCTTTGCAGTGCAGAGTGGTAAGGTTATGATTTTACTTGGGATTTGCTGTTGTTTTAACTAAACTTTTACAGTCAGAGTTTCTAGTATAGTGCAGAGTGTGATTCCAGTTTCCACCTCCATCCCTGTTTTCCTTCTGATACATTCTCTAGGAGCCAACCTGTCTTTGTGCTGCCGTCGGTTGGTGGTCAAAGCCACCGCAATGTTGTCCCAAGCCTTCCATCTGTCCCCCTGGCCAGGGCTCTCACAACCAAGCTGGTTCCAGCATTCTTCAAATACTGCCTTCCATTTCTCATCAGGAGACACTGCCAGGATCCCAAGTTTCCGCCTAATAAAATGACCAGTGGGTCTGTTAAAATCAAATAGCAACGAAACAACACATTCAGCTTGAAAACCACCCATGGCTAATGTCAACCTAATCTCTCATACTATTTTACCAGAAGCTGATATACTGAACAGTCTCTACTGTGAACCAAGCTTTATCACTAAGAACAAAGCTAGAGCCTACTATTAATACCTATATGAGAGAACAGCTATGAACCTTATTAGTTTTACTATCTCTTGCAGCCTTCCAGGAAATGGTTTGCTGAAACACAACAAAGGACTGATGCTTATCTTCACCACTGGTATTCATTCAGAAGTCTCAGGACACACTCATGTAGCAAGGACACGGCACAAGTAAGTCCCAAATGTCTCACTGTCCTTCAGTGTTACACCTAGCATAGCTACCCACATAAATACCAAGGATGGCTACACAGCTTCTGACCCTACAGCAGTACCTACAGATAGTGTTGCATGACTTGTTAGGGATGTGCTGAAAGCAAGACCAGCTCAGGCATCTTTTCACTGACGCACAATGCTCAGGGATCATCTACAGCCAGAAGAAAACCAGGAGTGCTTCTTCCCATATATATAGATAAAGATATCCCAGACATATAATGTAATTTAGGGCTTTGAAAAGCTTTCTCAAAACAAGTAATTTCTGTCAGGGTTAACAGTTCTACCTTGATTTAAATCAAGTGTCAGAAATTGTCAGACCTTTCATTAATATTTCTTCCAGCACACTTGAGATGAGAACTAGCAACACAGGTACTTCCCCGTGCTGCCAGTTTCACAAAGCATGAAAAGTAGGCTCTAAGCCTTTTCAGAAATTATACCAGCAGATTTTCAACTTCAAGACAGTCTGAAAAGGGTACATGAAACCCTTATTTCACAAGCAATCCTCAAAAATATGTACATACATTTATTCATAGACTCCCTACTGGGGTAAAAAGCAGACAGCTGCGAAGGCTGCAAGTGTTCAGTTCAGCAGGGAGGCCCTGCTTAACTTGCATGCTGTTGTAGGTGTCAGCACTGTCAAAAGAAATTACCAGTGAAAGCTTCAGGAAGCCTACTGAGAAGTAATCTACGTAAAAATATCAGAGCCATGTTTCCCATTTTAATCTGAAATTTGAGAGCACACTTCCAGGATATTGAATCCCATACAGCAATATCTAAACTAATACATGGTGCTACCAAATACCAAAAATCTCACCATCAACTCTTTAAATTTACTTAGGTTTCTTCTACTCAAAGATATATCAGTTATAATATGTTAAATGTGTTTTGTTTTTCTTTCCCTAGAAATAATTAAGCAAACTGCCCTAATGCATCTGCTATACAGAGGGGTTTATGGAAAATTTTCGAAGTGATCTTTGCCAAGGTATTAAAATGCTCTTTCGCAATTCAGCAACTTTCTATTTTCTTACACACAGTTTGGAAGAGGTGTAGGATCTAGTAAATTCTGTCCAAATATATCCCCACTGGCATTATTAAATGACACATTTAATGAATTAAGTTGCCAACAAAGTAACTGGCAGAAGGCAGAGGTGTGTGATTCACTTAACTGCTCTAATGTAACTTGGTCCTTCTCAGGAGCTCAGAAGCGAGCAGCAGCTGTGAATTCAGGTTCTAACAGTCAGTTCCAACTTAACCAAAAACAGAATTTGTGACTACTACAGCACACTAGCAGCACATCAGCTGCCCTGTCATGCCACTATTTGCATATTCAAGTAATAATTAAAGCAAGAATAACTACAAAAATATGTTCATCTTATTTTATTTCCAGAGCAGCAAGAAAGAGGAATAATGTTTTCAAAACCTCACTGTTTCTTTGGAAGAAATGTTTTTAACTGACCCTTGAAAAAAGACAATAGTTTGGTTCCTAAGTATTACTGAACCATGTGAGAAATTATTTCTTATTCAACACTCACAGTGCTTTAGGTTTGTCCTTCTCATTCTCATACAAACTAGGTTTGAAGTAGGTTCCTGTGATTTTTATTCCAGATCCCCACTCTCCACTGAAGATACCTTCAATATAATCTCCATTTGGTAGGGTCAGGGTTCCCTTGAGAAAAGATAATAAAAAAATTAACTAAAATCCACTGGGAATCAAGTTACAACCTTTTAATTTTTTTAGACTGTAACAGTTTACAAATGACAACTGTAATACTGACCTTTCCACTCAGAGTCCAGTTATCTGAAAATTCCCCCTCATAGACTGTATCATCCTCAGAAAGTAGAATTCCAGTTCCCTACAAAAAGAACCATAAAGAACACAAATCAGTGATTATAACAGAATGCCAGACCACAGATCTAAAGATGCGCATTAGAAAAACCTGTTACTAATTCTTAGGAAATAGTAATTTTTAAGCTGTTTCTGAAGTACTCCTAGGTAACACAGAGCACTGATTATAAAGGCAGTTCTAAAAGCCTGGACAACAGAAGATTAGAAGAACGGAAGGTTTACATAGCCTAATGCACACTCATCTGCCTCAGAAAGCTGCCACACTTAGAGGAAAAGTCCCTACAGCCCAGGGTCTGGCGTCAAACTCACCATCATTTTGTTGGTGCTGAAGGCTCCTTCATAATACAGTCCAAACTGAGTCACCACAACACCATTACCTTGGCAAAGATCATCTTGCCACATACCCATGTACTTTTCTCCTCTGAAGAAAAATCAAGCAGGAAAAACAGAGTGTAAATAGTACATTTATAGTCTGTCTTTAGCTTTACAGCCACATTTGACCATTACAGAAACCAAACAGAAGTGAGTCACAGAGCACTTGCTTTGGGTCTGTTTAGTTTGACCAGCCCCATAGAAATACAGACTCTTTTTGATACAAAAAATTATAGCAAACTTTCTTTCACAATTCACATTTCAAACTGGCCATATCCAATGGCCAATTGGCCACTGATGAACTGAAACACTGCTGAAGCCCTGTAAAGCCCAATGCATGCCCTAAGGAACCTGAGCAGTAGCTCCAGCACACAGAAAACAGGGAAACTTTTTAGCTGCTCTGATCTGCTTGATCTAAGATTTAAGCTGCCTGGCAAA
This sequence comes from Acanthiza pusilla, assembly GCA_036630365.1. NCBI lineage: Eukaryota > Metazoa > Chordata > Aves > Passeriformes > Acanthizidae > Acanthiza > Acanthiza pusilla. The sequence goes on from JAXCHO010000019.1 coordinate 9,616,366, forward strand.
GAAGATGTTAGGCTTCATCATGTATCTATCTGATGTATTTTACACTTATTAGAACAGATGCAAGAAGCTCATGTTAGGTTTTTGTTTTGCCAAAGTTTTTTATTTCTTTTACCTAAAGTCAGATGATTCATATTGAGAGAAAAGAATAAATAAAAAGAAACCAAGATGTTCTACTTGGGAAATAGGGGGGGGGGACCTAGAAAGTCATACATGAATTAGAGTGCAAAAATTGTAAGGAAACACATCACATTGGAGAAAGTTTCTGTATAACAGCCTAACAAAGGTTATGATAGCAAAAAATTTAATCAGACAATTAAATATTGCTCACAAATAAACATAAGTCTCTTTCTGACTATTTAAAATACTTTTTCTTTCTGCATATAAGCGCACAGAAGTCAGGCTAGAGTTGTTTGAAACTTAGCATATGTCCCAAATATTTTGAAACTACCTATTTTTCCAGTTGTTCCTAAAGAGAACATCATGATGCCTTCACCATGCAATTAATAAAAAATTAACTTGTCAAGACTTTTTTTTTTTTTTCCCAGAGGGAAACTAGTGATTGATTTAATACAATTCTGCTTGTTCCTAAGCATTTTCCTTGAAATGTACCCAGGAAAAATTGTGTTTATAGTAAAGAGAGTAAACCCAAGCATTAAACTAAGCTCAGGGGTCTCTCCCAGCTGATTGGATCCATAAGGTGGCAGGCAGGAAGCTGATCTGATTCTATCTGCCAACTACAGGGGCCTCTGTTGGGTGAGGGCCCCTTGGAGAGAGAGTCCACATGCTCAGTTATCGGGATGGAAACTCAAAGTCCTACTTGCTCAAGTAATTGTTTTGCAACAATGACAGCAGGCAACAGAGTGTCTGCAGCTATTCCTTATTCATCTGGGCTGCAGAATAAGTGCAGAAAATTAATCAGGAGGACACAAAAATATGCACATTACCTCCCCGAGACCAGAAACAAAACTACATCAGGGCAGCTCACTCATGCTTTAGTAGCTCTGGAGTAAAAAGCAAATGCCACACTCCTCCTTCACCATGAACTGCCACTGCATTTACAAATTCTGGAGGTGAGAGGATTTGCAAGAAAAGCTGAAATCTCTTTAGTTTGTCCTAGGTAAATAAATGACTAAACAAAGTATGCAGAGACAACTTGACACTACACTGTAAAAACAATGACCACCACTGAGCAAGACTAGATGCAAAATTGACATCAGGAAATACACAGAGATGTTACAACAGCTCTGTTTCAGAAAAATGCCCCCCCTTCACCCTCCAGACTTTTGCCTGCTTGGCTTTTGAAGTGGGCATTCAGTTAAACCAAAAACAGTTCCTTGGGCTTTCAGCAAAAGCTCTTTCCAGAAAAACAACCAATAAATTGGTGATTGCAAAACAGACTATATTGATCTGTGCTCAGTGTTCATTTAGTGCACATATTTAGTGCAATTCTGTTTCTGAGACCATCATTTCAGTATTCTCTCCTGAGAGAAAGCATCTTCCCTCCACTGCATTGACAGAATAAGCCAATGGAAAACCTGAGCATGAGCGAAAATTCACGAGTACCATTATCTGCCACTGAACAACCCAGCCTTATAGGCCTGAGATGAAAGAATACTTTTCACATGACATTCATTACAGTTTCAGTACATGCAAAACACAACAGCTCAATAAGATACCACATTCAGAGCTAGTTTTCAGGCAGGAGTAGGACAGAAAAGCAAGGCAGAAAAAACCAATGCAATTCCTCCACTATTTACTCCAGAAGCAGCACCAAAAAGCAGTTTCTAGACTCAATTCTTTAGGCCACCAACCCTGAAAGCCCAGCAATAAAGAAGAAAAAAGGGACATGCACTATTACAGGTACTAACGAATCAAATCCTTTCCTACACTTTTTGCAATTGCATGCTATACCAGAGTTTTAAGGATTTGTGGAAGGATTACCTTGTGATATCATCAAAAACTCCATAACCACTCTTCTTGTCCATTATCCACTGTCCAATGAACATACTGGGGGAAGAAGAGGTCAGCTTCCCACTGCGCAGCAGCCCGTGCCCATGCCGCATATTATCCTGAAAACAGCCTTCATACACCTCACCAGTGGCGTAGCTGTAGCAGCAACAAGAGAACAAGTAAGAGTCCTATCATCTCCTGATCTGTTGGGGGGCTGGTTTTGAGTTTTTGATTGGTTTTATTCTGTTGGGTGCTTCCCCCAAACAGATCAGCCCTCTCTTTTTCCTTCTAGGAATTGCATTACAACCACACCAAGCAGCAACTGCAGTTAAAAGTATGTTTGGGATAAAAGTGATCCTTTAATACAAGTCTTTGGATACTTTGTTGTTTCAAAGCCACTCTCTGCCCAACAAGCAAGATAATTAGAGGTTACATTATGTCCCAGAATAAAGAATCCTCTCTTTTTGCAAGGTGGCACCAACATTAGAAGAGGAATTAATACCACTGTAGAAGTTGCATCATGAGCAATCTATCACAAGCAAAGCAGAAAATAAGGCATGCTAACTACGACCACAAGTCTGCAATGTAACAAATCTACACACAGAGTCTGGGTCAGAGCATCAGCCCTGCTCTCCCTTCTGCAATGACAGCAACACAAGTGCCATATGTTACCTGTACACTCCATGCCCACACATTTTGCCTTCCTTCCAGTATCCTACGTAATGGTCCTCTTTATTCAGTGCTTTGTTAGGCACTCTGTATTCACCATACCTGCCAGTGCACAGAGATGGAACACAAGCAGCTGTAACACCAATACATTTCATTAACAAAGCAGATAGACATCACAGACCCATTCCAAAACCAGAATGCTCTCTCTCATTTTTTGTTCATCTAACTACAGCAGTCACAGATGATATATTTTGTAGGAGAAAGCAAGTATTCCAGCATCATGAGGTCAGTTTAGATCATCTGCTCTCTCCTGTTTGACTGTGACATGTTGTAAGTACTCCTCTCTCCACACTGCCGCATTTTTCTCAGGCAGTGAGTCTTCTCAAATCTTAAGACTGCTTCTACTTTTATTATTTCCTTCAGCTCTTGGTAATTCAAGCACACTCTGTTCCAGAGAAAGATGAGGGACATGTATTGCTACAGAAAAGACTTTTTCAAAAGATGCTAGCTTCCAATTACATTCAGTGGCAAGGAATTATTCACAATTTCAGTATGCCTGAAAAGAATGAGATACACAACTGTATTTATTGATTTTAATCTCCTGAGGAGATTAAAATCCACTTCAGAAGGTTCTCCTGAGAGCATGTCCACCCCAACAAGACACTACTGTTAAGTGGTGAGACTGTAACATGAGTGCTGAAATACAAGTATACAGATTTAATTATTTCAGCAATTCCAGATAAATACTAATTCATTTATTTCTGGTTGGGATTTGTTTGCAACATGTCCATCTCCAGCAACCCTAAAATCTCCAGGATTAGTTACAAATGACCAAAGGTCTAGTCTGGTTTTATAGTTTGACATTATACCAACAGCCAAGAGGAATTTTAAAAAGCTGTCTGCAGTCAGACCACATTTCAATTTCCCCTCCAACTCAATACTTTGGAAATAGATCTGGAGGCCAATAGGACTCCTCACATATTTTTATACTGCCCAGTACAGACATGTCTGCTCACAAGATGCATATAAAAATGCCTTTGGAAATAAATGAATCTCTCAGCCTCAACAGTGCTCTAAGCAGATTCTTAGCAATGAAATCCACAGATTAATTCAAAGCTGTGTAATACATTAAGTTACTTTCAAGTGGTTTTATTGGTTTTACCATATAACTTGCTAACGTCTAGGACTTCCACTCAGTCCACTTTCAGTGTCCTCTGTACTAGTTATCTTCATCATCAAGATCACCTACTCTCATTAGTTTTCAGCCAAACCCTTAAGTCTCAACTCAAGATTTTGGCTCTTTGTTAAATTACTAAACCTTTGCTCTACCAGAAATACTGCAAAGAAAACAGTAGAGAGGGTGCATCACTATGTTGTAAGAAAGGTCAGTAAGATGCACTGCAAAACCTTTAATTAAAAAGGTGTTGTTATTTTCTTCTACAACAAAAAGTATTTCTTGCCTGGCTCCACAAGCAGTGGGAATATCTTACCCATCCTCCAGCCCAGTTCGGAAAGTCCCAGAGTACATTCGTCCATCTGCCCATTTTAGGATCCCTCTAGAAAAAAATAAAAAACAATGCAAATATATAAGATAATCAGTTCACTTTGCACTTCCCAAATAACTTCTGTGAGTGAGCCTTTTGATTTCAGCCACTCCATTCCGATGCTTTTACCTGCCATGGGGTTTTCCTGAAAGCCACCTCCCATCATAAACAGCATCCTTGAATCGAGGGTCTTTATAGAAGGTGTATTTGGCACTGCGAGAAATAGGAGGTTCCTGCCTTGGCACATTGCCACCAGCTCCATAGAGAATCATGTCAGAAGTCCCTTTAAGGGCCTGATCCACTGCTTGGCTTATTGCCCTCAGCCACTTGGTCTGAAACAGAAAGTGGTTCATCACAGAATTTAGCCAACACCTGTCTTTGCACTGACTCTCACCTTTACAGCAAGCACAGTCATGCCCCTGGCACTGCTCAGCATAGTGCTGTGCACTGGAGCACTGCTACCCTCAGGCACAGTGTGCAGCCAGCCTGCACACCCAGCTGCAGAGAGACTTCATTCTTGGGGAATATTCAGAAAATCTTTCTCCAGTTTGGTTTCACAGTAGGGGAGAAAGCCTCCTTCATATCACTGAAGCCCTGCCAAATATGTAGATATGCCTACCTTCTCCTGTGGTGTTGAAGAAACAAGAACAAACTGTTCTTCTGGTGTTGTAATCTTCAACCCATTCCTACATGGGGGGAAAAGTATTTTAATCTGTGAAACTCCATTTTGAAAAACCAGGGTTTCCCTAGAGCATCAATATTGTATCGTCTCTCCCCTACCCCAGCTATCGTTCCCTTTAAGTTAGAAATAAAAAGAAGCAGCAGCAAAGAAGAATTGCTTCCCTCTCGACCACCTTAATCTTTCTGATGTTTATACAACATTTTTTTAAGACATAGAAATAGAACATTTTCTGGAACAAGGGGTAGATATGGCTGCAATCACCCTATTCCTCTCCAGGTTCACAATAATTGGTTACAAAATGCTTATCTTCTCTCCCAAAATATCTGACCATTTCCGCATCCCAAGCGAGAATACTCACACATTACCAGCTTCTTCTGAAAGAGCTTCTACCCACAGTGTGGACAAGGGAAAGATATGGTGTGTTGAGAACTGCAGGAAAGGAGAAGGGAAACATCACCACTTACTGATCCATTAACCCTGCCCTATTTTTTCCGAATGGTTTCTTTTCTCCCTTTCTTTGAGGACTAGGAAAAACTGAGCATTACAGACTCTCTCTACCACCTTGCTCCAAGAAACAACCAACAGTAACCATGCCAGCCACGGGGCAACAACAGTCAAACGCTAAAAAGGCACATAATTTCAGATTTATTTTTATGCTGCAAAAACTTCATTGTATGAAAAATGCTCTGTTTGAAGCAGAGCAAAGGTTTTGTTCCTGGCTACAAGCTGGCTTACCTGAGCATGTACCAGAGCATCATTGAAGAGGATGAACCAGTTCACAGAGAACCTTCCCGCGTGCTGTAGGGACAAGCCCCGATTGCTGCTCTCACAGATCAAACGACGCTCAGGCTTCCGCAAGGAATCCTACAGGTGGGTTACAAACAACAGCACAGAATCTCACTTCTCACTGATTGTGACTCAGGGTCGGTGCTTTAGTCTTTCAGAGTAAAGGCCCAGCCTTTCTAAAGTAAAGAGTACTACAGCAACACCAGCTGGAAAAACAAGAAGTCCAACTGGGACAGCAGCATCAGTAATAGACACTGGCACTAAGAGCAAGAAATTCAAGCTGCTAATGGACTGGCAATTGTCACTATACCGTCATTTTCCCAGGAAAGGTCTTCCAGAAGCCAAGGGTGTATTCTGCTTCTTTCATTTTTCTGCTAAGATGGACAGCAAGGCTCTCATAACATGAACTAGAATCCTGCAGCTTCTGGTATTCTGGGGATGCCTGTAGGGCACAAGGTAAGAGCTGAGGGCATTCCTGAACGGCTGTACCAACACCACCAACCAGGCTGCAGTACAACTGCTCCTTTAATTAAATCAGCATGACAGTTGGTCTGAGTAATAAACAGAGCAAACCAAGTTATTTTCTTGGTCACATGTTCTGCTGGTATGCTGAGAGTTTTTAAAAATCACAAGAACGTCCCTTAATGTTACAAGGAGAATAATTAATATACAATTACATGATATACCTTCTTGCAGCTTAACATGCTGTACCAGAAGTAGTGCTCATAATTGCAGGAACAATATTTTAAATTACTATATTGGGCTAAACATACAAGTAGTTACTGTTCCTGTCTAGTAATCTTTTATTTCAAAACAAAGCAATTACATACATCTAAATGGGTGGTAAAAGTCTACCTAATATATATGTAGGGTTTTTAGTGCAGTATTACAGCCAAGGGTAGCTACAGCAATGATGCCAGATTAAACTGAAAAGCAACAGGCAAACATCAAAACAATATATTTGCAATTAAGCACTCGGGTACACAAACAAGCTCTGGCAAGGTAACAAGCTTCTACCTGTCATGTGATCTGTGCAGGTGTGGTGTAAGATTGTGCAAATAAATTTACAAGATCTTCCCTGCAGCAAATACAAGTCTGAGGTAGCTCCTCTGAGGAGTAAGCTGTTTCTAATTACCTGGTATTTGCTTCACACAGTTACTTCCAAGCTTAAAGTTTCATGTGTGCATTTATTAACTATAGATAAAAAAGCCATCCTACCACTTCAAAACACGTGGCAAGCTTTAGCAAAGTTCTGGCATAGTCATGAAGTCGTCCAAATGGCATGAAAAACAGAGCATTCAAAACTTCCACTAGCTGGAGGTTCTCCTCATTCTTCTCAGACAGTTTCTGTAACAGCTCCTGGTTTTTACTCAAGAAGTCTCTAAATGACGGGACCATTGGAAAACAGAAGGAGGAGAGAAGAAAAAAGACAGCAAGACATCAATGATGTTTTAGGTAAATGAGCCCAGATAGCCCCTTTTTGGATTATCATAAACCAACAAAAATTATAAGGACAGATGCATGCTACTTATTCATCTAGTCACAATTTATTTGATGAAGTACAGCAGTAAAGACACGTAACTAAAACTGCAACACAGGACTTGTTTTTTACGTCTAATTTCAATTGCTCAGTCATCAAACTGGTTGAAGAAAGTTGACTAAGTTGCTCACTTGAAGTGTAACCAATTGCCTTTTTCCTTTTTATCACTTGATTAGTAAAGAACAAACAGATGGCAAGACTTCCCCACTGCTTTTAGAGTAGAAAGTTTCTAACACTGTTGATTTATACAAGAAGGCCTGGAAGAATCTTAACTTTGCTCTAGTGCACTTCCCTAAATATATGGAAATAATTTCTTCCCCCTGCTGTTGTTCAAGGCAACAGACCAGTTCTTCCCCTAACTAAAAAAATTACATCCTACCTCAAAGAAAGGCAGAAAATCTGTTCAACCCTCAGTCTGATTTCCAAAAGGGAGAACTAATCTAGTTCAGAGAAGAAGAGGGAAATTATTCTGAAGACAGTACATTAAGCACACAAGGATTTCTTCATTAAAATGAAAACAAACCTATTTTTCCCTCTCCTCCACTGTATCTGTTGTGCTCCCTGGTGCTGGCACATGAGACACATGCATTGAAACATATCCAGCTGGGAAGCATTTAAACCACAAGCTGCAAGAATCAGGTGAGGCTGAGAGAGCAGGCACCAGGGACAGCAAAACAGTTCACAGCAGGCACCCTAAGAATGCTACATGACTAGTGAGATGCCATCTCGTGCATCAAAATAATGTACCTTGTCCAGGTCTGCTAATGATATTTAAGAACTCTGTTATTGAACAAGTCTTAGGAATAAAGCTTTCTTTAGAGGGAAGACCGTATTTCTTAATTTTAAATTTATGCCCCTGGACAGCGTGCTATTTTTAAGTGTTTTGAGATACTCACATGGAAGTTTCTCTGTTGGAAAGCATCAAACAGTAACAGACAACACTCAGTACAGTTTGTCCACTCTTTTAGAGGACACGATCAAAAACCTGCCAACTATGGAGACTTCCACTGAAGCTGGCACTTTTTTAAAGTCAATACTACATCCAAAGCATTCATGCTGCAGAACATACATAAAAGATGGGCTAGCACTATCAACAATTTACTTAAGACAGGATCCCTCAGGGAAGGAGTTGGGGGAAATTCTTCATTATCAGCAAAGATATTCTTAACTTCCCTTTGCGAGGTGTAGGACAAAACTTGCAAGACATCTCCCTGAAGGTTATTCACCTAATGAGACCCTGGTTGCAGTTGGAGAAGCTGTGCCACCCAACAGTGACAACTGATGTGATGAATTCAGCATGGGTGATTTCAGAATGAATCATAAACAAGCTTATACTTGAATTAAGATTTCATCTACATCAACCTAAAAATCCTGACCAATGAAAAAAGATTCTCAGTGTCTCTCTGCAGGGGGATTCTGTATTTAGACTTTGGCATGAGTCCTCAAGTGCAGAACATTCTTTGTCCTAGGTACCTGCATTTCCAAGAACTTCCAATATCATCATTTACACTGCATTTGAAGTGCTCCATGAATGTTAATGGAATTACTCCCGGATTACAGAATTTAGGAGGGAAAGATAGCAATTCCACAGACAAATTAAAAATTACGCTCAGTGCAATAACTTTTTCAAAGCACTAGGGTGAAAGATCCAGTGTCATTACTTTATTTCCTAGACAAAAACACTATTGAAATGAGAACAAGGCTTTATGATCTAGAAACCTCAAATATACTGTCTTAGGCCTTAAACTACAACTCCTTCCTCACATTTACAAACATCTCTGCATGAAATGGAGCAAAGAAACCTTGAGAGGCAGAGAAGATGCACATGCAGAAATATTATTTTTGCATAATTTTAAAGCACTTCTGTAAGATTAAAGAATTAAAATGAAAATGAATTCACATTATCTACTGTAGCTAATTCTCTTCTGTATTTTCTTGACAGCAACCTTTGAAAGACTAAACATTGACACTGAATAATGATGAACATTTAACCTCATTTAACTAAAGCCCTCCAAAAATCATTATCTGAACTCTGTGTTTCTTTGAGGGAACTTCCAACACATGCTTTTTTCCTCCCTTCACCACCTTCAAGATGAAGTAACTGAACTCAGCAGAATTTTAACCTGCATTTTTTTCACAGCTGAGAGGCGGTAACTTTCTCTTCATCTGAAGGAAGAGGAACTAGTGTACTCAATTATGCTGAGGCCAAGTCTCTGCATAGTCATTACTACACACATACACACTCCATTCTTTACAGTTCTTTTGCTAATTAATAAAAATGTCCAAAAAATGGTAAACGTTTGCTTACATTGCTGGCTTTGCAAGGAGCATAAATCCTCCCATTACAAGGAAGTTTGTTACTGAAGTACAATACCTAATACAGAGAAGAAAAAGATCTTCAGTTATAAAATGAAAACATCCCTGAAAGTAGTAACTGTTGCAATGTCCGACAGTTTATAACAACATCTGTAAAATCTTTTACTATACAAGTTATATTATACTGTTATATAACAGTGTTCACTCTGTTACTGACCACTTGGCATTCACTTCCAGATGGAGCACTGAACATGCATTACTAGACCACAGTTCTGCTGCCGTTAGCACAATGCAGAGGGCTTACTTTAATTTTATTTCTGTTTCTCTAAAATTTGGGCATTACAGAATAGACTGCCTGTTTCAACCATTTAGTACTGCTGGCTTCTAATTACAGACAAGATGGAAATTTCATGATAGGAATTTTCTCTTTTCTTGCTATTCAACATTCTACCTATGACTTCTCCCCATCACCATTAAAAAAAAGAAAGAAAAAAGAAAAAAACCACACAAAAAATGCCTTTCTCCAACAAAAGAGGTCTCTGCTTAGCCCATTTAACCAATTATACTTATGTTGCCTGATTGATCCTTGAAAGAACCTTATGGCATTATGCTGAGGTTCCGATGCCATACACATAAAAACATGTAAGCAATAGGGAGCAAAGGGGGAGAGCAGAAGACAAGCAATAACAAGAATAGAGATTAGGTATTTTAGCCTTTGAGAAAGAAGAAATGAAAACCTTCTGAGTAATGACAGCCAATTTCAAAAATCCAGGTTACAAGAAAAATTCAAGTTGAAGACTAAGAAAATGAGAAAATACATATTTGCAATTACCAACAACCTAAAACAGAGATGAAAGCTTCTTTAAAGGTGATACAGCATAAGCTCATCACTGACCCAGCAAAAATGTTACCTGTTGTGCTAGTGTTCAAAAAAAGTGCAACTAGCTGTCCATTCAAAATGCTAGTGCATAACAACGGAAGTTGATAATCTTGAAATTTTGTTTCCTTATATATTTTCAGAAACTGGTAACCAAGGCTACATTCTGTTAGACATTTTTAGACTCTGTTCAGCCATTATTGTTCACAAAAACATGTAGGTATTAAGTAGGATGAGACTTCTGCTACATTTGAATAAAATTGTCCAAGAACTACAAGTTACTGAGGGGATAGACAGGAAATGGGGTGATGGCATAGACCTCCTCTCCCAAAAGCATTAAGCCAATAAAAACAATAAGCAGAAAAATCTGGACTTAATTCTGAGCACTAAAACAGCTCCAGCTTTTGAGTGACAGGTGCAATGCCAGCTGCTTAGCAGGAATGAGGACAGAAGAATTTTCTTCTGGAAAACAATCTTTAGTTAATGACTGTTGAAAAAGCATTTTGTAACCACAATAAACCCCCAAAGGTAGCTTTAGTTAGCAGCCTGGCCATGGTAATTCTATCATATTATACTACAAGACCCTCAGTAAGTAATGAATATTTAGGCTTATAGGCAGCAACTAAAGAAGAGTCTGTACCCAGAGTTTTGCACAAGGGAAGCTGATGCTGTCCATAAGCTTGGTGAAGCTTATGGTAAAGACTTGGAAATACATTTCACTACAAAATGAATCCCTGTGTGTAAAACTCTCCATACATTTCTAAATCACAACAATACAGCAGTTATATAGCTTTCCTTATGACCTACTTTCCCTTAACTCAGGGCTTGTTGCAGTCAGTAGATTAAGCCTGCAGAGACTCAAGATGAGAGGGAATTGGATACTTGCTCAGTGTAACTATCCAAAAAGAGACTGGAATGCTTCAGGATGGCCAAGCTCCTGGCTTCTTTTACTCCATGAAGAAAGCTACTTAAAGAAGCTCCATGTTGACCAATGAGATAGCACAGCTTGCTGAACCTGCTTGCCATTTCCTGCAACAACTGGATTGTATTTGCATTGCCCAAATTATCTGTAACAGACCAGAAAGCAATTTAGCTTACCTTGTGAAAGAGCAGCACCCACTAACAGAGAGAAGCACAACTTGGTGCTGTTTAGATGTTCTATCAGCACTTTCACCTCATGGCTACATTATCCAGAATCAGAAGTTCCACAGTTTTAGACTAAATACAGCTCAAATAATGAGGGTATTTCAGGTGAAACCATCAGGAAAGTGCAAATACTAACAATGCAAACTGTAGAAATGAAACTGTCTTTCACCTCTTTATCCAAACAGGGGAGAAAACAGGACCTTAGCTTTACCTTGAAAATATATTATTACTTTTAAATTTTGTGTAATGGAAATTTGTTGTGGAATGTAGGGGAAACAATATCAAAGAAAACATTAAAAGAAGGTCTTACCTAAACCTAAAAGAGGTCTAAGAACCTGAGATTTGATCTCGCTCAGTTTGACATAAAACCTTCTCTCAGTAGAAGCCAACTCATGCAAACTGGCAATATATCCCATTACGTTTTTGTCTACTAAGGCCAGACAGTTGTCACCACCAGCTATCACATTGCTTATGTACCCTATCTGAAAGATGAAAAAGAGAAAAGAAAAAACAGCAGCTTTAATATTTTTCTTTTTACACTCCAATTTACAAATAGAGTAATGCAAATCATAGTTTTAGGAGCACTAAGTCACAGTAAGAATTAATTTCCTTCAGTGACAAACAGCCCATTCAATACTGGCTAAATACAAGAAAAGTTGAAGATACATTTACAGCCACTGCTGTTCATTTTCCTGACTCTGACAGAGTCTAAAAGATAATAAATAGACCACCTTTTAAGGTGGCTCATACAACCATTTTGTGTTTAAGAGATAGTGACCTTAACTTCAGTCACTTTCAGAACTGCAATAAGCATATATCAACTATGTTATTAAATAGCATAATTTCATCAGCTCTTTCTCCTATTAAAGAGAGAACAAGTCTTTATTAGAATTATGACTGTGCTCTGAACAGCTCCTTTCTGGACCTGGAATACGTCGATTTTGTGATAAGAGTTCAGTTCATTGATACTGCAATATTACTAACACTAGGTATTTGCTTTCTACAGTAGTTCAATGCAAAATTCCTCTCTAAGATCAGCACAAGTGCCACTCATGCATTGTGACCCCTCAGTAATTTTGGATCACATGCAATGCCACAGAGTAATTCAAAGTTTGAGCTCTACTTTTATTTCCTTGGTTGCTAAATAGAGGATTCCTTTGAAACATTGAGCCCAAGTGCTTCAACAAGCAACCCACAGGCCAATTCTGATATGCAAGAGCCTACTGGTCACCCTTAGAGAGAATGGAATGGCTAGCAACAATCTTACAAAAGGAATACAAGTGCGTGTATCTGCATGCACAGATACTGACCCAGTGTTTAAACCTCTGTCCCTCCTCAAAACACTTCCCAAACAGCTGTTCTGCTCAATTTAGGGAAGTAGCAGTGACACACAAGAGGAGCTGAAGCAGAGACACCCTCTACCCTCACCATTTCCTCTGTCACCTTGAATTCACGTTGGTCTGAAACCATATACAAATAACTTGGGAGAGGACATGCAGTCAAGAGTACACACCCCTACCTCATGCCTACCTCAAGGCACATATGAGATTCAGCTTCATGAAAGAATTGTGTAGGGACACCTCCTGTCTCCCATTAACATCAAATGCACATTTTTGCTCAGATCCCCCTTTACACTCATGTGAAACAGAGAAGTAGGGAAGGAGATGGTGCAGAACTCACAGGGACCTTCTGCCCAGCCACCAACCAGAGGCATAATATTGGAATGGAGTAACAGAACAGAGCAGGCAGTGGCCTCAGTCAGTTGAGAAGCAATAGGAAAGTGAAGAGCAACAGCGGTGAAGACTGAACACAAAGACTATGCTGAAATGGAGCACAGTGTAAGGATGCATTTCTGCAGCATGCACACATGGAAGGAAATGGATTAAACACACTGGAAACACCTCCTTGTCCCTCAAACAGAAAGGAAGGCCAAGAAACAGGCAGGGGAGAGAACAAAACTAATTGGGCTTCCTTGCTGCCCCCCATCCACTGTGCTCCTCCTTTGACTGCTAGGAACCAGTTTTGTGGCTTGACACTCTTAAAGCTCATTGAGCCACCAGCACTGTGCTATTTCCAAAGAGCACCAGTATGATCTGTACTGACTTAAAGGAAGTAACACTCACCTTACTACATGCTAGTAACAAAACTGGACTCTTACTACAGCTATTTTCATTCAAATTGTTTTCTGTTGATGTCTCCTGGCCACAGTAATATAATCCAGGTTGGAAGTCTTTCTCATCTGCTAAGAAGAGGGAATAATCCAATCCTGCTGCTGTGGTCCAAACACCATCACCACACACCTAAAATTCAGACGGAAGGAATACATTAGAAATCATCACCCAAAGCTGGAAGGAAAGTACTTAACTCTTCCAGTCACACAGGTACATAATACATCTGCTGAGATAAACTATTGCAATAACTGGCAATTTTTCAACTTCAGTGTCTCATAACAAATAAACTCCTTGTACATATATTGAAAACTCTTTCTTTTCAGTTTTCTTTCTAATGGCTGATTTTTTGCCTTTCAATTATAAATCAGTGTTATTTTTTAAATGGGCATCAAGTGAGCTTGATTAAAGTTGGAACACTGTTCTCCCCTCTACATTTAACTGGGAAATGTACATAAGCAGTTAATCTGCTGCACATTAATTTGCAAAAGGCCTAAGCAGGAAAATTTAGCAGCTAGTTTTCCATTAAGACAAACAGAAAAAACATGGGAAAGGCTGTGGTCTAATCCAAAAATTGGTATTTTCCTATTCACTCAATGTGATGAAAAGTTCCAAACAAACAGAAAACACACTATCAAAACTCTGCAAAGCTCTGGAAATATAGAAATGAGCAACAAATATGGTCAATTTTTAGCCAAGCTAAAAATGCTAGAAGCAATTGTTTGGAATAAAAACAGTGTTCCAAAGTATTTAGAAGTTTCAGCACTGCAACATCAATATTGGAGAACCCAAATACAAGATAAAAGTGAAATCTGACAAGAAGATATAAAACTAGTCACACTTCTCGGTTTTAGAACTTCACCGTGGTCAAAAACCAGCAGAAGCCTATGTAGAGGATTTCTTGGGTAGATTTTCACAATGTCATCTAAAGATCACTTCACAGCATAAGCCAAAGAAAATCAAGGGCTCTATTACTAAACAGCACACAGATTATTGTCACAAATTACTCTGCACTCGATTGTACAAGAAGAGACCCTAAACTGAAAGAAGAAAACCACAGAAAATGAAGTACCTTTGCAAGACGAGGGACGGTTGTTGGGGAGTTCAAGTGACCAAGCTGGCCAGAGATATTACTGCCCCATGAATACACCTGCAAAGAGCAGTGCTAAACATCAGAATGTAAACTCATGTACATGGAAACACACTGAACTGTGGCAGCACAACACATCAAGCGCACAAAGACACGCAAGTCAAGGATAGAGGATTTGTGTACCAAGAAGCAATTCCTTAATTTTCACTGTCTTCCTGCATTCTCAGATTGTCTTCTCACATTCAGAAATGGAATGCAGCAAATCAAGTCACAGCAATCTTTAAACATAATGTTGATGGTACATGCAGAACTTGAGCAGAAATAGAATTTAGATTGCACACTACTTGCATACTGCCTCCCACAAGTGGGAACAAAAGTTTAGAAGCACAAGAAAAAAAACCTAGAAAAGACCAAACATGACAATTATGTCACAGATAAACAATAAATGGTAACAATCACTTGTACCTGGGATTTGGCAGTGAGTGCTAAGGAATGAAGGCCGCCAGCAGAGAGATGAATCACTTCCTTACCGTCAAGGCTTTTCACACACAGTGGCTGAAGCCTGTCAACCCCCAGAAGCCATAAGGCAAGGGAAGAGGCGGAGAAGGGGGGAAAAAGAAAAAAATACTATCAGAGGTACTCGTAACACAAAAAACACACAAAGTTTTATTTTCTTCCCCCAAACAAATCAGAGTAAATAAAGATATATGGAATCTTCTGGCAATAAACCAGCTTAGTCAAAATGGTTAGGAAGGGCAAAAGTTGATGACAGACCTGACCCCCATTTGGACAAAGACAAAACATCACCAAAACTCCTACTGATTACAAGCAGAAAAAGTCATACTCAGTAACAATACAGCATAAAGCATGTTACTTGGAGAAACTTAGATTACAATATTTGAAAGAACAAGAACACAATGCATGGCAGATGTTTAAATTTGAGAATTTGAGACAGTTCAATACTCAAAATTTTCTAGCAATCTAGTGAATAAGAAAAACTTTTATCAAAGAAGTCTCACCTTGGCAGAACATCACCGTGCCCTAGCTGTCCTTCCTTCCCTTTCCCCCAGCTCCATACTTCTGTTCTTAGAGAGGGCAAAAGAGCATCAGCTTCACCACTGTAGGTTGGAGTCAGAGCCACAGTCCTCATTTTTGCCCGTCCTACCTTCCGTAAGAGCCTTGGGGAAACTGAACAGAGGCCAAGAATTAGAAACATTGCTGATCATTTTGGTAATTGTATCACTCAGATTGTGTGTTATACAGTAACAGACTACTTAATAGTAAGTGATCAACTTAAAGCAGTCTTAATTCAAGTTTGAGAACAAAGGCTGACATGTAAGACAATAGGTTATGGATGCACAGAAGTAACAAAGGTGTTAAAAGCAGATAGATATCAAGTAGTTTTTACCAGCAGCTAAAGGATAACAGACATATGAGAACTATGCAGTTACAAGGAAGCAAATGAACCAAAACAAACTATACATTAAAGAGTGTCTTGAAAGAAAATATATCCTTGCAGTGAACAGAAGATTTCAATACTTCCTAAAAACTCCCCTCAAATCCAAGATCAGTATAGAGCTAAACCATATACATGCTCAGAGCAATTAACAACACTAAAATCTGTGAGGAAAGAAGGTCATTAACTTTGAAGTTCGGCAGTGGGAATTTAAATATTTATAGGTCCCTGGCTCAAAACAAGCGCAGTGCAGTGGGGATTACAGGCCACATAGATTTTTATCTGCTACAGAACTAACATGAAAGATACCTTAGCATCATTTGGCAATATGACTCCTCCAGTGTGCTCACTTTACCTTAATTTAACAAGAAAGACCAATTGTAAACCCACTCTGCTTCTGGTTTTCTTAGCGTGCTGCATCTGCTAGTCATCACTCTCTCCACTGCTTTCAAATCCTAAGATATTGTTTAGAATTCATAAACACCTTTGACAGGTGATTAGATTTGTGTTTAATACATGTTTAGGGTTTTTTTTCCACTTAGAAATCTCCACATTATTGTAAGTTTTCCAGTGTTTTTTCCCCAACAGGCTTTTTTACCTTGTGACAACAAGCCAGGCAGGGAAAGCCTTCGACTCCCTCCTTCAGATTCCTCTTCTCTAATATCTACCAAACTGGAACTCTTCTTCCCCTGCATGGATTCCAGTCTGACCTGCTCTTCACGACTGTCTTTCAGAGCTTCAGGCCCTGGGGACCTGCTGCCTGACTGAGATCCTGGCTCAGCTGAAGATGTGCCATAAAAGTTCATGACTTTCTTCAGGGACAAGGCTCCAGCCTCATACGTGGCAGCGACTCTCACCCCAACCGCTGAGGCACAGGAGGCCACCAGGCTGTTCAGCGTGGATGTGCTGCTACCCGGAGGGCCAGGGATACAAGCCCCGAGTTGTTCCTCATGAGACAGCTAAAACAAAAGGAAAATCGGAAACTATCAGAGCAGACAAGCACAGAACAGTAGGATGATGATATACATTCACTATCCAAACCATGGGCTGGACTGAACACCATATTATGCTAATTAGAAATGCTTATTGTAAATTAGGTATGTATTTTAACTGTATATAATATAAATTATATATGTTAGGTGTACATCTATTGCTCTGAATCACTTTTTTAAAAGTAGGACCAAGCAGCATTTCTAAATGGACTGGGCTTTGTTGCATTTTTCTCGTAGCTCATCCATAAGAGGCTGTAGGTCTGAGGTTTTTAAATTTGAAAAAAGAAACAAAATCTTTGCAAACAAATATAGAAAGGGATGTAATTTTAAGCTTATTACCAACTTCTTTGCCACCAATGAAAGTGCATCAGTGAGCATGCTCTATTTACAGAGAGACAAGTTCTCTCTTCAATACGGTAAAAGCAAAACAGCAATTCGTGGATTTATTTTGCAAGGCCTATCTTAAAACCAGTCTGGGCTGTGTCCCCTTAAACCATTGTTGTATCCATATAAAGCTTAGTTAATAATCATCAAGTGACACTAAGGGCAAATTGACTGAAGGCAATTACTAGGCCCAGAACACCATTACCTATAACAGCAATCAGCTGACACACCAAATAAGAAATAATGCACAAAATGATCTCTGACAAATAGTTTGAATATTAAAACAAAGACAACAAAGTCCCATTTTCCCATCTAATACACAGCGGAAAATAGTATTATTACAAATATTACAGCTTATTTTATTCTGCCAAAATAAAAACAATCTTTGACTTCTTTAAGCTTCCTTAAAGCTTAGGCTAAAGGATTGGGATTGGTTCTATTTACTGAATTCCTACTTCTAAATGGAATGCCTAGCAATACAGGAAAGAAAACTTGTGTAGGAAAGCAAAGAGAAATGAAGGATTTTACTAATACTGAAATATTATATTAGATCTCATCTCTGCTCTTCACATGTATGCTCCATTGTGTAAGATTGAGTGAACCAATTACAATCTTGATTCCTGAAACTGTGCAAGGAACACAGTGCTCTGGAAATATTCCAGGAACATGGAGTTGAGAAAGGGAGCATGCAACTCTGTGTTTCAGTCATTTCCCAATGGTGGAGCTCTTGCAAGAGTCTGAGGAGCCCACATCTGCTAGAATGCATTTTTGTATTAGCAAAACCAAAGAAAGAAAAAATGGATTAACACAATGTTAATTTCTTTAAAATAAGCTTTCCTGAGAGTAAGGAAGCATGACTTGCTGAACTACCAAGTTACTGGACATGTTTTAGAACTATGGGGTTTTTGTTGCAATCAGAGGTGATAATAAAAATCAACTATTTATTAGGTACTGTGAAATTTATTTCCCAGAACCACTGTGGAGAATGTCTTACTGCAACTATTAAAAAAAAAAAAAATAAATGTATGTCTGCACAACACTTTAAATGACAAAAGAACTGTTCTTAATTCCACTGTCAATTCTTAAAATTAGGCCACAGAGTGGCAGGTTTCCTCACAGGACAGTAGTTAGGTAAGGGCCACCAGACTCTACTGCAAGATTCTGGATTAGTTTGGGTTCTATCTTCTTCTCTTTGCCCCTAATTATGTATTTTTTCTCTCGAAAAACCAGAAAACAGTATTTTGTCAGAGAGCCACAAACACCTCTTGAACCTTCATGTCAAGCATTTTCTGGTGCTTACTTAGAAACCAGTACTTGACTGTTCTGCTGTAGCATCAAAACAGTGCTGTTGAATCATTTCCCACACCACACAGAGTAGGACTTACACATCTCTCATACCTTTTTATGCATTTATGCCACTCCTACATTATTAACATTAGAAACCTTTTGGTCAGCCCCTTCAGCAATTTGCAATCCAGAATTTTTAACTGCTTGAGGAATACGACGGATTTGTGAGGGATTTGTTCCAGGTACAGAAATTAAAGCTTCACTTTAAAGGCAAAATCAGATGAGTACCAGCTTACTGCCTCACACAAATGGAAACCCATTTTCCCTCAGGAAACAGAGCATGGAAACAAGCTTATGTGGTTCTGGAACTGCAGACCATGAATAGGAGAGACTACAGCACTGTCAAGACTGCCCACAATGAAGGCTTGCAACTGAACAATGACGGAGGACAAAAAAAATCTGCCGCTTAAAAGTTGAGAACCATCACAGTGGAAAAAAAACATTTGGAAACTATAAAAACACCTTAGCTACATTAAACTAAGCTTTTCATTTGTAAAAAGAATAATGTCACACACGCAATAGGAGTTATAGCAAATTATGAGCTAGTGATTAGGTACCAACCTGTTCAGGTTCTGTACAGATGTTTTTATTCAGGGTCTCATTTAATGACTGATCTGACAAACCAATTAAGTACTCTTTCACTTCTTTTTTGTCCGAGAACAGAGTATTTCCTGAACCAGAAATTCCACTATCTTCCCGTTCATTGTTGCTGGAAAGGCCACTTGGTCCATCAGATTCTAAACCACCAAGCCTATGTTGTTCCACAAGTGGTTTCTGACAGTCTTCACTCTGGCCAGCTGTTACACTTTTGCCTTCGGGGGTGTCTGATGAGGGACAGAAAACGTGGTTTTCTGGTTGGTTATCAGACAGTGCTACACCCAGTGGGCAGCAGTGACTATCTGAAATGATTACATGATCTTCCTTGTCTGTCATGGTAATGAGAGGCTGACTGCAGTGATTGCATCTCTCTGGGATAGGCTTCATTTCCTGCACAGGGAGACATTGTACCAGGGCCAGGCTGTGGTAGGCTCCACAAGCAATCTGGAGCACAACGCGTCCTGCCAGGTGCTCTACCTTCTGTGGCTTTGTCACTGGGAAAGTTGTTGTTATGAGACCAAGCTGGCAGCCACTCCCCCAGGCCCATATCTCTCTGCTCAGCGACAGTGCCAGCGTGTGTTCCTCTCCACATGCCAGTTGCAAAATCCTTACTGATAACAGAGGGCTGGTTTCAGAATCACAGATACTGACAAGCTGGGGCTCTGGCACACAGGGCTGATTAGCAACTGCACACTGGCCAGCAGAATTGTCCCCCCACATGTACACCACACCACTCTCTGTCACGGCTCCATTATGGAAGCTGCCAGCTGCCACTGTAATAATACGATGTCCAAGCAAAGTATTTTCTAAGATAGGACTGTTAACACGTGACTCCTCAGGTCCTGATCTCCAAGGCAGTTTTCCAAAACTGTAGACCTCTCCACCTGGGAGGGGGGAAAAAAGAAAAACAAATCCTAGTATGAGCATAAACCCAATTGTTAAACCAATACAAAAAATTGAAGACTGCTTCAGACAAACCAATACCAATTTCCAGCTTACTCCAGGCTCAGCAAAATGATGGCTATTGACATAAGAAGGCTGCTGGTTGCTCTCTGTGACTGTTGCTGTTAAGTTCTACACCTCACATTAATGTTACCCTGTTCATATATGCATTGTTAAAATCAGTAATGCTTTTCTGCTAAACTACTATACTCAAGTCAAGTGAATTAAGTATATTCGTTGGTCCATTCTAATTTAAGAACACATTTAAGATATACAAATGTGTATGAAGAGCACAAAATACAGGGCTCATCATTCCAAACACAGTTCTAGTATCACTTCTAAAAGAAAAAACTTGACAATAACTGAAGATTGATATTGCCTCATTACAGTCATTACAATCACGGTGTTTATTACCTTCAGTTAGAAGTAACCCATGGTGGATTCCAAGGGCTGCCTGTAACACTGTCTTTCCACTGAGGCCTGGTAGCCTTTCTGGAGTTACAGAGCAGGAACCAGCCTTCCAAACATAGACCAGACCTCTCTCTTTGGCTCCTTCTGCCTCTTCTGAGCTACAAAGATTGGAGGAAATTGGAACACAATCAGCATGAAGTCTTCTGTGGTTCAGTAATGCCTATGTAGGAAAGGCTTAATACTTCAGACATTAGTTTTACTTTCAAGCCAATGCATTTAAATTAGTATTATCAAATTGTAAATTAAAAGCTATTTAAAAGAAAAAACAAGTGTCTTCTGTTTGAAACCACTAGCTTTTTTCTAATTTGTACTTTACCGTGTATCGATTTCTCCCATTAACAGCACGTTTAAAACATTACATCTGTAAGAGCTCATCCTTTATTCACCTTCATTTCTACCTTTAGAGATAAAAATGAGGTTTTGATTGTTTGGGTTTTTTTCCTTTTTTTAATTCTTAATGAGTTTCTCAGATTCAAATGAACCAGTCATTCAAATCAACTAAACTACGAAGAAAAACCATATCCTGCCATAGTATGTAAGTATCAGAGCTTGCAGGAGTGACTGCAACTATGCAAAACTGGTTTAACATTTCAACACACTGTGGTTTGAAGCTCAGTCAGCAACTTCTCCAACTCAGCACAAAGAAATTCCTCAGAATTTTGACAAGCCCACAGTTTTAACGATTTGCAGAATCCCTTGATTTAAATACAAAAGGTCCTTTTAAGCATCAATATAGACTGATGGCACGTAAAGGAAAATTAAGAGTTGTGTTTAACTTTCTTTAAAGCTTTATATAGACTAGATTTTTATCTACACAGAAAGAAAAAAGTGGGTTTAGCTCCTTATTTGACAACAGCCAAGTCACTCACTCCCTTTACAACTCAGTTCATGGAGCTTGGCATGAACTTGTGAAATTAAACACATTAAGACAGCAAGAAAAGCTTTAATGAAATGAAAGTCTTCGTCTAGAAGAAAAGGCACAAGAAATAAACTGTACTTCAAACCTGTACCAAAGCAAGAAAAAGCTATTCTGATACACCACACTGGGGCAAACCCATGCAAGTAGCCCTATTCCTGCAGACTATGGATTTGTTAAACTACATATTTTGTTAACTGTGGTGCATAGGATGAACAATGTAAAATCTGCCTCTGAAACATTCAAGTCGAGAATAACTAAGAAATTTACTTCTCTCTCTTAGCTCCTGTGCCCATCTCAAACATCTTTATTTTTCTACAAAACAGAAAGAAAAAAAAGAAAAAAATTTAAAGGGGTGACTGTCTATAACTCTTCTAAAATTCAAGTAAATAGTTTATTCCAAAAAGCAAACACAGAATTAAAATGCAGAGTCCATCTTGCATTTAAATACATAGGACTTTTGTTTAGAGTAGAAGTAAATTTTAAAAGAACCAATCAAGTAATATACAGGCAAGGAAATAAAAAAGGCTTAAAAATTCAATATCAATATAAGGATACTTCACCTAAGATAAAAATACGGATTTTACACAGATGGGCAAAGAACTCCAAATAACACAAAATGATAATACTGAGAGTTTTCATCAACTTACTGTGCATTAAATTCAGTCCAAAGCCTGATATTTGTGCTTTTATCCATTTAATAAGTCTTCAGAAAACAGTGTAAGACAAATTTGGACATTCATATAACAGAATTTATTACAAAAACATCTGAGCTCTATCAGGCATCTCAGAGCAAGAAAGGGCTGAAAGAACAGTCTACTGCAGGGCTACTGCTACAGAATCAAAATTGACAGGTGCAGGTACCTGACAGGATTTACTGTTCACTTGAGAATGTTACTTTCAAGTTTGTAGCCTATGGCTACAGCTCCACAAGTTCCAACAATCAACTTAAAAAAGAAGTTGCTGTTACAGTGTTCTAACACAACTGAAACTAAGTTAATTGTCTCCCTTTAGTGTACAGTTTCAGTACAAGTTACATAAACAGCATGCTGATAGCAATTTTTCAGGATGATTATGAGCTGGCCTATTTCAGGGCGTCTCTGTGGTTTCACCTAGCTGCTCATTCTCACCTTCTTTCCTGTGAGTCCATCTGTCAGTGGCAGCACTCCATCACCACCAAATTGTTCCTCTTTCAAAAGGAACAATATAATTTTCACAAACTGAAAAACAAAAACCAGCTATTTAATTGCAAATAACATAAAACAACAACAACAAAATCCCCCAAAGCTTTAGCTCCTGTATTAAATAAATAAACACTTCCATACCACTAGGATGGCTCAAGTATTTATATTTAGTTCACTCACACTGAGTTGGCAGACAGAAGCTGAACAGCCAGACTTGTCCTACCTACTCATCTCACAATGGGTCTATTGTAAGGATAGAAGAATGAACAAAACCTCATTCAAAGGCAGAAATTTACATCAATCTCTCTATATAATTATTATTATACCACTCAAGAAACATCAAATGGATTCCTTTTCAGTCATAAGACAGAATTCAATACTCAGCTAAACTTAAGATGAACATATTTGCATGAGCAGAAAAGGATCAGGAGCTGAATTCATAGCTACATTCCTGACCCAAGCACACATCACCATTAGAAGGTGCAGTTCTGCCTGGGCAGAAATGCAGAAAGGCAAGTAAGAGTTCAAAACATTTCTTCATGCAAACTGGTAGTAGAGCACCTATAGAGACAAAAGACAATCATGGAAGACAAGGAACAAAAAGTGACTGCTCTCGCTACGATTTCATCCTTTCAGATTTTGAATTTTGCAAGTTCACCCTCACACCTTTCCATCCTCATGAAGATACCTTTGTATTACTTTTCTTGGAATAAAACAAAGCTACAGTTAATCTTTGTTTCTTATGAGATGTTTGGCACCTTCACTTTCACAAACACACAAAACCACTTTCACTAGAGTGCTTCGAAAAATGAATTACTAAGGAGACCTTTACGGATAGAAACAACACAGCACACATATTTCCAGTTTTTCAGATACTGGACACTAGAAAGAGTGATTTGGGCTTAAGAGCTGGCAAAGAACAGACCTCAAAAAGATAAAGAATTGATAACATAGTATTGTGGTAAGTCATATGCACCTTGCGCTTAAAAAAAAAGACAGAGCATACTTTCTAGGAACACGAAGACACACTTGTCACCAGAAAGATACTGCTTCCAAGACAGTCTCTCCTTCCTCAACTACAAAGAAAAAAAACCACTTACAATTGTAGAAGTTAACTTTTAAAATATTAACAAAGGAAGTCTCACAAATATAAGGAAACTGTCATGCAATGCTTCAGTAGCAGAGGTGTTGATGAAGCATCAAAGGAAAATGAAAGCGCATTTTTGGAACCTTAACTTCCTGATATGTTCTTGCTCAGAGCAAGTACATTTAGGTATTTCTTTCGCATATTCAAACCACCTAACCCTGCAATTCATTCTCTTGAAAATGCTGGCACTTCTCCTTTGTGAAGGACTCTACCTTCAAATAAAAATATCCCGTGGATCATTGAATCAAAGAGATGGAAGCTTTGATGGAGTAATTGAAGTATCAACAAATACACCACTGACATTGCATATAGTTATTTGAGGTTAAGGAACTGAGGCTTGAAATTCTTGACTTCTGGAATTTATGGATTTTTTTTTAAGGACTCATACAATTTTTTTCATTTTCAAGAGTCTAAACTGCAAAAAAATTTATTGTAATTGTCATTAAATCTTCTGATTGTAAGAAAACAAAGCCAGGTATCCAATTAGCTGATTTGCAAGATCTCCCTTCAAGGCCAAATTGAAAAAGTATTTACATAGCAATTAAGAAACTAAGAGCATGATATTATGGCAGTGATAGATTTTCATTTCTTTGCAGAAGATCACACGAATGGTTGCACTACCAAGCATTTATGTATATAAGGGAAAATAAGAGTCAAACTGTTTTCTTGCCACAGATGAGACATCCTTAAGACATTTTGAAATTACTTTCAAGTTCAGTTCAAGCTTTCATTCCCTCGACAGCTACAAACTAAGTAAAGTAGTAGTAATACAGTTTCTTCCTCCCAACAGAAATATGTAATTTCCCTTGCAGATCTTCACGTTACACATACATTATTTCCCTTTCACTAAAATGACCTGATTTGTTATTAGATATAACATTCATGGAGGTGAACAGCAGGCACAATACAACAATTCTGCATGGGAGCTCAGTGTGATACCAGCACCTCCACTGCTCTGCCCATACTTCTACTTTCTACATTTTTGTTTCAACACTGCCAGAGGAAAGCAGCAAGGAGTGCCAATTGTGAAATGGATTTGTGCTACAGACAGATGGTCACTAGCATGACACTGATGTCATACTTTCCACTTACAGAGTTGAAGGATAATTCTCCAGAAATCAAACACTACCACACTATAACGACTGCCATGGTTGGGAATGACATGGAGCAAACATTACTCTCATTATTATGGACTGGGCTCTTCACTGACCATTTTTAAGTGAGCATCACAGGTATGAAAGTAACCTTACATTCAGTGTTGAACACCAACAGCTGGTGTGACCCTGACTTTCAGAAACACTAGAACTCCCATGAGTCTCACGTGCTTGTTTACCTGCTAAGTCAATAAACACTGCAAATATTTCTACAGCTTTCAAACATGTTTACTTATGTATTTCCAAACATGTTTTAAATAAATTAATTGCATCATATCTAGCAATAACTTGCAGGATCAAGACTGTAAAAATTACCTGGTTAGGTTCTGAAGAAGTCATCTCCAAGCTTCCTCATTCAAATTAGAGTTTTCAACACCAGTCTGGTGTACACACATCATTTACTGTTGCTAACTGTGGCTTACATACAATCTGTGACCAGTTCAAGAAGCCCTTGTGTTTTGGTCAGCAGTAACCACTGCATTTAACATCGTGTGATTAACACCTTCTCAGAACAAAACACAACTGGCTACTAAAAGACAGCAGTGATCCCTTTGGATGCGGGCTCAAGGCTCTTAATGCTAGTTCCAGTGAATGCAGGATGGTAGCAAAATACAACAGTAAAGAAGTCAGAAAAAAAAAAATCACAGCTGAAAATTATCTGCTACAGCATGCAATTAATAATTTAAAATTTACTAAACTCATATGAGACTCAAAGAATCCTGAATGTCCTTCTGCCTCTTCTTCTTTTGAAATTACACCTTAACTTAGCACATTCTCAGGTGCTTCCCCTTCTGAAGACAGTTCACTTTGCTAAAACTGAAGATGGTAAGTATAGCTAGCTTATATAAGCAGCTGCTCTGCAACAGCAGTGATTAACTACAAATCATCTACGACCACTCCAGTTGCTCCCCGGTGCCTCACCAAAATATTTTCGTTCTGGAAGAGGAGGTCTGTGACAGTGACAGTAAGCTATGTCACCGGTACAGGATACTGCAGCCACAGTAGGACCATCACTCAGTACACTCCAAAAGCTGAAACTGCACTTGCTCCTGAGCAAGCAAGTCATGCAAAGGGACACGACTTTCAAACGCAAGTGCAAGGAGATGGAGGGCATGTTATTTACAGTTCGGGGGTCTCTTCCCACCACGAGGGAGGAGACCTTTCAGACACTACAGAAACACACCTCAATATCTCTGCGGTACCAGCCCATCAGAGCGCGGTTAGAGCTGGACACCCAGACACCCAGGGTCTGTCAGAGCTGCTGTTCAGCCTCTCCCCAAGTCGCCGGGCGCAGCCAGGGGCGGCGCAGGGCCTGTCCCGTGTCCCCGGTGCCGCCCCGCGCTCCTGTCCCGCAACGCAGGTGCGGGCGGCGCAGGGAGAGCAGCTCCCCTCAGGCAAGGCGGCCCTGCCCTTCCCGCGCACCCCTCGCGCACCCCTCGCGCACCCCCCGCGCAGCCCCGCGCGCCACGCACCTGTTGCCGCTGCGCCGCCCTCAGCCGCGCGCTGCCCACCGCCCCACGCGCCGCCCGGCTGACTCACGCGGGGGCGCGTGACGCGCACGGGGCGGGGTCAACGCCGCGCGAGCGCCGACGGGTCCCTGCCCAGGCCAAAACAGGCAGAGACGGGAGCGACACGTGGGGCTACGGCCCGGGATACTCGAGGTGCGAATGAGGAGCGCGGCTCTGGCCCAGGCGGGATCAGTGACAGCAACAGCACCCGCCCGGCCCCTCCTGCTCCGCAAAACCCTCCCGCTCAGCTACTGCTTGAACGGGGGGCGGGCCTGCGCCACAGCTTCCCGAGGGGCGAATCTAGAGCTTCCCCTCAGCACCAGATTGGTCTAAATAAATGTGATCCCGCAGGTGGATGTGCGTGCTGGTGTGTGCACGAGTCATGCACACACATCGATGTGCGTTTTTCTACATGCATTTCACAGAATACATTTAAAATACATAGACAAATACACCAATCTGTGTATATACGCACAATATGTATATACACCTATATGTGTATAAATACACAGCATATATATATATGTATGTATGTATATGTATGCACACACTTATACGAATACACACACTTTAATGGATACATATATGTGGTATATATACACACACCTATATATACCCACACTATAGATATACACACTTAGATGCACGTATACACGGTATATAAACACACCTATGTGGATATATACACCTCTGTGTGTATATACACATTATATATATATATTTTATATATATATATACACACACAGCCTCCTATATATGTTCTTTTTGAACAAGTTTTGTAAAATGTACTTTTAATATTATGTCAGCTCTTAGTAGGCTATTTCTTATGTTGCCTGAAGCTTTTATTTAAAAACCTTGGTTCCAAAGACAGGTATAGGCTCTCCTTTATAAATTCTTACATTTTCTAAGGATAGCTATTAAATATTTCTATTAGAGTGTTTCCTCCACTAACTGGAATTGATTACTCCATATTTTTTTCAATAACCACAACCACCAGCTATAACCATGCTTTCTTCATTTATCAGCTCTGGCTAACTGGCAAAAGTTGGATTATTTCTCTTTGTAACAAAGTATTTCCCCTGTACTCCCTGACACAAAAAGTACACAAGATTAAAATTTATATTTTATATTGTCTACTTTTGTGCATTTAGCTTTCCATTCTTTTAAAATGCAAGTATTATTTGGTCATAGCACTAAAAACTGTTTTCCAGAATAACAGACTGCATAACCAGTTTGTTACTGAGTGTGGTGCATCTAGACAGCCTTTCTCATGCCTGGATAGCATGTCTAAATTACTGCTGTTTTCTGATGGCTGAAAGAATATGTGGAAAATAAAGAGAAGACCAAAGTCCATGGTGATAGCTATTTAGCAAATTATAGCTAACAGGGGAGTGCAAAAGAAAGTCTTATGAAGGAAATCAAGCCTTCCAGGTATATTAGCTCCTTCTTGCCATGCAAAGGCTGGGTGGTTTGGTTGCAACAAGACACAGAAATTGTTCCTGCCTTCCCAGGACATTTTTGCATTAAGGAAATCCTTTTGCTCAAGGAAAGAGTGCTATTCTTAGACATCAAAACAGTGAAGCAAAGGGAAGATTTCACATGATACATTCAAATAAAAACTGAAGGACCTAATAGGTCAGCATAAAAATACCACATTATGGTGCCTGCTCCCTCAGCCCTTCTCAGCATTTTCTGTGTGTGGGTTGGGTGTTAGTCCTAGGAAGCTGCACAGTGAGTCCTACTCATGGAGGACAGAAAGAAGGGGACTTTTGTCAGTCCACATCCAGGGTAAATCCACTGTGTGTTCCCTGCTTGGTACATTAATGATGAAATCTATGGTGGGCAGGGTTAGTCAGTTTGCTGTGGTTATTTTGACATATGCACAAGACTGTTTTCTATTGGCTACGACTCATTGCATCCCTTAGACACGTAGTCCAATGGGGAAAGGCAGGTCCCCATGCTGATGTAAATGCCAAAGCAAGGACAGTCAATGTGCAGCTCCTGCAGAAAGCACAGCTCAGCCACATTGCTCACAAAGCTCAATTTATAGTCTAGAGGCTAAAGTCTGAAGCCTAGAACTGCTATAGGCAGGGAGGGAAGTAAATGCCTGATCCTGTGTGAAACCTATCACTTCATTATCCAACTTATTACACTGAGAGCTGCTTAACTGAAAGAAATTTGTACAAGCAGAAAGCTTCAATTTATTGCTTAATTATCCATCTTCGGGTATGAGAAGTTTTGGCTGTTTTTGGATGGCATGTGCCGAAAGAACTGAAATCAATGGAGCTACGCCAGGGGTGAATTTGGACTTTCAAAGAAAAACTGCAGAAATCACAAGACTGCTTGAGGCAGAGACCTCATGCAAGTCATATGGACTGTTATCACAGACACAGAGGGATGAGGAGGAGCAAAGGAGAAAAAAAGAGATACAGTTTAATTTTAATGGGATAACATGGGAGACATGCTGTGTGTAAGTGCTGTCAGACCAGGATGCTGCAGCTGCTGTTCAGAGGGAAGGGGCTCCCAACAAATCCAAGGCCTTCAGCACATGGAAGAAGTGGCTACAGCAGAGGTATTTAATATCACATTGTGATACTTCTACATTGAGATAGGCTAAGCCTGGGTGCTTCCACTTGTGGGAGTGCAAAGCTGTCACATTTGCTTCTAATCAGACAGCATCAAACTTTGCAGCTTCAGGCTTCTGAAGCTACTGAAAGAGGAATCTGTACCTTAGATGACAATAAATGCCTTTGATGTGATGAGCAGGGAGAGAAGATTGCACTCCAGAGAGTTCTGTGCCAATGAAGGATTGTAAAACAGGGAGGCAGCCAACAACTATAGTTCTGGAGAAGGCAGCATGCCACAGATAACAAATCCTGTGTTGTCAAATTATAATCCATTCCATATAGCTGCTCAGGAGGAGCTTGCAGCCTGCCTGCCATTCATTACTACCTTTTTAGATTTGCGTAGTGTACAGCACTGTTATGCTGTATGGGCCAAATTAACAGGCTATGTAAATTATACAGTGTGGGAAGGGGGTGAGAGGTGAGGGATTAAGGGGGAGAAGAATAAATAAACGTAAATCTCTTGAAATTTCACTTCTGCATTTGGTTTTTGGTCCCTGACCTAACCCGTTATTTAGAGGTGAATAAATCAAAGGTAAGGGGGAATAAAATGCATTTAGAATGATACTGGAAGAAGTATCCTTTGCAGTTAAGGCAGTTTTATCTTTGTGTGTTCAGAGTGAGTGCTACCACTTACCAACATAGGAACACACAGACATTTGCTCCCCTTACAGATGGTACTGGAGATCCATGACTGGTGGAGAGAGAGATGAAAATCATCAAAGCCACTGTAGTCAAGGAGAAAGAAAAGAAACACATCAGTAGAATGGTAGTTTGCCAGTGACAGAGTTTGTCCCCTTTTCCTATGCCAGCTGACAGATGTAACCAGAGCATCCCTTTCTCCGCCCTCTCTGCAGCCCCTGCAGCTTCACACCCTCCAGAGCTGCAGGGGCTGCAGAGACCTTGGAGTTTGATTCTTTCCAGGAGCAGGATGTTGTGGAGAGGTTCATATGGGTGAGGTGCAGCATCCACAGAGCCAGACTGGAGTTATTTTATCCTATGATTATTCCAGCCACGAATCAATACTTAATTACTGAATTACCTGCTAAGTAGCTTCTTATTCTACCCAGCAATCTAAAACACATACCAATTTCCTTCATGAAGCAGCGACAAGGCATCCCGTTTGGAGCTGCCACATCCTATGTACATCTGGAGAAGCTGTGTGAAGGATCCTGTGCGACTGTGTACAAGGGCATCAGCAGGTAAGCATTATTGCCTTCCCAGTGCTCGCTGA
Source organism: Acanthiza pusilla (assembly GCA_036630365.1). NCBI lineage: Eukaryota > Metazoa > Chordata > Aves > Passeriformes > Acanthizidae > Acanthiza > Acanthiza pusilla. The sequence continues at coordinate 9,647,090 of JAXCHO010000019.1, forward strand.
AAACACCTGTTATGGGAGATAAAGGCAAATCAAAAGTCCAGTTTTGCCTTTAACCAGGTTGTTTGCAAAGCCCCATCCCAATTTTTCAGGGAACTCCTCCACTACAGCCATGGCGGCTCCACAAAGACACTTTGGTCCACAGCAGAGGGGGAGTTTGTACCAGGAGATTGTCTGGCAGAACCAGGGAGGGAGCAAAGGTTTTCCTTGAAGTGAGGGATCTCTGTATGATTAAAACATTGGGGGTGAGGTCATGCTGACATTCCAGGGCATTTGTCATTCCCTTCTGAGCTTGGCCTGGGTGGGTCAGCAAACCCTAGAAATGTTGCTTGGGTGACTGTTAATGTTATCATGCCAAGCACTGAGATGCTCCATGTGGCCTTCCACTGTGACCTGACAGGATCAACAGCCAGCTGGTGGCATTGAAAGTGATCACGCTGGAGGCAGAGGAGGGAGTACCCTTTACAGCCATTCGGGAAGGTAAGACATAGAGGAACATCATTCTTGAAGAGCATTTGTTTTAACCTGAAGAGGCTCCATGATGACTCCCTGAGTCCTTTCTTGCTTACTCAATGTGCCAGCTGTCCTTCTCCCAAAACTCTGAGTTTCCTTATCCCCTCACGGAGAAGGTCTTTGTGCTGGGCAGGAGAGGCATACAATGGACAGAGGAACCTCTGGGGTAGGCACTTGTGACAGATGCAGCCATGCCTGCAATGAAGAAAGTGCCAGCTGCAGCCAGAGCATGTTCTTTCTAGCAATGTCAGGGCCCTCTTTCACCTTCTGCTTGCTGCCTCCTTCATAGCTGCTCTCTCCTCTAGAAACTACCCAGCTTTTGCCACTGCTGCATTGGGCACTTTTGACCTTGTTACTACAACCATGACACTTTCCTGGCCAACACCTGGAGCATCACAGATCCCAGCCTGAAGAGAGATACTTTAAATAAAACTGATGTTTCTTAACATCCATCAGCCCAGTGAGAAATTCTTCTTATTGAGTCGAGTTTGTAGAGTACTGGGCAAAATGTCAACAGCTTTTCCAATTTCTTTGAGAAATAAATGCTTTTGCGCAAGTGTGTGATTTTGGCTGAATATATTTACATTTCCCTACAGACTAAGCTCACAAACTGCCTGGTTGGTTAAGGCTTCTATTTTCATCTGCTGTACAATCCCAAGAAGACCATAACCTGTTTTCTTCCATACATAGAAATATGCAACCAGTGCATATTTCAGTTGTGCAATATGTTGTGCCGGTCTGTTATATGGTATTAATGAAAGCTATCAATGTAAGAAGTCACACATATGGGTTTTTTCCACTTCTCACTGCACTTGTGAAACTAGGGTTAATCTTGTCATGGGGATGAAATGTCAGGGACCAGATGTGGCAGCTTTCACAGAGCAGTACTAGCACAGAAGGACTCTCATAGCAGTCAACTCAGAATAATGAGAGAGGTCATTGAATCCACTCCAGGTTTATAACTGTAATTAAGAAAAATAAGTTTACAAAGTCCTTAGTCCAATTCTGTGTGAAAGCAGAGAGATACCTAAATATGCCTATTTAAAAAATGGCTTGTGTTACAGTTTCCTATACACTCATTTGCTGTGGTGCTTTTGCTCTGCATTTACACTTGTAGCCCACCAGCAAAATAAGACTTAAAAGCTTTATCTACATCGAACTAATGATGCGCTAAAGATCAGCACCCCTTTAACATGCTCTACTGGACAGGCTGAGAGTCTTAACTTCATTCATTATGGGAGAAAACAAGGGTGATCTTATGAAGGGTCTGCTTTAAATAGGTCTTTTGTGTACTGCTGAGCTTTGCAGCATTTGACACCTCAAATTTACAATGTAAGTCAGTAGCAAAAACAAAGCACAAGATTTATTAACGTGGCGCATTCTCTGCTACCCTGGAGGAATGTGCTCCCCTGACAAAGAGACGCTTCACCCCAGGAAGCCCCGCAGAGACAAAATGCGTTTAAAGCTCGGTTCTGGCAGTAGCACCTGACACCCCAGCAGGGGGTTGTAGAAGCAACAAAGTGAGGAGCAGTTCCCAGAAGCCTGATTGAGGCACAGGCACTGAATCCTCCATTTTACTGTGGACCCTCTGAGTTGCTCCTCTGGAGCAATAGCTCCGGTCATATGGAATTTTTGAGGTGTCACAGAGCCAGGTTATCACGTTCTGTAGCAGATGGGCTCTAGCCAGAGTATCTTTACTAGGTTCATAGGCAATTAAGCGCAGTGTGGAGTGTGTTTAAGGTCCATACTACTGTGTGCTGGGAACATACTGGTGGTAGCTAAATGGACTGGCATCAGTAGTAGAGGCAGTTTAGCTGCAGCAGCACCAAGCTCTTTGCAAGAACTACTTTGCAATCTGCTGTTTTCCAGTAGTTGTGCTGAATCAGGCATCCCTTACTGCTTAGTAGTCTCAGTGCTGACACAGGCTTGGGCCACAGCTGTGTCATACAGTGTAACTCCGGCGGTAGGGCTTTAGAATCAGGTGACATTGTTGCAGTTGCAAAAGGCAAAGTGCTAAACCAATATAAATTTGCTTTGCCGGCATGAAACTCTTCAAATATCTTTTTCAGATTGTTTGAAAAACAAAAAAGCAGCTTTTAATCATGACCAAAACTCTGCCTCCCAGAGCTGGCCCATGCTTTGTATTGTGTGCTTCAGCTAATTCAGCTGAAACAAGATTGTACGCCCATGCCTTATTGGAATGAAATTTGTAGGACTACGTGGTCTGACAGTAAACTAATTTGGTTTTAATCAGCAGGAAAAAGTGGGTCTGGAGCGGCTCTGAGGCTATTCTGCTATGTCAGAAGCTGAACTAAAATCTGGAGTCGGGAACATCTGTTTTTACTGGGCCTTGGGTCTTCTGTCTGTGCAGTTTGTGTTCACTGTCTGTGAACAGCTGAGTCAGATTGTTCAATTGTGCCAGCGACCTACAGGCAGAGTAATCTCGGCTGCACCTCTTCCCCACATCCCTCCTCTATACAGAGTTACTGCAATATTGTCTCACACCTAAGGCAGCAAATAATTAAAGTGTGCGTGCTCTTCCCCCATGAAGACTTTCTGCTAAGAAGTTCCTTTCACGAGTGTGCTGGCTGGAGCCTGCTCTAACATAACAAACCCAGTGCATGGCCAAAAGGCTCAGAAGACTGCAGCTTTTGTCTTAGCATAGGTCATCGTTCTGTGGTCTATATGGGGCCAGAGACTCTTCCATGTGCTGCCTCCTCCATCCCCACACCCTGGATGTGCCGAGGCTTGGCAAAGGCATGGCAGGACCTAAGGACCAGGGCCACAGAGTTGCAATGATGCCTTTGGATAGTTAGGCTGGAAGAAAAGCGTGCTGAAGTTTTATAAATACAAACAAGTTACTATTCACTCAGTAACTTCATCATCTCTGTTTTTAGAGTTTTTAACCAGAGACAGTAACCAATATGCACAGAACTAAATTCAGAATTCAGTTTATATCTACAGTGATTTCTTTTTGTATATTTTTATGCTTTGTTGTCTTGAAGCTGGAAACTGGTAGAAACTCAGCTTTTCCCAGAAGTCTCTTGGAAGGGCCATGCTGAGGGCACATCCCACGAGGTGGATGGGAGAAGGATGAGAAACTCAGGCTGCTGCATTCTGGCTCTGGAACCTCCCAGGTCCTGCCTCTCAGCATTTACCTTGAAGAAATTACTTTTCCTCAATTTATAAGCTGACACCTGGGAACTGTGAGCTGCTATTTCTGACAGAGACAAGATCCCATCTCTGAGAGAAGGGTGGGTTCCTGCCAAGCCTGGAGCACTGATGCTTGGCTTCTCTAAGGAGCTGTTCCATCTTCCTTCAGGCTCTGTAGCTGCCACTTCTTACAGAACTGCCAAGTCTGGACTATTACTCCCCAGATTTTTATTTTCACTGCCTTGTTTTGTGCACGATCTCCTTCCACTTCCAGCAGCAGTAAAGTTGATCTTCCTTTTGTGTTTTCCCAGCTTCTCTTCTTAAGTGTTTGAAACATGCCAACATTGTACTACTTCATGACATTATCCAGACCAAGGAGACACTGACGTTTGTCTTAGAGTACATGGTGAGTTGATGTTTTTTTAGCTTCCTGTGGAGTTAGTACTGGAAAGTACTGGGAAGTGGCTGCATAATGAATTTACTGCATTATGAGACATCTACAAAGGAACGAGTTGTAATGCTTTAAATTTGTAATGCATTGCTTTAGTGCAATGATTGATTTTCCTTCTTGATCTCCTGCTTTCCAGCCACACAGCTTTACTCCTTTCTGTATATGCGACAGCTGTATGCAAAAATGATTCCACGTCTTGTGTCCACTGGGGTGACAGACATTATTTACCTCCATTTCTGCCTTGCCAACACAATAAAAGTACTGTTTTTGAGCCACAGCAAGGATAGGAAATAGTGATATGAGCTCACATCCCAGCTGGGGTCAGATTTGGCACTCACCCAGTGGCTCTCCATGACCAAGCTGTGGGTTGCTCTCATGGGAAGACCAGGGTACCAATAAAATGAGTCTTGCTAGTTCTCTTGCTTTTGTTGATAGTCAACCAAATTATAAAGAAAATACAGAAGCTATGTCTTCTTATTGCAGCTTTATGATTAGTTCTGGCACATGTATGAATTCTGTCAACCAGCAGCTTCAGGTCACAAATGCTGGGGTGAGATAACAGGTTAGCCAGGTGTCTGATTAGACCCAGAACTTCAGCACATCCATGTGTGCTGCATCAGACCAGGTGTTCACCGAGGTGAAATAGGCACCTTTGTAGCAGTTGCATATTTTTCAATTTACAGAAGAGGCATTGTTGGTGGAGGCATTTTACAGCAGTAGCTTTGCCTCAAGTTCTTCTCTTTTGTTTAGCACACAGACCTAGCACAGTACATGGGCCAGCATCCTGGAGGACTCCATTCATGCAATGTTATGGTGAGTTCCTTAGAAGACTGCTATCCCTTAAAGCGTGAGGAAGTGTTCTTTTCCACTATGTATGCTCACTGTAGATCACTTACTAGTATTTGTTTGTTAAATATATGACAAAAACTTTAGAAAAAATCTGCCTTTGACGATGTAACAAGCTCCCTCTCAGTCTCCAAGCCTTTTTTCAGTTAGCCCCTCTTCCCACTTTCTGAGCCTGCAAGCAGACATTCAGCTTTTGTGAACAATGACATCTTGTGGCAAGGAAACCTATCTCTACACAAATTTGTATCCTCTTATTCTTAGAAAGCATTATCATCTCTCTAATTAAAAACTCTCAAATCTCACTCTCTTTTCATCTGGAACTATCTCCATATTTGCAGTCATTTAAGTCCCTTTTGTTTCTACCATAGCTTTTCGGATTGGTTGACTGGATCTGAGCACAGCCAAACATGTACCCTTAGATTATAGATTGATACTGTAATAGTCTCCTGCTCTCCTTCGTATGCATCTTCACATTTAATTAGCTTTCAGGATTGCTGCTGCACACTGGCTTAAGGTTTCAGTGCAGATGTCCTCAGTGAATGCTTGGGTCCTTTTCCTGAGCAACTTCAGTTAATTTATCTTACAGCTGTCAACAATAACTTTGTATCTTATCAAACTGCCTATTCATCTGGCTTTGTCAGATCTCTCTGAAGTTCCTCACTGTCACTTCTTATCACAACTAATCTAAATACTTCTGTCATCTTCAAATGTTGCCACCTTGTTCACATCTTTTTCCAGATAGTTGTTAAGCAACACCAATTCTAATGAAGTTTCATGGGGCCTCAGATTTTAAACATCCTTAAAGCTCAGATACATGAGATGCAATGTAGTAGTTTTGGCACAGATCTCAAGGGTTCTGCTACCAGACGTGCTCATAAAGCACATGGAGCACATGGCTGTAATATGTACTCACTGGCATTTCTGTGAGTAAACACTAGCCAGCTGCTCTGTTTTCCTGTCTGGAATCCTCACTGTCAGCAGGAGCTGAACTGCAAAACTATTTAGTGCTCCTTTAGGAGGGTCATCTAGCTTGCTTCGTGTTTGCTGGTGAATGCTGTTTGTTTTTTCTGAGTGATTATTATGGAATATGATATAAGTATGCAGAATGTTACAGGGACACTTTTCTGGTACAAAAATGACCTATGGGTGTCACTGTTTTTCCTTCTCTTCAGATTAAACTACTAGCGAAAAATATGTTTTCCCTGGTGAAGTCTTTTGCTGTGTTTTGTTTCTGTCCACTATCCAACTTCATACCACGTTTCAGCCCAACTTATTTTACCCCAGGCTTATTTAGACTGCCATGATGGTGGAAATTAGATATTTATTTCTTGGCTTCCTTTCTTGCGTGTTTTTCTACTTGCTTTCTTGCTTGCTTGCTTCGTTCATCTTGTTTGCTGTATTTTTAAAATCAGGTCCTCAGTCCTTATGTTTTCTCACAGCTTGAAGCCAACAGTTCCTATTGCCAGGTCGGTCAGTTCCCTGCTCCACTGGTGGCATGTACAGCAGCCGTGGAACTCCCTCAGCTGGTGCCATCTGGCTCAAGGGGGCAAACCTTCAGCTCCTCAGGCTTTCATTTTGTTCGGCTGTGTGTCTTTGTCTTGAGCACTGAAATCAACATAGCTGCTGTTCTGAAAGCTAGGTCTGTGTTCTGGCAAGCTGACCGTGCTCCTGCAATCAACAGTCCATTTCTAAAGAAAGTTAAATTTCCAAAATGTGCGTCTAAGGACTGCAGTTAAACTGCCCTCCTGGCCAAATATTCCACCCTGAAAACCTCAGAAACCTGTAGGGCAGTCATAACCCACCACAGTTTTCTCCTCCTCAGCCAGGTCTACTAGTTTTTGGGATTTTTACTGGTTTCTAACTTGCTTTGTCTCTGCTTTGTTCCAGAGTTCTCCTAAAGTTCAGAGTTAATGTATCAATGCAAAGTTACACAAAATCGTTTCAGTTTTTTGTTGGCTTTTTCCAGCTCTTCATGTTCCAGCTTTTGCGCGGCCTGGCTTACATCCACCAACAACACATTCTTCACCGTGATCTGAAACCCCAGAACTTGCTCATCAGTTGCCTCGGCGAGCTCAAATTAGCCGACTTTGGTGAGTCACAGTTTGGATACTGCTGTATGTCTGCTCAGACCAAAGCTGTAGCATGCATATAGTTCTGTATCCACAGCCAATTAAGGCAGAGAAGCATAACCTTTTATTGAACTTCAGGAAACTATTTCTGTGGTCAGTCCAGCTTTTCTTGTATTTATACTGATAGGTGCAGGGATTAACCTCATTTAAGTCAGAGCAATTACTGCCATGTAAAACCAGATCAAGAGAACAAAGAATCAACTCCTCTCTGTTCAGAAAATAATGCAATATGTAGAGTCCACACTAAAAGAACCAAAAAGATTTCTTGGCATTGGTTTAAGATAGCTGCTTCAGTCTCAAATGATAAAGCCCTGCAAAACACAGCCTATTGTTTGATCTGATCTGCCCCAGAGGTATATTCCAGAAATACTTTCTTTGTCAATTGCTTGTAAGCTGCATTGAGATGACTTGTGTTTAAAGATAAAATAATGTCTTGTTTCCAGTTATTATCATTTATGTACTGTCCAGGTAGAAGGACTGTCCTAACACAGCAATTTTTTGTTCTATTGTTCGGGTTTTTTTGCAGGCCTTGCTCGTGCCCAGTCCATCCCCAGACAGACATACTCCTCTGAAGTTGTGACACTCTGGTACCGTCCTCCTGATTTGTTGCTTGGAGCTACAGCTTATTCTTCTGATATAGATATCTGGTACTGACCAATATCAGAGCAAATAATTTCTCTCTGAATTAAATCAGCCAAAGTTACAGTAGATATGGTTGTAAGTAGAGGAATTAACACCTGTGAGCAGAAAATGTGTGAGCAGTTTATAGAAGTTTCATAGGGGGTTCATAGAAGTTTTTGGGAATGATGTCACTACATCTCGGCTGTGGATTGATACAAAGCTCATCTGAGAATATTTATGAGAGACATGCATCTTGTCTGGTAACATGCATGAAGCATTTTCATGTCTTGCACCAGAGCACTTTTGCTCAATGCAATTTTATCTATGTAGTCAGCTGAGCCAGTAGTAACTCTCTACAGAAATGGCTTTGTGAAGAAGCAATGGATCCACAACTGCACCATCAATTACTTTGGCCTTGGTAACAAAATGTGGCATTAAAGGGTTTCTTAATGAGTCTGGAGATAGAAAGGTGTCTGAGATTTTCATTATTTCTGTGTTACTTTGTCCTTCTTCTCAAAGACCATGTGTCAGTAGAGTCCTGTGTGTTTCACACAGGAGAAGGGCTGTGTCTGCTAAAGCCTTGTTACTTTGTGAGCTCTACCCCAAATATGGATGTGTTTGGGAATCAAAAGGAACCAAGCTACATGTTAGGAGAAGGGAGAGGAGTCTCTGAGAGCAGGCAGAAAGCAGGAGAGGATGAAGGCTTCACAGGGTCCCGCTGGCGTTTTGGGCTGGCTTGGATGAGTAGCTGGGCTAACTGGAAGGTTCATCAACCTTCTGGCTCATTTCTGCACCAGCCTGAGCCCACTTCCAGCAACACAGTCCTGACATACCCGTGGACAGCATGCAGCTCATGAAGTTGCAGGAGACCTTCCTTATTCTGGGCAATTTTACATCTCTAGATGGTGTTGCTGCTTCACCCTTCTTGAGACCAGTTAATCTTCTGCTTATACCTGTCCCACCAGGGCTTTTCTTAACTACTCTGCAGAGTCAAAGGCTGGGGAAGGGTAGGAGTGCAGCAGGCTGAAGAATGTGCAAGAGGACTGGCTAAGTTTACAAACAGCAAAGCTCCAGATCTTCATAGGCTGTATCTCCCTCCAGAGCTCTGCATCTTATCAGACACTCCAGTGACCTAAGTCTGGAGGGTAGTTCAGGGAAACGGAAGTTTTTACATTGTTTACTTCCCTAGGCCTGCTGCTAATTTAATTATTTAAAGATTTCTCTAAGGAGGAAAACCTTGCTAAATTTTAATGGCTTCCAGCTGCTAAGCCAGTCTAAATAGTCCTGTCTGCTACCCCCACTACCTGTCTTCCTTCCCTCCAGACAGTGTCTCAGAAATGTCTGCTGAGTTTGAAGAAGATGCCTGCCTAGCAGATTAGAGGGTTTGTATCAGGCATACGCCTGTTGGTTTTTTCCCTGAAAGTTGACCCCTGTCCAAAGCCAGCTATGCACAGAAAGTGTGTCATTTCTGCCTATGCAAAACCAACATCCCCACTGCATAACTCTGTGCTAGTGTAATGAATGGCAACATAGGACTGGTGTACAAAGATCCCAGCTCTCACAGCACAGTGCTCTCCGTCCCACTGAACTACATCCACACTATAGGCACCTTTGTTATAAAGTCTCCTTATAATAACAACATTCAAAGTGTTTGCCCTAAAGAAAGATGTCACGCTGAGAGAATAGAGAGTACTTCACTGAGCTCTATTCAGTAACTTCCTCTAACAAGAGTCATTTATTATCTTGATGTACACTGCATTTAAGTTCAATTTTTGTCTATTAGGAAATAATGTGAATTCACACAGATGTTACTTGTCTATTGGGAAGAAAGGAAAAAAACCCTATGTCTTTTGGATGCTGCAATTTACATGAAGGCAGGTCAGAATGCCCTTAGTAATGGCATGAGACAGTGGGTGTCAAAGCCTTGGTTTAAAGAAACCAATTATAACAAAATAAAACATTATGGCAATTCATGCATAGTGTGCTTGAGCAGCAATACTGTCAGTGGGAGGCACATGGGAAGTGAATGAAGCCTTGAATAGATGAAGAAAGAGATATAGAAGGAGACTCAGTCACTCTTGGACTAACTAGAAAAGCTGCTTTAATCTCTCTGTATCTCTTTTCTCTCTCTTTCTCCCTCACTATCTCTTCGGGACTTTAGAAGATTCAATTAAGGGATTTCAGGGAGATTACACTGCGTATCAGAAGGACTTTCTTTTCTTTTTTTGAAAAACACCAAGTGCTTTATGCACAGCCACATTGCTAGCTGCAAACATCATGAGTGCCTTAAGACATCTTCTTTTCAGTCAGGCTTTCCTTGTATAATGTTCCATTAAAAAAAAAGAGAAAAAAAATCACAGGGATCTTGCCTGGTGGATTCATGTAGGATAGGAGTTCATATGCAGTCATTTAACATGGACCTGCCAGGCTCACTACAGCCTTCTCCTCAGCCTGGTTCATGGTGCCCTGCTATGCCAAACTGGGAGATATTGGCTAATGCCTCCACTGTGCAGACCATGCTTGGTCATTAACAAGAGGAAGGATATATTTCTGGTTAAATGTAAAATTGTCATGTCCAAAAAACCCCTCCCAAACATGGAGAGGGAACACTGGGATGGCAGAGGTATCTTAGATCTTAATCCTGACGAAAACCTTTCCACTGTATGATGCAGCACTGCAGACTGAGGACAAAGTGCAGTGTTCAAACCTTCCCCAGGAAGTGCAGATAGATACAACTGTGCTGTCTGAATCAGCTCTGCTTATGCTCCCTGAATATCCCTATAACCTCTACTACTTTAGCTGTCACTGTTTTGATTCACATGCATATCTGGCACTTGCTAAAATATCATGTCTCCGCCTCTTTCCAAAATACCCCTCCTGCTGCCCTATCTCTCCCCAAGGCAGTTTTATGAGACTGAGACCCTCTAAGAAAATTTTAGACTGGAAGAGGGAAGAAGACTTGAGAAATTAGTATCAGAGGGATATGAAGGAAAAGGAGAAAAGCAAAACAACCCCAGTTAAAAATATTTAGAAATATTTAAAAGTAACTGCTTTTGAATCATCCTCATCAGAAGGATCCTCGTAATGCTGTCAGAGCAGTAACTAAATCCACATCTCAGAAGAAAAGCTGAGGCCTCTACTGCAAGCGTAATATGACTACCATTAGTTTCCAAAGTTCCTCCTCTTGCCAGTCTAATGGCCCTTTCTAGCTAGGATATTAGAATGCAAATTGTGATAGAACATCAGCATCACTTGTTCCAAAACCACACAGACTTCTTTCTCTTCCCCCTACAAATCAAGAGTACCTAAATTGCTTTGACCATCCATAGTTGAACTTGTGCAATGCAAGAAGCAGATTACAGCAGCCCCTGTGGTTGCAAAATAGGGTGAGCCATTTGGGCATGTACATCAGCTGTGAAAACAGAGTGTTGGTATGACACTGGTCGCAGTAGAATCTGTCTGTGGGCTCCAAAGTAATGTCTAGTGATGTGGTAGTGCTACAAAACACCGAAAAAACTCTGTGTTGCAAAAGCTGTGGATTAAGTTTCATGATGCCTGGACTCTGTAAGAGGATATCAGACAAACAAGAAACTCATCTCACAAGACTTGCCAAGGTTAGGGTAAAGGAAGCTAAGGGAAAGTGCAGCAGAGATGTTTGTGAAAACAGTGTTAGATATGGATCTGCAAACAGGCTTGGCACCACCTGGTGTGTAAATATGACGAAAATAAATACCACAGATGTGTTGCATCCACGGTTTCAACTGACCACAGTTGGGAAAAGCCAGGTGGGAAAAGCAACTGCAGTATTGCAAAAACAAGGTGCAAGGGGTAACAAAGGAGTAGGGATGACCAGAAGAGATTACCAGTTATTGCTCAGCAAGTGAAAATAATACTTTCAGAGCCTGTAAGACAAAACTGGGTTTTCAAGCACTACACTTAAAGGACTCAAATATGCTATAATCAAAGAAGAATGAGACTGAAACCTGAAAAGTTGTGATGGGACTTAGTGAAAAGACAGAAAACCTAGAAAAAAAATTGAAGGAAATTATTAAAAAGTAAATAGTGGAGTTTTAAACCATACAATAAGAGACGGGAATAGTTGCAAATAGGCAAGTCTACCTTGATCACAACTATCTCATCATTATTGCCATGAGGACTAATACGCTTTAGTGAAATTAAGCAATTTTGCAGGTGTTGGGGGTTTTTTAAGCTGGCTGGTTTGCTTTGGTGCAAGTGCAGAGCAGGGGATGACATAAAAATAAGAATATTTTAACTTGCTCTTATGACCAGGTTCTTTATGCTGTGAAACCTTGCCTTCAGCTTTCCAAGGAAGAGCTAACTTCTTCTGAAGGAAAAATAGCTGTAGTAGCTAGTGCCTCTGGGTTCTTTCTGTATCTAAAATACCCTTTAAGCCAAGGGAGTGTGTAGTAGTTCCCTGTTTATCTTTCCTACTGTTAGTACTCAAATTTTGCACCCTTTTCTTATGGGAAGCAACCTTGTACTCCACAGACTTCTGCCATGACCCTTTTTTCAGATAGTTTGTAACAGCATTAATGGACAGAGACCCAAATCAAGTTTTTTGGTACCGGAAAAAAAAATAGTGCTTAGTGGATTTCTTTTCCAAGGATATTACCTCTCTTGTCTTGCTGGTGAAAAGTGAATTGATTTTTTTAGTGGGTGGTGCAGATGAGAAAAAGGAGATGGGAACAGACTTGTATGGAACCTTGACCACTTCATTTTTTTAAATGAAATCCCAGAGGCATGAGAATGTGACTTATCTTTGGTCTGTTCCCATCCTATTTGACTTGTGAGTTTTTCAATTCAAGTGATTCAATCTGTAGGACTAGGATGAGGTTAATGATAGTACGTACAACTTGCAACATGGGCCAGTTGCAGCGCTTAGAGCATGCTGCAGGATCAGGGCTGGACAAGATGGTCCTTCCCAAAGGAAATCTTCCTGACTTTCCACAGTCAGTAGGGGTTTTTATAATGCCAGATCCTTCCCACCACCATAATATAAAGGTATTAGCAGTCTTCACTGAAGCCTCTATTTATTTACATATATACAGACACCCCACATCCTGCCTTGCTTCACACACACTCTCACTAGATGACCTAGGGTGGGTGTACAATACTAATACCTCAGACTGGTACTTTTCAGACTTGAGCTGATTGATATACATATATATATATAGATAGATAGATAGATAGAGATAGAGATATGCAGAAATGCTGATATAAGCTGCAAACCCTATATATATATAGGGTTTGCAGCTTATATCAGCATTTCTGCATTTACAAATCAGAATTTCTAAATTTCCATTCCAACAATTATCTCTCTGCCTCTCTTCCCTCCCATCCTAACAATCATGTTATATATGTCATTTATGTGAATGAGTTAACAACTTGGGTTTTTTGCAGGAGTGCAGGCTGTATATTTGTGGAAATGATCCAGGGTCAGCCAATATTTGCAGCAACTTCTGGTACTCATGAACAACTGGAGAAGATCTGGGCGGTGAGTAAAATGCACCCTGAAATGGGAGAGAAAAAGGATCCATTGCTCCAGCCTACTTAATTTTGGAGTCCTAAGCACAGGTCCTGTGAATAGCAGAAATAATTTGGTCTAATCTGCCAAGTTCATAGCAGACTTTGTAACCCATTTTATATTTGCCAACTTTCTTACAGACACAGGAGTAAATCAAATGACTTCCCTTTGATGTTTGTCATCTCATCAAAAATTTAAAGCCAATTAAAGTGACATCAAATTGAAGAAGGCATAAAAGGTGTGCAGGTACTGCAAATTCTGTTGCTTCTTTTTAAATCCTTTGCTTACCGTAGGATATGGCACACCACATTCTCACAAAGGAGCTCTAATACTGCTCCTGAACTACCTTGAAAATGGCAAGACCCTGAGGTTTGTCTGAGATCCTGCTTCATTTTAACTTGGAACATTTTCTATCATCCAGTTTATGGTGCAGCTCTAGAGATTGATTTGGCATAATGAAAGTGAACTTACTTTATAAAGATAGCAGTGAGTGAGAGCAACACAATGAGGAGCTTCTTAAGCTGTTTATTCTGCTGGGGAAATAGCAACACAGAGCCACATCCCCAGTGCAGCTTTATAGAACTGAGGCAGTCAGCAGCACTGACAGATTCTGTGTGTTCCTGACTGCTCTTGCTGACCCTGTTACTGACTCAACAGTAGGGCTGACTCAACAGGAAGGTCAACCTATGGATTCATATTGGGTTTTGCTGTAGGTATCACTTGGTCTGTTCAGCCTGGAGGAGACTGAGACCTCACTGCAGTTACAACTTCCCTGCGAGGGGAAGAGCAGGGGCAGACACTGATCTCTTCTCTGTGGTGACCAGAGACAGGACATGAGGGAATGGCCTGAAGTTGTGTCAGAGGAGGTTTAGGTTGGATATTACAGAAAAGTTCTTCCCCTAGAGGGTGGTTCAGCACTGGAACAGGCTCTCCAGGGAAGAGATCACAGCACCAGTCCTGACAGAATTCAGGGACTGTTTGGACAATGCTCTCAGGCACATGATGTGATTTTTGGGGTGTCCCATGCAGGGCCAGGAGTTGGACTCAGTGATCCTTTTGCGTCCCTTCCAACTCAGCATATTCTGTGATTCTGTGTCTGCCCTTTCACGTCTTCTCCCAAGGATTTACTTTTCTGCACAGAGTGTTTCCCAGACATGGATTTTCAAAGGAAAAAGTACAGAAAAAATGAAATTCAGAAAATCATGAGAAATTACTTTATAGCCTTTAGACTAAGTCAGATTTTTCCTCCTTAACCCCTTCATCCAGAAATGCTCCTGGCTGGTAGGGTTTTCCTCTCTGCTTGGTAGCTAGGAATGTGATAAAAAGTCAGACAAGTGCATCCAGTTCTTAGACTTGAGTTTAGTCCATTTAAATAAATGCTGAATTTCTCTTTCACAGAGAGTGCAGGGAAAAAAGAATTATTGCAAAAAAAAAATCCATACTTGGCCAATTAACAAGGTTCAAAGCCAGGGCAGGGTCCAGTTTCTCAGAGTATGAATGAAGGCTGTCCTTACACTTATGTCTCTGAAATCTCTGGATACATTTCCTGTGGTTTTGCATTAGAGGGTTATAGTGCTATCGTAATTTCTCTGGTATTATAACTAATACCATGATTAATAGGATTTGTGCTATAGAAGGCTAAAAAAACCCCTTATTTAAAAATCATGAGGAAGTTTAAAGAGCTATGAAATAATTAGTGCTTTTCACAGAAGGTTTTATGATATTATACAGCCTGGAATGAGGCTCTGTGTTAGACCAAGATTTCAAAGCTCCTTAGAGGCTTTCGATGTCTAACTTGATATATTTTGCCAAGTGTGAGGTTCAGAATGGGGATTCCTACTGTTTTCTAATAGTCAGTTCCTTTCATGTACTCATAGTAGAAGCACCCTGCACTGGTGCAGAGACCATCTGCATTTGTGTACATGAGACTGTATCACCCAGCATACTTGTCTCTATGTGGGACTGTTGGTTCAGACACCATATAGATACATGGCTGGAAAATCCCCATTCCGTGAAATGTGTTTGTCCCGTTGAATCATAAGGATTGACTAGCTATATTTAACCAACAACTCTTCTAGAGGCAAGTGCCACCTAAAGGAGTCTCCATCCCCCATCTCTGTCCCTGGCTGCTCATTGCTGCTCCTGTGTCATCTGTCACATGTGGGACGACATTAGCTGGGCAAGCTGTGACTTTGTTTTCTCCCTGGCTTGCTCTAAATGAGAACAGCTGCTTTACCCAGCGCATCTTCTGATTGCACCAACAGTACCACTGATGGCCTTTAGTGCTCATGAAGGCATGGCCCTGGAGCAGGGCCAAACGGGAAGGGAAGGCTGACAGGTTGGTTAGGGAAGTACAGCATGAGTGAATGCGAACTGCAGCATCTCCAGTTTGCTCATGGCATGCACAGCAAGCAAACCAGACAAACTCAAGAGCTGTCATTCGAATTTTAAGAGGCCAGGCATAGGTTTTGCATGTAAAAGCTCCATCTTATTAACATTGTGCCGAGATAATAATTAACATAGTTAAATAACATTATTAACATTGTGCTGAGAAGGACTTCATGTGGGCTGGATTAGGCTACAGCATGCCACCAGTGAGGAGAGGAGAGGAGAGGAGGAGGAGAGGAGAGGAGAGGAGAGGAGAGGAGAGGAGAGGAGAGGAGAGGAGAGGAGAGGAGAGGAGAGGAGAGGAGAGGAGAGGAGAGGAGAGGAGAGGAGAGGAGAGGAGAGGAGAGGAGAGGAGAGGAGAGGAGAGGAGAGGAGAGGAGAGGAGAGGAGAGGAGAGGAGAGGAGATCACTTGCCCTGTTACATTGGAAAACTAGAAGAGATGCAAGTTTACATGTTGGAAAGGCATCTTTTGTAAAGGAAAGGCTCAGAAAATACTAACATAAATTCATATGGCATTCAGTGATTGGTGCTCTGAACACTTTCACACCTCAATGCAGTAAAATGTAAATATTTACTGAAATCCTTATGTAGAAAAGTATAAGCACACACAAGTAACTATTTTCTTGAATTCTTCACCAAAAGAAGCCAAATGCTGAGCTGACCCTGGCGAGTATGATTTTACTATGCCCTGAACTTACCAGTTTCCTCTGATGCCTGTAGAACTGATGTTTGACAGCTCACAAGAAACCTTGAAGAATGAGGGCCCACATCAGTGCTCCCTGGAAAGCTAACAGGATAGAAAAAAGAGAGCAAATTGTGGATTCAAGTTCAAATTCCAACTCTCCTGTGCATACAGAGTTTACTTTGGGCAGACCTGCCCTACTCACATGATACACACACCAGTCAAGAAGGCATCCTCAGCCAGGGCTGTCAAATTACCCTTGGTGCGAGCCAACTTCCAATGTCCTCAGCTGTCTGAAAACTGCAAGAGACCTCTATGGGGAGCTTTCAAGCTTCCAAGGCTGATTTTACAGGTGAGCAGAGACAAAGATCCTTTCCCTTAATCTTTGCTGTGGCAGGCTGAGTCCATAAGCAGTTTGGAAACACGGGCCACAGCAACCCGCTTCACTCCAGAGGCCACCATGCAGATGTGTGCCAGCTGTGAGATGCAGGCTCTGCTTGTGGCTATCTTCTCCAAGTAGCTGCAATTGTCACAGCTGTTTCCCAGCTCTGAGAAAGACAATCAACTACCAGATGCTTTATAACTGCAACAAGCTGGCTTTGTATTTCTTCCTTTGTTAATGTATTGTTTTACTGGTGCCTGTTTTCTTGCAATCTTACTACAGATTTTTGTGAGGCCAAGTTCCCCATATCATATATCTCAGCTTACATATTAAGGAACAGGAATTGTCTATCATATGCAAAGGGTACCTAATGTGAGACAAATCTAGTGTTGTAGAAGAGAAAGTGAATAAAATCTTGAAACTTATAATGTTAAAATTTCACTGTTTTTTAAGGAAACCTGGTAATTCTGGGGGTTGTCTGGATGAAAGCTTTGAATGCTTGGAGCTAGCAGTACTGATTTATACTACCACTTCACATGCTGTGAACTCTTCTTAAATATGTGGCTTTAGCTCTTTAGCACAAATCATCCATATCAATAGGCACAGGGCACTTTGCATGTGTTAAGTAATAATAATAACACTAAACATCTGCGACTGCAGAAATCCAGATATGCTTGATCTCGCACGTTTCAGCAACTAAAATGAAGTTGGAGGAGGCTTTACTGGCCCAGACTTTGCTCAGTGAGCAGCTACTTCTGAATCCCACAATTCCCGATAAAGGCCAAAGACACTGCTGAAGCTCTGGATCCTTCAGAACGAGGCTCTGCGCTGCTTTCTAGCTCCTGCTATGAGACCTGTCTGTCAGCTTTACTTTTTCACCTCAGAAGGCGAGGATTTCTCTCAGAGCTCAGAGCCTGTGCTGCCACTGATCATACCAACTGCTGCCAGTGCAAGTGGGCACAGTAAGTCTGCAGTGCAGCTCTGGTGCAGGAGGACACCTTCAGCACTGAATAGGGCTCAGCCGCGTGACCCCTGGGCTGGCAAACACAGGCAGCAGTGGCACCTGGCAGTGAAGCTGCATATGCCTTCACTGATGTTCCCAGCAGCAACAGCATTCAATCCCAGCAGGAGCCTTTCTGCTACATAATCAAGTATTAAAATGTCAGTGTCCTTTCTGCACAGTGGTAGATCCAGCACCAGCCAGGGCAGTGTAATCCTGTGCTGGTTTACAGGGAAGGCCAGTCACTCTCCATTGAGACTGATCCCTCCAACTCCACACCACGGCAAAGTATGGGCAGAAAGAGGTTATTGTTCTTCTCACTCTCTTTCTTCTTTTGCAGGTATTGGGAGCCCCAACTGAAGACACCTGGCCAGGACTTTCCAAACTCCCCAACTATAACCCAGGTAGGATTTATCTCATGAGAAGGACAGCTTTTTCGCTAAGCCACTAGTGACTCAATTGTTAGGTCAGTAATTGTTATTATGAAAAATCCTGTGCTTTGGTGTTGCTAAATCGCTTGAGTGACAGTGGTGTTGTAGGACCTACAACAACTCTGGGATTGGCTTAGTAAACAAACAAAGGTACATGTGTGGAAAAGTTGCCTCACTGAATGCTGGTGTATGTAAGTCTAATGGAAGATTTCATTGCTTCAAGTCTCATAATGCATTTAGTCTCCACTCCTCAGTGCAAAGGATCAATGTCTCCTGGTTTGGACTGGAAAAGCTGACAGGCACCTGGAGATGCAGTTTATCTGAACTCTCCTTATTTTTATGGAGATTGGTTTGGGGACCTTTAAACCTCAGCTTTAAAGGTCACTGTCCCTGATTTTGATGTGGGCAAGGTGAGAAATCTGTGTGATTTACAAAGCTGAATTCTTTTATTTCCACATGGGCTGGTAGAGGAGTCTGTGTCCTGGACTTCAAAGGGCCAGTTGTCTCTTATTTTGATGTGGGCAGGTTGAGAAGTATGCTTTGAAAAGCTAGCTCAGTCACTCTCCCTCTCTCTCTCTCTCCCTTTCTCTCTTTCTCTTTTTGTTTAATGTTTTCTCCTGGGAAAATATATTCAAGTGTCAGTGAGGGGGAAATGATGAGCACTGATTCTCAGCCTCTCAGCAGGATCATTCTGTAAGAGAAATATAAAAGTGAAATATTAAAAACCCTAGAATGTGAAATTCATCCATCTACAATCTAGCCATTCTCTCTCACTTGTACCATAGGAGAGTGTGGGGGGAGCCTGTCTATCTGGAAGGGGGAAAAAAAGAACAGGGGGGAGAGGAGGAGGGAGAAGACGTGCTTTGAGCAAGAGGTTTACAGGTTTAGTAGAGCATAGTAACATCTTTTCAAAGAAGTGGGTGTTGCTCTGTGACCCAGTCCAAGATGCCCCTCCTTTGATTCTGGTGCATGAACACTAAACAGCCCCCATTTTCACATGGTAGCTGAGATTGGCTGAACAATAACCTGGTCTCACAGTCGAAAGGACTGGAATCTTTCACACAATTAGCTGAGACACATTAATCAAACCAGCGTGAAATGGGAATGTGTCGCTGTCCACAGCAAGTTTAATTTGGATAGCAAGCAAGCACAGAGCAGACAGCTGGAGGAAGCATTTTCTTCTTGTTATAGAAGGCTTGGCTGGGTAGTCTACAAGTTGAGAAGAATAATCAGGGAGGAAAAGAAATGCTCATGTGTGGGAGGAACTAATCATAAAGAATTTTTTTATGCCAGTCATCTAATACAAGGCCTCAAAATACAAACATATAAACTCTCAGTGATGATGATTAGGTATCCTGATGCAATGTAGAGGGACAATCTAGAAGTGCAAGCATTAAGGCTATGCTAGTAAGGAAACTTGCACAGGCAACAGAGAATGTGAGTGCCTAGAACTGGTCTGGGTAGTAATTCCTTCAGCTCTGTTTTGTCTGAGTAGCAGTGCTGTCCTCTGGTGCTCAGGAGGGTGTCAGTGGCAGGGCCGGGAAGGAGAGGACAGGCACTCAGGCAGCATGGCAGTAGCTCCATTGAAGTCACCATAAGCAGTTTCCAAGTCTGACTTGCTTTCAGACTTGGTAGAAAGTTTGCCTAATGGACTCCAGATGGGCAGAACTGACCTGTGCTGTGCTGTGACACTGGGATGCTGGGATGCTGGTGCCTTTTGTGGCTGGACCAGGCAGAAATGCAGGAATCAGAGGACACCATTCTTTTGGAGCATCCCACCATGCTGGCAGACACATGGGAGAGGTGTGCTGTGTCAGTGTTTGGGGCAATAGCTATGTTACCTGGAGAGGCAATATCCCTTTCCCCTCCTGAGAGCCTGACTCGGGGGCTTCGAGCTGTTCCAGCCACACACTGGAACCAAGCACTTGGCGTACGCCTGGATTAAACAAACCAGTCTGGACAGAGGTTAGACATATAAATCTGGACTATTTGCCCTACTCATGAACTAAATCAAGTCACTTTTTGATGGGACTGCTGGTAAGAAGACAAATTAGTCTCTTTGTTTAAAGCTATTTGCCATTTACATGCTTCTGGGCACTTCCCCTCTCTTCCCTGAAGCACAAATGCTGTTTTCCCCCCAGGACATGCTCAGCCTGAGTACAATCTGAGGAGCTTGCCTGAGAAAACCTTCTCTCCTGAGCTTATTCCCAGACCATTTGTGTGAATCTGGGTGCCTGGGTTGGTTCAGATAAGCAAACAAACTTTGGAGCTCTTCCCCAAATCTGATGGTTTGAATTCTTTCAGCTAGTCCTATTGATGTTCACACTGAGCACAGGCAGCAAACAAATAAACAGGTTCCTGCCCGAGGCAAGGAACAAACACGGGCAAAACAAAGCACTGAGGTGTGATCCTATTCTCATTGAAGTTGATGGCAAAACTCCCACTGGATTCAGCAGTGTAGGCTCAGCCCCAGACGGAGATTGTTACTGGAAGGGTTCCTGGGCCAGGTGGGTTAGTAAGAATCTTTGAAATGAGAGCTGTAAACCTTTAGATGTTTTCCTGTCACTGCTGTGGGCTTGAGCACATCCTGCTGCAGTCTGAAGAGGATACAGCATGGGCTGTGGTCTGTGAGTCAGGCACACACAGGGCAGCTGGAGGAAAAGCAGCTCCCCTGCCTCCTTTATGGGCAACTGGCAAGGGATGAAATGTGCAAAGGAGTTTTTGACCACCCTATGCCCCGTTGTGTTCTTGCACAAAGATGTTCAGGAACAGCCTCATGCTCATTCCCTACAGTTTGCCAAAGTCTCAACCTGACCCCAGGTGAATGGGAAGGATGGATGAGTAACTCTTTCATGGCTAGTCCTACAGCGTGTGATCCCACCTCCTCTCTGCAGGAGAGACACTTGGGTAGGGAATTACATGCAGTCATGGGGTCTGCAAGCAGGTTTGAAAACCATTTCCAGGAAAACATGAAGGATTGGGAGAGCTCCTGCCCCACATCTCAGCACACTCGCTGGCCCTCTCCCTGGCTCCCCAGGCTTACCAGTCGGGCCCATAGTGACAAGGCTTTGCCCTGTGTTTGTTCATTTGTTCTGTTCCCCTCATTTTGCTTCCCCTGAAAGAGGCAGTTGTAGCTCTGTTAACACTATTTTTGAAAGCTCTCATGCTGTGTGAGCTCAAATCCTTGCATTAATCTACTGCTGTGTTCATTTCACTGCGCTGAAAAGCAGTGAGTTTAAATCCCCTCTAAACACCATTGGTGACACCAGAAGGCCAGTGTTTTGATCCAGCCCCATTAATGGTTACAAGTTTGAATCTAGACAGCGGGGGTCAAGGGCAGGAAAGGATTAGGAATCACAGCCCATGACATTAAGCTACTGCTTTTGCCAAACTGGGAATACTGGAGCGCCCAATGTACCAAGTTAGTTTTTGTTTCCTTTTTCTGACATTTGGATTCCAAGAGTGGGGAGCAGTGCATATCTATCTATAACATGATGAACTCACTAGAGCGAGCGTTACTCCTTGATTTATTGCACAGGCTGACTGATGAAGTTTCCTGTGCTGGGTAGTATCACCTCACATAGCAGATACAGGTTTCACACAGGGCCTTTTCAGATGCAGCAATGACTTTCAAATAAAGCCTAGTTTTTCACATCTCTGCAGGCTTTGGTATGTTGAATGAGATTTAGAAGCTTTCTAGAGTCAACTTGTGCTCCCAGGTATGGATTTACAGTGTCTGTTGCGTTTCCAAAATGTCACCAGCAGATGGAGGCAACAAGCAGCAGGCCCTGAAAAGCAAGACTCCCAAGGCATTTGTGAGAATGCAGACGAAGTCTGCACTCCGTGTGCTTTTCCTTTTTATTTTTTTTTTTCTTTTTAATCGCACTTTTTATGCTGATGTTTCATTTAACAAACGGGATGGTTGAAAACTGAATTCTAAAACGATAAAATTTTTATTGTCATAATAAACTGCATGTGGCTTTGATCTCAAAGGGGAGAGCAGCACTGTAACTAATGTGCAATGTATGCTGGCCAGCGTGTAGGGAAACTTCCCATCTGTGTGGCAATGGGCACAGCCTGCAGTTTCCAGCATGCCACACAGACAGAGCTCTGCTCCTGTCCTGAAGCCACAGAGATTTCACTAATGAGAGAATTTTTCTCTGTGAGCCTGCAACCCCACTGCCTTCATCCAGCAGCACTTGGCATCCTCTTTCTCTCTCTTCATCAATTAGGAAAGTTTAACTTTTGTCCTCTGGCTTGCTTGCCTCATTATCAGTTCATTAGCCACTTCCACCTGGGTTTTCAGATAGGAAGGTATTTCCTCATTAGCACACTCTGCCTTGCATAAGGATAGAAAATAACAAACCTAAGTGCTACCTTTCAGATCTACTCATATTGTTTAAAAAGCCAATCAGCCCTACACAATCCCATCATTTTATGTCTAGATCATCATGGTGAGATGATTAAATCAGTAGTTTGTCCACTTTGGAATGATATAGAAATATTCTTTATCTCTTACCTTTTGAGAGTAGCTGTTTACATTGTTTTACAATTTTAGATTGGTCTTAATCTTACAGTAGGGAAAATATTTACTGCTCTGTTTTTACCCTGCTCAACACAATGGGGCCTTGGCATTCTCTAAGTTTGTCTATATGGGGTCAGTCAGGAGATTAATCTGAACTGATTTAAAGTGCATTAGTCAACTGCATTAAATCCTTGAGCAGAGACACACTGTTTTCTTACCCATATCTTCCATTTATAATCAAAGCTCTGTGTACTCAAAGTGGCAAATTTGGCAGTCCTCACTCAAGCTGAATTCTTCAGTGAGAGATGTGTTTGGACAGGGACAGGAGTAATTGGCTCACTGGCTCTTACACTATCCCTTGCAGATAATTATTAATCTCCAGGTTATATAAAAGATAGATTTAAGTCAAGAGGCTTGTTCAAGACAGCAAACACTATAATTCAGGTATTCCTCCCAGTTCCCAGTAAGCAAGCTGATATTTCTATTTCTAATGTAAAGAAAATCTTGTTTCTTCTTTGGAATGTTAATTCTGAAACTGCACTCCACAAAACCAAAGTGACATTTCACTTAGATATCATGGAAACATTTTGCCCTGCTGTTACCAACTGAACATACATTTTTTAACTTCTGTGTTAAACTCATTGAAGAATATTGATGTTAAAAGATTTCAGTAGAGCTGAAGTACAATACTTAAGTCATCTTGCCATGTTTACTAAATATTTAATGAAATTTCTATATTGTCACAGAATGTTTTCCTCTCATAAATCAAATTTTTCTGACAGAAAATTAGAACATCTGAAAGTTTTTGGCCAGCTCTCTGAAGGTGCAAAAATTTCTGCCTCATACAGAAAAATTTTATGCCTTTCCAAACCACTTTAAAATTATTTTTCTCCTATTTTATCTGGAATCTTTACACCTCTACTCAATGTGGATAATTTATTTCTACACTTTTATTATAGCCAAGGGGGCAAAAAGAAGGAAAGAAAAATCCAGTGAAAATGTTCCTAGTGATCCAGGAGGAATGTTTTGCCAGTCTTGGTGACTTATTTGGGAAGGGAGTATTCATGATGCTAATATATAACTTCTATATATTGGCAATATTCCAGTGCTCTGGCACCTAAACACGAATCCCATGCTAAGCTATATTGCCATTTACTCCTCTAGAAATTACCTTAGTATTTGGGTGTAGAACAATTCGGTTGTGAGCTGTTACTTACCTTGTGATGGACAGGTTTAACAACCGGCTTGCCTGGTTTAATAGTGAAAGATTGCTGCTGGAAAGGTCAAGGGCTGCAAGTTCAGTCATTCACACTTTTCAGGATCTCCGTGCATCAAGTCAGAACCTGAGTCTGGCACTTTGGAAATAGCAGAGGGGACTCTCACTTTGCAGCGGGCAGCTCCTGTTGCTGAATGAAGTGCTTGATGCTTCCAGGCAGGAAGGGAGGGCAGATGCTCTTGGAGGGTGCAGCATAAACCCCAACCGAGCTGTGAGTCTACTGGCAACAGACCAGTGGTGCTTGCCTCCTGGTGGTCTCACTGCTGTGGGGAATGCTTGTCCAAGTTGAGCTGAAGAGGAGTGGACACCACCCTTCCTGCTCTCTTTTCCATGACTAGAGTACCACTGTTCATTCTCTGCTGTCAGAAACAGTGCTCAGGAAAATGTATGTGGGTAGAAATTGCAGCCTTTCTGATGCAAGAAAATCTCTCTGTTGATCAGCTCTAAGGGGAAATTTTCCAGGCGTAAGCCATTCATTCGTATCTAAGCCTGAGAATATTCATGCTTTATAATAAAACATTTGAGGAACATATTCCTCTATATTTACCACAATGTTTAAAAATATGTCCTTGAAAAATACCAAGAAGAACACAGACTTCACAAAACTGCAAACTCTGCTAAGTTCCAGTCTGAGAGAGATCACATAATCAGTGAGTACAAAGCCTGCATGAACAGGGTTAACTGGACAAACAACAAACTTGGTGAGAGCTGTGGGCAGAGAAGAGAGTGGGACCGAAGTGCCTTTTCTCTGTCCCCAGACTTACTGCTGCATCCATGTAGAAAAGCCCTGTGTACCCATGAGACAATATGCGAAGCTTGGCAGCCCCTTGGAAAGCCAGGATAGTTGCTAGGAATTCAGGCCTGCAAACTTCTTTTTGCTTCCTTTGTGTCAAGGCTTTAGGGACTGATAGATACTGCTTTTATTGAAGTCAAAGCTAAGACTCTGTAACAGAAGGAGGTCCAAGCCCTATACTCACAGATATATGAAAGGGTTACAGAACTGGAACAGCCCTATTACGATCAATGCAGGAACTCAAGTCCTATAGGAATAATGTATATTTATAAATAACAAGATGACAGATTCTATAGGACCCTTTGAAATTCTGAGCACATTTTTGTGCAGGGGCTCAAAGAATGGGTTTTGGCTTGATTTTCATTTAATCTTTTGATTGCATATTACGCTTTCTAGAACTGGTTGCTTCCAGGAGACCTCAGAGACTCCGAGTCATCTGTGACAGGTAAGCTACCTATAACGGCAATGTCAAAATCGCCTCTGGGTTTATTTGTTTCTTTATACAATCATTTAACTTGAAATGAGCTCTTTTGGCAAGCTCAGGAAGAGCAGGGTGGCTCTGTAGTAACAAGCAGATCTAATGTCAGTTAAGCAACTGATTTTGAGAGATTGAAGTAAAGGTAGACACGTAGTGGGTTTATTATTCTCAAAGGAGTAGTGATTATTCTGAGATAAGCAGAGATTCAATGACGTTATGTGCAGCTTTTTATGGGGCACAGTTCGATTGAGAAGGTCGTGCTTTCCCAGGCCCTCTTGCCCAGACTGAGGACAGACTTCGCACTGTCCCAATTTTCATTTCTGCAGACTGTAGGAATGTTGCTCAACAGTGGTAAGTGAGACATGCTAGGACAGCAATTTCATGAGACAATGAAATAATCTTGTGATTAGTTAGGAGGGGGAAAATCACATTCTTAGTGGCCAAAAACTATGAGATGAAGGCCATGATTACACACTCGGCTTGACCAGACACACCAGCACTGCTGAATCACTCCCTGGAGTGCTAAGGGAAGGGACTATTTTTTCAAGCACATATATACACACACACACATATATACAGAATGTGTATGTGTATCAGTGAAAGAAATTTATAATCAGATAAAGGGCCCTAACCTAGCTCAGGGAGTCATTCAAATCAAATCGCCCTAAACTGATTTTGAAGCACACAACAGGTTTTATAGGTATGTTGGAAAAGACAAGACAGAATTTGTCCTCAAGACTGTTCATGCAGACATCAATGATCAAATATCCTTTGAGGACATAACCACATTTTTCATTGCTGATGTTTATTATCTGTTCAGCTGCTTGCTTGGGATCCAGCCCTGCTAGGAGGAAAGTGTGCTGTCCTTCAGAGCAGGATTTCCCAGATGCTGTTCTAAATGGCTAAACAAACATGCTAAGGTTTCCAGCAAAGCACAGGTCACTGAAATGCCAGCCATTATCACGCACAACTTGAGAAACACGCAAAACTCAGCATGTCCCAAACCCTTACAATGCAGGTCCTGGAACAGCACAAATCCTCTCTCAGCCTGAATGAAGAAATAAGTATATTCCTTGCAGCTGTGCTGTACTGCACTTCTGCTTTTTGGCCATAATCCCTCGACAGACCCCATTACAGGCCATACCAAGGGGCTCGCCTAGCACCTCTGTGGCAGAGCTCTGGGCTGCATGTGGGCCAGCTCCTGCTCTGCCTTAGAGTCCTGGTGCTACCATGGCCAAATAACTTGGAATGCCTTGGAATGCTCTGCTTCAGAGCAGGAAAGAACTGCTTCACACAGACTGCTCAGCCATGACTCTCCATGGCCAATTAAGAAATCAAAGGTGAGCTCTGCACAGAGCTTTGCCACTACCAGGAAGCCTGAGCCATGGTGGGAAGCACTGAACTGTGTTGCTGCCCAGAGTGGAAGCCTGCAACAGCAGGGACTGAGGCGGCAGAAGGTCTCCAGTAAGACCCTGTCATGGCAGGGGCAGCCTGTCATGCAGCTCTAGCAAGAAGCTTCAGACTGGATGCTTTGGCTCCCTGTCCCGTCCCTGCTCCCCAACAAAGTAGGGGCTGTAAACTGTTTTGCTGGAGGTGAAAATTCAGCAATTATCTACCACAGTGAGGCCAGATACCTTTTACAAATTTGTTTCTCAGGGTGTCTTTCACTCCTTCTGTCTTGCTGTTTTTTCCTCTTCCTTTATATTTTACATTTTATCCTCTCAAAACAAAAAGGTCAGCATGTCGAATGTCCTGTGTAGGGAGGGGGAGTGTAGGGGCAGGGGATCGCAACCCCTGATGTCATTTGGAGGGGCAGCACCACTGGGGGCCAAGGGAGGAAGCACAACAGGCCATGCTCTGAAGCTGAAGATCAGAAAAAACAAAGTAAAAGCTGTAAAACTAAATGACTATTTTTATTTGTTTCCTTGTTGGTTTGTTTTTGCTCTTCCACTTCCTTGTCCCCAGCTGTGTGCTCCTCTAGAGAGCAGCCACTTGGCATTGGTATTTGTTGGGCATGGAGCATATGTGTATTACATCTATTTTAAGCACTCATCCTGAGAAACAGATTATTCTCTGTGAATCCCCAACACATTTTACAACCAGCTGCACTACAGGTACTAGGGTAGGAGAAGAGAACACGGTATTTTCTTCAAGTTTTTTAGGTTTGACCTCTAGTCTTCTCAGTAGGCCAGTCACACTATTTTCTACATTTGGATTGTCACTGTAAAATGGTACCATGAAACTCTGATATTACAGTTACAACATGTAAAATATAGTCTCCTCAGCATCATTTCCCCTTTCACTTACAACCTTCTTTCTACAAAACAGAAATTTGTTTTCAAAATTCATTTGTAAACATGAGTTTGAGCTGAAATCCTGGATGCATATACTCCAACATAGTCAAACTCAGATGGAAAAGCAAATCTCCTGAAAAGCTGTATAGCTGGGGTGGGTTTATCCAGCTTCCCTGTGTCCCTCCACTATCTTTTCCTCAAGCTGAAAAGGGCTGGTTCATGGTCTGGTTCCAGCTTTCTAGCTTGTCCTCATCTCCTGTGCTGTTTTTTCTTCTGTTTTCCTAGGATGAGCAGGGTGCCAGCAGCAGAGAATTTGGCCTCCAGGATGCTCACAGCCTTCCCTCGAGGCCGAATCTCTGCGCAAGATGCTCTTCTTCATGGCTTCTTCAGCCCTCTGCCTCCTCAGCTCTATCAGGTTCCTGCTGGTAAGTTAACTCTCAATTTCATCTCACCAAGAAAGAGCTACTGCACGTGCTATTTACTCTATGAGTTTCTTCTCTATTTTGGAAGTCTCTGCCATTTACCTGGATGTCTCTCTTTTCTGCTTGCACTCCCTCCCCATTCCTGTTTTACATGCAAAGTTTACATCCCATTGCAAACTTGACAACTTGTTTTTCTGTTTCCTTCCACTTGACCACTGTGTTAATACTAGAAGGGGAACCTGATGGGCTGCCACCATGGTCCATTTGCAAAGCAGAGGTATATATGCTGTGACAGGTCATTTCTCCCCCATTCTGTAACCCCAAGGGCCTGGAGATTTCCCCCGGGCTCACACTGTGTATTCAGTGTAACTCACCTGCTGGTCCCTCCTGATGTCCTGAATTCCCAGCAGCTCAGCATGATGTGCTAGCCACAATTCCCTTGGACTGCTCCTTCTGCTCCCTTTTGATGTTGAGACAGCTGTTCCTTGTACCATGTCACACCAGTTCTCCCTCAGTTTTACTTGCTTGATTTTCTTCTTCCCTTGCTCCCTTCTCTTAAGCACACGGCTGCACACACAGTTCTGCCTCTCCTGTCCTGAGCTGACAATAAACACAGGGTCTCTCAAGCTACAGTTCTGCTCCTCATTAGGAAAAACTCCCTCCTATCAGGTGACAGGCCAAAGGGACCTTGCATTCCCTGTTGCCTCCTGGGCACCCTCTACACCAGTTACTTTGGTGGTGTTTTCTAAGATAGGGGTAATCATGAAAAAGCCTTCATGGACTGTGTTGTCAGGCTATTGGAAAACCAAATTTCTGGCTCCTGCAACACATCCCAAGTGAAGGAGCAGCCAGTTAGCATCTCTCCCAAACCCCCAAACTGCTGCCCTTCAGAAGGTGCTCTGTGTGTGTATGTGCTTGAGTGAGAGACATCTGCATTCCTTTTCTGTTCACCCAGCCACAGAGCACAAATCTACTTTGACACTTTTAGAAAAATGAAAAGATGGAATCTCGCAGGAGCCTGCCTGTGCCGGGGGGGGAGGAGGGGAGCATGCACAGCAGGAGGGAAGTTGACTTTTCTTTATACATATAGGGTTTTTTCCATGCAGAGTTTAAATTATGCCTGATAAAAGGAGTTTCGTGGATGTTTCAGTTCTTTCAAACCCTCCTGGCTTCCTCCCAATTAAATGAGGTTTGTCAAAGCCACAGGGCTCTGCTGCTGCCAGAGAGGCGGACAAGCACTTCCCGCAGTGACATCTCCAATCCCCAAGGGAGAAGATGAAAGTGTCAGTGCTGAGAGAGAGAGAGAGAGAGAGAGAGAGGGAGTGAGAGAGGGAGAGAGACTGGAAAAAAACAGGTAAAGACAGTGTGAGAGAAAGGGAGAGAGAGAGGAGAAATAGAAGGAATGAGAAAACAGATTGGCATAAAGTGTCAATCTCTCCGATATGCTGCCAGCAAGGGGACAAATTAATTTCACCTGGGTTTAAGCACCATCCCATATTTATTATCCCCCATACTGTAGCAAGAAGTACCTTGTGGACAGGAAACTGCATGGCGTTATCATAGCAACCAATGTGTTGAGAACAGAATCAAAGTGCAGAGGGCTGAAACAAGTACAGTACAATCATGCAAGACCATATTCATGAGTGACTCATTAAGCCTGTAAAATTTAGGCAATTCTGAATAATTCCCCATGTAGCCATTCCTATTGCCATAATTGTTTAAGACATTTGCTCTCTTGTGTCACTTTGGCATAACATAATTTTGGAATTTAACAGTATCATTTTAAAATTCTTGTTGCTATGATAACAGTGCAGATTTTAAATATATTCTGTTCCCACTTTGTTCTGGAGGATGCTGGCTATTAGTTGCCATCCTCTGAAGGGGAAAGTTAAAGCAGAAGAGCAAAGAATGAGCTGGAGATGAAAGGTGAGAGAAGAGGGGGTTGATCCCAAGGTGTGTGAGAGAGTAAGAGGGAAACAACATTTGAAAAAATAAAAGGTTCCCATAAGAAATTATTCTCTATTTTAATGAAATAATTGTATCCATAACTCTCCTTTTCATAAGTTGTTATGGCAAGGTGGAAGCTAGAGGATGTTTTTCAAAGGTCAGTTGGGAAAAAATAATTGGAGAAATCAGTGTTTCAAAGGTAAGTACCCCTCCAAATAGCATATTTCTGATTAGTAGGGGACATGCTAATGGTTAGAGGCTGGCTGCTGCCCCTGAGAAGGGGGAGAGGGAGCAGAGGGCTCTTTGCTTCCTGGAGGTCAGCTCCTACAGAGTGGAACAGGTTGCTGTTGCTATGCTCATCTGAGTGCAGAGTGCTAGAAAAAATGAGTAGCCCATGATCTAAGGGAGGGTGAGAAGACTCTTGGTCCTCTGAGTGGGGCTGGCCCACAGATGGGCCTCCTACAGCTGCTCACTCCTGTGTCTCTAGCTCCAGAAGGAGATTAGTGAGGCCCAGGTTCAAACCTTGCTCATCATCTTGGTGGCCTTAATTCTACATGTGCCACCAGCACCTCTGGATATAAAAACAGAGAGAGGTGCAGGGGTTTCTACAGCTTCCCTTCAGTGTGGCTAGTAGCCTAAGGGGCAGTGATGACCTTTTGTAAAACCGGAGCATTTGCTGTCCATTTTCTGGCTGATGCCAATCCTGAGACAATTATCTTTGTGCAGTGCAGCCCTGCACTGCAGCAGCTCTGATAAAACTTCAGTCTAACCCTTTGCCACCTGCTAAAGCAGAATGTTTTCAGTCCAATTAATCCCTCGTGGAAGAAAGATGAGATCATTGAATCAAGAAAGCATGAGCTGTGCTCTCAACTCAGTGTCAGTCCTGAAGTGCAAAGGGCCTTCTGAGGAGGTGTCTCACTCTGTTGTCAGACAGGTCAGACACAGTAACAATTGAAGCTTATTATTCTTAGTTATAGATTTGCTTTATTTTCCCTCTTTTTTGCCCTCCAATGCTGTAGAGCAGGCTTGCAAGCAGGGAGGGTAAGCAGTGGAATTTGGGGTTATCAACAGTGCACTCCCAAGAAAACAGTGCAAGAAGAGCTCTGGCCAAACCACCCAGGCACAGGGCCTAGGGAGGCCTGAGCTGGCAGCTCAGATCCTTTCCCCACTGGACCAATGGCCAGTCTCAGTAGAGACCTTTCTCACAGTGTAGAAGATGTTCAACCCTAGCCATACCCTCGGCACAGCGGTTAGCAAAGTCTAGTATGTGCTCCATGAGGAGAGCTGTGTGTTGTGTGGATGTGATCCTGGCTTTGACTAGGAGGTGCTTGCTGCTTTTGGGTACGATTGGTCTCTAATTGATACCTCCCCCAGCAACACAAAACCAGTGTACCAGGAGATGACGGCATTGGACCATTTCTCCTGAAACATCCCACTGTTCAACCTTTTAGAGACAAGGAGGAGGAGGGAGGCTTGATGTTGACATTCATTTTCATGTCTTTTGCATCTAAACTAAGATAAAGCAAGTAAACAAGTGTGGGCAATGAGAAGGTTAAGGCTGCAAGCCATTGCCTACCAAAAATCCCATTACTACTGGGATTAGCCAGCACTGGTAAATGTTATCACAGGGGACATATAAAGGAGAGCTGGCTTTCATGACCCCTTGTTTGGGTTGGCTGGTTTCCCTAGGTTCTCCTACATAGCTGAAAAGCTTATATAGTCACTTGGGTTTTTTACCACTCTGCTTTGTGACCTCTGTACACTGCAGATAGATATCCTTCAAGTCACATACAGATACCTAGAAAGTTCCTACCAGGTGTATGAATCTGGTTTATAATGTATCTTAATACAGGAATAAACCAAAGCTGGTGTCGAGCAGGAAATCAGCTGCCCCTCCTATGCCAGAAGCATTCTTATCTGTGAGGTGATAAAAGAAATCTTCATTTAACTCAGGAAAACCACCCCTCATTTCACCTGGCATGATCCCCTCCGTGGTGGAAGATCTGCTTGCCTACATACTGACAGGACATTAAAGTTTTGTGTTCTGTCATTAAACCACCACCCTAAGAAAGAGCTGTTGCAACATCCCAGCAGATGCTTGCCAAGTGCACAGGACTCCGGACATGTTGTGCTGTTTGAGCTCTTCCCCGTGTGCTGTCCTGGAGCAGGCATTGTGCTGGGCACTGTTTAGGAGCATGGAGCAAAGGGGAAGATGGGAAAAGTAGGAAAATTTCCTTTGCTCACTCCCCAGCTCCTGCTCTTGCAAAAGCAACTGGCTCAAAGTTTGGCCCACATGACTTGTGGAAACAAAGTCCTACAGACATGGATCAAATGCTCTGACTCCCATTGATCTCAGGCCAGAGAATCTCTATAAAGGTCTTATTGTTCAGGGAGACAAACCGCGCTTGGGGGGAGTGCTGTTAATACTGTTCATGGAGGCAGACACTATTTCATCAGAGGTTAGCAGATGTTTTTCTGCATTTTGTCTAATTGCAAGTTATATCTGAGGTTTCTTTAACTTCCATTTTCCCTTTAACACTCTTAAATGCAAATCTGAAAAGATTTAGTTGTCTTGTTTGCTGTGAAAGACATCCAGACTGGAAGTCTCACGTAGTTGTTTCCCATCCTCAGGTGCACTTCTGACTTCACCTAGTTATCAGCAGAAAAGAGTAAATGGGGATGTAGTGATCAGGTTTCTAAGGCACAAAAGTTAAAGCTAAGTTTGAGATTGTGACAGCAAGCAACCATGAGCATAGGAACTCAATTAGCCTGAAAGACAACTATCTCATTATTTTTCCTAAAATGATATAAATACATAAGAATATAAAAATTTAAAGTAAACTCTCTATTGACTGTCTAGATGACTGAATTTCACTGCTCAATTTCTTTAAACACCCACTTTAGTATTTATTTATTCTAAGCGTGAAGCAGCTACGATAATTAGACTGTCAGATTTGGTAAGTTAATGAGGAGTCACTGGAGTGGAAGGTTTTGCATTTGTGAGATTGCTGAAGGAGAGAAGCTCCGTGCCTTCGCTCTATCTCTTTTTTCTTTTTCTTTTTTTCCCTTCTGCTGGGTGGGAAGGAGAGAGCTTGGCAGTGCACAGATCCATTTGAATCCTTTTGATTAGCGGGTTGCATTCCTACCACTGTTCTACCAAATAGTATTTTGCTGGTTGCTCCAAGAAAAAGAAAAAGAAAAAAGAAAAGAAACTGCAGATGAGATTTCTAGAGAAGGGTGTCTAGATTAAAGAAAGAATTTTCCAAAAACAATCAGAAGGAATGCAGCTGTGAGAAATAGGATTCTGAATTAGTTTGTATTGTGGCTGATGTCACAAGAGAGCGTTAAGAAAGCAGCACAATGAAGGAAAAGGACCGTTTTGCAGCTTCCTCTTTAACCTGATTTTTCCACAGGACAATCAGTGCTCACAGTTCCAGGAGTGAGACTGCAACCTGAAATCTGTGACCTGTTTGCTTCTTACCGAAAAGGCCATCTCTCAGGAGGTTCAAGCAAGTTTTGGTAGAAATCATGGATGATTGACTAATTCTTGGGTAAGCACGTAGTTGCCATTGTCAAAGCTGCTGCCATCACCCTTAGCACATGAATTCCTTCGTGTATTGAAGGTGGGAAAACAGACCTGATACTCAGGGCTGGATGATCACATTCCAGGGTGAGAACAAAGTGGGAAATCTCACATTCAGAGAGGAGAGGTCAGCAAGCCAATGGCCCCCAATGAGCAATGTTCAATGGTATCATGGGAGGTTTGGATTTGTTTGTTATATTGCCAAGTCTCAGACCAGTGCCCTTTCCTCTGATGCCTCCCCAGTCAAAATATTGCTTAATTTCTCCATTGCTTAAACTGACCAGATTGCTTTGTTCTCCTTTGTCCTTGCCTACTGAGTTCATATTTCATAGCTTACTTGTTTTGATTTCACACACACTGGAACCTGAGCAGAGCTAGGCAAAATCTCCTTAGCTTGTAATATCCTTGGTTTTAAATAATCACTATTTTAATACGTCACACCTCAAAATGATGCTTCAGCATCAATATTTTTCATCTCCTTTTTGTTACAGAAGACCAAAAGCTCACTTAAAATCACTGTTATTGAAAGAAATTGCCAGAAAATATTCTTTTATTATATCCTGTCTCTTTGTTTACTTTGTGCATTTGTTAGCAGCATGTGTCCTGTCAGTGTCACCGCTGGGTCTGTGCTTGCAGGGCAGACCTGGAAACTGATCTTGAGGCCAAATTAGTTTGACTGTCTTATTGTCTGCCAAGCTAAGAGGCAGCCTTAGGATAGCGAGACACACCTCAGCTACCCATCTGTGCTTTCAAATGCACATAGATGGCATGCACCTGCTGTAGGATCAGGTCCTAGCACTCAGTGCCTGGTCTCACAGCCTTTCTCTGCCCCTTCTGCCCTCATCGTGTAGACAACAGCAGGCAGAGAGGCCAACCTTGAATCCTTTTAAGAAAGACCTGACATTGCCAGCACTGTGACCAGATTGGGTTTTGGAAGCAGCCTGAATGCTTTCCCTGCTCACCTGCTCAGCTGAGTGCAGGAAGGACGGCTGTTCCCTCTCTGTGATTAGAGAAGAACTAATCCTGCCAGAAAAGCTGGCTGTCAGTTCCACTATGGCTTCTGGGACAACTCACTTGAGGAGGGCACTCATGCATCAGTGTTCAATGAACTTGGATTTGGCCCATTTTAACTGATTTAGAGAGTATTTCACAAATATATAATTTAAAAGAGTGAAAACTTGGAACTTGTAGTAGAAACTCTTAAAGTTTGGGTTTTTTTAATTAACCTGGCCTCAAAATGCTTGTGTCCCTTTTATTTAGCTGCTCACAAAGCATACTAAACAAGCTTAAATGTCAACTCAAGTTTTCTTCTGC
Source organism: Acanthiza pusilla (assembly GCA_036630365.1). NCBI lineage: Eukaryota > Metazoa > Chordata > Aves > Passeriformes > Acanthizidae > Acanthiza > Acanthiza pusilla. The sequence goes on from JAXCHO010000019.1 coordinate 9,681,861, forward strand.
AGTTCATTACAGGAAAACATTCTGCCACCATATATTATGGTGTTCATATTATTAATTCTCTTTTTAAAAAAGGCATCTGGATTCAGACATGCAAGAGGGGTTATAAATGAAACAGTAATTTTTTTTGTCATTTTAATAGGCTAGCAATGGAAAGCAGGGGGTTCTGTATGCTTTTTCAAATCTAATGAGAGGTAGATAGGCATCTAAAGCACAACAGCCTCACGCTGGCACATGAGAGAATGGAATTTCCTGGGAACATAATGAAACTGGCCAGCCTTCCTTCATTTGCCAACCTGAGTTAAGCTACAAAAATAGACAAAACCAAAAGACTAAACATACCAGGCTCCATCTTGAATCCATGGGCCCTGAGCAACACAGCAAGGGACAAAATATCATCACAGACTCCTCCTTGTTCTCCTTCTGGTTTCAGGAAAAGATGAGATACTGTCAGCCGTCTATCCCAGGGTGATATATACTCCATGCCAGCACTCCACCCATCTTCTACCCTATTCCACCCACCACTTTCCCTCTACCTGCTGAGGAGGAACATATGGATCATTGGAATCTGCTACTGTTCTCATTCTGCCTCTCAAAATAAATATTCAGATAACTAATGCTGTGCCTTTTACATGTATGTGATACTACTAAATGTAGTTGATACTACTACATGATACTACTAAATGTAGTTACAGCTAAATGTAGTTGAATCTACAGGAAAAGAAGAGCCTGTTTTAAACCAACTGTTAACAGCAGAGTGGACTGAAGGCATTAGCCCTGCAGAATATTTGTGTTTGGGATTTATTTTTCTTTTTGATTCAGGACTTAGGCCATGGATTTTTACCCTAACAGAATTCCTTTGCAATAGGGGCAGATTGTATCCTCCCTTACACCAAGGACCTTTGAAATAACTCCTGATATTGACAAAATGAAGAAAAATCTTTGAGATTATAAAACAAGGACACAGTTTGAGGGGTAGGGTGCATGTTTTTAAAAATCACCTTTCAGTAGAAGAGAATGAAATTGTGCAGATGTCCTGCCTTTTGTTTTTCAGAAAGCAATGTCAGAAAAATTGACTTGGCAACAAAGATGTAACAGCACCAGTCTGGACACTGGACTTGCAGAATATACTCAGCCATGTGTCACTTAATAGAGAGATCCCTGGACCAGAAGATCGATGTACAAACAGGACAGATGGGGACTGACAATTGAAAGAATGTAGAGGCTCTTCCAAGGCTTACGGAGACCTGTCATTCCTGGGGTATGCCTACAATCTCCTTCAACAAAAGAGCTCCTGAGGGAAGGAGGGGATTAGTCAAAAGTTGAATGAAGTCTCCAGGGAAGATGGTTTCTTGGATAGAGTTGTCAACAAAAGGAATTGTTTAAGACTATTTGTTATAATTTCCTAGAGGGAGCTTCTGCCATTACTAACAGGATTACCAGCATACTGGTTCCACACCAGCAGAGCATTAGACATGTGCATTGCAGACTGGTTGCTTAGAGCTGAATTCAGGGGTCTTCTTATGCAGCATCCCAAATGCGTGCAGGTGTTGATGAGCAGAGGGGAGATGGCAGAGAATTAAGATGCAGCCAAATGCAGTCCGGTTTTGGTCCAGCTGTTGTAGAGAGTCCTGGCTCATTAATGAGTTTCCACAGTGTTTTAATCTCCTTGATCTCAAGGCTGCTGACAGACTATGAGAAGGAAAGCTAATCTGAGGTGAGTGCTGATGGGGATACATGGGGAAATCAGCGACCTCTTTCCCAACTGCAGCTACTATGAAATTCCTCATAGAATTCTTCCTGGAAGAATTTGGAAAGCAAGTAATTTACTGTGTTCAAGTACTAGTCTGCTTGGTTTCAGTTATCTTGGATACTTTCTCTTAGCTCTGGGACATAGAAACCGATAGCCTTGGTGTAACCTCACAGCACATCTGGGAAGAAAAGGAGGACAAAGATAAATCATTGAGCTGCAGACATACAAACCTTCTTGAATATTTTTATTTGTTTGAGTAGTGTCATTGGCATGACTGGGAGAATTTCTCTGAGCAAGAATCATGCAGAGCATTGAGGCACTGGAACAAAGCCAGTCAAGGAGCTACGGGTGGCAGCCATAGAAACAGCTGAAAGGTGAGCTTTTAGTGTAAGAGAGCTGCATCTCCAGCCCCGCTCCAGTCCTTTGTTTGCCAAACACACACTGCAGACCTGGGCAGGAAGCAGCACAACCGTTTATGTTCCCTCTTTGCCCTTGCTACAGACATAATTGCAGGAATGTATAGATTAGCTACATTCATAGACTATCTGCAGGCACTGCTCAGTTACGAGGATAAGATATTACTTATGTTGTGTTCCTTGATGAAAAGGCAAGCTATGTCCCAAAAGTCTTTCTGCCTTTAGATTGCATGGCCCCAGATGTCCCAAACATCAACACTCTCAATGACCTGACTGCCCTTTGCAATACTGAACAGAGTGGCTATAAATGATGCCCAAGTTGGGATAGGGGTGTTCTGCATTGCTTTTGCATTCTTTCAGGTGTCTGGACTAAGAGCAGTGAAGAAGCAGGATCTCTAGTGCCTGCAATAGGATGGTTATGGCTGAATGTCTGCTTTTAATGGAGAGCAACTAAATGCTCAAGATACGTTAAATGAAAGGATTTGTTATGCATGGGCAGTGAGGGATCTAACAATGAGAACTGAGTCACTTTTCTTCATGGTCTATCCAGAGCATCACTGTAAATTTCTTCTGCCCTGGAGCTGAGGGACAGAATGTCTTTGCTGTTTTAGGTAGCTGCTACCCCACAATGGCCATGCCATTGCTAAATTTAGCCATATGCTAAATTGCCAAAGAGTCATATGATACCTTTTAACTCTGTATCTAGAGGGGCAGAAAGCCAGGAAGACCCTGGATACGTTGCAACCTAGCAGTCTTCTGTTCATTAACATCATAGGCCCAATGCCTAAAACATGCCAGATCAGAGAGAAACTGACTCTGAACCACTCCTCTCCTTCACTAATGGGAATACTATTTATATCAGGAGTACTGATCTCAGTAGATTTTCCATCCCCTGGCCTGCACAGTCTTGGGGCAACAGCTTTCAGGGAAAATGGATGTAGTGTTGTAATGACTCAGAAAGAGTAAGTAACAAGAAACACGTCTGAATTTATGTACCAAGTTAGTGCCACCCAAAAAGGCAGTTTTGCTTCCTGCATTTCCCTCCCTGCTTCAAGCTTTACAGTCTTTCCCTTTTTCTCTCTGGCACCTTTTAAGCCCTTGAAGAACTGATTTAATTCACTAAACAGATAGAAAACTATGAACTCTTTTGCCAAGTTAGTTTTTCATTGTTTTAGTGAGCTGAATCAGATTTGAAGGGAGAAAAGTACCAGATTTCATTCATGGATGAGTGTGGAGTAGGAAAGGAGGAGGTGGAAAAATCCATAAATTTAACATTCTCTTATCTCCAGCCTGCTCACATCTAGTTCCTGTGGGGTGATCATCCCCTGTCACATTTGAATGTCTGATGTTGTTTTTGAGATTATAACTGAATGGGCTCTGGTGAGTAAGTGATCATACTACTGTCATTTATGTGGGCCCAACTCAAATCCATGTGTTTGCTGTTGAATACCTCACAAAAAATCCCAGACCTTGGCAGAGAGGTGCAGGGCTGACATTTCCCTTTTTTCCCCAGAAAATACTTTCTTTTGGCAGGGGTAGGATGCTTTGGTAAAGCAAGAGAGAGTTTATAAAGTGCATGTAAATGGAGATCATTGTGCTTAAGGATCATCAAGCTGTTTCTTCTCACCACCTAATAAAAAACCAAAAACAAACCTGAGGTTTTTGAGAAATCCTTTAACATCCTCCTTTATGTAAAGAGAATTTAACATCAGACTTAAATATTTGCTTTAAAAACATCTTGAAGTAAATGATATAACTTCTTTCCCAGGCCAGGATTCTGTTTTGTTTCAGTCTGGAGCAAGTTTGTTGGCCAAATTATATATGCCCAAGAAAAGATCCAAGGGCTTTAAAACTTGCAAACCCCTGTCTGTAATGGTGCAAGTGGGCAATGCTCTTTAAAGTGTGCGTGGGGGAGGGCAATGCCAGGAAAATCCCCCTCACAAGCCAGAACTGCATTTGGGGAGCCCAGATGAAAGCTCTGATGCGGGTCATGTGACAGGTGTCACTTCAGTAATGATATTGGGGCAGAGATAAAAGTCCTTGCCGGCTGGTCATGTGACATCGCTTCATTACTGGCACAGCAGGTGGTCGGAGAGACTCAATGCCTTTATTTTTTATTATTTTTTAATTTTTTTTATTCTGTGATAATGAGAAAATGTTTAAACTTCCATCCCTGTGTTTAAACACTTCTTCATGCTGACAGCAGCAGGAGATCCCTTGATCAGCTGTCAGATGGGAAAGTGCAATTTTTCTGGAAAGTAAACAGCGTGTTTGCCAGTTGGAAATCATTTTCTGTTTGTTGGGACTGCTAGTCGTGGTGTGATGGAGCCATGTCACAGCATCTGACAACTCGGGAGTGGGGAATAGAAAACAGGCTGAGAAATGGGGTTTAGACTCTGCCTCTGATAACAGGAGCTTGAGATTTTTGACACTTCGTTATTGTTACTGTGTGGAAAAAAACCACAACTTACGGGTTGCTATGAAACTTTTAAAGCAGCAGCTCAGTGTCAGTGTGGATGTGTGGGACCTTCTAAAATAAGCTCCTGCATTTTAAGAGAAACTTTCCTAGGAAAAAAACCAAAAAGGACACAAAGGAACTGAGTAGGTGTGGAGATGTGTGGGGGTGAAGGTGGCCAGATTTCATTCCTGGCTTGCAAGAAGAAACCAAAAAAAGTCTTATTAGAAAACTTCACATGGTTCTGATGTTACATAGGCTTGGGTAACCCCCTGGGAGCTTCAGGTAAGAAAAGGAAGGCAAATGTGGTCACAGGGTTGTACAAGAGATCTGAACCCCACCCTGGGCCTGGCTGAAATCAGAGGCGGTACGGTCTGCTTCGGAAGTACCCTGGAACCCAGCTAAATTAACTTTAAATGCTAACCACATCTTTTTTATTTTCCTGTTAGGCAAATACCTTCTCAAAGTCAATTCCCGTTGAGAAAAAGGAGATACTGATATTATACACATAATTTTAATTAAAATTAGGGTTTGAATGTGCATATGCAGAGGCATACACAACGTTTTTCCTAGGCAGACACAGACGACATCTTATATGCAAAATCAACAAATCAACCTGATTTCAACACCAGGGAAGCTAATTACTCAGAGCACGGCTCGAATCACGTAAAAAATATTCACGGCAATTATGTTACATGAAGTCCTTGGTAGCCTCCCAACAAATGCTTTCCTCTGCTGGCTGCACTGCAGCATTCTGCCTCTTCCTAAAGATCCCCATTAAAAGCTTCCTGCTTGTTACACTTCATGAAGCCCTGGCTCATTAAATGTGAAGTTTCGTGGCCGGTAGCTCACCCGCACCCCGAAAGCCCTGGGGCCGCTGTGTTGGCTTCAGCTGCCGGCTGCGGCACTGCTGAGGCCGCTGGGGCTGGGGGCGGCTGCCCGCCTGCGATCAGGGGCTGGGCCCGACCAGCAGCAAAAAACGATCCCAAGCAAAAGGATCAGATCAGAATCTGGCCCGTTGTTAGCAGTCATTAAAAAACATTGCACTTTTAATAGGAGCTTATTCAATTAGCAGACTAACAGGCTCCATCAGATAAGCTGGGGATTTCCCTGGGAATCTGAGTCACATACGCTGAAGCTGCTCTGCACTATATGGTTAACCCTCTCCGTGCAGAACCAGCATGAAGAGGCCAAATCCCAGGAAAGGGCTTATTTTTGGATTTTTAAGGAAGAAGAAGAAGCCTTCCACTGCGCCTCGAAGCCCCCGGAGGTGCCAGTGCCGAATGAGTCACACATGCTGCAAGGACCCAGGAGGATCATGGCACCAAACTCACTGCTGCAGACAGAAGACTCGCCTGATCTCCGATAAACACGCTGACATTTGGCAGCCTGACAGCTTCACAGTCCCATAAGAGGCTTCCTAATTAGAGCCTGGGTGAGAAATAATCCACAACTTGAAGTTTGTCTCTAGCTTCCTTGCTGTACTTTTTTTCTCCTCCCTTTTTGTGCCTTTTTTCCCTTTTCAGTGTTTTCTCTCACACATTCTCCATGCATCCCCTCCCCGCAGGCGGAAGCTGTTTGAAACACCAAGCAGGATAAAGGGTCACTTTTGCCTGTCCTCTCAGCTCAGAACAGCTCCCAGCAAAAGCACCCCTCTTACATTTCAGCATTGCCCTTGAAGGAGATGGGGAGATAAGGCAGGGGAAAGGACAGTATATGGTGGAGTTTATAATGAGGCAAAGAAAACTGGTCTGGAAGAAAACCAAGCCAGTCCCATTCATTCCTAGTCAAACACGTAAGGCAAAACTAGTGCTCTGAGCAGCAGGAAAATAGGGACTCTGGGGCTCTGGGAATGGATTCAACCCTGGACTTTGCTTTCTTCTACAGCAAATGCCCCAAACAGCACCTCACAGCATCCTTTCAGCTGGAGCCAGGATCTGAATTTAGCATTGCCTTCCAAATGTACAGTACCATGATACTGCTGTATCATGGTAAGACATTCAACCAACTGGTCATATGGTGAGATATATTTTTTAGAGATATGTACTGTTACACACTCTGACCTTTTAAAGCTAAATCATATTCTGCTCATTTACCCCATCACATGTATGTTCTCTGAATAACAGAGAATAACCTATGCAATAACCTATGAAATTGTGATTATATCAATATTGGCTAAGACAAGTATGACTCTTTTACTGTATTTATTTCCTAGAGAATTATTTGCTGATAGTGGTATTGACTGATCTCTATTTAATATTCCAAAGCCTTTTCCAGAACAGAGAGACAAGGTAGCAAGATTCTTAAAATACAAGTCATTGTATACACTGTAAAAGCTTCGATACAGATCCAAACATCAGAATTCACTTTTTGTTAGAGGCTTGTTGTCCCACACTGTCCTCCTCAGCGAATACCATATTCCCTGGATAGCCAGCAGAAACAGGCAGAAACTTTGCATCATGGCAAAATTCAAATTTCAGCACAGTAGAAACCACAGAAAACATTAGATGTTGTACTGGACCTAGGACATCTGGCTCCATCCCTGCCCTGATATTTTTGCATGACAAGTGAGTATGGACACGAAGAAGAAAAGAACATAGACAAGGGGAAGGCTCTCTGGGAGGCCTGACTGGGGAGGAGGTGAGGCATAGCTGTCCCTGAGTGACTTGTTCCTTGGGTACCTGTATTTTCCTGTGGCTGCAAAGGGTGCACAGAAGTCAAAAGAGCAGCATTTTACACACACATGCATGTTTGATGTGAACCGTTTTAAAATTCAGGAGAATCAGATGCTAAGAACAGTAGCACATGTAGTAACACAGGAGAAAAGAAAAACTGTGATTCTTTCCAATTAAACTTCAGTTTTTCAGGGTTTAGAATTTCAGTCATATAAATCTATTTTAGACTAAGTCTTAGAAATAGAAGTTGGCAGCCTCGAGGAATTAATTTTTTTATTATTTTAAGAGATTAACTCAAGTTGATAGATTTAGAACATTTTTTAAGTTTGTTGGTTTCAGATGTTTAAAAAGAAATTTAAAATAAACAAACAAATTCCAGTAGAAAATTTGGCAAGGGCTGAATCCTTTGGGCAAAATTTTCCCAGGAGAAACATAGATCTCTGATAAGCAACAGAGGAGATGCTGTATTTCACAGCTGCAATGCAGATCTGAGGCCTCTCCAGAGACTCCCACACGCTAAACAGGGATTTCTTTAGTATAAATGCCAGATCCACTTTGGTCCCAGTGAAACTCCAGAGGGGCATTATCTAGGAAAACGAGGCATGTTTAATCCACTTTATCATTAATGCAAAGAATAGTCTCAATATTTGTGAAAATCAAAACCATGTGTTATGAAAGGTCCTCCATATGGATTCAGTGGATTAAGCTCTACTTGCCAGCCTTGGCTGGGCAGCTGGGCCATAGTTTGTTTGCAATGTCTCTATGATAGGTGTCTGTAATGAAGCAAGCATGAGCCACACTGCTGGCCTGACTGGGCACTTCCCTGAAGGATGTGCTGGAAAATTTACTTTCGTGACTAAGGCTGGAAGTGTCACACGTGCCAGAGGAAAATAACAGCTCTTAGCAATGCAGTCTCACTTTGGCTTCACCCTCCTCATCAGTAATGGTTGTTGCATTTTTCTTGCAGAATTTTCTCTGCTAATTAAATCTGGGCCATTTCACATTTTGACTGGATTTAAAACAAAAAGGCTGAAAAAAATTATGTCTCTGAGCTGGGCTCTTGGGCTTATCACCATGTGACAGTACTGCCAAGGTCAACTATCCCCATTATGAAGTCTAGGAACAATTCTTGTGAGCTAAATATGATGCTGTTGCACACCATGCTGATGCTGGTGAGCTGAGGGCTGAGCCCCAAGATATACCACACCATGCTTCAATGGGTAAATGCTGAAGGCTTCTCACCTGATTAGATTTCTGTTTTATACAAAACCCTCTCATAAGCCATTCACTGTGACACAGATCTGGTAGATTTAATGACATTGAAAGAAGAGGGTCTGCAAGAGATCTGGGAGCAGGGATACTGACCACCCATTGCAGATCCCATGCAGAAAGAGATGAAAGACAATTGGAGGTAGCTGTGAGCCCCAAGCCTGGGATCATGTTTGAGGCTCCTGCAAGCAGAATGATGAGGCTGTTGTGGGGGCTGAGTGAGGAGGCAGCCTGAGAATGTCTTTGAAGGTGGCAGAGATAAACCCAAGCAAGCAGCTGCCCTGCTGGCAGAGGAGGAACCTTTATCATTTGGACACAGCCAATGAAGGCAGACAGGTTGCCAGCCATCACCATGTTTTCAGGGAGCTGCCTGTGTGTGCCCAGGCTGCATCACAGCCTCTGCCAGGGCAGGTTTGCTCTACTTAGTATAGGTGAGGAAAAATGGCAGGCCTGGAGGGAAGCAGTCTGTGAGCAGTGAGGGTTGGACACTGCACATCAGACAGCACCTGAGGCAACTGCAGAGGAAATGTCCCTGAAGGGGCTGCCCTGGGGCCGTGGCCTGGGGGGAAACAGCCCCTGAATTTGACCCCATCTTCTTCTGCTCTTTCATAGTGGGCACTGCTGTGCCAAGTTCCCTTTGGTCTGCACAAGTGAGGGAGGGAGAACATAGCCTCATTTTACAGATTTCCACCCAGCTACCCAGTGGGTCCAGATAAAGTTTTGGATGGAAGTGGAGCAGAGAAACCTCCCCAGTTGCGAGTGTCTCTGGGCAATGCTCATTTTTGCAAGGGGTACAGCGCGTCTGCAAAGCCGCACATCTTTCAGAAGGAAAAGCCATGTCGTCCCCTTCAGATGAACATTCTTCTTCCTTCAGACAGATCATCCAGCTGACACTGAAATGCAGCATTTTGAACCCACCCAGCATGATCACCACATTTACCAAGCCTCCAAAGAGATTTCAAGGGTCTGAAGATATCTTCCATTGCTTGTACGATTTACAGTTCTAATGAGATTAGGAGTAAGCAGTTTCTTCTAAACAATGGTGCTATATCATTCTAACCCATTTAGATTATAATCTGCTCTTCCAGATATTAATATTTTCATATTAATGTAGATCCTTTTATCCCTGTAGCTTAGCACTGGGTTTTGATTTATTAAATAGCTGGCTCCCTCTGGACTAGAGGAGCAGGATGCTGCGTTGTGATGAGCTTAATAACTCACTGCTCCGTATTAGTAAATCACAGACTAGCACTTCAAATTTGCGGAGAGAATTGGGTTGACTTTCCCTCAGTCCTCAAAGCATCTTGGTCCTGTTGCGCTAAACTACCTACTAACAATCTTTCTTAAATGAGCCAAGTGCTCTAATATGGGTTCAGACTGAATTTTAACAGCAATTTGGGGAGCGAGGGCAAAAGCAGAGTTAACAGATTTCACTGGCTTTTCCCATCAAATGGTGCCAGGGCACTTTTCTGGAGGCACCAGCAATATAACATCCAGCAGAATTAGTGTGTTTATTATTTTAGAAGAGCTCATGTCTTTTTAATATCTCCAGGTTTGAAGCAAAGGTTGAAAGTAAGGGCAGCCTATTTGCATTGTGAATAAAGTTATCTGCCTCCTCCACCCCTAGCCCTGCAACCCCGACTGGAATATGCAGAAATAAATGCCTTCTAATGATCCCTGGGGAGCTGAAGCTTTGATATGGATCTTGCCCGGGGTATAGTGGTTGGGAGAAGTTCTGTCAGACTGAAACCCACATGGTGTGGGGGAGTAGGCAGTCTTCCTTGGAGTGCGAGAGAAGGGAAATTGGATTATCTTGCTAGCAGTTGGTGTTTTTCTGTCTGCAAGAACTTACAGATGAGAGGCCCCAGCTGGGAAGTTAAACTCAGCCCTCTGCAGACAGCGATGTGTGTTTTCCTCATCTAAATAAAAGAGATGATCCCATCCAAGTTCTGGAAATTTTTTTATTGTTTTGGTTGTGTGCAGGGCAGGTGGGTAGAGAAGCAAAATTGCAGGATTTAAATTTCAGTTTGGTGGCTGCTGAAAATGTTGAGTATGTGTGGCCATGTGTTTGTAAACACAGATTACTCTTTGGATGTGACATCTGGCTTTCAAGGAGCTCCCACAGTAGGCAGAATCACAGGAGTACACACTTCAGTTCCCTCAGACAAATCTATTGTAGGACACTGTTTTGCAGTTTACAGCACACTGAATAAGCTCAAAAAAACCCCGAAATGCAGCTGAAGCCCCTTAATAGAGAAAACCTGTTTAAATGTGCTGCTTTCTGGGAACAAATTGTTGCATAAAAAGAACACCCTGGCAATGGGAAAGTTTTCTGCGTTGCCAAGAGGTTCCATAAAAAGACTATTTTATAGCATTAACCCATTCCCTATAGAAGCCAGAGCATACCGCAGAGGATCACATGCTGCCTGGGAAGCAGCAGCACAGAGAGATTAAATACAGCAGCCAGAAAGGGCTCACAGCATCCAGGGTGCCTGTGCTCCCTCCCTGCACAGCGCTTGGGGTGGGGTGGTGCCATGGGGATTCCACCGACGATGCCAGACCAAGCAGCTCTTCCCCTGGGTTGTAAACACAACACCTTCCTAACAGAGGGCAATATCAGGAATGTTGAGCAAGCTCCCAGGCACGCAGGATGTGCCAAGGAAGGAGCAAAACGGGAGCACCAGATTTTTTCCTCTCCCAGAGAAGGACAGAGAACAAACTATTCTGCAAGAGAGCTGTAGACAGAAAAGAACCAAGACATAAAATGCTACTGTTGTTCTTCAGTATGAAGATGCCACACCAGTAAGTTTCATAAGGTTCCAGCATCTGTGTGCATCAACTGCAGAGTCCCAATAGCAGCATTTTGAGATGATTTGCACTGATTACTCAAGGATTTCTGCAGAGTTTTTGAGAGAGGCATTTATCCCCCTTGTTCCTTCTGTGCAAACTGCAGGTCAGCCCTGGCACAAAGGAGAGCACTCAGGGCAGTCTGTGGTTGCATTTTTGGAATCAGGACTGCTTACATCAATTTAAGCAATCCTGGTCCCCCTTCCACTCCCTGTTGCTTCCTTGCCCATACTCTGCACTACCAGCTATGCCAGCAGGCTGTCTGTGTAGCACATAGTGAATGAGACCAGAGAACTGATCAAGATAAAAAACATCTCTAGGAAAAAAATGTTTATTTTTCAGCTGTATTGGTTCCTGCCCTGGGTCACTGCACAGCAGGGAGACTCAGGGATGAGAGCAAGTGCTGAGGATGAGATCTGTAAGCTGTCAGTCAGTAAAGGTACCCACCATCACCCCCTCTTTGTACCCCTTTGTGTGGTGGATTAGACTTCATTTTCTGTAGGGCCTTTACTTTCACCCCAAGTTTAGTTTTCTAACAGTTGCAGAGATGTGATTCAACCCCCAACAAGAACTTGAGAGCCTTCCTATCTCACATAACAACCTTGGAGTGTCAGGCTACATCTCACTGTTTGCCTTGCTGCAAGGATCCCCAGGATCCTAAAAACTTAAGACTTTGTGGGGCATTTGGACTATATGGCCTTTAAAGGTCCCTCCCAACCCAAACTATTCTATGGTTCTATCTCCTGCAAATAGACTTGTCCATCTATGTGCCACCATCCAGCACCACTGTGTGTAATTCCAGTCCTAGGAACCATAGAGCTTTCTTATTAGCATGCTGTACAATCCATACATAGCTCTTAGCTTTTCAGCTTGTTTTCGGGTCACAGGGGTACAGCAACTCTGCTCCCAGCTCTGGGATTAGTGACTTTTGGGCAGTGAGCATGAGGGTCTGCCTCATTCTCCACTGCAGGCAGAAAAACACCCAGCAAACCTCATGAGGCCTCTCGCCAGGCTGCATGAAACTTGTCTGCCTTGTATTGTGAGTGGGCTACTTTTAGCACCAACTGCTTCAGTACCAAAAGGTGTCATGGAATTTTAATGGCCACAGATGGCCACAGCTTCTGTTTTATGTCTTATCTGAGCCCCAGCCCTCAAAGCACCACCACAGCAGCACCATGCTCCCCTTGGGACAAGGTGGGGAGAGAGTGGACTCAGGTGAGTGAGAGCTGCTAGTTCAACACCTCTGATGCCTGCAGCTCAGCCTGGGTTTTCCTTTCCTAGTACACAACGTGTTGACTGTATGCAAATATATATGATGGAGTTGGGCAACAGAAAACTATAGGTGAATGTCAAATAAAATAGTTTTGATCCATCTCCTCAGAAACATTCCAATCCATGTCCTCAAGGTCTTTGAGACATATATTATTTGGAACACCTTTTTGTACTGGATTATTAGATTCCCACATTTTTCTACAGGCAAAGGAAGCATGCCCAGCTATAGTTCATAGTAACTGTGCAAATTCATTTTAAGTCATGGCCAGATGTTGGCAAGAAGAGATGAAGAAAAGCTCATGCTATTTTTTCATTTAAGTATATAGGAAAATGGATCCTCCTATCCAGCTGTGAGCTTTTCCAGAATACATCCCAGAGTGCAGCTGATGGATGTGCCTCCCACAACCCATAGGGTTTGATGCTTTTCCAGGAATGCTTCATGGGGAGTATTCCATTCAAAATAATTATCAACTTGAATAGAGTAAGTACCAATCTATGCAAAATCTACTTTGTCTGCTGCCTGGGAAGAGGTTACAAAGCACATTTAGCTATTGTGTGCATGCTTGCAAATTTAAAAGTCCGGGGTGACATCTCTGAGTCTGGAGAGCATCAGAGGATCTTGAGAGCACTAAGGAAATGTGGAACCCAAATCTTTCTACTTCTTCCTCCCAAAGGAGTCCCAGACTGTATTCAGTAACAGTCATCGCAGCTTCAGTAACTCCTAATAAATCTTACACTAGCTTTAGATTTGGAGAACCCACACAGGAAAAACCTGCTCGCAAACTCTCATCTCCCATCTTGGTTACATTAATTTGTCCTTGCTATCCTTCCCTGACATCCATAATGCTCCACCTCCAGTCCAGACAGATCAGTGTAGTGCAGTTCTGACTCACACAGCATTGCCACTGCATTGCTCTCAGTCCCTCCACTGGGGCACTCTTTTCGTCACACCATGTAGCAGGGCCTTCAGGCTCCTCACTAACCCTGCTCTCTTTCGTTCTCCCATGAGATCTTCTGTTCCACTGTCAGTGGGATGCAGCTATCCACTTTGTTCTTCCAGTGCTAGTTGCTTATTTTGCTCATTGGCCTTGGACTCTTAGCCTTCTTATTTCCAACTGCAACGCCTTCCCTCTGCACAGGCCTGCCTGGGAAGGTCTGCACAACACCACCTCAGTTACACCCTTCCTGGACACCAGTATCCTTTGCAGTGAGTGTAACAATCTGCCTAATTTAGTCCCAGGCTTCTGTACTTTGCTTTTCCTTAAGAGGTTTTGCTTAAAAGAACTGGGACATTAGCTTTTGAGGTGCATCTCAGTTTTAAAGAGATGAAGGCAGATGAGACAACAACCTATGGGTAGTTTAAGCCCACAACAGACTCCCTGAAGACACAGTAGCTTAGAAAGCTGTGCTCCGAACCTGCTGCCAGCTGAGATGCAAGTGCAGATTCCCCACATGTGGTTGAGGTCTGCAGTCTGGCCCACAAAGTTTCAAGACTTAGGCTGCGGTTTGATTATAAAATAAATCTGACTCTGTGGTTCCCAGTATTGATCAAAAATGCCGCGGCCATATGACATGAAGCATGGATCTAGCACTCCACCAAGTTAAACACGTTTAGTAAATGTAGGCAAGTCAGTTTTTTCATGGCAAGGTGTTGGAGTAGATCAGTTCCTGTACCACCCTACTGTCCTACCAAATCAGCTGTAAACTGTCTACCACAAGTAGCCCAAAGCTGACATAACAGCATAAAGTTGCAAAAACTCTGTGTTGTGTGCTTAGACTAGTTTGACAGAAATGCAGTTGTGTGTATAGGATTGACCCTGCTTAAATGGGGCTGTTGGGTCAGTGCCCAGATCCACAGTCTTGGTAAAATTTTAGCCTTCAGAGCATTGTGGGGTTCTTTCTTGCAGGAAAAGGCATGATTTCCAGTGTTTGCAGCTGCAGTTAATCCTGCTGCAAAAGGTGATGCAAACAGGCTTTGTGTGGGCTGTAGACAACTTCGAGACTCCAATGAAGATACTGGAGGTGGCAGCTGTTAACACTGAGAAACTTCTTTCTGAGATGAAAACACTTTGCAGGCAGACTGGCTGCTCTAAAGCACATCACATATTGTGAGTGAAACTGTGCTGTCTGCAGCAGAAGAATATTGGTAACCAGTCACAGAGACAGGCAAAGGTGAGAGTAACAAAGCCCTGCACCAAGAAACATGCACAGGCTGCAGGTGGGGGTGCATTGTAAGTATGGGAAGCTGGGTGGGATGGGGTGCCCGAAGCAAGGGGTGTTGGGGTGGGATGGGGTAACTGGAGGAAATGGGGCAGCCGTGCCCCATTCCGCCATAACTGGGGGAATGGGCACTCAGCTAGGGTGGGATACCCAGGAATATGGGGCTCCAGGGTAGGATTGAGCACTTAGGAAGTATGGGGCTGCCCAGAGGGAATGGGTTGCCCCTTGTCCATCCCCTGCAGCCTGGGAGAGAGCTGCAGAGAGGCAGCACTTATGACTGCAGAGAAAGGAAAGGGTTAACTGGATTTGGATACCCCCCTCTCTGTTGAACTCATTGATTCATTTTCTCTGTTCCTATTTCTTTCACTTTCTTCTTCTCTCTCTTGCAGACTGATTAAAAACTCTTTGAGTTTGAAGGTTTTTGTGTCAAAACAGCTCAGATGCCAGCTGGGTGCCAAGCAGTGAATATTCATGGTATTTAAATGTGACAGTGTGGTGGGGGCTAAAGGACGGGCTAGTTAGCTCTTTTTAGATGGAGATTAGCTGCCTCTTTGCTCCTAATCACCACTGTTGTTGAAATATTACAGCTTCTGTTACAACTATTAATGTCCTAAATGAAGAACAGACTCCTCTGAATAACATCAAACACGAAATGGTCACTTCCAATTTTAGCCTGTTTCTCTCCTCTTTGCTAATGTGTGTTTTCATTTCTATCTGGGGACCTGTCTTGGTACCATACGGTTCAGCTTCAAACCCTGCAGGAGAGGAGCTACCCTGGCCCGAGGGAGCTGCTAAAAACCAAAGGAGCGTTCAACTCTCAGGAGAGGTCAGTAGCTGGCCAGAGGTTGTTATTTAGCTCATGAGCATGGTGGCTGCTTGGAGTCGGGAATGGGTACCCAAGTGCAAGTTAGGCCTACATGGGCAAGCGTTCAGAATCTGTTACTCCAGCTGAAGCCCCTGTTCCCTGCACAGGATGGAGGAAAGTGAATTATGTTCCTGCACTGAACAAGAGTCCAGGGAAATGTGAGCAGAGGCCTACCACTGGAGCAGTGTGCAGGAGGGCACACTACTGCATTGCTCTGGGGGCTGGTGTTTGCCAGGGTCAAAATGAAAACTACAGCCCTAGGTTCCACCAGGGACATTGTAAATGGTGAGGTAAGCCAACAGGCTCCTAGTTGAGCTTTACTCAGATAAAACCCCCACTGAAGTCAGAGGCTGGATAAAATCTGTGACAGGGTGCTGTGAGTTGGTCCTTTCACAGCAATATCTGGAGGGAAGCCTGATGGAAAATACTTTGCAGCAAAACCTGCCCAGATGTCCAGTGCATGTTTGGCCATTTGGAACCTCTCTGCATTCATCCCCAAGAACTGCCTGCCGTTATCCGAGAGCATGCCTGGCAGCGTGACGAAGAGGAGGGAAAACCCATGTGTGGTCCTTAGGCTCTGGCAAGAAATAGCAGAGCAGAACACCAGGCTATTGATTTCATGTTTGCTTTAAAAACAACCTAAGTGCATTCCTGGAGCAAGGCTGGTCTGGAAGCCTAAATAAAATAATATTCTTCAGCCTTGAAAACTGACACTAGACTTCAGTGGGTGCTTTAAAGTCCTGCCCCCAGACTAAGACCTGCACATTTCCTAAGCTCTTGTCTACACACAAAAATGGTGCTAGTTTAACTAGATCAGTGTAGCTAAAGCAACACATCTCTCCTCTCTTCCATCCCTTTATCTTCCATGCATGGAAACTGCTAAAAAGCATCCTTATTTGACAAAACCTTCCTTACTAGAGGGAAATAGCTTTTTATTAATACAAGAATTATTGGTGTCAGCACATCTAAGTGGAACTACTGATAACATTACTGTTTGCGTAGCAAAAAATCACATCCATAAACAGTGTGCTTAGTATGTCTTGGAAGGGATGCACAGAGCAAACCTATGAAAAAAGGCAAGCAGAATAGGTCTAATGCATCTTCCTGATGACGACACTTACATCCTGCACTGCACTCCACAAAGCGCAAATGATCCCACCTGAGATAGTCAGGGACTTCTCTGACTCTCACAAGGTTGTACCGTATCTGATTAAAATGTGTGCACAGTATTTATAATGTGCAGGCAACACCACAGAACTCGGACCTTCCACTGCATAAGCAGATCATCAGAAACTGAATGTTAGCTGAGCTCACTAGAGAACAAACAAGAAATCCCCTAACAACCAAACAGAAGCCACAATGCATTCACAGACACAAATAATAGATTTGCACACTGGTCTGTCAGAAATGCTGATTTCCATAGAGAGTATCAGAAATATATGGACCTAGCCCTTTGAAATTCTTTCCTCACAGGAAAATTGCATCGGCTACCACTGTGCTCCTGAAGAAAAAGAAAAAAAACATATAGGATATACATATATTCTCTTCTAGCAGAACATCAGGACTATAGATTTCAACAGATTGCATTTTATATTCAAGATACTTGTGAGCAGTGCAGTTGTACAGAAAAACCAGTACAATTTCTCACTGGTATCCTTGTAAACGCAGACTGGTGATAATAATGATAAGAATCATCATCATCATCATAATCAAATTTCTAACTTCTGTCTTGATGCTCTCAGGATTTTCCTGTGTCAACCCTATTCCCACTCTGTCTGAACAACTTCCGAAATTTCTAAATGCTGTACTTAAATCTTCACCAATTCTGATATCCTCAGTGATAATATCAAAGATTCAGGTGTCTTATCCACTGAAGTTAGGATGACCTGAATAGCATTAGATTTTCCCTTCAACAGTGGTTGTTTCATTCTTTCTAAGTAAATCAGATGGTACTTAGTACATACTCCTGGAGGAAGAAAAAACTAAAGACAGATGGATGTGTCTCCCAGCAGGCAGCAGTTTGAAAACATGGCACCAGATACATCAGCAGTCCCAGTCTGTTCTTTGTCGTATTGGAGTGCCTCTTGCCTTCCTCAGATAATTTTCTTCAAAAATGTTCAGCCCTGACAAATTCTGAGCTCCAAAGTGCAGGAAATGGGAATATCCACAATGCAACCATAACTGAGGCTGCGAAGAGGCTTAGCAGTACAGTCAGAAATGCAAAAACCCCCCTAATGTACTAATGCTGGTGAAAATAAATGTGCAGGCTCTGTTTGTCAGTAAAAATGAAGGTACTGGCAACCTGGCAAAGTTCTTCTAGAATAGCTCCTCCTTGCTGCAGGGTTGGAAGCCCTGTACTAAGAGGTTGGACAGCATCACAGAGCTGTGGTGTCCAAAGCTCCCTGTTCCCAAGAGGAGCAGGCATGCTGAGAGCTGGTTAGCTAAACTGTGGCAGGACAGGAAAATGGGGGAGCAGTTCTCCAAGTCAAAAGCAGACTTGTCAAACATCCGTCACGTTCCAGTATTCCCACTTGTCAGTCAGGAACCAGAAATGAAATGAGAGCCTACACTGGCAGAACGTGCACTGTCAAATTCCTAACACTTTTCCTTTCTGACACCAGTGATCATGGAGAAAAAACATCTAACTCTGATCAGCTGTCTGACCCCTAGCAGCCCCACAGGAAAAAAAGGACACAGAGCAGTAGGCACCACTTCTCTTGGTTGCAAGTGTCTGAAGGCATCCTCTTTCCTCCATAACTCTTAATCAGGGGTTGCTTATGCTGTTAATGAGCGTTGATTTCTCAGCTACTGATTGTGAGCAAAATGAACTAACTGAACATGCATGTCCACATCTTTCTTTCACTGCAGCCATGCAATCTCATCTCTCCCCACTTTCTAATTCACCCAAACCACGTAGTTACCTTCTTCACTTCTTTATAAGTCTCATCTTTCCTCTCTCCCCTCCATCTGTCCTTCTTCAAGTGCTGACCCCATGCCCTGTTCAGTGCCTTCCCCTTCCTGCTCCCTAGCTACCTTTGTGTCCTTTCAGCAATTCTGTCTTTATCATGCTGATCTCCCCTCCTCAGCATAGTGCTACAAAGCTGTCCCCAGCTCCTCCAGGGGCACCACTCTTTAAGGCAATCCCTTCTCATCACCAATATCTCTCTTTCTCACATGCCTCTTGTGTGTTTGTTTCACCTGCCTGAATTAATAGGCATCCAAATTTGATCTATGAAAAGATTAATAATGAGGATTTTTGTGCATGGCTGTACATTACAACAGACCTTCACAGTTATGGAGCTGTCTCGTGTCCCCACTGTGTCCTGGTGGTTCAGGTAGCCCAGCTAACAGAGCCTTTCCTGGCCTGCTTGGCTAGGAGGTAGATGTCTTTTCTTTCTACTCTGAAGTCTGCTTCAGACTGGGTATTTTCCCTGCACACTCCAAGTTCACCAGGCTGTTGGCTGACACAAAACCCAGTTAAGCTGAGAGAACTCATGCAGCAGTCCCTGAGCTCATGATGCTCCTGCACTGAGCAAGCTGCAAATGGGCTCTGAGGAATACCTCAAGATTCATCCCATTAAGTCCTGGCTCTGAGACACCTCCTTTCTTTTCCAACTTCCAGAAGTAAAAAAACACTTGGGTGACTGTTAACAACTGCTGGACTACATTAGTATCGGAGAGATGCAAGTTAAAGCAAGGATTGAGGGCACATGATACTGGAAAGTCTCTCAAGAAAAAAGCTGGAGGTAATCAATCTCCTCCTAAATGAAAGCAGGCTGAGAATAGGTAGTAAAAATACAAGCACCTCTCTTCTTTACCCACAACTCAAAGCATCCAATTGCCTGCATTCCTGCTAATCCTGGCATTATGCCCTCTGCATGTGCATCTCCAATGTCCCTGTTTCCAAGAATATTGGTCCAAAGCAACATACTGTTCCTGCACTCATTTTTAGAAGTATTTACATGAGAAATCAGAGGATAGAGGCTACACCAATGAATGTTTCCAATCATTCACCCCCCACCGTGTTTTAATTTCCTTACCTTAATCACTCCTGTTGGCTATCTGGCACATGCCTTGGTACATCACAGACTAGGGAAGGCCGAGGTGAATCCTCCCTCACATACAGCTTACCTGAGAGGCTGAAAGGACTTTTCTATATCAGAGTATTTAAGATCAGCACTTCTGTGTAGTCCATTCACAGTACAAACAAGAGTATGCCTCCCACTCAAGAGCCCACTTGGGTGTTGGTGGCAGAAGGCACAACAGTGACAGAGGTGACAGACCTCTCTGATAGCTGCTTGTTTGCTGACTCTGTTAGTGTCTGTCTGCTCTTCCCTGTGCATGGACCCTCAAGCCTGGCCATTCCCACCAATTCAATGTCCACTTCCATCTTCATTTTTTCTATCTTCATTTTCCTCTTGCTCTCTCTTTCTTTCTGTCAATCAGGACACTGTTTTGTTACTTTCTAAACTAACTGTTCCAGTTTTTTAGCACAGCTTATACCCTGTTATAGATTTGTTTAATAAAATTACCTGCATTTGCAGGAGGGCCAGTTAACTTCTCAAGGCGCTGCCTCACTGTGGATCTGTCAAGCAACATAAAGCAAAAGCAGGAAACTGAATACAGTGTCTGGATTCTTTTCACAAAACCAAGGGCTGGCTTTTCTCCAGGGAATGCAATACCTCCACATGTCCCTTCTGCCACTTGGACCTACAGTCAGGCTCTGCAAGGAGGAGCTCTGAGTGAAGCAGCCCTGCTAGCAGAGGGCTAGTAATGGCACAGTCCCTTAAAGCAGACCCAGCTTCAGGATCTAAACCCTGGACAGGATTAATTACCCAGCAAGCAGCTTGTTAGAAGCTGTGCTGGCACACAGATAAGGGGAGCTGTAATGGAATCAGCCAATTAACCAGCTGATGGTGCTGAACTAAATGTGACCCCATCGTTAATTGTGGTTGTTTCTCAGCAGTTTTCTCATCACATTGGGTGCTCAGGAGAGGGGAGAGAAAGAGGGCTTATCCAGGTGCTTAATTTATTTCTACACACAAACAGGAATCATGGGATATAAACTTCATGACAATTCCATGGCAGAGCTTTAAATCTTATTACATCTACTCTTCCTGAAAAAGAGGGGAGATGAAAGTCTTGGGAAAGCAGAAAAGAAGGACTCCTCACACTTTTCAGCAGAGTAAACAGCTGTCCAATATAATGAAGCCTTCTTAAAGTGGTTTACCTGAAGGCAAATTTTCTGTGCGAGTGGTGTGTGAGAGGAATTCCTCTCACTCTATCTTCCACATGGCCTGTGGCCCATCTGTACCGTGCAGAACAGAGCCGGTGCTCTCAAAGGAAGCTGACATGAAAAGCTCAGGATGGCCTCGAGCTACAGCTGTGGATCTGGCTCCAGACTTCCCCCCAGTTCAGAGGTGTTTGAATCTCAGCCCCTTGCAGAGCTTTAGAGCCAGATGGAAGATCCAGGAATGAGTTTCCTTAAAGTTCAAGAGGGTTCAAGAGGTTTTGCTTTAAATCCATCTCTAGGGATGACCTAAAGCAGTCAGTGATGCAGAACAAAGGTCTATCTTCTTGTGGCTTCTTCCCTAAAGGAAATGCTTGGACAAATCTTTGTTAGGAATTAATCCCACATGCTCCTGAACAGCTAATTCTTCCCTAGAGTAGGATTGGATTGAAAGAGTGTCAGTCACAAGAACTAGTACATTAATTGCTAAGTGTGGTTTTGGTTCCTGGAAAATGTGGAGTCTATACTGATGTAGGCACAGCTAGACCCATAACACAGCCTCTGCCATATCTGCCTTAGACTTAAAGTCTGTTTTCTTCTGCATCCTGTCTGGCAGTAGCCAATGTGGCATCTTAGGGCAAAACACAGAAGAGGAACAGGATGGAGATTCTCCCAATTTCTTGGAATCTAGGGCAAAGAAACTCCTTGAGCTGGAGGTTACATCTGCATCCCAGTTTAGCATCCCTATTTAAACTACTTCCATAACTTTTCCAAGCCCTTTGAACTCATTTATAAACATGTCACTGACTTGTGTCCTGTGGTAACCAGTTCCAGGTTTGGCCATGCATTGATAAAAAAGCAGCTCTTTTCTCTTTCCTTTAAACGTTTTCATGATAACTTTGTTCCTTGTCCCCTAGCTCCCATGCTGTGATAGTGAATGATCATTCCTTGCTCACATCTCCATGCACATCACAACTTGACCTGTCTTGAGTGTAGCCCCCTCAGCTGTCACTTTTTCAAGCTGAAGTACTTGGTTACTGTCCCTTCATAAGGGAACCACTTCATATGTGTTGCCTCAATGTTTGTCCCTCCTGACCAACAGCTCTTCAAAATTTCCCCCTGTAGCTGATCCCAGCTCTGTCCCTGCCCCTCACTCCCAGCCAAAGCCCCCTGTCACCCTGCAGGACTCCTGCCAGCACTGCCACACTTTTTCCTCATTTCACTACATCCTCTCTGGGGGACGAACTGCAGGCAGCATTCAAGACACATATGTACCATGGATTTATACAGCAGCATAATGATGTTTTCTGTTTTGCTGCCAGTTCCTTTCCTGGCTGTTCCCTCCCCCCACCTTCAGTTTGACTGATGCTGCACAGTTTTCCTCCCCAGGATGGCTCCAGATCTCCCTTCTGGGTGGTAATAGCTAATACTTACTCATCCACATACCATTGTTTTTCCCCACATTACTTCTACATATACCAACATGGAATTTCATCTGCCATCCTATCACCCACTCACTCTCTATCCTGCAGCTCTTTGTTCATTACAGCTTATTACAGCAATCTCATGGAAAAACAAGCTCATTACGGTCGAGAAACTCACGCCTTATTCCACTGACTGAGGGGCTGCCTGTGTTGGAGGTGGTGCTGACTGCTTGAATTTCTTCCCAGCTATTAACAGAGGGCCCAGTGTGCACTCCCATCCCCTAGCCAGAGGGGCAGGACTGATTGAGGCTCCTTCATCAGCCAAAAGGGCAAAGGATCACATGCACAACACACCATTATTTCCCTACTGCTGGCAACTTTCTCCCTACAGACTGCTAATGGCAGTCACCTACCTACATTCCCCTCCAACGCTACCCTTTCCCAGCACCACAGCTTCTCAATAGGGGGAGAGAGAGCAGCTGAAGCAAGACCCTTTCCAGAACAGCCCAAACCTGCACGTTAAGGATCCACATGGAGTAAGGAGAAGGGAAGTGCTCTGGGCAACACTATAAATATTTATCATAACAGAGAGGCAAAAAACAGCAGGAAAATCCAAACCCTTACTGAGCAGCTACTTGGACCCATTAAAATCGAAGAGATCAGGGCCAAAGATGTTTTCTCCGGCTGGGTGTGCTATGCAAAAACACTTTCCTCACCTTTTTTCACAGAGGCTTGTCTGTGGGGTAACCTGGGGAGGAGTGACCTCATACTACTGTCAGTTATATTTTATAGTTTTATGCCACTATTTCTGGTTATAGCCTGTTCTGACCATGTAAACTATTCCCCTACATTGCGGAACTCACACCTGGCAAGCACATGGATATATGTAATCTCATTTTTTCAGGCTCCTTGTTATCTGTGTTGCCTTTTTTCTTCATTTTCCTCACCATTCAGCCTCTCCAGTCCTACAGCAATACATCTCGGTGCTTTTCCCTGTATCCTCATGGATTTATCTATACCTTTCTACTGTGATACAGCCCAGGACTGAAAGAAGTATATTTTGTTTGGGATGTCACCAGGCATTGAGAGGAACCAGTGCCTCCCTCAGCTGTGGTTTGATGCCTTTCCATACATAGGTAAGAATCTCATTAGCTACTTTTTTTCCCCTACCATAATGCACTGTAGACTCACATGATTCAATTTGCTATCTACTATCACATTCACATCTCTTTTAGCAAAACAGCTTTTCAAGTCCCTCTTCCACTAAATCACTCTGGGCCAGGTGACCTAAATGGTGATTTGCAACAGTTAAAGATTTGGTCTTTTGTTTGGCATAAGTCTTTTTGAGGCTAACCAACCTTCTTCATTCCAGGTCAAATCTCACATCACTTCTTGCTCTAATTGCTAATCTTTGCAGTTTCTGGGGCATTTTTCTCCAAAAGAACAATCATAACTCACTACTCTGATATCACTTGTGCATTTCCACCCACAGAGCCCACGAGATGACTATCAAGTACCTCTAGAAACTTTCTCCCCTAGAATATTGCATTTAATTTCTATCTGTTCACACATGGTCTATATATAGTAAACTGCCACTCAGCAGTCCAAGTAGGAAAACTGGTTTCCAGAATGACTGGAAATGTGTAGTTCTAACAAAGCCGTACCTGATTTTCCACTTCTCTACTTCTGGTTTCAGTGGTGGCCACGCCAGCGTGGAGGCAGATCCCACAAGTGTCACAGCAAGGTCTGTAAGAGCTGCTCCACAGCCCACATCCACCTTCCGTCACAAGCTCTCAGGTTTTCATCCAGTCCTGTACAAAAGGGCTAGTCCTACAAAGGCCTTCCAGAAGTAGCTCTGCAGTGCACATGCCTTTTTGCCAGATGTCCAAAATATTGCACAGGAGTTATCATGACTTAGACCCAGATAACAAGATGATCTCAGCCTACATCTCCTTACCAGCAGTGGGAGGCTTAAGGAAAGTGGGAGTCTTGTCTCATTGTGTTGTTGACTGTCTCTTTGTTGCCACAAAACCCTGAGATTAGCTCTGTTGATTAGACCATAGTGCTAATAACACCAGGGTCGTGTTTGATCCCCACATGGGCCATACACTTAAGAGTTGGACTTGATGATCCTTATGGGTCCCTTCCAGGTCAGAGTATTCTGTGATTCTGTGAAAAGACAGGATGCTGGGAGAGTCTTTTACTTGCTCTTTGGAGGACTGACATTCACAGATGAAGGGAAAGGTTTGGTAGAGCCTGCTAGCCGCACAATACAATAACCAGATGGAGAGCTGGCTAAAATATGAAAGAATAGTGGGCAATGAGAAAGGGGGCAAGTATCAAATCAGTTTCTTACCTTGCTTGCCCTGAGAAACAAAAAGAGAATCCTTTTCAGCCCATACAGTAACTGAAGTTATGTTATCCCTTCTATATCAAAGAAGCACCTCATCTTGTTCACACAAGCTCCAAAATTTTGTGTTCATATTGCAAAACAGCTGCTACAGATTTAATAAAACATATTGGTTCTGGGACAGGCAGAGGAGTCAGAAGAATCAGCAACTTGTGGTGATGACAGGGCAGGGCTGAGAGATCTGACAGGGTGCCTGCAGGCTCTTCCTCCTGAAAATAAAGGCTGAACCCATGGTCATGGCTTGTGTGGCTCCTGGGGAGAATGTCACCTGGCTTTGCAATGAAACACCTAAGGCAGGCAAAATTTGTTTCTCGAGGTCTACTCTTTGTATTTTCATAGTGGCTATGTTTAAAAACAAGTAAAGAAATTTATACACGTGGGTTTGAAATGCTAAGCCTGACTCTGTGAACCGCTTGATTCAAAATAAGGCAGCATAAGTGGGGAAAAAGGTGCCTTTACACAGACACAGATTTCCTGATCAGTTCTTAAGCTGTCAGGAGCTTTCTTGGTCTTTGCTGAGAGTTAGGGCCAGCAGGAATTGATCACATTCATTCTTGGCCTGATAAAGTCCCTGTGAGCTCTTGCAAACTAAGCAGCACCTTAGCTGTACTTGCTGGTAACTTCCAGAGCAAGTCAGCTGTATGGGCTTACCAGGGAATTCCAGAGATTCCTGTTTATACTATCATTAAAATCACCTTAACAACAATTGGCACAGATAAGACAGGTAGCCTGGGATAATAGATTTCCTCCATAGATTTCCTTTATCTTCTGCAAAAGGTCTGCTAGACTTTCGCACCTCTGTCTACCTCTTTAGTCGGTTCTCAATACCCATACAAAGACAGCACACAGTGTTACTGCTGTTTACAGCAGCTGGGGGAAGGCCCTGCAGTCTGTGCCATGAAGTTGTTTCAGGAACCAGATTCCCACTTGGGCTATAGCTCTACAGGAAAGCAGACCCACCCGGAGGGAGCCCAGTGCCAGTTCAGTTTGAAGCACTATATACCTGAAACACCTTGGGTGTCACTTGCCAGCTTGAATTTACTCAAAAAGAAAAAGAAGATAAAGAGGGAATTTTGTCCCTGTAGAGCTGATGCTGGATCAGGTACTACACTATTTCCCAAGCCTCCTCCTCCTTTCCTGCAGCTAACAGAGGCCAGTACCATGTGCTATGCAATTTAACTACCTAGGCAGAAAATCATCTGGGCTCCCTCCTGATGCAGAAGAAAATTGTGCAGCCTCGGGAGACATTACAGAAGGTACAGCCATGCTCTTAAACAAAGCACCTGCATGCTGTGCAGCTGCACTGGGCGACTCCTTCCCCATGCTCCCTAATGTCCCCAACATGTGTGATTGCTTGGTAGCAATGAGGGGCTTCATCCCCTTCACGATCTGGCTCCTGCCTCCAGGGGCTTAGCAGAACATATTTTAAAAACCCTCCTGGGAGCTCACTCAAGCTTTCTGTTTACACAGCAGATTGGTGGCTTCTCGTTTGAAGTCAGGATTTAAGCTGTTCTTTCTAATTACAGAGAGACTCTGAAACCTGAGAGATCTCTGCTGGTGAAGACTAAGCACAGAGGAAAAAAAAACCCAATTGCATAGGCAGAACAATACTACATCCAAACCCTAGAGTTTGCTATAAACAGAAGGCCCCTGCAGCAAAATAGGACATATGCTGTTATTAGTCCCTTATACTCTCTTTTCATCACGCTATTTTCTGCTCATCACCTCTGTTCCTTGCAAGTATCACCAGCACTCAAGGACATTTGTTCCACTTTGTCTACCACAGAGGATGAGGGATAGTAAAAAATATCTGAATCCCAGTGAACTTCCCTAGACAGATGAATGAAAGCCAGGGTATTTCCATCCTCTCCAAACTGACAGCTGCCATGGGATATAACTACATTAACAGATTATACACTGAAATTCATTTGAACTGATCACTAATGTTTCCATTAGGAGAATAAAAGGGAATATATTACCACCCCATTTTGGAAATGCAGTTAGTTTTTTAATTATTCTTTAGTAACTCTTGTGTTTCTAGGAGGCAGAAAGTGGTGCCCCAGTGCCCTTATTCCTGTGTCGGTGTTCCTCCACTCATCCTTCCAAGGAGGACAGAGTGAAAGACAGATTTGGGGCAAGGTGGGGCAGCAATTTGCTCCCTCACAGAGCCCCGTGTCTCTGAACAGTGCAAGGCTTCACCCCTTCATCTGACAGCATCCTGAACCTGCCTGGAGCTCCCGGACACTGCTATCAGCTGTGTTGAGATGGGACACTACCTCAATTCCTTTGCTGTCACTAGCAAGTGTGATGTTTTGGCAGTTGACAGAGGAGGCAGGAGATGGAAGCAAGGTGAGAAAAGACTTTGGGAACTTTCCCAGCATGTCAGAAATAGCTCTCCAGCAGCACAAACCCACAGTTGATTGGTTCCCAGTTCACCTTGGGAGTGTGAGCCAAGTGGGGAATACATTAAATAGAAGGTAGAAAGTAACACGTTTGAAACAAGCTGAAACACACGGGTTTAATCACATCCTGAAAGCAAGTCCAGTCCTTTCCTCACCTGAGTCTCCTTAGCAGAAGAGAATTGCTTTCTGTTGCCTGAGGCCAGTGCTTGTCCCCTTGGCTCATTCTGCACTGAAAGGCCAGCACTTCAGTAATCAGATTAAGAACCTCAAGCAACAGCTGTGTTTGTTCTCTGACTTGAAGGCAAAATAATTATAAATTATTGTTTTCCTGTAAATTAAAAGACTGTTTCCTCTCCCCCTGATTTCCAATTTGTTCCCTGAATAAATACATCACAGCATTAACTGCTTGGATCATACTGATCTGTGCAGGCTTCATAACACTTACATCTCTTATCTGAAATGATTTAAGGGAAGGGGGCCATAAATCCCATTGAAAGTGAATTCCTTCCAGTGTTATCCACTATTCAAATGGATATAGGCTGAATAATTGGACCTGATTAATTATAAGCTGCAGGGCACCAGTGGGAGAGACTAACGTAGGTCTTCACTGAACACCCTCCCCCCAGATTTCTGCATTATTTTAAAAGACACAACCCCCACTGCTCTGGCTTCATTTGCTCCAGACCAAGTGACACCAGAGTGGGATACCTCTGTCCTGTGCCATGCATGACATGTTCCTTTTGCCCTGCAGAACAAATACAGGAATCCCCACACCACCATGCCAGCACAACAGTTCTGCATAGGCTCCTCTACTCAGTCTCAGGGACTCCTTGCACATATAGCAATGTGATGCATCTTAAATACTTCTTCTCCTCGGAGCATCTAACCAAAAAACATTACATTAGCAGCCCAAAAAATTATGACAAGAACTTATATTCAATGCCTCATCCAGATCACATGGTGGACACAGCTGCAATACCACCTTCCTTCCCACTGGAACAGCCTGAGACATGTGTCTGCCGCAGAGAAAACACCCCATAAGTGTAATGGTATTTATGTGGTTGAACCAAGGTGTGGTGGTGAGAATTTGACCCAAATTTTCTGCTCCATGTTCCCAGTTTTAATGCCATTTGGGTACCAAAAATCTCAGTGAAACAAGACTGTGCCAGAGACAACCTCTACAGGCAAGATAAGTATGATTTGATGGGAAGCAAATAAAAATTACCCCAGTTCTCACACTCAGGGTCTTATTTACCTCTGTAATCACTCTTCCCTCTTTCCCTTTCACTCACTGGTCCAAATCTCAGCCAAATCTCCCATAGATTTTTGATGACTTGGCAACAACTGACCTGAAGCTGAGCCCTTCAGGAGCTGATATTAGGAGAAGAAATCACCCCTGTGAAATCTGAGACAGTTTTCACGCATATAGTGGGAACAGAAGAGTGCAGGCAGAGAGGAGCTTTACCAAATCTGCAGTGTAAGTCATTCTTCTGCTGTTTCTAAGTTAAGATCACCAGCTTTCCAGCCTGAATATTAAGCATGGAGCAGCAGAGCAGCAGTGAGACAGCTGTGGTGATGAATTTTTATTTCTTTGTTAACGGGGAATATGATACAGACTCTGAAGGGAAAACAGTGAATAAGGGAGGTAGGGGGGAGAGAGAGCAAGAGAGGGGAGAAAAAGCTGGTAGATGTTTCTGGTGCTAGGAAAACTGTTCATACTGAAGTTAATAGTATGAATTTTATTTCACAGGAGAAAAAGCAAAATTACACCCACCCTAACGCATACACACTTCACCACAGCCACCCTTTCTCTTGCACTGAATCTGCCACATGGAGGGAGACCCAGGGACTATGCCTGAGTTGGGGGACCCTGCTGTGGAGAGCAACAGCACTGACAGAGCTGATGCTGGGCAGCTTCTCCATGGGCTCCTGTATCACACACCATAGTGCAGTAAGTTCTGCTGGGGTAAAAGGCTTATTTCTGTGCTAGGGGCTTCTCTGCTCTCGTGTATATATATAGTCTTTGCTCTTCAGCTTCCAGAGAGTTTTACTCTAAAATGCCAGGCAAAAACAAGAGCCAGTTATTCTGATGCACTTAAGCTGACAACAGCACTCAAAATGACCCTCACCTCTTGGGGTTTCATTGAGGTTTTTAGCTTTTTTACTATCTGTCACAGAAAATTATTCTCTTTATTAAAGTTATAGCAAGGCCAGTGTCAACACTTCTGTTAGAGTAGCATCTCTGTCCCATACCTGGCTAGTTTGACTTTAGCTCACTAATTGCTTCTGAGGGTAAGACCTGTGTTTGCTTCATCTGCATGTATTTCTGGTGTTCAACAGAATAAATCTGCAGTGACACCGTGGTGAAAATCCCCAAAGCTAATGATCTTCATGTTCCTGGGGACTAATGATTAAAATCTACATTTTAGTGATGCCCTCTGCAACTCTTTCTTGTTTAAAACCATTTTCTGTTTCTTTCTGCCATCACACGGAGTGATAAGACACATGCAAAGAGGTCATCAAAACAGAGGTTAGGTTCTTAATCTATGTGATATATTGGCTTGCAAATTAGGTGGATTAAGAAGTCCCTGGTCCTCCACCTCTTGCTGTTTCTTTCCAGGCTATGTTGTAGCTCCCTGCCTCCACAGTTGTGACAGAATAAAATAGTTCATAGGCCATGATGCAAATCGAGCACAGAATGATCTAGGCTAAAAATAACCTTTTTTTTATCCCCTTCAGTTATTTTTCCACAATGAAGTGTGTACTAGAAGATGAAAGAGGCTTTTTCCTTTGGGATAATAGAGTTTCCCTACACAACTCGTAGCTTGCCACAGTACCAAACTATTAAAAATTCCACAGATTTATTTGAAAATGTTCTTTTGTCTAGAGAGTAGCAGGGACAGGTAGGCCATCAGAAAATACCAGCTACACAGTCAGTGAGAACCTTCTCTGGGTAAGGACTCCAGAGCTAGATTCTCGGGGGCTAACCCCAACATTTAGCTCCACCCAAACCTGCTACAAATTGAACAGTATTCCCTTAAAATGATTTTTTTAAAATGCAAAGCTTCAGCTCCTTGGGATCCCAGTGGTGATGGCTGTCATTGTACAAACCTAAACCAGAGAATTACTTGTCTGACTCCAGTGCCAGGCAGGTATCCTGAAATTTTGTACCAGGAGAGTTCCTACAATCAGGTGCAGTCCCACACAAATGGACTTTTCACTAGCAGTCCCTATGCCATAGCCAGGGCCAGTTACCCTCTCCCAGGCATTTCCGAAGGGAGCCATGGACTGCATGGACAGACAGAGCTGCTCTTCCCTAAACAGTCACAGACCGTATGTGAGGAAGAGCATGGATTTGAGATGTGATTAATAAAACTCAATTCCCCAGGGTATGAAGGGGGAAGGAGGTGGCTCTGTATAAACACTAAAACAAAGTCTTCTGCAATTAAGGGAAAGGTGAAGCCACATCAGAGCTGAAGGACAGAGAACTGTTGGTCAGATGTGAACCAAACACAAGCAGAGAAAAAGGGCTGGTTTGCGGAAGCATACAGAGCAGCATTAGAGCAAGCTCTCTTTGCCTAACAGTGTTCAGAACACAAAAAATATAGTAAAATGTACTCGTTTTATGTGCACTGGTAAAGTTCATGGACTGTACAAAGCGGGCAATCTGTTTGACCATCCCTTAAATCCTACATGTCCTAGGAAATAGAGCTCTTGAGCAGAAAAGTCTGAGGCCACTGACAGGAAAATAAAAAGGACTGCTGTTTTCTGAAGGTGATAATAAAAATTCGAGAGTTTTACAGGCACTGAATTTTGTCACAATAAAAGCCAAGAAGCCTTGTAAAATGAAAATGAGTCGCATAGCTGTGCACTGTGTGGCACTTGCTGAAATAAGGACTCCAGTTATTTGTGTGGGGGAAGGGAAGCCACAGTTACTCTATTTCCCTGCTGTGTTCGCTTAAAAAGTCCAGGGCATGTGATGAGTTGATCCTTTCCTATTTAATGACTCTGAATTTCCCTCTCCTTTAACACTGTAACCAGCCTTCTTGCAGGGGCGCTCCTTTTCCAGCTCAGGTATTTGCCAATTTGTTCTCCCGAGGCAAGCAGTGAAGGGCCCCTGATCTGCTGGAGGAAAAGAGCTGTATAGAGGCTTTGCAAGCATTACAGGGACAACAGGGCCCTGCCACGCAGCTTTCTGACTTGTCAGCTTCAGCTTGGTCTGTAACTCTCTACTGCCCAAAGACAGAGCATTGGGAGGGGAATGCGTGGAGACTATAGTGAGCCTTTTCTTGTGAAGCTAGAGAGCATATGGAACACTAACACAAGAAAGTGGAAGGGGATGAGTAACACTGATACGGAGGGAAATAGAGGGAGATGGGAAAACAGTGTACAAAGAGCTGGAAAGTGGTAAAAACCTCAGCAAGAAGTTCTGAAGCAGATATTGACCCATTTTACTCCAGAGCAATCCAAAGACAAGCCAGGTTGACACCAGGATACAAACACCTGTGTGTGGACCCAGAAAGAGCACTTTCTGGCAGGTGTGTGATGCAGATGTAAGGATGATGTTCTGCCATAAAGACAGAGAGGTGTCACAGGCATCAGTTCATGTGGTGCTTTCATCCCCAAGTACACCCCTTCAGTTTTGTTGCAGGTCTATACAAACAATTTAAATCTAGCCAGAAAAGCTACTCCCAGTTAGAAAGATCTCTGATTTTCTCCTCTAAAGAATACACCCAACTGAAGTCTCAGTAACCTGGCTTTAGCTTGGGACCATTAGGTTCACCTCCTCACAAATGCCAGTGGGCTTTTCAGCATAGTGCAAAAAACCTGAGCTCTTAAATTACCAAATGGAAAAACATTAGGAGCTTTGTAATGAGTTCCCATACAACAGTGGAAAAACATAATATTCTTGTGAATCATCTGCAGACATCTGCAATCCTTTTGCTGTGACCCTGTGCAGGTACAACCAACCTGTGCAGGAAGCAAGAAGTGCCCAAGTATGAAGCTGTGCCACAACAAAGCCCCTGACACCAGAACTGACCCTCTAGGGTCCCCGGACTAGGGGCCCCCTGACTAGGGCCTGGCAAAGAGCTGCTGGGGCACAGGGACAGCACAGTGACTGGGCAAGGCTGGAAGGCCCCAGAGAACAGGGAGGCTTTCAGAGCACACAGGAGAGAAAGGCTGAGGGAGGCAAGGCAAACCATGAATTAAGGTCATACATCTTGAAGGCACTCTCCCAAAGCACTTATTAATAAAGCTGCTGAGAATAAATGTGATTTGAGTGTAATCTGCAACACTGAGGCAAGGCTAACCTAGCATCCTGGCTCTGCACACGTGGGGCATGTGGAGACCGATGGGATCAGCTTATGCAGAAACAACTCCTTTCTAACTCTTCTCTTTTTGGGAGTGAGTTTTCCTGCCTCTCTGAAACTGTAGATAAATTCTCATCGGCAACAACAGTATCAGGAATTAATGCTGCAACATATTCAAGTCCCTGGATCGTATTGTGCTAAACATGACTCTGCCTCTTCAGCATGTTGGTGGCTCAGCAGACTTGGCATAAACAATTGGCATTGGTGGGGTGTCACAGTAGGGCATCTTGTTACTGCTCATCAAATATCAGCAGCTTCCACTGTGTGCCACAGGAACGGGCAGAAAAGTGTCTCATCTCATCCAGTTCTCATGTGTGATTGTATCAGCATTTTTCTGAGATGCAGTTAGTTGGGTTCTAGTAAAAAACTGTCACTCCACCTTTGAATAGATGATAGTAACATTTCACCTACCCCCAAAGAAAGAGATACTTGCTAGAGATTAAATCATAAACCCTGTCACCCTCCGCCAGTTTTAAAGTGCATGAAGTAATAAACCCTGCATCTCTCTGGCAGTAAACAGCATGGCAATTAGCGCAGAAAACTCTCCTTGAAATACTTCTTGTAAATTAAATGCCTGGGACCTTGCCTCAGTCTAAAAAGCATGACAGAAATAGATAAGAAGGACCAAAGGCTTGCCAGTGACTCTTTCCTAACCTCTCTACACAGCCCTTTTCCTACAGACATGGGAGCTGGAAGAAGAGCACTGAGTCCCTGCCATAGAAACCTTTTGCAGTGCTCTGTGCCCCGAGCAGAGAAGCCTCCTGTGAGCTACCAAGGGACCGACCAAGACTGCTTTGATTTTGCTGAGGCAAATGTACTACCTCAACAGCTCCCACACATGCTACAAGGGCTGCACTGATTTTCTATGAATCGGATAAATCAACGCCACCAAGAGCCTTAGCCCACTGCTTCCCTCTTCCCCTGCTTCTGACAGCTTAGCACAGGCACAGCTGATTTTGTTTCCCCACACGGAGCATGTGGGGTGCTGGATGGTATCTAGCTCCTATTTCCTCTGGTTTTCTTCTTTTCAATGAGTGATCTTTTCTTTTTCTGGCTTTTTTCCCCCTTTTATTTAAATCGGCCTGAACCCACTATAAGCTTCTTGCATAAGAGTAAATGACCGCTGGGTATTTTTACATGTTGCTTTGACATGAACTACATAATTTTGGTGGATGATTTCTTCTACCCTTATTATTTCCAAATCTCAGTACATTTGTCAGCTGCTGAACATACTCCACATGCTTAATGGCTTCAGAGTGAGACAGAAGTTTCTAAATATGGGTTTAGAAGCCACCTGGAAAAAATGAGTAGCTATTTTACAAACCAGTCTGAGTGGCTGTAAGTCCACAGACTTTTTTCACACTAAAAATATGCAAAGAAATAAAAAGAATTAGCAGTTGTGACCACACTTATGAGGCAAATTCCAGAAGACAGAAACAGGCTTGCTGTGCTGAAGTAGAGCACGTACCCTTTGAGGGCACTATATATGATTTATTACATTTACCTCTGCAACAAATTTCAGTTCCTAAAATGTGTAGTACCTGAGAACCCCAAGTCTAGCAGCAAACAGTTGGGCAGAAAGAGCAGAAAAGAAAAGTCTTCCTACAGTGTATGTCATGCAAATGAAACAACTGAGAACTTTGCAAGCCAGAAAAATGCATCAGCAACATGGAGTGTCCTGCCAATGCCACTGTCACATGGCATCTTAAACCCTTTGCCTTCAGATACAGTAGCTGTGGCTCAGCCCTGGGGTGCTGAGGGAGCTGAGAAAATAATCAGCAAGGCAAGGCTGGCTCCCAAGCATACCTCTGAGCAACTTTCAAGAAGGTAACATTTAATTAGATGGATGGTGGGTGCTGTAGAGATCTGCTGCACACAGCAACAGAGAAGGCCACAAGATGTAGTCTGAGTAGTAAAGTGCACATCAGTTAGAATGGTTTTTCCTCTCTTCTCATCTGCTACTCCCTACTTTTGTTCCTGCTCCTGTTGTCCAGCTCATCCTTTCACAAGTCGCCATAGCTAGCCCTTAGGCTACCTGCCAGCAGGCTATTCTCATTCACAAGGAGCTAAAGAGAAGGGACAAAGACAGCCAGTCAGAGGCATATTAACCAAGCCTCACAGGCAGCAAGTCCCTTTCTGCCCCCCCAAGTCCATTCAGGACATGGATTCTTGCTATGCAGAGAAAGACCTTGGATATTTCAAAGTAGAAAAGGCATCTGTGCTTTCTTTTGTCTGGGGATTTAAGCACCAGTTACATGTTTGTCCCAGAAAATTTAGCCAACAAGAGCTCTAGTGAACAAAGAAACGCAAGCCAACCTGGACTGGAATGAGGCTGGAAGGAAAGCAGATCAGATTTCCAAGGCAGTTATGTAGGAAGACATCATTAGATGCTGCAAAAGGCTCTCAGAGTTTCATGTTGGAGCTGAATTCAATATAATCAATGCCAGCTGTTCCATCAGTTTCAATAAGATGCTTGTCAGGCCCTTTGGAAGCAAACCATAAATTGGCACCATTTCTCCCTTCCTGAAAGCAGCTGATGCTCTTTTTCCTTTTTAATAACACAGGTTCTCATTTTCTGATGGATGTTGGGCTGATAGTAGTGTCCTGATGGTAACTGGTCTGTAGGAAAACCTAACAAGAGACAAAACAGGAAAACCTTGCTTTCCACACTGATCACTCACAAGTGAGTTGCTGAGACTCAGGATTTCCAACAGTTTACCTGGTGCTCAGCTTTCAAGAAGATACAGTGGGTGCAATTCCCTCTGTCATGCTACAGCACTTACAGTAGCAGTAACATCATCAACAGCACTGACGATGAGATGGGTGGTTATCAGCAAAGTAAACAACCAAAACCAGTCAGTTTTGAGCATCCATTCCAGGACACTTAGGTAATCCTGTCTTTGTTACACACCATGGAGTGGTCCTGGCTCTGGCTAAGTAAGGCAGGCTGCCTGGATGGGGCAGAGCTTCCAAGCCCTACACTCTGTTTAGTTTCCTTGCCAAGAGAAATGCCTGGTAGCAGAATCTGGGTTCAAACTGATGTGTAGGCAATGTGACTAGGGCTGAGAGGCTGTGGCAGAATAGCACGGATGCACCAGGTCACCCAGGACACAGAGACGTAAAAGCAACATTTTTGCTTGAACTGCAGAAGCACAGGAACAAATGCTCAGCCACACTACAGTTCCCCTGTGGCACACAGAGCGGGAAATGTGGCCAGATCTCCACTCCTAGAAGAGAAATCTTTAAGATGGTGCCCAGCAGCAGTGGTTCTGATACAGTGCTTGATGCTGGCAAGAAGTGCTGTGGAGCTGAGGAGAAAGGATATCTGCGGTAGAAGAAATCACCTAAATGCCCTCTGTAAAATCCAACCACTCTGGAGTTCGCAAAACAGGTTTTTGGACCTGGCTGTGATAAGGAGTGGTTTATAGAGTCATCCTGAGACTGTAAATGACAGTAGGATTTAGCAAAGTGATACAAACAGAAGCCCTGCCTGTGAAATCTCTGTTTCCAATTAAAACAATTATGAGGTCCTTCCTCGGGGCATTCTCCCTTGGAGATTCTCATAAAAACTTTTGTGACTGCCTTTTCACAAAGACTCAGGGATTTAGGCACCTGCTCTCTTACAGATGCCTTAATTCCTGTGACTTTGGAAAACCTCAACTACTATTACAGTTCATACAGCACTGAAAAGCACCAATTGTACAGACAATTTAGTTACAGATACAAATTATATTTAATGCTTTAGCCAGGAGGGCAGTCTAGGTTAAAAAGGCCCCTGAAAAAGTCCCTCACACCTATTTACATCCATTCTGCACAGGTGAAAAGGCCTTTGAATTTCATGAAGGAGCTATTTCCTCTCAGAAGTCTCTTAGTCTCCCAGTTCACAATGGTTGTTCACCCAGCACTGCTCACAAATTTGGTCTGAAGGATGCATGAAATAGATCAGCCGTCAAGTCAAGGCTTTCGATAAGGTTAGAGTAGTCAATGGGGACTTAATAACATAATTTAAATCTAGTTTGCTTTTCAAACCTGCTTTGCCACTACTGGTACTAGTTTAGATGCCATTAACCTTTGTTTCTTAATCTCTTAATGTAAGCAGGCCTAAAAATCCTTTGCCTAAAAAGCTTTGTGCTGGTCCTGGGCCCTTTGCTTCCTCAGGCTGTATGTCTGCTGCTGAACCTCATGCCAGGGAAGGAGAACTAAGAAGAGAAGACTTAGCAGAGTGCCAAGTGTCAGAGCCAGAGAAGAAGCTGGTCACCGATAGGCACGAAGCAAGTCAGATGTGAGCTGGCAAGGCCCAGCTGCTGTGCCAGCTGCTGAACAAACCCTCTTCACTTCCCTTTGCTGGGCTGCCTCCCACACGCTGTGCTGACAAGGGCTGCATTGCCACATCCAACACTTCATTCTGTGCTTTGAAACTCCAGTCTAATTGAGTGACAAAGTCATTCTGCCTTGCATCTCAGCAAAGGGTTTTACTCTAAAGAGCCTTTCATCTTCTGACCTTCTCCTCTCTGCCCTTCCTGAAGCCTGGCTAGCCCAAGGCCCAAAAGGGCACATGAAGGGGTGACTGAACCTTTCCAAAAGTACATCCTGTGCTTTCCCAGCCTGAGTTCTGCCAGCGCAGAAAGCATATGGCTGGGAACTGCCAGCATATCCAGGCTTCTTGAGAAGAACCTACCCCCTCCACAAATATGATGCCATGCAAGAGCCATCCTGCTCACAGCACTCTCCATTGAAGACCAAACTCTTCTCGTGCTCCATGAGCAGGTCTGGAATACAACCACTTTGACCAACAGTGTTCCCAAAGGCTAGAAATTTAGGATCTTGCAAAAATACTGCAAACACATGACCTGGCAAGGTTCCTACCTTTCCCTGCTTCCGGATTGCACAAAACATTAGACAAGCATAGAACAAAAAGTGGAAACGAGAAGGATAGTGGTTCCAGGAAACATATAACTCAGACTGCCCATACTGATGCAGGTTACATGAGACATTTGTCCAACTTCGTAGCTCTGACGAGGCAATTTCTTGGAAGCATTGAGTAATAAAAGTTTAAAAAATAATTAAAAATACAGAAACATCATGAAGGATTGGGGGAATCTAGTATGTGCCTTAGGTATACAACTCCTTCAATTTAGTATTAATGACAGTCTTGGTAGAACAGTAGACCAATCCCTCTTACACTGCTTTGCTTTCACAAACTTCGTCATTCACATCACCTCCGCAGAACTCTCCCTGCAGTCTTGCCATCTCTTTTGACATATGCTCACAGGGAAGGGAGACAAAAAGTAGAATTGTGTAACTATCGTGCTTCACAGTGATAGATGCCTGAGTGTTTTTTCCTTAGAAGGCATATGTTTTCCTTCCTATTCCACCCAAGTACCCTCTTCTTCCTCTCATGATCCTCTGTGCTCAGCAATTCAGAAGAGAACAGTCCTGTGGTTGAACACAGCAAAAGCAAAACCAAGCAATTTCTGAGACATCTTCCAGTTGGGCTGCTACTGATTCACTTTGTGGTGTTTTCCCTCCACAATACACAGATAACCTCAGCAAGTGGTTTATCTTTGGGTTTGTTTTTTTTAAAGAACTAAAAATGCCCTGTTAAAATTCTCATGCCAATGTGTGAGATTCCTCTCTGCCTCCCTGAAACCTCCCTGGTCTCCTAAACTGATGCTTACTTTCTCCACCTTTAACCAAGCCAATCTGCCCCATACATCATCTGTCCTTCCAGGTAGTTCCATCTGTTCTGCCACCTTTCCAGGGGAGGAGAGGGGACGTTCTCTGCCTGGGCAGAGCAGAGAACACACCACAGGAGTAAAGGATAAGTCTTCCCTGTGCCTGTGAACAGTTCAGTGCTTACAGCTCTTTCACACGGGAGGATGAAGTGGCTGGTGCCATGTTTCTTTCATATATATACAGAAAACAAGCACTCTTTTACTATTACAACCTGGGTCCCAAAAGGGAAGTCTGGACTAGCCCAGCCTCAGCTATTAGACATGATTATGACACCATCATAGATTCCAGAAGTGGCTTTATTGCATGGAAGACATTATAGATTTTACCTTTGCAAATCTCTATGAAGAAAAACATGGGATAAATAGAAGTATAAATTGAAGTTCACCTTTATATTTATGTCTTATGCAGCACTATATTCATTGCCTAATAGGTATGTATGCGTAATGCATATTTAATATCATACAATCATAAGTATTAGAGAAACAAATGATTTATAGAAATTACTTTTCTCTTGCAATGAAGCTAATTATTATCAGGTGAAATGCAAAGATTCTTTTTACTAACTTATACCCTTCTGGAATGTGGATTTTAGTCTAAGAAGCAATGGCAGGATCTGTTCTGAGGGTATAAGGGCTACTTTGCTCCTCATACTTTATTCTGTGTAAGCATCCAAAAGGAAACCATCTGGTCTGAAAGATGGCTGTGCTATCAATTATCTGTGAGGATGTATTTTCAAGGGAAATTATATCCTTTCAAGGTCTGGCTAGTTTGTTTAGAAACTTTTTCAGTGGAGAATTTGCTTTTAGGTGGCTTAAGTGTGTAAAATTTCAAGTCTGAATATTTGTGAAATAACTAAGCTAAAAAGGTCAAACAGGAAAGTGAAAGACAAGCTGGGTGTAGTCTGTACTATCAATGGTGTACATTGTTCTGCCAGAAATCACTAACTGGGAGGTATTCAAAGCCATAGATAAGTATAGAGAGAATGCCACAGAGAAAGAAATGTCCCCTCTTAAGTTCCTGGAGTGCAGAAGCCCATAGGGCAGATGGGGAGACTAACAAAGGAAAAATAGAAATAAGGATTCTGCACCTACATGCACTGCTGGGAATTGCTCAAGGAGTTCAAGTGCTAGCACAGCCCCTCGGTGCAGTAGCCCACAGACTGTTCTTCTCTCCAAAACATGGCCAACCTTGATTCTAGCATCTACAGTTGCAGCTGAATGATGTCAGGGAAAAGAGTATTGCATCTTCAGTATTGACTGCTGATGTCTTAACATCTCTCCTATCCTCTTTTGAAGGACTTGGAGGCTGAGTGCCTCAGCACAAGCACAGCTGTCTTAGCTGGGCCAGGTAACAGAAAAACTGAAAGTTTGAGATCAAGAGTCAACTTTGCATGTTCTCCAGGTTGCCATACCTGCCTGTTGGACATTCCCCATTGATCTTAGGTGAATATAGTGGTGACTATCTGCATCTCTTAGTAGAATAAATAAGGTCTCTTGCCCTGAAGGTAGAAGGATTCCTGAGAAGTGTTCAGCTGAAATGAAATAACCAGTTCTTGAGATGTGCTTCTGATCTCTCACAACTTCTGCTAGGATCAAGACCATTTCTCAGTTTTCACTTGGGTTTCCCATTTAATGTTTAACTGCTTGATTATATATCTTTATAAAACAATGTTGAGAAGGTAGCCACCTGAACAGAGAGTTGTGGCATTCTTTTCAAATACATAGAATAAATTTTTCCAAACTTGTAGTAATTCAGATTTCTTTTTTGGTTGTTTGGTTTGTTTTTTTTTTTGTCCTCATGCAGCACAGTCTTCAAAACACTGATAGCCAAATACTTCTACTCAAATAAACAATCTGATTTTTAGCAAATACCTGCATTCTCACACTCCTATGGCACTCCATGAAAACTAAATGACACTGCTGTGATCTTGTTCACCACCAGCTGGGATTGGTCAGCTGTATCTCTGCTCCTCCAAAGAAGGGTGAAAATAAAGAGTAAATATCAGTTGCAAGCACTTTATGGAGCCAGGAAATTATTAACTACCTCTAATTAGTGATACATGTTTATACCTGCAGCCACTAGCTACAGCTGCTTCTCATTCTTGTGTCCTGGAAGAACTGTACTGCTGCCATCACCTTGGAGCAGTCCTGAGCAGGAGAATTGCAGCTTGATAAACCCTCTTAAACAACCTGTTATCTACTGGGAGTTTTGGTTGAGACCTTGCTGCAGCAAGGACACATCTCTGTGTACTAACCTTACCTTAACCATTCTCTCCATCCTCACCTTGCAAGTACAAAGTTCAGGTTCTGCCTGCTGATCTCTTCCTCTGAACACAGCTGGATACGTATCTCAGAATTACTCCCAGAATATGGAAGTACATGTGGTTTTAGGGCTCTGGACCAAAACCACAGCAGCCACCTAACTTATGATGCTGATCTAACATGAATTTACTCTCCAAGCCTAAAATGTTCAAAGACTTATAGAGATTTATCTTTGTGTGTGCAGGCTTTAGGCTGGATCAGGTACTTTTGGTTCATGCCACTCTGCCTTTACATGAATAAGACATCATATCTCCAGAGTAAATTAGGGGAAAATGAATCACCAGTTCAGTTGGGTGGCATGGCTTATTTAGCTCAAATGTGTACACTTACGTGGTACCTATGAAGTGACCAAACCACCAGCAGCAAAACCCACCATACTCCCACCCTCCGCCCTAGCAATGTCCTAAGATATTGTTTCCAAAGACTGAGATGTGGCTATTTTCCACACTCATCCAGAGCCTGTCCTGTGAGCTTTACTGCCATTCTGCCGTGGGTTTTGTGCCATTAGCTATTGCCATCAGCAACCATCAAACACAGGTCTCTTTGGGCTGATCAGCTTGAATATGTCCCATCCCCTGCTTCAATTCTCCGTTCATTAATGATATGCTGCATCTCTCCCTCAAAGTCTTCAACCAGTACCTCAGACCTGGAGTGTAGAGCACCCAGCACTGACATTCACAGCATGATGAGATGCAGCATCCACAGCAGGCAGGAACTACAGTACTTTACTCCTGGTCTGACACCAGTTCGTAAGATCACCTTGGGAAAGTCATGTCACCCCTCCTCAGCCTGAGTTTTCCCAGCTGTTAGATATGGATAATAATGTTCTTTGAAGTCTGTCCAAATCCTTTGATAAAGGACAAAGGTTTTAAAACATTATTCTTGAGTGCACACTCTTCAGGACATGAATTGCATCCTTGGCATGGGAAATCCTCTAACACACCACAAGTGCTAACACTGCCCCAAAGAGAAAACAACAAACTCTGCACTGGCTTATCACTACAGGCACTGGAAAAATACACGTTGGTTGCTGATACACTCTTGGATTTTGGCAAGTCTATGTGTTATTTCTGAACACAATCGCAAATTGCTTTGAGTTCAAAGAATTGTTCAGCAGCGCTCAGGGTTATCTAGGAGGCAAGTCAACCTCCGGCTGTATCACCGCATGTCCTTGGGAATATTCCTCTGGTTTGATCTGAAGCTGAGTGGATTGTGAAGACACACAGCTGGGTTTCTGGGCATCCTCTGGTACTATACATGCTCCAATCGATGTATTCTACTTGCCAAGAGAGTTTTAATTTTCTTATTTAGAAGAATGAATTGTAGTAATGGATGTCTATATTGGCTCTGTGCAATCTTTTTGCTTGTTTGTTTTCTTCCCTTTGCTTAAAGGTCATATAATATTTGTACTAAAGCAGCAATGACCAAAGGAGCATACAAAGCTCCAACTCAGAACAGGGAGTGTCCTTCTTATGTCACTGCTGTCAACTTAGGACAAAAACAGCGATGAATAGGAAAAAATAAATAAATCTTTTGTTTTCAAAGCTAAATAGCCAAAAATGCAGCTAGAAAAGTTTCATAAAGGTTTAGCTTTCAGCAACACATAGCGGAAACAAAGCTCATTCCTCCTCTTGCTGTGCCCCCTGACCTCAGAGTTTTATATGTCACTGCCTAGAAGGCCTCTAGTCACAGCAGCCTCTGTGCATGGCTTTCCCAGGACTTTCAGGGTTTTCCTTGGGGGATGCTTGAGTGGGGGAAAAAAGGGTTTTAGCACCAGCCTTCGATTTAAAATAGCAGGGGGAGTTTACTGATTAATATTCATGAGAAGGGAACAGTCTGCTTTTTGTTACCGCAGTCGTTTCCCATGCAAGGTGGGTTGAGAGGGAGGAATACATTAAGGAACATATCCTACTGTCACAAGTACCACCACCTTTAGAGATATAGAAAATCAGGAGTCTGAGCAGAGCTCAGATGGTAAATATTTAACAGGGAAAGGACTTGCCTCCTCTTTCTGACTGTATATATTAAACTCATTCTTTCATTTTAACAAGGGAACTGTGTTTTCCTGCTCTCTCAACCCCCACCCCTGCCCCTCACTTACATTCTGGGACTAAGTGGATAGTTCACAACATGCTATAAATCCCTTCCACCAGTAACCCAATTGAATGTGTTTCCCTGTTTGGCTGTTTTCTAAAGTCATTTTAGTCATGTTTGCTAGTCCTCCTCTAGCAGGAAATGTTCATTCTATTCACTGAGGCACAAGGAAGAGCAGGACAGGCTCCCTCGTACTTATACCAGAAAATTTCTGGGATAATTCAGCAGAAATTCGTGATTCTCACATTCATCTAAAACTGACATATGAAAAAAACACAAAAGAAGCAAAGTTTTTCAAATGCAGATGCTGATTTGTGGTACCTCTGAGTTGTGGGCATTCAGCTCAAAACACTGCCTTTCATGTGCCAAAGCACAGAGCATGGTCCTACCCTTGACTTCCTCAGTCCTTCTCCTGTCAAGCCCATCAGCATCTGGGTTCAGGGATCCCAGTACCAAGAGTGATTTCAGGAAAGTACAGTGAAGTGTTCAAAGCCTCTTCTGTGGGGATAAGCAAGGACTTCTTAATTTCTGTGCAATCACAGGGATAATATACTAGCTCATTTGTCAAAGTCAGTTATTATTTAATAACTCCTTAGAGATAAGAGATTGCGGTACACCTCCAGTTCTGCCATCAAAAATGGATTTGCACAGGAGCTGACAGACGTTTTTGACAACAAATTTGTATTTGTGCTCATGACCCTATAGTAGCAAAGTATAGCAGAGTAGCCGAGCATTATCATTTGACATTTTCTCTTGCACTGACTGAAACAAACTTCTGGCACAGCCACACTTCAGCTGATGCAATCAGCACCAGCCTGAGCACCAGAGCAGTGCATGCGGGGACTCCCAGGACCCTGCAGGCAGAATGAGCCCTGTGAGCTCATACACTTGAAAATGTTGATTCTGAGTTCATAATGAACAGACTACAGCAGTGCACAACTAAA
This sequence comes from Acanthiza pusilla, assembly GCA_036630365.1. Classification (NCBI taxonomy): domain Eukaryota; kingdom Metazoa; phylum Chordata; class Aves; order Passeriformes; family Acanthizidae; genus Acanthiza; species Acanthiza pusilla. Next base: position 9,725,563 of record JAXCHO010000019.1, read on the forward strand.
ACTGGATAGCAAGACAGCTTCATCAACCTGTCTATAACCTTCTCTTCTTACCTCCACAGAACAAAAGGATCAAAATGGCAACACACGTGGCCTGTGTAGGGACCCATCTCTCACAGAGGGTAGCAAGGGCCATGCTCTGAGAGCCAGGTTAGCTCTGCCACCAGCTGTTGGCAGAGCCTGAGGTCAGGCTGGGGTTGGATGAACTGTGATCCCAGATCAACCTCACTGTTTTGACAGATGTCCTCAAACTAAGTGCAGTTAAATGGATCAGTACAGCCAATTTCACCTGGGGGAGGGATGGGGTAAGGAAGAAGGGAAGAGAGAAATGACCAGTTTCACTGCAATAGCTGTCTGTATCCCAAAGGCCCTGTCCCAGTGCAATATCCCTCTATTTCTTCAGCAGCCAGCTAGAAACTTTTGCCAGTGGAAACGTGTAGGTTTTGCACTTTTGTGAAGATAAAACCATGAGGTAGCTGTACCAACAAAAGTAGTCTACTTGTATAGCATCTGTTCCCTGGAAACTGAAATGTTTCACAATGGCAAAGGACATCTACTGTCAGAAGCTTCATTTCCACTGCTTGGATAGCAAAACTTTGGTTATGCAGATAAAGCAGATAATGAGGCCCAGGGTTTCTCACTGAAGCCAGAGAAGTGAGGCTAGGATTTGGTTTAACGGTGGCATGATGCATGAGAAGACATTGCATGAAGATGGGAATTTGATAGCAGCTAAGAGGAGCTGTTATCACCATGCCAGCCAGGGCTAAGGAGAAAGGAACTTTCTGAGCATGGCTGGGGAAAGGAGGGTCTCCCTGACCTTGGCTGCAGCGCACTTGCAGCCCAAGCAGTGCACGCCTCGCTGGAGCTCTTGCTTTGAAGAACTGCGCCTGACTTCAAGGTGATTGCGAATGCAGAGCATGACCCATTTTAAACAGGTAGGCCAAGAAAACCTCCATCTCTCTGCCTTTAGGGACCTCTTTCAGAATACAGAGGACTTACCTTGAAAATGTTTTCCATACTGTTTGATGTTGTGGAACAGTCAGTGGGAATACTGACAGCATTAGATGCCTGGGTGGCTTATTGATTTGTTCTAGTTTTATTAAATTGGCTAAAATTCATTCAGAAATCTCCATTCCCCACACACAAATACTTATTCTGAATGCTGCCTTGAGAGGGTGAATGGGGGAAAAAAAGAAGGGAACTTGAAAGTTGAAAAATTTATCTAAAGAAATCTGTGATGTGAAAATGGACTTCATAAAAAGTATGTGTTATTTATATCACTAGCATAGTCTTCTGGGTTCAATAACCTCTAGCTACTTAAATTCTGCAAAAAGGTTGAGGTGGTGTGTGCATGATATTTCTAATGACACATGCACACAAATGTGTGTGTCTGTGTTCAGAGGGAGAGACTTCTGAAGAGAATAAGAATGATTCTATAACAGAAAGAAATTTTTCTTTTGTCAACGAAGTAAATAAAGGTAAGCTTAGACTATTGCCCTATTTTTGTAAGAAAATTGAGAATTGCATTCTTGGTAACCTATACTCATGAAGTAATGACAGACAAATTAAATAGCTGAGGTCATGCAAGACCAGTCCAGACCTTTCCCCTTCCCCCAACAGTAAAATTAGAGCCCCAGGCAATTTCCAAGAAACTTTACAAATTGAAGTGGAAGCTGTGAAAATGGCCAGTGCTCAGCAGCTGAGAGAAGAACTGCAGGATTTCACAGGGGTAGGGTGTGAATGGCTCAGGTCTAGCTGAAGGAGCACAGACAAAGAAGAGGCATAATGTTGGTGTTGTCACATCCCGAGTTCCCCTCCAGTGCAGGTGGGACAAAGGGGCTGGGGAAAAATTAAGATGGAGGGATAAGACCTAAGTATCTCCTTGGACCCAGAGAAAACTGTCAAAAGGAAAGACATCTGTCAGAACAGGTGGAAGACCTAAATTTCTTAGGTCTTTCATCTCTTTGCTTCTGTGCTGAAACAAAAATTAATTTCCATGTTGCTAACCCTAATGATACTTAACTGTTGTTATGGTCTCACTGAGAGATCAGGAGAGATTTGGAGACTTTTTTTCCTCAAAAACCCCCTTCTACACCACCTCTGGTTCTTACAAAAAACACTACAGATTTAATCTGTTAGAACATCACTATTTTTCTCTGAAAAGTAGTGACATTAAAACAGCTTATTTCCCCATAGCAGATAAATTAAAAGTACAAGTAGGTTAAAATTGATAATTCTTCCTGGTGGAAGAATTTTGGATATATTTTAAGATGCATTTGTGTTTAAACGAGATCTTTTAAAAAGATCATTAATTGAAGCTGTCTGGCTCTGTCATCCTGCCCTCCCATTCTCCACCCAATGAATCAGTAAATTGTAACAAGAGAATCTGGCTAAACAAGTTCCTAATTCAAACGCCATCTTATGGACAAAGAAGTCTTTGAAAATAGTATCCGTCATCTGGCTCCTTGCGATGGAGCGGAAAGTTGTTTTTTACTGTTCATGGAATTCATCTCTCCCTTCAGCGCCGTCAAATGTCGAGTGTGGTGCAGTATGAGAGAGCGGAGTTCAGGGAGAGGAGAGGGAAGGGGGAGGCCTCTGTCACAGGAGCCCAGGGCAAGCAATTTCCTGCCAATTAACACACAGTTAGTGATAATATTTCTCCCAAGAACAGAGTTTCGGATAAGGAGAAATTTTACACTGGTTGATTCCAGGTTACTGATAGAGCTTCCTTTCTAAGGCCCAGTTGTCATCTCGATGGAGTGATCAGCTTCAGTGCTGGCATGCAGGGTCTCAGAGCATGCACAAGCCAGGCTGGCTTTGATCACAGAAATGAGATGATTGGCAGAAGAGTCCCACTTCCCAACAGGAGGAGATCTCAACAGCAGCCTCTGAAGTTGAGCACACAACTTGTCGTGGCTGTATTTGTGTGGGCGTCACTAAGCTTTAGCTCTCCCTGCGAGCCCCAATTGCATTCATAGGCAGAGTTACAAAGTTCACTGTGCATGACTACAAAACTAAATTAATTAATCTGTGTAAAATGATTCAGAGCCAAGCACTGTGCTATCCATGATAATAAACTAACCAAATAAAATACTCCTGACTACTAGTAATCTATAAAACTGATTTCAAATGTGTTCATTAATGTCCTTGTAAAGCAACCTACTCTTGGCATGGTGGCAATTTTACATTTTTTTTCTTTTCCTTTTTAGCAGTTGGAGTACCTGAGAGCAACAGAGCACAAGGAAATCAGAATAAAAGACATTTGTTCTAAGTATAAATGCACAAGGCATTTTGTGTGAGGAGACCAGACCCTTTTCCTTTACTCTCCTGCATCTTGTAGCTTCTTTGAGAGGGCTGGTGGGAAGAGGTTAAAGGTTACCTAGAGCTGCCAGTGAGAGTGAAAAATGGTGGATAGTGCCCCTGTTCTTGACTGTGAGTTCCTTTATTTCCTTTTGTCATGGCAATACCTTCCCAGGGAAGGCCTGAATGTTGCAAATTAGTGTTCCAACTTATCTTTCTAATTACCTCTTCAGGTGCAATACTGAGCCAGCTGCTTGCATGAACAAAAGAAACTGCTCAGTAGCGTCTGTGTATTGGTATCTGCCATAAACTTTTTTTAGGCTTATCAAGTATCTGGCTCATTGTTAAACAAAAACAGTAACAGAATTTTCCCCCATTTTCTGGGGAGGTAAAGATCTTTCCCTGAAAACTTCAGCCTGATACAAATTATTCTAGGAAGAAATCTCAACTTATACACATACTCCTGAAAATGACACAATTAGGAGAATGTTTGATAAAATCAAATACGTGAGCTGAGTTTGAAGAAGCAAGAAATGGGTGCTGCTAAAAATGAGAGAAACAGGGTAGGGGAGGGTGAATTCTGCCAGATCTGTGTGAACAAGAGCTGCAGCTTTTATTTCCCACCACATGTTTCTTGGGCACAAAGGAAAACTCCCTCTGATGGGAAAGGATGATGGTTTTGGTGACCACTCATGAAAGAAGTCTCAGGAGAAACATTCAATTCTTATGCTTGTTCAGAACAGAAACCTTGGAAACTTGAAACAAATTCCCAGGAATGCTGTTGTCTGTCGTGCTCAGGCTGCCTCCAAGTACACAAGTCTTCCTGGGAAAGAGGATACTGCCATGGAAGACTCCTTCCAGGTGAAAAAAGCTGTGGTGTTCTGCAAGAATTGTCACTAACAAAGAAGTGCAGAAACTCAAAAGACAAGACAAAGAGATAATAGACCATTGTTTAGGACTTTATATGTAATCATAGACAACACAACTTGAGCAGGATACAGAGCCCATCCTGACAGATGGTGGTCCAGCCTCCAGCCAGAGAAGGGAGATTAGGTTAACCCAGACAAGGCTGGCCTAAACAAGCTGGTAAATCAGGCAGGCACATGAACCAAGACATGAGAATCTGATTCAAAGCCTATTGTGGTGAAAAAATCTCTTAACGACCATCATCAAAGCAGACTGAACTCTTACTAACAATATAAATACACACAGACAAAAAAATATATGTTTACATGGGACTTGTGGCCAGACAAGATCCTTATCAAGCTATGCTCAAGTATGTAGTGTGAGTTGCAGCGAGGTGAAAGAGCTCAGTGCAATGGACCAAAGGGGCTGTCTTGGGTGCATGACTAAGTAAAATCTGAATGGCTGGGCATCTGGATCTAGCTAGAAATGTTGACTCCTTATAAAAACTAGCCCTCAAGCTTTTTTTGTGAATCTGGCCAGTGTACAAATTTTCATTTTCAACACTGACTGGAAAATCCTGTCACTAAGGAACTATCCTCAGAAAAAAGAAACCAAAAAAACAACTTGCAATGGTATGTCAAAAAACACCAACCAACCAACCAACAAAACAAAACAAAACAGCTTTTGGGTAACAGAAGAATGGAAACATGTTTCTGTATTACATTTGTATTCCAGTGCCTATGTTTGCATGGTGGTCCAGAGCATCAAGTACAAATCCCCTGAGCACCCCCAGTTAGTAGGAACTGTTTTACTTTGCAGAGTAGTTTTGGTGTTCACTAACCCAGTTGCTTATGGACAGTGCTAAGCCAGAGCTGGTTTGGATGCACAACTTAATGAGCTCCAGTCCGTAATGGAGACCTGGGAGTCTGAGTCAATACATGGTTCTTTGGAGAGCTTCAAAACACATCCTTGGTGGGAACATTTGGTTCAAACAACCAGACCACCTCATACAAAGAAAGGCTCTCAAACTGCCAACAGGTCAGATGCAGGGGTTTCAGCACTGAGTAGCTTCCATGTACTGATCCACCCGTGTTGTAGTAAATAACTGTAGACACAGCCTTACTGACTCGAAAGATGCCAAGTGTTTACTATTCTCTAATGAATGGTTCCAGAGCTGTGATTCCAGCTCACAGCAAATTATTACAGCCAAAGTATAATAAATAAATCAGTGTTTATACGAAGTCATGAGGAAAAGTGCAGCAGATTAGACACTCATTAGAGATTAATTTCCAAACTATAGACTGAACAAAGAACTGATGCGATACAAAAGTTTTCACTTAAACAAACCCACAAGTTTCTGGTCATATTATGAAAACAGCTAATGCATGCTTATTGGCATTACATGTTTAGCCCATCCTGAATAAATTTATTAAAATTACAGTTTTGTGTGTGTTTTCTATTTGACTGATAGTGGAACATTTTCATTTTTCCACAGAATAAGAAGGAAAAAGTGAAATTCAAAGTGTTTTTAAAAGCTGATTTCAAAATCAGCTTGGAGAGGTCTTTGATGGGTTCTAGTGCTGTGGTACCTGAGGTAACTCAGACAGCTGATCAGTTCATTCAAGTCCACACTCAAACAAAATGGTTGTTTTTCCTCCCTCTCATAACTTAGAAAAAAGTCACTTGTCAATGTCAGGTTTTACATGTAAAAAGCAAAACCCTCTGCGTCAGAGAGGGAACTGTTCTTCTAGAAGGCAGAGAATTTTCTTCCAACTCTTATTACATAAATGGGATAATAAAGACATCCTGGAAAATTCAGTTAGCTTCAGTTATTGATTTGATACTAGACACTGCAAATATTTCTTCAGCTGTTATGTAGCTCTTCATCATACACTCACTATTTTGTGTGTTTGTATAGTTCAAGCATGTGTGTTCACATCACGTGAACAGAGCTGCTGCCCACACTGGGAATTTTCTTTCCTTTTTTGCGTATAGGATTGTTCCAGTTGCTAAAAGCTACAATCTACTGAAGATGACCTATATTTACTGCATTATTATACTGTATCTTCCCTGGTACATTGCTCTTAGAAGTCTGGGACATTGTATACTATAGCAGAAATCTTTACAGGTTTATATTATAGATTTCAGCAGCTTAATTTCAGTTGCAGATGGCAATAGAATGACAGCCAGGTGGGAGACCTGTTAAGAACATATGAAGGAGAAGGATAAAAAGGTGAAGGATAAAAAAAAACACCTTTTTTTTTTTTTTTTTTTTTTTTTTTCCCCCAGGGAGCTAGGGACATGATCATATTAAACTACATGCAGTTACTTAATTTACATGTGACTGTACGTCATGATACTGAAGAGCCTCCCTCTCTCTGGTGCAGAAAAGCCATATGTCCAGCTGATTTCAACAAGCATGACAAGGGCTCTGCATGTCATGGACTCAAGCCAGTGACCAGCAGTGTAAAAGTGTAAAAATGGACTCTGGAGAACATAATGCAACTTTTACACAGCTGTCCCCACAAAATGTAGTTAAGGCAGGTAAATTCTTAATACCAATTTTACACAAAGATGAGTCAGAAATTCAGATTTTGCTTTGTCCTGATTCCACATGCTTCTGTAAGAGGCTGGGCTCTAGTTAAGCACTTTGATTTTCTGATTGGAAGGCAGTCTCCAGTGAACTGCTTGCTCCTCCATCTTTTCCTGCCCACAGATACCTCCGCCCTTCTTACAGAGAGGAAAAGCTGAGAAACAAAAGGCCCTATTTCCATTGTCTTAAAGCAGCATGTTCATGATCTGAGAGTAGCCATCTGCAGGGATGAAAGGCATGGTGAGTGAATGAGTCAGGTACAGAACAAAGCCAGCCTAAACTCCACCAGAAAGTAATATTTACATCTGAACAGAGCTGCACAGAGAGAGAAAGGAGCACAGTGAAGGCAGAATCGCTTTCCAGCCCGATCACTAACGATCACTAACTATTCTAAATCTTGGAATATGATTTTTCTCTGTCTCAGAGAGACTTAAGGTGCTACATGCCTCAGAGCCACTGGAGGGGTCCGGGTCAGAGGCCTCCTTGGCAGCACTCTGGCAGGAAGGACGAGCTAGGGCACCCCAGCTCTCCCCACCCCAGGTCTGGGCAGTAGCCACAAAGCCAGACCCTCCCCTTCTGGATGACCCATAGGTGTTCATTCAAGTTAGTGTTCTTTGAAAGCCCCAGCTGCAATCTGAATGTCAAATGGAGAAGAGTAGTGACTTCCAGAGGCATTTAAACCAAGACGTTCTGCTTTGCCATATTTCTGGGTAGGTTTTTTTTTTTTTTTAATTTGGGTGGATGGTATGTGACCACTTACCTGATAAGACATGAACTAAGAACTATTCCAGCCCTGGGAAGGTATTCCCCCATCCCAGTTAGCAGCTAGGACTTTGGGGAGCCTGTAGGAATGCCCTGTCCCTAGGCAGCTGAGTTGCTGTGCAGGGCTGCAGGCTGACTGCAGAAGGAGAATGGACTGGAAATATCGATTTGTTGTTGTTGTTGTTGTTGTTGTTGGATTTGCAATTCCAGCAGCCACTCGATAGCACAATGAAATTCCTTCAGTGCCTTCTGACTGAGTAGCCAAAAGCCCTACCCTGGAGCACAGGATAGGTGACAGCTTTTCTTTTTTTTTTTTTTTTAGCATCCTTCTCATTTAGGGAAGTTTCAGTGCTGGGATGCTGGGTGGTTGGCCTGATCCAATCTCCCAGCTGCTTGGAGCTGATCATGTTCAGTAAGGAAATTCAGAGTCCCGGACATCGTGAAGCCAGAATGAATGCAAATAAATGAAACTTTTACATATAAATTTGCCACTAAGCAAACACAGTGACTTAAATGGAGACTATAAACTGGGGAAAAATAGAATATGCAGTGGAAAAGTATTTCAAATGTTGATTCTGTGGAGACCTTTACACTAATTACTTCTGACAAACACTGAGAATGAAAGGCTGCATCGATATGGTAACATTACTCACAGCAAAATGAGGTTTAAGACTGCTACACCATTCATCATCTGCCTGATCTCTCTGCATCTTGCAGACATCCAGCAAACAGATTAGAGCAAGGCTAACATGTCTGGGTTTAATTGGACATGCCCTCTTCTGCCCATAGATTTTGTCTAGATGGAAGGGAGATTCTGAGGACCTTCTTTACATTTATGTGGGATTTCTGTAAGTCCAATGGCCCAGCTGGAGCTACTATGTGGTAGCAACCAGGTAGTTACTCAGTGTCCAAAAACCCCAGACATTTCCACTGCAATGCACAGATGATCTTCTGGCAGTAAGTACCTTGTTACGTTTTTTTCTCGACAATATCTTTGCCAGCTTTCTGCAGAAAGACATATAACAGCTCTGGACTAGAAAAAGAGCCCAAGGAAAAAGATCTGATATGAACCCTGGCCACCATTTCTGCTCTAATTGGGAATAAATTTCTTAATTTGAGTCCTATGAGCTACAATGCTAATACACGTGGACCCAGAAGTGCCAGAATCTTCAATCTAGAGATCCCATGCTGGCGCCATGAAAGGCAGCTTGGTATGAAGGCTGCAAAAAATATCCTTCTGGGAATCTTTTTTGGAGGGGTAGGGGATGTTCAACTGCTGGATATGAACAGAAAGAAAAGGTTACCAAGTTTTACTTTTGTTAGAAAGTAAGATGCAGCAGAATCTGATTTTTGGTGGACATCAGGGTGAAAGGGAAGATGCAGCTAAACCTTTCTAGCCTCTTTATTGCTTCTGAAATAACTCAAAAAACTATTTAGAGAGAGAAGAAACTGCAGTACTTTTAATCATCACCAGCAGATCTTTAACCTCACAGGAAACAGAAAAGGAAGGACACATTGTAAAATATCCAGACGGACTAAAGGTCATTCTTCTTTCTCTAGGGATGAAACATTGCATCTTGCCTTGAGGACAAATATGCATCTGCTATATACATGCTGTCACACAGAACATCCACATCTCTTCACTGGCACTTGATAGTGGCACACCAAGTTTACATTTGAAAATAGAGATAGGCACAGCAGCAGTGAGCAAGCAAGCAATGTAATAGAAAAAAACCCAAGACACTTCGCCACAGTGACAGAAGGATTGACCCAAGCCAGAAATATTTAGTGGTTGTGTAGTTAAAAACTTGTACATTATATCAAAAGATTATTCTTAGGGAGTGTAAGCTGGGAGGTAAGAATTCGGTCTGATGAAGCAGCCCAGAGCAGAATACACTTTCTAGAGCTCGCCAACATTTTCACAGATTTTGGGCAGTTCACAAAACCTGCAGGACACACAATAGCCGCAGAGAGTAACCAGGCTGGCTGGGATGGTTACAGGAGGCTGAGGGGCAACCAAACATGTGCCACCCCTGCCACAACTTTCACTGAGGTGAAACACCTTGGCTGGACTCTATCCTGCCTGAACACATTCCTTCACACTTTGACAACTTTTTTAGGCTCTTGCAGTCAGTTGCTTCATTTTTCAGCAGCTAGTTTAAGGCCTACCAGGGGCCACCGCTGAGAGTATGGCTGCACACCATTCACACATTACGATGGGACCTTTTTTCTCCTTTCCTCTTGAAATCCTGAGGGTCAACAAGGGGTGGTGGTGCTCAGAGGCAAGTGCTTGTTCCCTCAGCACTCTGGTGCAGGAGGGATGACTTCACTGACCACTATATGCAGGGCTGTTTGGATCTGCTTGCCCTTCTGAGGCCACCCTGTCATTCAGGGAACCAGAAGGGCTCCCACTTTTCATAGCTAGGAGCACAGAAGAGGGAGATTTTCATCTCCAGCTCTTTGTGCCTTCAGAAGGAGGGTGGAGATGGGCCTTCCAGCAACACACCACTACTGCTAATGAGAAGGCAGATGGGGAGCTGTGGGCAGAAAGGAGGAGGTTGAACACGTGGATGGTTCTTGCTTCAGCACTTCAGGACCTGTTGCTTACTCTTACGTGCTGGTAATATCCTTAAGCAGCAGAAAAAAATAATACTCTGTAAAGCTTCTCCTAAATGGAATATTATCAGCAAGCTTACTCTTCAACTACTAACATTAGTTGCACCAGAGGTTTAGGTTGGATATCAGGAAAAATTTCTTTGCTGACAGGGTTATCAAGCTTTGGAAAAGGTTGCCCAGAGAAGTGGTGGAGTCACTATCTCTGGAGGTATTTAAAAGACATGTAGATGTGGCACTTCAAGACATGGTTTAGCAGTGGACTTGGTTGTGCTAGGGTAATGGTTGAACTCAAGGATCTTAAAGGTCTTTTCCAACCTAAAGGTTTCTATGATTCTAATTATGGAAGAATAATAAGAAATGGTTATTCAGAACCACTAAGTTAAATGATCAAAACTAGTAAAGGATGCTGTTCTACCAGCTGAGGTGCCAACTCTCACACCCTCCATGCCAAGTCCTACATAGGGGTTGAGTGGGCAGAAGCAGGTCACAACACCCTTAACACACATGGAGAAATGACAAAACACTGGGTTCCCAGTCATGCCTAAAAAATACTTGAAAGCCTTGAGCCTTGCCTTAGCTTAACCACCCAACACAGGAACATTTCAAAATATAGAGTGTCAGAAATGCCCTTATTCCACTCTGAGTCTGGAATCTGTATGGTCTTTGTTGCTGCCTTGGATGAAGATGACCAGGACTCAGCTACACACTCCAAGGGAAGGAAACCTAGGAGAGTCGCTGACAAAGGCTATCTTGAGCAGATGAGCTCAGGGACAGATGCCTTGTCAGGGTGTGAATAGCCCATAGAGAGATGCTGCTCTCTCCACCAGTGCATCCCCCACTGTGCAGCTGCTGTCCTTTCCACAAAAGGCATTCACCATCCAGGTAGCTGTGTTGTGGGCTTGGAGACAGCTGTTGAGGAGAACCCTAACATCTGGGGAGAATGGCAAAATCCATACAACACCTCCCTGTCACAGAGAGGAGAGGGCAGCTCTCTCTTCCTGTAGTTCCTCCCCTGCAGAGATTACAGCTCAGGTAGGTTCCTCTTCTATTGGCTGAGAGAACTGAACTGCACACCGAGGGCTCTCGGGGGAGGCAGAGCCTGTGTATGGCCCGGAGAGGTGGGACAAGGCCAGGACAGGGGAGGGAGGGAGGGAGAGGGGCTGCTGTTCCAGCAGGATTGAGGGGACAGAGCTGCTCAGCACTCCCTGCCGCACCGCACCCTCCCTGGGAGCCACGGGCTTGGGGGCTATGAGGACAGTAGTGCCATCAGCAGCCAGTGCCTGTCGCCTTTGAGGGCTGGTGCCATTGTCCCCGTGACTGGCACCGAAGATGTTAATTCTCCCTTAGGGGAAGGCGAGCTGGGGATTTCACATCTTTAGGAGGCTGGGCTTTCAGCAGCCACACCGCAGAGGGTGGGAGACACAAATCCCTTTAGAGAGAGGCTGAATTGCAGCAGTGCTGAACAGCTTGAGCTGCAGAGGGGCCAGAGGAATCTCTCACTACTCCACACCCTGTAAATCCTTTGCTAATTGCTTTATTGCCATTATTTGTGAAGATAAAGGAAAAGGATTAATTAACTAAGAAAGAAGAGCACACATCTCCCTAGACTGGCTCCATTAATTGATAGGGGAGGAAGAAAAATCAATTAACAAATTCTTTTACCTTCCTGATCAGTCTGGAAACAGACTGAAACAGAACTGTGGTGCTTTTTGGGAGGGCGGGATTGTGAAGGTAAAAAACCAATCCGCTCCCCCAACCAGCTACAGTTCATTCATCCAGCAGTTTGAAGTTTACACCACCTAATCTGGTGGTGTAAAGGCTGTGCTTTGCAGATATTTTGCAGTTCTGTGACAACAGGCAGAAACATAACAATGTCAGAGAGATGAAGCTTATGGGCACCAAGTCTCTAATTTTGCTGTCTCTCTCTTAGCAGAGGGCTATTTGATTGTATCACAAAACATACAGCTCTAAAAATAATTATGACATGGAAATTGTAAGTTAGATCATGATTTTCTGTAATGTATGAGAAGGAGTAAAAGAGGCAGAAGACAAGAATACCACATTTTGCTTGTCTTCTTGAACCTTTATACAAATTCAGAGCTAGACTGAGATGCAGGAACCTACCCAAGATTCCTTTCGTATGGCATATTAGTTGAAGGAAATGAATGGTCCCCCAGGATAAGGCCTCAGAGGAAAGGAAGCATTTGATGAATGAGGTTAGAAAGGTCTCCATGTAGCTGTGTCATGCCTCAGTAAGGGCTTCTCCAGACAAGAATGATAGTGGTTTCCACTGCCTACACAAACAAGGGAGGATATTCAGCATCTGTGTTGCAATGTATAAAAAATAAACAAATAACAACAACCACCAGAAACCCAACTCGCCCTATTTTCATCTAAAGCAATTGGAGTAAACCAGATGTAATGTATTCAATTGTTTAAGCACCATAAATCATTGCTCTGGGTTAAAAAACAAAGATGGGGGGAGAGTTGTAGTTATCAACTGGGAATTACACAATTTGAATCTGATGTCTTGGGCAGCGATTCTTAAGTTTTGCTGTCACTGTCTCCCAGGGACAAAATTAGTGAATAAAGGAGAAAAAGACAGCACAGGCACTGAAATAGAGAGAAAAAACTGCAAGAGAGGGACAGAGCAAGCTAATAAATAAAACAAGAGCCTGAAGGGAAGAGCTGCTTTGTCAGAATATAAATATTTCCCTTCCCCTTTTATCTTTAATGTGGTGCGAGGAGCTTATTAAGGGGAAGTGCAGTTCTGTCCCTGGAGTCCATCCACATAACCATGTAGGGAGCTCAGTCCAACACAACCAATGCAGCCACACACACATAAACTCTTCTCTGCTGGAAACAAATGTAATGTACCAAGTAATAAAGGGGAAAGCAGGAACCCACGGTGGTCATTACAACTCTTATCTTGGAGGCCCTGGTGCTGCTTTACATTAATGGGCACCAGTGCTGCCAGGGGCCCTGGTCGGGGAGCTCTGCTCTCCTTGGGTCTCAGTTGCAGCCTGGGAAGAACATGCCTTATCCTCCTGGTACTGCAATACAGGAAGAACCAATGTGGCAGCATATAATAAAGCCAAATTTGCGTTTGGGTGAACAAAAAGATGGAGTGTGTGAAAGAGTGTGTGTAAAGTGGGAAATGCTGCACTGTGAAGAAACCACACTGTGCACTAAGCAGGAAGAAGCTTTTCCTTCTAACCATGGCTCAGCACAGCTGTGCCTGGAAGCCTGGCAAGGCCTTGCCTTCCTGCAGTGCCATGCTGGGTCCCCTGCACAGAGAGACCAGTCAAGCATGAAACAAAATTTTGTATTAATGGCTCCTCTCTCCAAGATCTGGTTTCCAATAATGACTTGATTCCCCTTCCCAGTGCTGGCACTAGCATCTCTTTGCCAGCCTTCAAGATGTTCAACCATATGGCTGCACAAAGCTGCACCATCAGTCAAAGCTTCCAAGTCAGGAAGGGGACAGTTTCAAATTGCTGCCAGCGGATCCTTTCCCACTATTTTCCTTGCCTGAGCTGTCATAGATACAGGTGTCAACCTGGCTTCTTTACTGCTTCATTCTTTTCATCTACCCTTAAAAAAAGAAGGGGGGGAGAAGGAGAGTGCAAAAAAGAAGAGCTTTGCATTTCCTCTACTCAGGCCTTATAATGAAAAAATGAAGGGAATTCATTGTTGGTGCTTGCTGATCCCTCCACCCCTACTGTTGCACCACTGCGGCCCTTTGAGCATGACAAAATGAGCTCCCCAGGCTTGATTATGCAAGCCACTAATTCCTCCTCTAGGCAAGGGGGTGCTTGAGTTCCGTGGCTATACAATTTGGGTTTACTAAGCTTTTGATTTTGTTTCTGTTTGTAGGGGCAAACACTTCAGCATTTTTACATTAAAAATGGACCTGATTTTTCTTTTAGCTGTATGCTGGTGAACAGGAAGAGACTGTCACATACAGACTCTTTTCAACTATTTTTCAGAAATATTTTGGGTTTTCTCCCATGATGCTTCCACATGAGCTCCTATCCCAATCATAATTTTTTCATCATGTTTGAAAAACAGATGACTTCAAATAGTACCAGTAAACTGAATTTTCTTGAAATGGATTTCAACAAGCAATTATTTTCAAAAGTGATTTTGATAAAAATGTGTGGGAAAATATGTACTTTTAAAGATGAACAAAAGCAACAATGAATTTTTATACAACCCCCTTGCTAGTTCTTGGATTTTTTTAGCTGGCCCTGTTAGGAAACGAGCCCTCAGACTCTAGGGAATTATTTAGCAAAATACCATTTGTGCTGGCTCTCTCAGCTGCCTGCCTTCAGTTGCAGCTTCCTTGGAGTGGATAAGTGAGTCTGAAGAAGCTCAGAAGGGGCCTGGGTTTCCTCCCCACCCATAGCCCTGGTGGTGGGCACCTGGAATCTGAGAGCATCTTAAAGGGAGCATTGGTCTAGCTTAAAAAAAATAAATGAAAACAAAAACTGACCGGCTTTAAAATACGCTTTTGAAGCGAAACTAATTTTTAGATCTTTGATGTTTTAAGCACAGCTACCCTAGAAATTCTTGGAAAATAGAATGCTACTCTGGAATACTGTTGGGCAAATTTGGAATCTAGTGAGTAGCTATTATTCAGCCGCTCAGGTTGCTTTGGAGAGCCCAAACTCACCATATCTGAGTAATATCTAGGGACCAACACCTATAGACTTTACTCACAAACAGCTGACCCTTGTGGTCAGGGCGACTGTTGAGTCACAGAAACAGATGAAAATCAGATGGCTGCAGCTGCTCCCACTGCCTTGCCCTGCCCTGCTGCTCTCCTGCTAGTGGCTGCCCCTCACAGAGGGATCTCTGGGGCAAAAGTAATGTGGTTCCAGGAATCACCTCAGTTTGCAGCTCAAAGAAGGGAAGAAAGCCAGTGCCAAATCTGAACTGCTCCAACACAGTAAGGCACGCAGCACCAGCCCTAGAATGGCTCTGAGTTGAGCTCAGATGTCCTTGCCCTGGAGGAAGCAATCTCTGGCACAGGGCAGGGGGATGTCTAGGGACAGTCACCACTTCATCTTTCCACATGCTTTTTCTTGAGTCATCATCCTTCTCTACTACAATGAGCACTTGCATCAATAAGATCTCTCTGAGCAGAAAATGCCTTTACTATTATGCCTAGAAAAACACCAAGGATTACACTGCACTTGGATAATACAGTGATAAAAATGAGGCCTACTGCCTCCTGGACCAGAAGCCACTGGTGTGATGCCGCCTAATTCAAATTCAGGTAAAAACAATTTATAGGACCTCACAAATTCCCACAGAGCAGCAACCTTAAAAAAATACTATCAATGTCCATACAGAGTTTCCAGGATTAGCGCTCCTTCACCATCACCCAACACAACATGTGGGGCAGCGTCTAGGATACTACCGGAGGACTTGTTTGCTTTGCCCAGAAAGTAATTATTTTAATATTAGACCTCATTTCCCTACATTATTCCCCCCCACAAGCAACAGCCTTTGTGAAAATAAACCAGTAGGAGTTTGGCAAAGACACCAGCATTAACATTTCTGCTTCAGCAGTTGCACTTTAATAGCTGGAATTTCAGTTTTCACACCCCAGGCAAAATCCTGCACCTACAGAAGCACAGAGCTGGGAGACAGGGTCAAACAGAGGGATGCCACCTGCTGCTGCTCCCAGCACCACTTCCTACAGCAAAGGTCCTGCCACGACGTTCTCTTCGCACCCCACAGGTGAGACTGGCCCCTGCCCGATGTGCCCAACTCCTCTGAGTGCGGTCCGGAGCAGCACTGCGGGACAGGCTCTCGCAGCATCCTCGCCAGGACCAGCACACGCCTGCTCACTCACATCAGAAAGGAAACAATAACCTGCCAACCTTTATGATTTCCTTCAAAATCTGATTTTTTTTTTTTCTAGGAATAACTTCTGCTCCAGGCGAAACCCACAAGCCTGTTTGTAAACACTCTTGAGTAGCACAAGCTCAGAACATTTTTGAGTGCTACAATATTAATGTTTTCAGAGATTGTGTGTATCTTTGCAATTTTAAAACACTTCCTTTCTAAAATGGGCCACGAAGACACCCTTACCTTGTAGTGTGGATCCCTGCCTATTAAAAAACGTGCCATCAATATGAGCAAGTCCACCATTAAAAGCACAGCTTTACTGTACACCAGTAGCAGCTGACCAAAATATGGCTTTCTATCAGGTAAATAAGCTATAATCATTTAAAGAAAATCATCTCACCCTAACAACATGGTTCAACAAAAGCCCCTCAGCAAACTGCTTCCAGTTGCACTCGTGTAAGCAAAGCAAATGAGGAACAGAGTTAACATTTGAGCTTGAGAGCTGTACAACTGTCTTTGAGATGCTGTGAGTTTTCACTTATCTCTAAACTTAAGGGGATGATCTGTGGGAGCAACGAGAGCAGGACGTGTTATTTTTAGAAGTCAGGAGTGAAACAAACCACTATAGCAAGCACATAAGAATTTGGCAGCAAATTAGGATTTGAGAGCTCTGAATACCTTCCCCAGATTGAGTCTGTGGATTACAAAAGACTGTTTTAAGTCACAAACATTTTCCTAGAATTTTAAATCATTTAAAAACAAACAAACCAACAACAACAACAAAACAACCAAGCAAAAAAAAAAAAGCCCACAAAAACAAAAACAAAACCAAAAAAACAACCAAACAACAAAACAACCACCAAAACCCACCAAAGATTGAGAAAAAAACCCTATACAAATATATGCACATTCACAAAAAGTAGCTGAATGCCCATCGTTCCAAGGTCTAGCAAAGAAAAGAAATTGTAACTGTGGTACAGGCAAATGTAGGGGCTGCAAATGGCATGCGGATTGAGACTAAATTCAGAGCAGAATTGCAGATGTTACTTTGAATTTCCCAGCTTTGGTAGGTGCAAACCAGACATATGATGTTATTTCTTTTTAGCCCATATGAGAAAACGTTACATGCAGCGGAAATCTATTTCAGACAGCAGTGTTTCTTTAGCAGAATGGGATTTCTGTGATGCTTTGCTTTGCTCCATCTGCTTCTAATTATTGCTCAATTCAAACAGCTATTTCTGCATTGACTTGCAGGAATCTCAGAAGGCACCTTCTACGCCGGCAAGAAGCATAGCCCATAAATAATTTCAAAAAGTATTAAAGAGGGGAAGCTTCATAGCTTTTCATTCCAATCTGACTATGTGGTATTTAAATAAACCTCTGTGGCTTTCCAGTAACATCGTAGGAACTCCCAGGTGGCAGGGCTGGGGGAAGAGAGGGAGGAGAGCACTAAACATACTAATGAACATGTAATTAAGAAAATGGGCCCTCATTCCCTGCAGAGACTCCATGAGGAGGGAACTTATTTGAAGTGCTGCTTTCTGGTTCCCCTTCCTCCATGGAAGGAAATCAGCTGAATATCTCCAGCACCAGGCACAGTACCATTGGTCCCAGCTCCAAGAGAGTGAAGTCAGTGCAGGCTGACACCAAGGCAGAAATCATAGTTTGAAAACAAGTGATTTAAAAAAAAAAAAAAATAAAAAAATGAAAAAAAAAAAAAAAAAAAAAGGTAAAGGAGAGCATGTGATGCTCCACAAACCTCAGGATCCCAGTTTCTCAGCAGAGCCATCTGTATGCATTGGTGTTAGCCTTCTGCCCCTTTCCCTTAAACAGCATTGTTACATTGAAATGCAATTTGGTCACTGCAGCCTGGGGGTCGTTATGGAAAGGGAAATTCCCCACACAGCATCATTCACCTCCAGAGTTTGCAGGGATGCAGCAGGCAGTAGCCCTACCCAGCAAACCTTCAAGTGTCCTTGAAGCAAAGAACAACCACAGCAAGTGGATCTCCAAGGCATGACTGGGACCAAAGGAAGAAATAATTATTTTTGAGAGTTTAAACGTAATTGTGGAGAACTGGGGTTAAGTTGTGCAAGCCCATTAAGAAGAGGGAAAAGTAATTAAAATGTTTGTTTCTCTTTTCAATCCAATTTTGAAAGTAAAGTCAGTTAAGGAAACTTCACCCTAAACATAGGATGGTAGCAGTGATTGGTAATTTAAGCATTCATGGGAGGAGGAGGCAGGATTTTGTAAACAGAGGCTTAGGGATTCCTTAGCCTCTTAAGACACCTGGCAGATTCTGTATTGAATAACAGCTCTTCTTCCCTTGTTTTCTAAGCTTTGGAAACAACATATTTCTGGAGTCTGCGCTCATCTTTAGTGAGTCTTAACCAAGCAAAGATAAACCATTTGTTTGAACATCAGGCAGTGGCTTCCTGCCTGTATGATTGTTAGATGGTAGAACCACATCCCAAGAGAGATGACAATAGTCCCATTATTCCAGGTATTCAAAATTAGAGTAATGATACCACTGTCATATGTAATAGCAGGACCTAAAAGATATAATGGGTCTTTCCCATCTCTTAATTTGGGCTAAATCCAGGTCTTCTTCCTACATAAACAGAGACTGGGGCTTTGATGAGTATCCTGCTGTTTGCATTGAAACAAGTGAAAACTCAAACAGGACAAGTGCAAGCCTTCCATCTGTGCATTAAAGAAGATCTAAAATGTAACCCCAAATGGATCTATAGAAAGACAAAACTAAACCAAGGTTGGGCATAAATGACAAAAGGCATATCACAATGCATCTGACCATTGCAGCACCGCTCACAACCAAAGGGCATCAACAGGAGAGTGATCAGAGCAACCAGTCACTATGTCCACACCAGCCCCGGGGCAGACACAATTCAGTGTTCACAAATCACTATCTGTAGTGAGCTGGGAAACTTATGCACAAACTTGAGAAATTTGGCTGTTTTTCATTAAATTGTTACGTACTTCAGCTGTAACAGCCTTACATTGCTACAGCTGTATGGAGAAATGCTCCCTGGTAAGAGACTGGTTGCCCTAATGGCAGCTGACAAATGGGACAGCTCTATGGAATTGGCTGGCCCAAGGAAGGAGAACCAGGTTATTTTAGCTTTTCTGCAGACTTTTCTGCAGGGTTTTGTAATTGGGCAGCTCCTTCAGGAGGGACCTAGAGATCAGGTGTTAGCATTTTTCTTTGGCCTCAGAAACTGAAGAGGGGTTATTGAAGGGGAAATCACACAGAATTAACAAAATCACTGGGTTTTGGAGAAAAAGGGATGTCTGGTAGATAGTCCAAACTAGGTCAAGGATCCATAGTCTGGACAAGATGTCTGAGCAAGTATAGTTCTGGGAAGGGGAGCTTCAACCACAAAGACTCCAGTCAGCTTCCTAAAAAACATTGAATGGTTATGAGAGCAAGTAGATAAGGCTTTGTTTATTTTTGCTTGGATTGCTAATAGTTTCAGATTTACAAAGCAAGGAGTGGCTCTGCTAGAGACCTTTGCAGGTCTGTGAGTAATTTTCATAGACACTGAGAGAAGCTCAGGATAAGCTGGAGCATCCACGAGACAGGGACTCCTGCAGAAACCAAGAGAAGGTGGCTGGCCCATGGAACCTGGGGCAGGTCCACCCCAAGCAGTTCTTCTCATGGTGTTGCCCAGGCTGATATATAATATGTCCCAGGGTATATAGAATCAGCCAAAATCAGCTACAGCAATCTGGAAAGTGTATAGCCACCATAGTAGGTCAGAAGCACCTTTTAAAATTTAAAGGATCAGAAAGTAAGTTTGTATGTGCCTATGGTACATCCAGATTCTTAAAACAAGATCTTTCTCACTGATGGAAAGAGGACAGCAGACACTAATGTCACCTTTTCCAAATGTTTCTGGAATTGTCCCATCTTCATACTGCAGTATATTGCACCTAGACATAATGATGACAGGGCCTGGCTGTTAATACTGCTGCCAGCAAGGAATTTGTCTTGTTAAAAAAGCACCTAGCCTAAGAAACTGACGCAGGGAGGGATTTCCTGGGTTCTATACCAAAGACTCTCTCCAGCGCTAAAACTCTGGGAAAGCAGATTAAATTCACTTTAAAGAAACAGCGGATTTCAAAGTATCATGCAAGGGTTAAAATGTAACTGATGCACCCAATGAACTGCTGACTGGGGATGAGCAGATCAACGCCAGGTTTTGTTTTCTTATTCATGGATCTTAGAGATAAAGGGAATTGTCAGCCTGATAGCTCATCCTTGTGAATGCTTTCTAAAGTTTTCCCCAATTTGATCATAAATATGGAGGACAGTGCTACTTGCCTGTATGCTTTGGGATACTACTTCACGACCTAATAATTATTTTGTAAATCCATGATGCAAAGAGTTTTTACTTTTCTCGCTGTGGGAAGCCACATCCCCTCCAGCAGCATCCCCTTCTTTTTGCCACCTGTGCCCACCCCATATGCTCTTTTCAATCAATTTCTCATGTCTTCAATCTAATTTCGAATTAAGGGACCATGGTGGGGGGCAGGGGCTTGCCTTTCCCACTCCCTGCCCATGAAATACGAGGCTCTCCTGCTTCACCACAGAAAGATTGGATTTCTTTGACGAGCTCTGACAAGATGCAATTTAGACTAATCTATCAGACTGATAGAAATGCAAGCAGATATAATACTGTGAATTTATTTTATTTCTAATTATGCAAATAATTATGTAAAAGAGGAAAATGCATAATTTCCCCCCAGGCTCCTGGCATTTCTCCACTAAGCTTTAGGGAGTGCAAATTTTGATGTTCTTAGCTCAATAGCCTGTCTGATCATGTAGGGCTGTATGTAAGTATGCTTCAAAATGTCGAGGCTAACAGTGTCATAAAAGTTATTTACTAAAAGTAACTGGGACAAATCTCACAGCTCAGGCAGTGGCACCAGGACTTCAGCAGTGCTGGGTAACAGGATGTCAAGTGAGGTGAGGTCCAGAAGTTTCTGCCAGTGGAAAGGAGAAGGAGGAAAGCAATGGCCTTTGTTCTTCTGAGGGCAAGGAGGACTGGAAGCCTTGCAATAGGTAATCTGAAAATGTTCTCCCCCAGGCCCTCAAAATCAGTGGTGGAGCAGGGAGGGGGTGTTTTGTTTTGATTTCCCTCCCCCCATGGGAAGAGCTTTCTATCAGATGGGATAGGAAACAAGGAAAATTGTATTGGCACCATCTAAGGAGGTTTTAAAACAGCAGGAAAAGACATCATGTAATGATGCCACTCCTCGCTTTGACTTAGCTTGGAAGCTGGACTGGATTTATTTTTAAATTAGTAAAAAGACAGGTAATTGTTTGCTCCTAACAATTCCTTCCTATGCACAGTAGTCTAGTCAGACAGCTCCAGAGTTGGTATCAACACCTGAGACTGTAAATATATTTTGGAATCTTGGATTTGCCAGGACTTTGCTTGTGAAGGTTTACTGCTGGCAGACCATGCAGTGCACTCAGAACATTAGCAGTTAAGAGATTTTTAGAGAAAACCTTTTGAACTGCTCTGTGGTTGCAATAGACAACTTCTCAGATGCTACAAAGTCTTGTGCAGCACGTTTGTTCTGGGTGACTGATAACCTGGCTAATGGTAGTTGCTGTGTTTACTGTGCTGATGAGGATCCCTCCTGTTGTGAGGAAATTTAAGTAATTTTGCAGGCTGCCATTTGAAATGTAGCTGATGGTACTTACAGAGGTTTTGAATGCTTTGGAGCAACCTGTGTTCCAGAATTCTGAATTTTGCTGCTGCTTCCCCCCCCCCCCTTCTCTTTTTTGTCCCCTGAAAGCTGTCAGGATGTCTTAGAGTCTGGGGTTTTCTTACGCCACAATGTGTGATTTTGAGACTGCCATTGCCTCTCTCAGTGATTGTTTCCAATCTCCCCGTGGGTCTAAATTAAAAAAAAAAAAAGATCTTGGAATTTGGTAACATGCCCAAGAGACTTTCTTCATCCATCTTAGTAAATCCTGTTGCACATTCCTGCCATCTGGGATGACCTAACAGCATAATTCCATGTGATAAATTTACTCTCTTCTCTCCAGAAGGTATAATCCAGGACATAATACTTCTTCCTTTCTGCCTACCCTTTCCCTTTTTTCCCCCCTTTTGCTTCACTTTGATTCTATATTATGTTCATAAGTGTAAAGGATGCTTTTATAGCATGTATCAGAGATCCCAGTCATCTTTTTGTTCATACCATGATTTGGATGAATGACTCTAACAAATGGGAGCAGTACAAAACAGGGAGAGCCACTGATGCCATCTGCACTGTCTTGTAAATAAATGTCCAGTTAAAGCCTTGCCACTTGATTTGACATGCCTTACTCTGAATAGTTTCTGTCACTGTCTGCCTATTGCTGAAAGGTAGTTCCTAGCAATACAACTTTACTAACTCTGAACTTCTTTCTTCACAGACAGAAATCAGAACAATTCTGCATGGAGCAGAAAGTTTGAGGTTGTTTAATTTTCTCTGCATTTTCATTGTTTGCCAGTGAAATATCTAATATCATCCAATGTTTTTCATAGTGAATATCACAAAATGCTTTGCAGATGAAGAGTCATATGAGCCAAAGTGAAAAAGAGAGGTTTTAAGGTGATTATTACTGATTGGACGAGGGGGAGGGGCAGAGGGGGGAGGAGGAAACCAAACACCCCCAAAACAAACCAAACCAAATGAACCAAAAAGAAAAGAAACCCCAACCTCCCCCCCCCAAAAAAAAACCCCAAACCCCCATACTAAACCATGAAAACAATAATTTTTTTTGAAACTTACTAGCAGCCAAAAAACAAACAATAGAGTAGACAAATTCATGTAGATACATCCCATGGGTGGTTATTTAGGTGAAGGGTACACAGAAACATGCTTAGTCTGACTTGGTGTAGAAAAGTAAGGAATTCAGATAACAAGCCTTGAAAAACTGAAAAACTGAAGTTCTTCTAAGGCACCCTCAAACAGCTGTAACTGAGAAAGTAGAAAACACTTATTTCTTTTCCAGAAGGAACTGTTGCAGCCATGACTAGCTAGTCCTTCCCATATGTATATTTTTATATGCACAGTATTGTTTTTAAAACATCTCCATTAGGAGGAGTAAATTTATTTTAGCAAGCATGTTTATAACTGTCAACTTCTCTTAAGAAATGTAACAAAAGCTGCAGCACCATGGTCTTACTGGCATGAGGACATATTGTTCATGAGCAGTAGAGGATATGGAAAACATTTGTCCAACAATTGCTGTTGGAGCTCCCTGAGCCAAACCCTGCTCTCTTTTACTGCCCTGGAGGATGGTATGGATTGGTGTGTTTGCTTAGCTGCTAATAGGTGCACAATCCTGAGCAAAGGAGTAAAAGTAAGAATTTGAGTAGTATAGTTCAGGGGGACTCCATCCTCGAAGGGAAGGATGGGGTAAACTGAATAATACTTGGCTCGAGCCTGTCTTTGAGCACAGGCTCTCATGGGCCAGTGAAGCAGAAGCAGGCCTTATTGCAGGGCTTTTGTCAAGCACACCCCCTCTGCGCTGCCGAAGACATGCTCTGCCTGCACATCGACCGGATGGTTCCAGCTCCCCGTGTTTTAGTAGTGCTCAAACCTCAAAACACAGTTATGCTGCAAACCCCACATTCCTGTCCTTGGCAAATGTACGTTGGTCTAGTTCTAGATCTGGTCAGCCTAGCAGGCCAGTAACAGCTCTCTCCTGACCTATGCCATTTTCTCTCCTGCAAGCAGGGTGCTTTCACAGAGAAACTCCCGGTTTTTTACTGTTTAATCGAGTCTCTTAAGGAGCCGCAGCAGTGCAAATGGGGATTTAAAATTTCTCCTCTTTGCTTAGGTAACACTGGACGTTTCAAAAAAAGCTGCCTTCCCCCAGCTAGGGCTTAGATCTGCATGAATAAAGCATTTATTCTGCCAGCAAAAAGCAACGGTCATGCTGCGATAACAAATCAAACCCCCCACGCTGGGGAGGCGATGGCGCAAAGACACGAACATCCGAACTACGCAATAGGATCATTCTGCAAATGTACCCGGGCGCTGCGTTTGGGGTTTTTTTTTCCTCAGTCTATTTTTTTTTCTTCCTTTTTAATAACTCCGGGCACAGGCAGCTGTTCGCATTTTCAAAGCCTGCTCAGAAAGCAGCCAGTTAATTTTAGTTTGCTCGGGCCACCCTGAGCGAGCTGCCTGGGCCCCCCCTCCCGCCTTCCCGGCTGTGCCCTGCAGTGCGGGGGGTGGGGGCCGCGGGCGGCTCCTCCTGGCCCGGCCCGGCGGGGATGGGAAAAAGTTGTTCCCAACTTTTTTTCCCCTGGCGCGGGCTCCTCCCCCTCCCCTCCCCCAGCGCGGCCCCGCCTCCTGCACGTGGATTGGCGGGCGGGCGCGCCGAGGCCCCGCCCCCGGCGCGGTTTGTGAATGGGGCCGGCGGCGGGGGCGGGGCCCGCGCGGAGCTGCGCCTTTTTTGTGTGCCGGCGCGGCCGCGGGCCGAGAGCCGCGGAGCGGGCGGTGTCGGCGGGGCCGCGGGCGGAGCGCAGCACAGCAGAGAAGAGCAGAGCGAGCCGAGGCGGGAGGCGCGCTGCTGCCCCGGACGCACAGCCCGCAGCGGTGTCCGTCGGGAGCGGATCCCAGCCAAGCCGCGGGGAGGATCGCGCAGTAATTGGATTTTGAAAGTTATTTAAGCCCCGGAGTAAAATACACGGCTCAGCCGGGCGCGGTAATAATCCGTTTAGCCGTAACCTAAATCCCCGGGGCCGTGCAGTCGGGCAGGGAGCAGCGCCTCCGCCTCTCCGCGGGACCTTGCGCGGAGCTGGCCAGAGCCGTCGCCGGGCTACGCGCGCGTCTCCCGTTTCGCTGCCGCCGCCACCTTCTCCGGGGAGAACAGCTTCGGAAACTTTCGCCGAGGGAAGCGCCGCCACCGCGCTGTGAGCGCCGCCGCGTCGGAGCCGAGGAAGAAAGTCGTGGAGGTCCGGCGCGGAGCCGCGTTCCTCCCGCCGCCGCGCTCCTGCCCCGCCAAAGGGGCCCCGCCGCCGCCCTCTGGTTGCTGATGCCCCTGGGGCGTCGCGCCGGCCGGCTCTGAAAGACTCCCCGAGGCTCTCCGGGCCCCCGGCCGCCCCGGCGATGCGGGCTGAAGGAGAATGCAGCGGAGCGGCCGCCGCCGGTTGCCCCTTGCTCGGGCTGGCCGCGCTGCTGGCCGCCCTGCTGGGGACCCCCGCGGGTGCGACGGCACAACAGTACCACGGCGAGAAGGGCATCTCCGTGCCGGACCACGGTTTCTGCCAGCCCATCTCCATCCCGCTCTGCACGGATATCGCCTACAACCAGACCATCCTGCCCAACCTGCTGGGCCACACCAACCAGGAGGACGCGGGGCTGGAGGTGCACCAGTTCTACCCGCTGGTCAAGGTGCAGTGCTCGCCCGAGCTGAAGTTCTTCCTCTGCTCCATGTACGCGCCAGTGTGCACCGTGCTGGAGCAGGCCATCCCACCCTGCCGCTCCCTCTGCGAGCGGGCTCGTCAGGGCTGCGAGGCCCTCATGAACAAGTTCGGTTTCCAGTGGCCAGAGCGGCTCCGCTGCGAGAACTTCCCTGTTCACGGTGCTGGTGAGATCTGCGTGGGGCAGAACACGTCGGATGCCCCACCAGGGCCTGGTGGTGCGGCGGGACGGGGGGTCACTGCCCACCCCACAGCTGGCTACCTCCCTGACTTTCTCACCCCACCACAGCCACCTTCTGGTTTCTCCTTCTCCTGTCCCCGGCAGCTCAAAGTGCCCTCTTACTTGGGCTACCGGTTCCTGGGGGAGCGGGACTGTGGAGCCCCCTGTGAGCCAGCCCGGCCCAACGGGCTCATGTACTTCAAGGAGGCAGAGGTGCGATTTGCCCGGCTGTGGGTGGGCGTTTGGTCCGTGCTCTGCTGCGCCTCCACCCTCTTCACCGTGCTCACCTACCTGGTAGACATGCGTCGTTTCAGCTACCCGGAGAGGCCCATCATCTTCCTCTCGGGCTGCTACTTCATGGTGGCAGTGGCCTATGCAGCAGGCTTCTTGCTGGAGGAGCGGGTGGTGTGTCTAGAGCGCTTCTCTGAGGATGGCTACCGCACTGTGGCCCAAGGCACCAAGAAAGAAGGCTGCACCATCCTCTTCATGATCCTCTACTTCTTCGGAATGGCCAGCTCCATCTGGTGGGTCATCCTGTCCCTCACCTGGTTCCTGGCTGCTGGCATGAAGTGGGGCCATGAGGCCATTGAGGCCAACTCCCAGTATTTCCATCTGGCTGCCTGGGCTGTGCCCGCTGTCAAAACCATCACCATCTTGGCCATGGGCCAAGTGGATGGGGATGTACTCAGTGGGGTGTGTTATGTAGGTATCTACAGTGTGGACTCGCTGAGGGGCTTTGTGCTGGCACCCTTGTTCGTGTATCTCTTCATTGGTACTTCCTTCTTGCTGGCTGGCTTCGTGTCCTTGTTTCGCATCCGCACCATCATGAAGCATGATGGCACCAAGACGGAGAAACTGGAGAAGCTGATGGTGCGCATTGGTGTCTTTAGTGTCCTCTACACGGTGCCTGCCACCATTGTCCTGGCGTGTTACTTCTATGAGCAGGCCTTCCGTAGCACCTGGGAGAAGACATGGCTCCTCCAGACCTGCAAAACATATGCTGTACCCTGTCCCAGCCACTTTGCCCCTATGAGCCCAGACTTCACTGTCTTCATGATCAAATACCTCATGACCATGATTGTTGGAATCACGACTGGCTTCTGGATTTGGTCTGGCAAAACCCTTCAGTCCTGGCGACGCTTCTATCACAGACTAAGCACCGGCAGCAAAGGCGAGACAGCAGTATGAGACCCCCCTGTTCCCTCTGGCACACACACACTCACACATGTACACACGCAGAGGAGGCAGAGGAGATGGATACTCAGCATAGGAGTAGGGCAATGGTTCCCTGAAGAGGGAGGAAGAGAGGCTTTTCCAAACTTTTTCTTCCTCACAGAAGGTTTGGAAAAAAAAATCATTGCATAAAGGATCAGTCAAACTATGCCCAGTGGTGCTTATGCCCAGCTAAGTGGAAGAGGACAGAAAAAGAGGCCACTGCCGGGACAGGAAAGTCCTTCACCCAGAAGTCCCCTTCTCTCTCCTGCTACCCCTGTCCAGGAAAAAAAAAAAACTCCAAGCCAAGTAAAATCATCCTGCCTTGCTTTGGACAAAAGGGAGGGGAAGCCAGATCTGTTGAGCTACCCCTGCCGGGAAGTAGCCAAATGCTCTCTGAATTGCCGGGGCCAAACTGTAGCGTGGGCAGGGTAACTCCCGAGCCTGAGCTCGCTGCCTGCCCCTTCCAGCTCGGCGGAGCCATCACGTGAGTACTGCACAGCCGGCTACAGCCCGATCGTGTGTTGGGGAGATGCCTCTCTTCTGTCAGCTCACAAGTTCCTTTTTACCTCAGTGATACCTGTTGTAATTGTTTTAAAGTAAAAATTTGGCCCTCAATCTGTTGTTCTTGCTGCTGTGGGGAAGGAGGGGGTTGCAATTCCACACCCTGAAAAGAAATGACTTGTTGCTTTTCAGCAGAAGGCTTTTCCCCCTTGCCTTTGTTCTAGGAGACAAAGGGGGAAACAAAAGTGTTTTCTATGTAGAAAGGCATAAGCATGGGATCGGTTTTTATGGGCAAACTAACAAAAAGAAGTCGTTGAGGTTCACCCTTGGATGTGAGGAGCTCGCAGAAATAAACATTCCTTTTATGAAAAAAGGAGGAGGCAGGATGTTTTCCTACCGTTCAATATGGGTCGCTTTTCTAAGCTGAAGGAAATGCAAGATTTAGAGGGCCAGAACAGCTTACCGAGAGCACCTGCCAAAACAAGAGCCATTAAAATATGTAACGTAAAGATAGGATTTTTTTCTTTCCTGCCTTGCAGTGAGCTCACTGCAGACAAAGTCAATACACAGCTGCATTCTGGGGACAGGAGGAATCCTTTTGGCTCACGATGAACCCTTTGCCTACTCCTCAGGTTCCCTGAGCTGCATGGCAATGACTCGTGGTGCAGAGGAGGTTGGGGTTTAAAATCAAGCGGTTACTGCAAGTGAGGAGCCTTCTCATTTCAGCTAAAATACTGCTGGTTAAGTTTCCTGTGATCATGTCTTGGAAGGAAAAGCATTCAAAAATTTATCATCAAATGCATAGTTTTCTTTCTGAAATGTGACAGATTTTTCTATTCTGAAAATTTTTATGTTGACTTGTTCATATTTTATTTTTTGCATATTACTTTACCTTTATATTCACTGAAGGGTTGTTTTTATAAGTATATGTGTGTGTGTATATTCTTGCCTAAGGACAAAATAGGACATTCTGGATTTTTAGCAAGTCTCCACCCTATAGCTGCTCTTCATGTTTTTGGGGGGAAAGTGTCTGGAATGAAACTTTAAAAAGAAAAAGCCTGTTCAGGGTGAGGGGGCAGACTGTTGCTGTCTGAGGGTGTATCAGTAGTCTGAGCATGAGGAATGGGCCCATCAGCCAAATCCTTCAGTAGATGTGATTTCAGACTGACAGGGCTTGGGTTTTTGTCTTTTATAATGTGCACGTGGAAGAAAAAAAACAAGCGTGTCAGACAAGTGCAGTATGTATATTTTGTAAATCTCATTTTTGTAAGAAAATATGTATTTATGTTTTTACTTGATTTTTTTTTTAAGGTCTGTATGAGGCCCTGCTTCACCCCATGTACAGATCACTAAATAAATAATTTTTAATACAAGGGCTCTAATGATGTTCTTTCAGTCTTTGAATACTTGGAAAGTTTTAGAATGGGGGCAAGCTCTGAAAGTAGTGTGTTCTCCCACACTTTGTTATGGGAGATGTGAGAGACTTTTAGGTGAATGCAGACTGGAAACTCAGCTGTGGCTTGAAACGGCTCGTTCAGATTACCAGCCCCTCACAACAGGCGAGCACATTTTGAGACAGCTGGTTTCAAATATCTGCCCTCACTTGAGGTACTTGCATCCTAGCCAAGTTTTCTCCCAGTCTCTGCCTCTCACTGAGGGCAAGCTGATAAACCAGTTCCCTTATCTAGAAAATAAGGATAGTGCTCTCTTCCCATTCCAAAGAGACTTCGAGATTAAGAACTGGAGGGTGCTACAAGTGCCTGTAAATTAAGTCCTCACTTTGATGGGTGGAGTGTTATAGGGAAACACTAAGGACTAGGTCCTTTTTAATGGCTTTCAATGGGCAGTATCATGAACTGGTGCTTTGCTGCAACTGCAGCAACTGATAGCAACTTTTCTGTCTGCAGTTTTGTTCAGGTGAATTTTAATTTTAATAGCTAGCCTGAAGCCTACATTCTTTCTTATAACCGTCATCTGAAAGCTTCAATGGAATGGTCTATTTTATTTAATTTTTTAAACTGAAATGAATGTTTAGATCTCAAGCTGTGTTGCTACAGTCATGGAAAGAGCCCCAAAAACAGAACTGTGCACCTGTGAAATGATGATAGCTTACAGCATTTCTTTCACAAGGATTTCAGCTTTCTTACTGAGTTCATCACCCTTCCTGTACCTTAAACTATGCCAATACTAAAATTTAAGTTACAGAACAGAGGTATAAGATGGCTTACTTAGCTCGATGCCATCATAGTAGCTGTGGTTTTACTGCAACATTGTTTCATTTACTAAGCATAGTGTGTAATAGTTCCACTTTGAGGGCGCTATTTTATTTGGATGCTGTGCTCTCAAACTTAACCTTTTACAGTGTATGAACTACTGATTTAAAAATTCTTTTAATAGCTAGCCCCATTCATGCTGCCTCTCTAGAAAAGCCACATCTTTTGTTTGAAAACACCTCTTGCTGTTCCCCAGAGTCACTCACTTGTCAAGTTTCCTTTTTGAAAAGACCTTTGCATTCCTGCCACTCAGGCTGCTTCAAACTGTTCCATGACATGAGCTTGCTGATCATTGCTGAGGGGGGTTTCATTCCACTCACTCAGGAAACCTGAACCTTTCTATAAACATTTCCTCCCATTAATCCATCAGTGCCGGCCGGAGCGACGGAACGGCTGGAACAGCTTGCGCTGTGAAGGACTGGCAGCCGCCAGGAGCAGTGGTGTGACTGACACCCCTGTGCTGCGCAGCCACAGCTGCATCGCCAAACATGCAATCAATCCTTAATACATCACGGACAGCTATGCCTGCGACTCATGCAGGGGGCCTGTCCCACTGCTCTGCACTCACCACCCGTTCCCGCTTGCTGGATGAGAAACTGCATTTACATGTGATCGCTGGTTTTTTCTCCATACGTGTAAAAACTCAAATAGACTTTTTTTAGTTCATGAGACATTCATATCTGAAAAGAAATGTCTCTATTTCCACCAGAAACCACTAAAGCTGAATGCTTTTATTTCAGTATTTCCTATTAGGTACTTCCGGATTTAAAGCCACTTATGAAAAATTACCCAAATCCTGGGATTTAAGATGATTTTTAAAATCTGAAATTGTAGGAGAAATTTGATGCTAGTGTAAAGTAGAAACAACTGGAATTCACTTTTAAGCAGATGTGACTCACATCAAGACTGAATTTGCTCGCAGTGGAAACAATTCGGAGAATTTCAAGTAGTGATAGTGTCTGGCCTTCTGGAATAAAAATGTCTATCACCATTTTGATAACAAAGTAGCAGTTACTTTCATAATGGAGTACAATTCAAAAAATCTCTGTGAAACTCTCTGAAAAAAAAGGAGGAAAAATAAGCCTTTACTAACATTTGATAATCACTGCAAAACATTTTTCTCTAATGTTTAAGTTCACTTCAATTTTTTTAAGTTTAAGAAAAGTTTCCTCCCCTTTTCCTTTGGTTCTTGTCTATGCAGCATTTTTTGGTTCACAAGAAATTAGCAAGTAGTAACTGCCATTGATCCATATCCCTGTAAGTTAGCACCATATACTATATTTTCATGAAAACTATAGAAACACTGGTTCTTCAGTTTCAAAGACATTTGTGTAACTTTCTCAGATGAAGTATTACTGTTTCAGGCGAGCTAAAGAGGAGGCTTCAACAGTTCTAGAGTTCATGAATAGCAGCAGCAACTGAATGTTTGTCTCCACAGAAAGAAACCGCTTTTATAATACTGTCAGTGTTTGTTTGGGTTTATTTTTGCTGGAATACCCACACCAGCGATTGGATGTTTTTGTCTAAGTACTTTACCCGCAACCAATAGCTTTGCATGCAAGTAAAAACCACACATCTCTGTGTTCACCAGCTGGCAACAGTAAACATCACTTATAATTTCACATGGGTTTAGAAACCAAATTACTAGCTTGCATTTCAAATAGCCTTTTTTTTTCTTCATCTCACTCTCATTTCCTTCCAGAATTTACAGGTACTTCATATACACCTTGCACTTCATACATGCCTTCTACTCCTTTATATTTTTTAAAACCATGAATCCAGCTGAAAGAAATTTACTCTGTTGATTGGAGAGGAAAAGATGACTCTGATTTTTCAGCATTTTAACTGTTCATTGAGACAGACTATTGCCAAGCCTGCCCTATAGAAACCAAAATAATTGTTTCATGCCAACATGAGTGCGTGGTTTTGGCAAGTACAACACTGCACAAATAATGTAGGATTGGGGAAATAAATACAGTCATGACAAGTTCCCAAATGTCCCACTTAGAATTGACACATCTTGACTAAAATTATGCCCAAACTGTAAAACTAAAATATGTACATCAGAATTTAACACTGCTCAGACAACCAGTTTGCGCTGCAGTCAGAGGAGGAAGGTACAGGGAGGGTTTTGATGCTATTTAAACCTAAGGTCCAAGATTACCTGGTTCAGGCAGCTGGGCATTGCTTGTCTGAAAACCAGATCAGTGGAAGTAAGGCACAGACAGTACTTTCTCCTAATTCAGGTAAAGATCAGGCACAAGTGTTACCACAGCTGTAGCCAAATGGGATTCGACTGAATGATGCCAGGACAAGCCCAAACAGCATCACGAGCACATACGCCTCTGCATCACTTGCTCCTCTCTGTACAGCCAGCCTACCCACACCAGGAAACTATGGGACTGGGATAAATGAAAATATGGATAAAAAACAGGAATAAGCAGAGCCTAAGCACATTTTTAAATAACAACTGTAAAACGGAGGAGACCACTAATCCATACTAGTCAGGAAATCCTGATCGCAGCAACTTGTTCATTTTGGCTGCCCCAGCTATATTACAACTTGGCTTGGTAATAGGCAGCCCTTCACTTAAGCATGTTACTCTCACAAATAGACATGGAAAAACCAAGCCTGCTGCCTAGAGGAGTAGCCTAAATGAGTAGACTTCAGCTGCACAGATCTTGGAAATCGGTCTCATCTTGTGGCAAGCAGGGAAGCCATCACCTTACTATTAACACTTCAATCCCAAAGGCCAGGGGGACAACTAGAAAAAAAGAAAAAAAGAGGCCCAGTTCTCCCCTGCTTTGAGCTTTACTGAAGGTACTGCAATTCTAGCATTGTTCTCAACCCAATCTGCAGGAAGGCAAAGTCATTCCCAGGGCAGGCAAGGAGATAGATTATTCCCACTATGCTGTCCTTTTCCTCAGGCTAACATTCTGAGGGACTTGAAAAAGCTTGTGGTGAATAGGGAATCCTGCCAGGAGCTGTAGTAGAAGAAAAATATGTTATCTGGCCCAGATGGACACAAAAAGGTGTTCTAGCAAGTAGGCACTAATCTAGGATTTGAAAGACAAGTGCTTGATTACCTGCACAATCACAGATGGTGGCCAGATCACACACAGCCAGACTTCCAGCAGTATTCAGGCAGCTAAAAATGGAGGCAGGTTACAGGGAAAGCATTTTTCATAAGCATTTAAATTCCCAGGTACACATCTAGAAAATCCTGTCTCTGTCTCTAATTCCTTGTCTACAAAATTGGAACAATGACACTTCTGTATTTTATAGGTATGTTGTGAGAATGAATATTCTCAAAATCAGAAGAAATTGAATACAATTATAATAGGGTTTGTATAAATACCTCTGTCAGGTCTTTGTCCCACAGTCTGCTATTTTTCAGTTATATTCTGTTTTACAGAATGCCA
This sequence comes from Acanthiza pusilla, assembly GCA_036630365.1. Lineage (NCBI taxonomy): Eukaryota > Metazoa > Chordata > Aves > Passeriformes > Acanthizidae > Acanthiza > Acanthiza pusilla. The sequence goes on from JAXCHO010000019.1 coordinate 9,758,679, forward strand.
AATTAAGACCATCAGCTAGAATAAATTATTTGTATATTTTCCAATATCTTATCTAAAACTGGTCAGGCTGGTCATGCTTTCACAGGAGTATCACTCTAGTCAGGGCTCAAATATAAGGTGTGAGAGGGTATAAAAATTACACTAAACTGGGCATGCATGTCAAACAAAATGGACTCATGATAGTGGTGCTTAGCCATAGCAGGGATAAGGATTTGGGCCTATCTATGCTGTACTACAGAGTGCTTAACTCTTCCAGTACTCCTCAAGCTCTCATTTTCTATATGTTATAAACACAGTTATCATCAACAGGCTCAATGGCAGCTCTGCTGTCCCTCTTTAAATAAGTACTGCTCACTTCAGCTTGCTGCAAGTGGACTCTAAGTCACAGTAGTAGGCCTAAAGCAGAATTGTCCAAGGTTTCATCCAATCTCATGGCAGTGAGAGCTCACCTTGCCTGCCATGTTTTCACTTCATGTCTTAGCTCCTCAACAGTTTCTTTCTGCTACCATGACCTCAAACAACACTTTTCTCTTTACTAAAGATAGCCGAGTAGGATTAGCTGGCTGTTTGTACATCTTCCTGCCTTAACAACAGGGAACAGCATGAGACTACGGCGCTTCTTTCACCGATGAAATACACAAGTGTCGAAGCTCACTGGGGTAAACGTTTTTGTGTTGTCCTGATGCCAGCCTTTCCCAGGGCAAACTTCTGCACCCATCCACCTTCCACCTTCACACATCAGGTTTTTGTTGCTAAATAAAGTAAACCAACAAATCAAAAAGAATTCCTAAATGCACCAAAGCATAGCTCACCCTCCCTGACAAAAATGTAACTTACAGAGTTTTTATGGAAGACAGTACAAGGCAGATACTTCAAAAAATATTTACCTAAAGCACAAATCAGACCACTGCCTGACATAGCTTCCTTCCACAAATTTTTCATGTGGGGTGTGTGTGCACATCTAATGTGAGTGCACACTAGTGTAACAAGTAGAAGTTACAACTGTAGGTAAATCTCTCATCAAAAGCTGAGTGAAGAGAGAAAAATCAAAAGGCTCTTGCCCAATGCAGCTGTCTGCTAATTAAACACTGGTGTTAATTGCAATAGTGTGGCTGGTCCTCATTCCCTGTGTTTGTTGTGGTGCCTGTGTGAGCTCTGAATTGCTCAGAACTTTCACATTCTCACAGAAAATGAAACTGTCTATAAAAGGAATGAAAGTCTGTGATATGTATATATATCTATAGGGCTATTTTTAAAGTTTTTTTTTTCTGTGCACTGGTTCAAAGCCAGCTTTGATTATCTAAAGCAAGTCAGTCTTTAGAAAGGGTAAAGAACTAAAATGTAAAGATGGAACCTTTTTTATTTAATCCATAATAAAAAGAGCGTTTCTTATTTGTCATACTCTTGCCTCTCAAATTTTTAATTTTAATTTTCAATTAATGGCAAAATCTAAAAGTCTCAGGCAGCATTTCCTGTCCTTACTTTATGAGATGTGCAAAGAAGCATTCCATTAGGGCCAGCAGCCAGTAAAAGGGATGTCATTTGACACCCTTCCGCAGCTATGCACACCAGGCTGGAACCAAGCAGGATTATGTGAGTGGATAGAAAGCCCTTCTAGAGAGAGGATTTACTCATACTGTTTTTCTTTACACATTCTCCTCTCCGAAGATAATAAATCAGCTATTGGATTTGCAGAAACAGCTCTCATGATGGCTAAAGAATTCCGGCCCAAAGAAGATGAAGGCAAAGATCTGGCTTCTGTAAAGCAGCTCATAGTGACCACAGGCAGGAAGAGACTGAACCACAGCCATGTGCAAAGGGACTAAACTGTGCCTGAACCATATTGCTCTTCTAACAGGGCACGAGGTGGGCTGGGTTTCTGGAACTCAGACCAAAACTCATGGCAACTTTCTGCTTTTATGGTAGGCTAAAGTGAAGTCCTTCACTTGAATGTTGTAAAATTTAAAAGTCTGTGCTTTACAGTTACTTTGAGCCACAATCTGTCTTTTCTGGTAAAAATCCCTGATCTGCAAAGAGTAATTAATCAGTGGATGGTTTTGCCTTGACATGAAGGCACAGAACTTTGTATCACTGCCCACAGATAGGGATCTAGTTTTCTGTCTTTGAGACTTGATAAGGCTTTTGCCACTTCGACTAATACAGTCAACATAAACAAACTTAGTGCTTTAACTCCATGTCCTTAATATTCCTCAATGAAAGATCTTCCTGCACTGAATTTTGAATCAAATCTTTATCAAAACCTCTCAACATGAGAACTGAAAACAAATGTTTCTCAGAAAACAATTTCAAGAAACTCAGCAATCTCACTTAAATGACTCTTTCATTTTGCTATTAATTTTCATTAAAGCTTTGTTAACGAAGTGTCCTTTGGTCAGCATTTCACTATTGCACTCAGACTTACTGCATTACTTGAAAACAGACATTTAAGATGTGATAACAAATTATATACATAAAAATAAGCTGATGGAAAACTGTGTCATGAGAACTGTTATTTTCCTGATGTCCACCTCTCAGTATCATCCCTAGCTGCACCTTATTTAGCTGATAAAGTTCTTTGTAGCAATACTGGCCTGTTTTATTTACCCTTAAATGTAGTTCTGCACATACAATGGCACTTTCATTGGAAAATGAGAAGCAGTGTGTGCCAGCAGACAGGGCACCAGACTAGAAGTCAGGAGACAGTCATACTTTTCCCAAATTTGCCCATGGTCTGCAAATTCTTTCAATCATCCTTACCTCCATTTCTTTTTCTGCCCTTCTCTAAATAGGATCATGCTCTTTGGGACAAAAAATGGGTCTCTATTGTCCCCACATATGTGTTGGTACTGTTCCCATCCTGTTGGAGCCCTGATCTTGAAGGGGACATCTTAAGACTGGGCACAATGCAAGAGGTTCCAATTAAAAATAATTGATCATTAAGAGACAGAGAATAGCAAAGAGTGAGCTGGCACTTTACTTTCTATGGGGAAATAGTCAAACACTAGTGGCAAAGTAGAGGCATATGTGATGACACCAAACCTTCCCAAAGAAATGAAAGTGGGAAGTGTCACTCATCACCTTTTGGGCTTTTGTGTAACATGCATAAGGAATGTTCCCTTCTCTGAAGAGTCTCTGGGGGCTCTTCAGATGATGGGATTTACTGTCACATGCCCTCTTCTCCCTGTCTTTTTTTGGTTGTGGTACAAAGTGTTGCCATGTGGGGTCTGTGTGATAGCACATACTGCAAAACAGCTCCAGCTGAACAGGATCAGTGCTGGCCAGTAAGATTGTTAGTTGGCTGACTATTCCCTAAAAATGAAAACCACACACCAAGGAAACGATCTCGTTCATAAAAGGAAAATATTTATCTGCAATGACATAAAAAGACCGAACCCAAACCAAAATAACTACCTGGGTATTTCATTAAAATATCACTAGTGAAGTGATTAAATAATTCAGCAGCAGAGCAAGGAGGAAGTGCACTACTTCCCTTTGCACCCCAAAAATATGGATTTGACTTAGGCAAAAGCATTTTCCAGTTAACTCTGAACTGCTTCAGTTGAAGAAGAAAACAAAGGGGGAAATGACTGAATGTTTTGTTGAAATGCTTTTTACATGAAGCAACTCCAAATTTGAATTTGAAACGCACCCATAAAGAATGAAAAACATTATGCAACCTTATAAGGTTCAGCTGGAATTAAGGGGGAGACTAAGGGGTGGACCAAGGCTAAGATGACAGGTGAAGGGAGATAGCTTGGCTTTGGAACCATAGGGAGTTTAAGAGAGACACAGGAGTCAGTTTTACCCACAGCTTGCCCCATATCACTGAAAAAGTCTAACCCACTTCACTTGCACCAGGTAGACCTGGTAAATAAGGGACACAAGGCAGCAAATGGGACATTTTTCTTAGTGAGATTAAGAGTGGCGTATAGGGAAAAGTGTTTGTGGAGAACAGAGAAGAGCAATGAAAGCAGCTGAGACTGAGACACAAGAGGCACATAGACATAGCTACAGATACATGTACATTGGTTTTTCTTGTGTTTCAGGCTGACCAAAAAGAAAACTCTGGTGTGAAGCCATGCTTCTGTGCCTGTCAGTCCCATGCTCATGTTAACTGGCCCTGTCTGCTAGCTAACACAAGGGCCTGGCTTGTGGACTGGGCTGGCTCATAGACACCCATCCCAGAGTCCATGCAAGGCAAAGGTGTGATTGCCTGCCCCAGTCCAGGCAGGCAGGTGTTGCTCCAGAATTCCTCACTCTGGTTTTTAACAGAACATTCATAGCAAAGCACTGCCTCTGTCACCCGTTAAGTGTGGTGAAGTGCCCAGGCTGTGAAGGAGCACTTAGTCAGTGGCATCTTCAGGGCCGTGGAATTTCTGACTTGTAAATTGCTGTCATTAACATGAATGCTCAACAAATTATATTCTTCCCATAAATTTTCCAAAGTATGAAGTTTGCTTACAAAGAAATTCATGAAGGTTGCCAGGAGCATGTAGTGCCTTTCTAGAATGTCAGTCTTAGTTATTCCCTTGGAAACCAGTAAATAAAGAGTTAAGGCATGAGCAAACACAACCTTAACTGTGCTGTTGGAGTGATGCCCCAATATGGCCATAGCATACAGAGCCTGTGGTATCTCAAAGGCAGAGTGCAAACATTTGGGGAATAGGGCACATGACCACAGGACAGAGTCTGAAGCCTTCTCTTTTGCAAGGGAAAACTGGTCTTTATGGAATCCACAGGGACTGAGGACAGGGGGAGTGCTAACAGCAACATTTCTCACAAGACAGTTGGTCTCTTCCTTAGCACTTGCACCTACTCAATTCACAACCCCTGTCCTCACAGACTGCCCTGGAGTGCTCCCTCCACCCCCAGCACTGAGCCCACAGACCATCCTACAGCACCTTTGTGTGCTTCTGGTAGTTCACCTGGGGAGGAAGAGCTCTAGGCACTGTTATTACCACAATTTATAAAGTCAACACCAAAAGGGGACACAGTAGTGAACCACATATACGAACAGAGAAGGCAGGAAAAGAGGCAAGCCACCTTCAGAGACACGGCCTTTCTCATGTCAAAGCTCAGCAGTTTCCCTGTGTCACAGCCACAAAGTAGCCAAATGCTCTAGCTCTGCCAGCTGGAGCAAGGCAGCTCTCACAGCTGACCTGCATGATCCCTGCCAGTATAGCCAACCCCAGCAAGGGCGCAAGGAAGGTTTCTCAGGCCCTGCTTTTCAAAAGGACTATGGCTGACCACATTTGCTAAGATGGAAAGGCGTAAGAGCCTAGCAAACAGCTTTGCTTCTGTCTCAGTTAAGGATTTTTTTGGTGGGGATAGGATGGCAGAGGGTGTCAGCTGTGCTATGGCAAAACGCTGCTCTGAAATGCAGGGCCATAGGGAGCCCTGCTCAAACACTCCTTATCATGTCAGGGGTATACTCAGAAGTGTTGCACTGTCCCTCTTCTCTGTTTATTTCTCATTCTCTGCTCCCTTGGAAACTGAGAATTACATTAGCATCTCCCTCTTTTTTGTCCTACTTTGAATGCCGAGCAGCTAGTACCCATTATTCTGTGACAATGTCCCATCTTACTGACATATCTTGAATATGTACATTTTTATACTGCTTTAATAGTGTTATTTTAAACTTTAAAGCCTGTCACTTGTCCTCATGAAAGTCAGATGGAAAATAATACTGTTCTCATATTTTTCTGGTCTTAACATCCAAAGCAGCAGTCCCTAGACCAAGCCTCTGCCCTCCTGTTGGTAAGAGTTTCCGTAGCCAGTTCGCACAGTACTGTCCTGCAACTATAGCTGAAGGGCAAATCCTGGTACTGCAATTATTGCACATCTGCAGCATGTGAGGGCTTGTTTTGTGACCATTTACAACCCCTTGATATGAAGTTTTGTCTGAGCAATAAATGCATTATCAATTGAGAAATAAATACAGAAATGGAAGACTAAAAAGATAAACACTGGGCTGTTCCTACACCTGTGGTACAGTTCCCACCCTTGTGTGGACACAGGCATGTACTACTAGTAGTACACTAGTGTGACATCAAGAGGTGGACCACAGAACTGTCTTGCATCCAAACCTCTTGTCTCAGAGACCCAGACTCCGGTCTCTGAATATAGGCACATTCGTGCAGTTTGGTTTTTTTCAAAATATCTCATAAGGAAGAGCCTTTTCCATTATCATCAATCAAAAGCAAAAACAGATAAGCTGTCCTACAGCAAGCTGACAAAAGCATACTTATGTTCCTCAGAAACATTCTCCTGACTCAGGGGTAAGTTTGCAGCGCTGCAGATCCCATGCTTAGAGCTGAACACTCTCGAACCTTGATCCCGAGCCCCAGGTGCAAAAATATGCTGCCTGGTTCAGGAAATCAGCCTGTTCTGCTTGACAAAGCAATGCCCTGTGGTAGAGCTGGCTAGCAATGGCCAACATATCCTGTCCACGTGAGAAAAAGGCTACTGAAGACTGCCCAGTGTTGATTCCTAGAGCTGCCTTGTCCTTTTCCTAGTGATAACCGCTGCATTCTCATTAGAGCATTTGTCACCAGCAATTTAAGAGTTAACCAGGAGGGTGGACTAAAGCATATGTATCTTATTTGTCTTCTTTTGTAGCTAAAAAAACCCTTTCAGATGCAGGTGTAAATGTCTCTTTTCCTGACCTACAAGGTATTTGTCATACTGTCTGTCTCTAGGGTTAAAAAACTCCCTGGCAGTAAGCGCTTCTGTAAACACTCCCACTTTATCTGCAGAAAGGGAGAATCCCAGCAGTACTGGAAACAGATATAAATGGAAACTGTTAAAAAAATTAATAAAAAAAAAAATCATTCAGTATGTGTTAAAAGTAGCAGCGATTTCTGGCAAGAATTAATTAAGCCAGATGAAACACTTCTGATCTGATTTGTGTGATCAGTTCATTTAATTAGTTCTGGCTTTTAGTTCATCGTAACAAGCTTCTGTGAGGGTGAAAAAGGAATAATTGTTTATTCAAATGGTAATAATTTGGGTTTCTTTAATTGATTCCTAGTGTGAAAACATTGATTCCTGCTGTTTTCTAAAGTGTTGGATGGAAAAGTTCCAGCATGATGTCCAGTTCTAGAGGCCACCAAGTCCATTCCCCACTGCAGCCCCCCATTCATGATCTAGTCTGCTACAGCCCTATTGCCTCTCCTGGCTTGTCTACACACTGCCGAGCAGCAAGCAGGGCTTAGCCATTCTGAAGTGCTTGTGGGTTTATTAAGTATTCCTGTGTGAAGCTGATGATGTGCTCATAAATAATGTTGCTGGGACTGAAAGATGTTTTCTTTACAGCAGGCTGGATATTCTGGAAAGGAAATGTTTTTTAAAAAAAAAAAAAATTCAGACAGCCAGAGATTGTAAAAGTAAAGAGGTTTTAGATAATAGAAAATCTTCCTTAAAAAAAAAAAAAAAAAAAAAGTGGAGGTTTTTTTTGGTTGTTGTTTTTTCGGGGTTTTGGTTTTTTTTTTTCTGTGCCTAAGTTAATTCACCAATCTTTGCCCTGGGACTTAGGAGGAAACTGACTTTGTTTCGCTACTAGGGTACAGCCTAGTGATTTCGTGGAGCTTACAAAGACACATACTAGCAGTTTTAAAAGAAGGACTGGTAATCCTGTTTCTGCTCATTGCTAATTTGGTAGGTGCCAGTCAGTAAAAAGGCCATACAATCCCTGCTGGGTGAAAGGTGGTACAGGATGAAGGTATGCAAAGAAATAACAACCAAAAAAAAAAAGGCATTTCTGCAGTTTGAAAGTCCATGGAAGCATATTGCAGATTTATGCCTAAACCAGTGCTGAATTATAGGTCACTGCTGTAAAACCAGAATTCCTTAGATTACTTAATCTAATGAGGTCTGTGAGAGAAGAAAAAGGCCCCAGTCTGTAAGATTTAAGGGGTTGAGACCTTATCTGCAGACTTTCCTGTAAAGCACCAGGTGCACTGTAAGATCTATATCATCAGTTCCATGCTAAAAACTATGTTGTTTAAAACTAAACAATCAAAGGCTGAAAAGCAAAGCTCTCAAGTATCATGAAACAGCAAAGCAAAGGTTGCCTAATGTAACCTTCTTCTGCCTCGGGGTTGTATGGTATAATATACTGTTTCAGTCTCTGACCAGGTACTGCCCCCACATTCATTTTTTTGGCAAGAGCCCTGCTTCACTCCAGGCAGAAGACTGACAATGCTCTGCATACAAAGCAGCTCTTCAATATTCTTTTTAATCTCAGCTCTTCAGTGTGGGGCTCTGGCTTCATCTCCTACAAACTATCGCAACACTGCTTGAACAATGACACTTCTCCATTCTATGCTGTTTCTCTCTGCTGTTCAGGCCCAGAGCCCCGAATGCTCTGCGCTAGTTAACACATTTCTTCCCAAAATGTCCCTGTGAGGTGAGGAAATACTATCCTCAGTTTTAGAAAGTAAGATTGTATTACTTTCTAAAGAAAAGTAGAAAAGAGGCAGGAAAAGCAACCAGATCTCTAGAGTCCCAATCAACCACCTAAATCATCATTTTTACAACAGGCCTCTGGCCTTTATTCACACCACTCAACTTCTGCTAGAGGTTAGGCAGCAGTGCCAGAGACACAGCCCTATTCACTAGCATAACATAAATCTACTACTGTGACTCCAGACCAATATATTATATGACCCTGTTCTAGGTTTACTTAGGGTGAAATTCAGTCCTGTGCAGAGGGCCAACATTTACATCCTTGCTCAGAGGTTCGCAGTTGTATGGGCACCTCATGCTTAGCCCTCTGATCTTTTTTTTTTAATGAAAAATGTTGTGCTGTTTATCCACTAGACACTGTGATATTGTAATTAAACACATGTGTACAGACTGTGATTAGAAGGGAAAGCTTCTTGAGAGTACTCTTATAATCTAAAAAGTAGGAAATATAGTAACAGAAACTCTACATTAAAATAATTTTACCCAGTGAAATAGGGAACAAAACAATCTCCTTTCAATCATCATCATTATAACAAAAGCATGTTCTGTACACTCAAATATCTTCTATGTGCAGATCAAGAACCTTTTATCTTAAACTCATATCTTGTTGTGTGAAAAGAAAGGCCTCAGATTTCTTCACAGAAGTACCTGCTCAATTTATGTGAAGAGGCAGACTGAGGCAACACACTGGTTTCGTTCCTTCTGCACTTTGCCAAGTTTACATATTTTCAGCTATCCATCTGTGTGGCCAGAGGAAACTTGTGAAAGCCCCTAAGCAATGGAAGTTCCCTGTCCCTTTAAATCCAAAGGTGATTCCCAACACTCCTTTGTTCCAGAGTTCATGGTAAACCAGTACAAATAAATAATGTTTTCTGAAATAATATCTAAACCAAAGTAAATCTGAGTCTCACCAGAGCAGTGGAATCTACCAATTACCCCTCTGAAGTCACATTTTCATTGCCTGCCTTGAGGCCCATAAATTAGTCAAAAGGTCAGGATTGTCACTGCAGCAGAAAAAATGTAGCTCCTCACACACATACACGCACTTCCCGAGTCTTTGGAAACACTCTGAGAAAGAGGAAGCAACAAGACCCCCCAAACTTGGTCTCTAAAGTGAATTTACCAAATCAGACATTTAATGTTCAAAACAGATTGTTTTACAGTTCTAACACCTGCCATGGTCTCTTTTTTTACTGAACAGTCATTATTAAGTTTAAATAAATTTAATTAATGATTACAAATGACTGAAGAAAACAGGCTGACCGTATTCAGAATGTTATTGTTTGCTGCTGTGATTTCTAATTTCAGCTTTTGATTTTCTTCCTTTAAAATACATTTGATGTTTGGAAGCATGCATAGGCTTTTCAGGGAAGCTTTTAGCCATGTGGCTACAATATATCTCTCATATATTAGGATTTATCTTTCTAAGAGCATGCTGAACGAAGCAAGAATTATTCCCATTTGCAAATTGTGCAGCTATTGCACACTGTTGGTCCCATAGCTGGGCCTGTGTGGTGTTTTTGCATTTCAGGGTGAATTGGACGCATGGAAGTCAAGACAGAACAAGCTGTGGGCTTCTCCTATGTGTGAATTTTGCTGTCCCTGTACAAGGGGCTAGTGCCAGCCTCATGCTGGGCTCACAAAATACCCAGGCACAATCTCAGAAAATCTATTAATACAAAGAACCAGAAACTAATTATTGAGTTGCAGAGTGAATTTTGGAGAACACTCATCCTAGCCTTGCTATTATTACTCTTCTCTGACATCTGTAATTAACCAGTGTTGGAGACAGACTAGAGACTTACATGTCCCCCCCCGACTCAAATCATGGTAGCTCTGCTCTCACAGTTACACCACCAGAGCATTTCAGCCACAGAGAAAGGCTAGGGCAAAGATGGGAACAAGAGCTGGGGACTGAGCCTTGCCCAGTTGCACTTGCTGCTCCAGCTGCTTTGAAAAGATGAAAAGGCTATGGCAGCCAGGCGTTTCCCTGCCGGCTCTGCTTCGCACTGGCAGCAGCAGCTACCAAGGCAGCTCCCCTCAGCTCTGCCACAGCCAGAGGAGTCACCACAGCTTCACTTCTGGTTTGTCTGCCCTCGGTAAATGTCTATTTTGCCTATGCCCAGACTTTCCCAAGGCCACAGAGAGGTGGAGGCTACACCCAAATTCCAAGTCTCAATATAGCAGCTTAACCACAAGTCTGCCCTCACTATCTCCCTTCTCAGGCGCAGATTGCCTCAGTCTCTGTATGCCAAATACAGCACAGTTTCTCACAAGACAAGGATTCATTCTCCCCTCTTCCAAGCTTCAAATGTTCACTTACTGTTTTTAAACATGGGATATTTTAAAACAGCTGAGAGTTCTATCAGGCGGACTGCAATTTACCTTAAAACCTAACCAAAGCAGACACAAAACTAGTGTAATATTCTCTGGCATGGTATTTCTTGACTAAAGCCACACTGCTGTAGATGTCTCCTCTCCAGCCCGCATTCTTAAATCCCTGTTCACTCTCCTGCCCAACAACATAGAGATAAGCAAAGGAGGGGGTTGTCTGGCCTGTGTGCTTTGTCTGGTAAACAAGTAACCACTGTAGCACATGGATTACAATGCACACACTGTCTCTCCTTTTGCTTACCCTCACCTACGTCTCTGCTCCAGCTGCATCATTCCTGTGGAGTGCAATGGCCTCTGATGGTTACAAAGCTTCCTTCAAGGTAATCTCCGAGACCAGGAAAATAAGGAAAGAATTTCTATCAGCTGCCAAGTCAATCAGGACTTCATTTCTGACAGCCATTTCATCATGAGGGCAACATTTCTAACTGTGGAAGCATGATTCCTGGGCATGAGAATGCTCGAGCTTGTAGATCACTCTGTACCCCAAATTCTGTGAGACACAGTCAGAGACTGCTAGAGATTTTCTCAACTTTTATGCAAACTCTGAATTCTCAGAAACCCCAACATATGTAACCCTGGAGGAAGCTTAACACGAATTATTTGCTGCCATTGTCCCCCAGTTCACATGTTGGGAGACTTCTTCCTTCTTCCTCCTTGTCAAGGAAGACAGCTTCAACAATATGGATTTTATTGTACACCCCCTACATCCCACTTCTTCCCCTTGTCAATAGCACAGAGGCCCAAATGCCATCTCAGCTGCAAAGAGGAAATGACTATTCACAAGACACAAAGGTTTATGGATTTCTGCCTAACAAAAGATTATTTCTAAGCAGACTCTTGGTGTATTGGTGCCTCATCTTTACCAGTGGGAAAGCAGACACCTCAAGTATGCCCAACAGCGAGGAGTAAGAGCACTCTCCAGGGCAGGTGTGCTATGCAAGGTAGCCTCTTAATCTTCTCACATGCACAAGCATTATTTTTCATACCAGCTGCATCTTAAACACTCAGTTAAGATGGTGATTAGTGGTGGTGGTAGGGTGTCACAGTGGGAGCTTTCTTAAGAAGAAAAGGCTTTGATTGAGCCAATGAAAGCTGTTGCCAGGGAACCAGATGCCATGAACACACCACTCCAGCAGAGCAAGAATACAAACCATGTGAGTGCTGGACTGAGCTTTAAATGCATTTGCTGGTTGAGGCCTGAACACACCATTAACTCTTTCAGCACCTGAAATAGTTCACACAATGAACTGGGAAGATGGGAATCTGCTACAAATGCAAAGGAGCAAAACATCTCCTGATATTTCTTTCTAACACTCTGTTGATTCAGAAGAAACACAAGCAGGGGAAACTTTTGACCTTTAGTTTTTGTCTGGCAAAGGACGTTTGTTTGTTTTGTAAAGTATGTAAGGAAACTTCTCTTCAAAGCAACACTTAGTTTTACACTAATGTGAAAAGGAATCACATAAGTGCTCAGATAACCGAATAAAAGTATTAATTTTGTTTTTGTAGGGGGTGTTACAATGAAGTTTGGTGTGCACAAAGTGTGTTCACTGGTCAGTTCCTCTGCAAGAGGAAAAGAATAGCTTAGATTCCATTTTTCCCAGATCTGAGCTGGTTTCCAACACAAATGTTACCGATTTGAATTTTATCTGATCAGTTGCCAATTTGTTTCAAAGTTAACTTTCCACTCTGATTACTAAACAGCCTTGTACTCTACCGACCGAGCTTTTTTTTTCCTAGTGTAAATTCCACAGTGCTCTGCAACCCTACCAGTAAAACGCAGCTAAAGCTCTAATTAAAAATCATGCCTGCCATATGTCAATTCATAAGAACTAAAATTAAACTAACAAGGGGCTGTAACCATAACTTTTTTTGAACACAAGAGCCTGCCTGCTCTCTTTTGAAGCAGAACATGTGGAAGCCTGGGTAGTTCTTGCAGGACCAGGCCTGGCCCCAAACATTTTCATCTTCAGGCTTCCAGTCTGAATCCAGCACAGGTTGTTAAGCATGAAAAGCCATTCCCCACTCCATGGCTTGAGTGAAATCCACTCCATTCCTCTGTAGCCAGCACTGGCTGTGTAACTGCTCTGATCCAACAGAGCTGGTAACTGTGTTGAGCAAGTAACATTGCTGGCAGTATTATACTGAAATCCCTGTCAGTCTCCATTTCAGCCTATTTATAGCCTGTGGTAATACCAGCCATCTAGCGAGCTCTGAGTTGGGATCCAGTGTACCACCGCCTTTTTATGCCTCTCCCAAAGTGCAGAAGGCCTGGGGGGAAAGGACATAGCAATGCCATTATAATGCTTAAGTGGCCATAAAGTCCCAGTGTGAGTCCTAACAATCTGAACATAAGGGACAATAAACCTTGGGCCCCTCAAATTTATTCTAGGGAATTGGCAAGAACGGGTAAAGTGCAAAGCCAATCTAATATCTTCACACAGCTCCTGTGCCAATTCCAGCCCAGCTTGGTGATGCTGGAAAGCTGGGCTCCCATGTGTCCATCAGTTATTTAAACAGGCAGAGCATCACACCATCAAGATGATACCATTCACCCTTGGAGTCCCAACTAGCAGCTATTGGATAGCTATGCTGCACAGCTGAAGGACTGGGAGAGCACACACACATGCATCAAACTACAGTGTTGAAAAACGTACCCCATGTTCATACAGAGCACTTCTGTCTCCCTGGATTCTGCAGTGATTGACTTGAGGGGCCATTCTGCTGTGGGCTTGGCCCTGAGACCCCTCATTAGTTACTATGTTGCTGTGAAGAGGGGCTGCCTGGCTGCTTACAAATTAACTTCTGGGTTTAATCGGCAGATACAACACATGCCGGGCTTACTGCAGTCATTCCCAGTGCAGAGCCCCTGTCGCAGGCAGGACACAACTGCTTCTTTACAAAAGTTCTTGCGTAACACATAAAACAGGGAAAAACAACACTGCAGCTCGGGTTAGGTTAGCACTGAATAGTGAAGAACTGGAAGACATTTCTAAGCACAGCAGAGTTATCTAAACAATTTTGGCAACGTATAAGGGCTAACAGCCCAGTTCCCTAACTAGTTCCATACCAAATTTCTAGCAATCAAAACCAGTCAGTGTCTGCACTTTGTATTTTGAGCCTGAAACTTCCATAAACTGCTAAACACTGCATGGTGGCAAAGGAAGCCATTCTGGTGTGCTGGCTTAGTGGGGCATCAATATGAAAGCATTGCTTACTGAACAAACATGGTTCCATGGCAGGTCAGTGACCTCTGCAGAGCCCCCGTCAAAGATCCTATGCAGATGTGATCCTGCTCAGTTTGCAAGAGCAAACAGAACTGCAGTGCAAGATGGTACTGTTACAGAGGCTAATAATCCAATCTCTGCACCACAAAGAGGTGCAGATGTACTGAAGTTACCATGCTGAAGAGTGACATTTAACACTCGCCATTGCTGTCCCTCTCCTCACCAAAGATAATCACCCTAAAACACATGTATTCCTTACACTCACAGGCACGCACTCATGCTGCCATGTTAAAGGAACTTAAATGATTTTGCAAACTGGAGACTTCAAGATATGAAGTGCAAGATGTAATTAGAGAATTTTCAAAAAATGTATGTTACTCCTTCCCATTGCATCAAGATACTATGTCTCTGTTGACATAATCGCATGTTCTCCCCACACTGAGGATCCAAGCCTCCATTCAAAGATTACACCTGCTGCAGGATAAAAGTGACAGTGGCCTATAGGACTCTGATACATCATTTTTTTGCAGTAAATGGAACATGTACAGTTTCTCTCCCAACACAATGGGAAGTAATGAGAGTTTCATGAACTGAGGGAGCCAAATGCTGCCCTGAACAACTGTACTCAGACCCCAAACATGGCACAGAGTCCCTGTGTTCAATACTCCAGCTCTGTATCCAGTCCAGAGCCACCAGTCCATCTTCACTCTCCCCTACTGCCCATTCATCCCTCAGTCCTTTTTATTCTCCATGCCCAGAATGCCCAGAGCTCCCACTACCCTTGTCCTCTACTTGGCACTGGCAATATTTTCCATTTCCTTCCTCAGCCCCTACCTCCGTTTTCCTTGTTCAAATGTTTTCCTCCTTTGCTCTTATGCCCACCTTCATTCAGATGAGCATCAGGTCCTACTTTGCGTACACTCATTATTTTTCCCCAAATAAACCTCTCACTACAATCACTGTCACAATAAGATGTACTCTGATACTCACTGAAAATGCATGTTTTTCATAGCCACAAAACTCGGAGAGTTTATTTCTGTAATACGTTATACTGAATTTATACACATTTCTTTTAATGGCATTTAAAAGAGATCAGATGTACCATTCAGAAGTGCTGATTTTTTAGTGTAAAATGTATCTCCTTTTATGATATGAACTAACATAACTCACAAATACAACTGACAATCATAAAAAGCAATTACTAATACAGCCTTTTCCCACAACATTAACAAAATGCAATAAGCACTGCTTAAAAATTATGTGATAGAGAGCTGGAGAAAAATTGCTAAAGAAATGTAAAGCAGAGAATCAACAACAGGCTTTGGGAGTAAATTTATATTTATATTCCCACCTAAATCTCTATTTTCCTAATTTATGTTTGGTTCAACTCATTATAAAGTCATGGAGAACAATCATGCTTGGAATTAAGTTATCTTAAACTGGGGAGAATTTAGAATGCTTCTGTCAGTACAGGCTCATTTCTATTGCGGTTCTGTTGTGGAAAAGTGTCATTTTTGCCATCTGAAGAAAGCAGCTCCTCTGTTTGAAGAGATATTTGTTTTGTACATTTTCCATTGCTGTTTGTCTATTGTAAAACACTTTGAGCACATGTAGAATGAAAGACACTGTATGAAATACAGTTAAAAGTTGCCGTGTTGTAATCTACTGTAAGTCTTTGTACATGGCAGCAGGGGGCACTTCCACAAGACAATGCTGAAGCGCAGTTGACAGACTTTCCTGGTTTCAAGGCCAGGCAGAAGTGCTGCTCAGTGTGTTCACATCCCGCTTCAGAAAGCGGAGCATGATAGCACTGAGCAACAGCACCCACTCCTCCTGCTCCTACTAAAAATTCTCAAAGCAAGTGGCGTACCTTAGTCAGAAAAGTAAAGAAAGAGAAACATGATCCTTTGAATGAAGTATGAAAAGGGCAAAGAATTGTACACCTGAGCACTGAAGAAGTAAACATCTGAACAAGTTCTGCCATTCCAGCGCTGGTGTGGGGGATAAAGAGCAGGAAGTCCATCTCAAGGATCAGGAACATGACAGAGATGCTGGAATACTTACCTTTGCAGTTACCTAGGAATTTTGGAATGTTCCTAAGCTAAATTTCTTCAAGGAAACAGTTAGCAATCAGAGAAAAAGTCATTCAGTCATTAGATAAAGACCTACACAAACCCAGAAGATTAGTCTTCTACAAGACAATACCCAAAACTGGTCTCTTCCAGCTCTAATAACCCTGGTTTTCTCCATTCTCAGCTAATAATGAGATTTTGAGGGTGTCATGAAGGAAATACAATAAAGCAGCTTGGGAAGAATGATGTTATTTGGTCATATTGGGGCATTTGCTGCAGGACATTCCCTGACCCCAGTCGTTGGAGTATTTTTGTGCTTGCTGTAATTCTTCCTAGCTGATATAAGGATCCCAGATTCTGTTTAACATCATGGCAATGGAGAAACAACCCTTGATAACAATGAGGAGGGTGATGGCGGTGGCTCACAGATCCTAAGATGTTAAAACTACCAGAATAAAGAGAAGAAGAAGTGCACAGGACAAGAGAGGCAGGGGAAAAGTAACCAACAGCATCACACTTTTCAAAAATCCAGAATGCTTGTCTGGCTTTTCTGCTATTTGGAGTTGTGTGCTAGCAAGACACAGAATTATGAATTAGTGTATTTCTGAACAAAGAATCTGTCTAAGCATTCAGGCTCAATGCCTAATTTCTCCCTGCTAAGATGTGACATTGGGGAGGTGTTGAAAAAAAGACTAGGAGAAACTGAAAGTGCCTCAGGAACCTGAGGTGAGTTGCTGGTAGAAAATTCTCCATAGTAGCTCTCAGAGATTAAATATTTTCAATTTCAGAATGTTAACCTGTGTTGAAATAATAGAATGACAAATGATTTTACGGTATCTTCTCTGTAATGAAAATCAAAATGTGGTAACCAGTGGTATAATATAATGAGAAAGATTTATGTCTGCTGTAGCTAAAACTGGAGCATCATAATAAAATTATTGTTTGGGAAGGCAAAACACACACAAGGAAATAGATTTTAAAGGGAAAATCATTATCTCTGCATTGTTGGATGTCAGATGAATGGATAAACCTGCTAGTTCTAGGATTTGTGTATTTTTTTGAATCTACATCGATTATAATGACTTTAAATAATACTTCCTTTGAATAGGGTATTCCATCAGTTTAGCAATGGCTAAAAAAGAGACTTAATAATACAATGCACTTCAGTGTTGCCATAAAAACTGAATACATTAGAGCCACAGAGCTTTTTCCTGTGAGTTCACACTGAAAGCACACTGCAGCAACCCTAACCTGACTCACTGTGTCTTCAGAATTATTTCTGAAATAATCACATTTTGATCCAGGTAGACAGAAAAACTGAAAAAGCCTGTAGGATGCAGATCAAAATTTATCCCAAACTTCCCTCCTAGCTTCTGCACTGCAGTTCTACTAGAGCCAGAGGGACTAGGAAGAAAGCATCAGCTTTGTGCATTTTTCATCCTGCCTTAAGGCAGATTGTGAATCTCTGCTCTACCTCTCACAATAATCATGACTGTTCACCCTGTTAAGCACTGCTATCAAAACAGCTCTTCTAAAATGTAACTTTTGGTCACTGGGAGCCAGAATATGACGCCGTAACTTTACATCAAAGAAAGTATGTGAACACTCCAATTAGGAGAATAATTTGGAATCCCCTGCCTTATTCATTGCATTCAAGGTACATTGCATTCAAGGTACCAGAGAGCTTCCCTAGAGAAATGTTGTATGCTTGTATCACAGTTTTTTCCCCATGGCCTGGGACAACTGAGCTACCAGAGCCCTTCTTGGGCTACTTCATTCAGGGCAATACCAATGCACAACGGTCTCAAAGCCTCCATTTTATCTATATCCACCCTAGCGCAGCCATCTCTCAATCTCTGAGTGCGTGGGGATGCATCTCAGGCGTGGATGGACTCTCACAGCTAAGACTGCACAATCAGCTGAAGATGTTGTCAGTTGCTGCCTTTCCTCCAACAAAGCATGGTAGAGTTTCTAAGGGAACCCCCTGTTTTTTTGGAGTCCCCATATTAAGACCATTTTACAGCAACCCCATATTCATCATGTAATTAATTTCTCTGCTGCTGATGGCTAAAGGCTCATGTAAGGAAGAGAAAAATTTCTTGAACTAGGAGGGGCCAGATTTATGTATTCACAGAGGATACAGCATAGAAGAGCTGTGGACTGATTCCAATGCTACAATAACACAGTTTCTCTCTCTAGTGTAGTAATTACCTGCCCCACCTGAGGCTGAAGCCATGTTTCTGTTCATGTACACCCCCTTGCCTGAAGAGAGAGCAATTACAGAAAGAGAAAAGGCAAAGGGGGAAAATATTTTAATCTGAGAGAAATAACAAGCTACAATTGTTTTTTATACCTAAGACATTTAAACCCTATACTATTACCTATCAAATTCATTAAGTTCCCAGTCATGAAAAAGAACATGTTTCGCAGTAATAGTGGTCCTGGATGAGATGCAACAAACCAACACCAGTACTGCAGACTTCGACCCACAGTGTTGAGGAACCGGTGTGGTCCAAACTATACTGAACACAGATGTGAAGATGGCTCTAACATGCATGCTTATCACCAGACATCTTTGTCACATTTCTTAGCAATATACTATACATACTATACTATACACTTCCAAGTGTTTATGTGTTCAGTACTGCCCTTGTAGTTCTTCTCATAGTTAGGGCACTTCTCAGATCCAGTCGGTGGTATTTTAAAAGCACATTTGTTCCAATTTGTGTAATCCATAGCCAATCAGACACACTGGACCACAGGTAAAAACCATGAAGTCTCCCTGAAACACTTTGAATTAGTCATCCTTTCTAAATCTATAAATCCAGAACACTGGACTCAGAATTGTTCCACCTGCTCCTCAGTACTGCAGGCAAAACAGATTGTTCATGGCATTGAAGGGCTGCTGTGGCTGCAGAAAGAGGACATGCATTGGGCAGAGCTGGGAAGAGAAGGAAGAGAAAGCTCTGCAGATGTAGTCTTGCTGCTCCTGTTGTCACTAGGATAAAAGGAAGAAAAAGCCACAACTGCCACTATCAAATGAGACTCCATCCTGGTGGTGGCGGCAGCAGCAGTAGGAGTCTGGCTTTACATATGTCTGGTTTTAGGCAAAGTATGCTGCATGCTTACAGTCATTGCTCAGTCTCTTCCCAGTGCATCTGCTGTCCTGGGCAAATGCTTACCACATCTTTGCCT
The DNA here is from genome assembly GCA_036630365.1 of Acanthiza pusilla. NCBI lineage: Eukaryota > Metazoa > Chordata > Aves > Passeriformes > Acanthizidae > Acanthiza > Acanthiza pusilla. The sequence goes on from JAXCHO010000019.1 coordinate 9,778,033, forward strand.
AGGGCAAGGCTTGCCTGGACCTAATCAATAAAACCCTCTTGCAGTTGAGAGGAACCCAATGAAAGTCCCCATTGAAGTAATGTATTGTCTAGCCACATTAAAAGTGGGCAAAATCTTGATGACTAATTCACAGCCTGAACTCTCACTTTTCAGTACTACCTCCTGTAGCTGGTCTGTTGGAGAACACCACATCTCAGGTCCCAGCTGTGCTGCACAGCAATTCTTAGGCACAGACAAGAGTTTTGTTTGATAGATTTGCTGACAGCAGATAAAGCCACAGTGGAGAAAGCATGCAAGGAAAGAATAATTTCCTGTATAGTCAATGAGCCACAAATTGACAAACTCCAAATTGATTAAAGGTTTTGTTTTGCTTTTTCCTCTCCAATGTCCATATTACTTTTTTCCTTCTCTGTTTCAGGATTATTTCAACTGGAAATCTCATGAAAGTTACTCCCATTTTGGCAAGACTTCAAATGCAAAGCACGTCACAAAGGACTGCTTGGGTCTGTCCATTCCAGAAATGGACAGTACAAAGATGGGGACACTGATTCTGTATTCTGAGCCTTCATGGAAAAAGGGAGCTAGGTGAATGGGCCGACCAGCCATAGAAGAAAATTACAGTTGGGGCTACACACGCTCCAAGAGTTGACAAGAACCTTGGCATACAGAGGAGTGCAGGTAAGAAGCCACAGATTATACGAGGCTTCTCATTCCTGTTCCTCTAGATGTTCACTACCCCGTGACTCCATGAAACCTCAAAAAGACTGCTCTTCACTGATGTTGCCTGTTAGCAAGCTTCTAATAAAATTAACCTGCTATTCAAACATATTCTTTAGTATCATCTTCCCCCTCTCCTTTGAAAGTCACCAGTTATAGTTAATTTGTCATGATTAAACCTGTACCTGTGCTGAGGTCTTGAATGGTACCAACCTGGTCTCTGTGCCTTCACAAAGGCTGACTTATTTCTCAAACACCTTGATGTATGGAGAGCTGCTTTCTTTGAAGTCTACATAGAGATGGATTTTGGTTCTTTATAAAGTCTACTGGAATTTTGCCATCAGCATCAATGGAGCCAGTTCATGTGTGGATTCCATGTCTACGAACCTTGACAAGGAAAAAAGCTTCTCTACTTCAAGTGGAAGTTTTCATGCTAACTAGTGAGGAGTTTGGATGGATTTATCCTTGGATCGGAAAAAGGACAGCCATCCTACATGATACTCATCATCACACTGGTTCCCATATTTCTCAAGTCATGGTATAACAACCAAAGTGATTACATAATAACCTCTTGTATTCTGCAAAACTCATTGCTATTAAAACTAACAAGCTACACCCTTGCCAGTGACATGATTTTTTTTCTGCAATGCAGCAACTCCACTTAAAAAAAAAGGGTAAAGAGCACAATGAGGCTTTTTAAGAGTAGGAGAATTATCCATCAATCTCTGATGGTACGAGATATTGTAGAGCTGCTACTGACATTTGTCTGGGAAGATTTTGCATAACTCATTCTTGGCTCCACCATTAGTGATATAATGAGTTCATCCCAAACTTGAGGCAAGATCTTTTTTCCAAGATTCTACATCTTGATCTGTGTTACATGTATACACCCAGTGACACATTCACAGATGTCTGTGACAGTAAATTCTGAAACTAAGCAAGTCATTGATGTGCGACTTTACTGATGACACAGGATATTAATAAATTAAGATGCACATAAGCTATCAAGGATCTACATCCAGCATCATATATTTTCATACTCTTACAAATACTTAAATACTACTTGTTTTACATTGAAAGACAAGTCAGAGCTGACCAAACAATTTAAAAGCTGACTACAGGTTGTTTTTTCTTTCAGTCATTTCCAAGTAGTTGTTAATTTTGTTTTCCTATTACTCTGTCTCCACATTAAAAGTCAGAGACAAAGGTCTGACATTAATCTATATTGTACCAACAGTTCCTACAGGAGATAACAAAGACAAAATATTTTCTCTTCATCTGTACTCTACTTCATGAACTAGGTACCCACCAGCATGAGGGCACTGACATGAGTTGATAAGAGATTATACAGACTACAAGCACTACCGCAAGCCTGATGGTGAGCTGTGTCTTTCTCATGTCACAGGAAGGATCATGCACAAAGATAACTTAATGCTACCTTTGTAGCTCCTTAATCCTGGAATTAAGTGGTTTAACCATCCCTAGCACAACTTTGCTGCTGCCTATCAGTCTAGCTCTAGTGAGCTGGGGCAACTGAGGATTTTGGTAATGCCTTAATGTCCTGACTAAATCCTTATTCTTTGGGAAGGAGACTAGGGAACTTCTATATTGACATTATAACACTTCATTCAGGTATTTCCACACTGTGAAGATATTATCCCTTAGGAATCAACCAACCTCGGAGATCAGGTAAAGGGACAAATTTAAACAGACCTGTGATTTCTTATTCCTGCATTAAGGTAAAGCAGCAGAGTAGAGCTAAGGATCTATTTCACAGTGATTTGAGATGGTCAACATTTTCTTGTTTGTTAGAGCCTCTCTGCAATTACTTTCTGGAAATATTATTGCAGTAGGTTGGTCTTAAGATTTAAATGAGACATAGGTTGACATTTCGGAAGTGCACCCTGAGGGTCTGGAAAGACATGGAGGAAAAAGGAAAGATACTGCCTTGCAGAGACTGTCCCTAGCAGAAGCTCTGCAGGATCCAGCTGACACACCTAGCACCAGGCTGAGACTGACAGACCTGATGTCCAGAAACACTCTCAAACTGCCCATCAACAGCTGTAGATGCCCTGAAAAAACTCTGGCTGCACAGAGTAGACGTTTCCTGAAAAACAGCATTGGAAGGAAGACTTCCACTTTTAATTGGGAAAGAAATTACAACACAACTATTTCCCCTCAAGCCTGTGGTCACAGCCCTTAAGGCTTTCCTTTTCTTGTTCAGCTGTCTATTCATGCTATTATTTATTCTGTTTCATTCAAGAAAAGTAACCACAATCTCAAAATTCTGGAAGAGGACAGCGGCACACAGCATTTACAAACTGTGTGCCTCCCTCGATACACATGTATGTAGTATATAGGTATAGGACTGTATGGGTGGAGAACTGAGAAATTCTCTTCTTCTTTTATATGTTTGTTGAAGTTACTTGATTCATTAAAAGTCACACAGAGCAGGGCATGAAAAACACTGGGCAGGGATTCAGAAAACTTGGGTTTAATTAAATGGCCACCATCACTGAAATACAGAGAAAAGAGAGTCTTTGGCAAACAGCACCATTGTTGCAAGCAATCTGGGAGCAAATAGCAAATCTGCAATATATCTGGCATAGCCAATTAGAAGTTAGTCAGCAGACAACTCTGCAGCACAAAGATCTGGCTTTGCCTTAATACTATCATATCTTGTTAGAGTAACAGCTCACTAGAAGAAGCCCTGCTACCATCTTTGTCAGTCCTTGTAACCCTACATCAAAAAGGATCAGCCCAAAAAGTTTTCCAGAATTCGTCAAATTCATGAGCCCAAAAAGCAACTTCAGTTACTAATGCAAGGGGCACTCACAAAAAAGCAAAATCAGGACTTCTAGCCTGCCAGCTATAAGACAAAGTACATCCTATGTGGGATTTGAAATGGAACATCTAGATTTTTTTTTTAATTGTTGAACAAGATTACGATTAAGACTTTGGGACGTAAAGGAACAACAATCCCCCAAAGTTCACAAGCTGACTTCAGAAGCAGGATACTAATGCTCATTGCACTCCGGAACATGGCTTCCCTACTAAAGGTTGTCAATAATTAAACAAACTATCTGTTCAGTGCTAACTGCACCAATATGACCACTTAATATTATGTTCTCTCTCACACAGTAACATGCATACTTGAGTCTTCCACCAGCAACATGGCTGAGTTATTATTAATTTGACCAGATTGGAAACAACAATCAAGTTCCTTCTATGAGAACACTGACTTCTATACAATTTCTTAATACTCTTTATTTTCTGGCTTTTTTTCATTAGCCTACAAGGTGCTTGGAAAATTAATTATGCACAAGGCAGAAAACTACAAAATTCTGAATAAGAGCTGAAAGCCCCATTTTTTTTAGGAACTACATCTTGAAAAAATAATTTGGAAGCTCTGTCAGTTGCCTTCTGGATGTTTCTATTTCTTGGTAACACCAGCTTATTATCTAGGTTCCAGAAATATACAAATACATCACCCATATTGTGGTAAGCACCACACAAATACATAATGAATCAACAATCCTTTCTTCTAAGAGCTTATATACAAACATGAACGCCATGAGAAATTTAAAGGCATATGCCAAAGCTTAATACTATTTGTAGGTAAAACATTAGGAAGAGCATAGAATATTTCAGCACTGTTGCCATCACGTAGTTTAGACTGAGCAGCAAGAGCAGTGTTTAAATCACAGGAAGCAATTTAGATGGTCATAATGATCTCAGACACCAAGTATTCTGAACAAAATACTTTGTATCCCAGCAACCCCCAAATTGCTGTTAAAATCTTAATCCTACTGCTTCTCATATGATATGAAAACTTGACCTTTTATACTAATAACACCAGATGAACAGGCTGAAAAGTGCAACGAAATTCAATGCTAATCACATTCAGAAATTAACATTTTTCATTTTACTAATTAAGGACATTTTTAAAAAGATGCATGCATTTTATGTATCTTTTATTTTAAAAGATGTGGGCATGAATAACTGTGCACACTTTCACAAATATTTTTCAGCTCTAGCATTTGTGTGAACCTTCAGCTAGCTTTATCCTGTCTTATATAGTAATGAGATCTGCAGAGATAAAGAGTGAACCTTTACAAAGAGAATGCCTTTAATCAGTCTTCTAATCAAAGTTTGAACTAACAAGGAAAGTCTCAGTGCTTTCGAGGTAGCTCTTGCTTAACTGCATCTGACATTTTGGAATAGATTAGGTTCTAATGGTCTATGGCAGAGCTTTCTCTTTAGAAACCTTGGGATGTCATTAATAAATATTGGCCATCACATAGGGACTCCACACCTCTGTAGTTGAGACAAAACATCTTATAGGAAATCACTGCCTACTGTGTTGTGAACCACATCAGTGAAGCCAGGCGCAACATCCATCAAAGATTAAAAGAGCAGAAAACGAACACTGCTGTGACCAAACACTCGAAATCATGTGCCGACTGCCACAAACAATTAGAATTCAGCAGGGGTATTCTCAGGCATTCACAAATCATGACTGCAGGAGACCTCAGGAAATGGGGCCACGATTAACCCATCCTGCTGTCCCCAGCCAGAACAACGGGCTGTTTCAGGGGAAGAAGCTGCAAGCTTTCTTGTCATGAAAAAGGATTCATTTTACTAAAATCTCACCTTCGGATCAGGTTGTGAAACCTAGCCTTTTATACACAGAAACCTAAAGATACAGAGAGCAAGAAATCAGATACCAGTTCTGGTTTTTGAGCAAGGAAGGAGTTCTGCATTAGGGTTCTCATTTGGCAGCAAGAGGAATACCTCAAAGGCTGCAGGCTTGGGGTCTCCAAGGGAGGCAGCTGCTCTTGTCCTCCAGGGTCTAGTGACAATCCCAACACATCTTTGTGGAGCACCAATAGGCTCCATCTGTTAGGACCAATCTTGTCCTTATGGCCAAATCTGTTTACTACAGAAAGATAGGTTGGAGGTGACATTTGCTGATTGTGGGTAGGTAAAAAAAGAGTGGAAAGCTCTTCTGAGCACAAAAGCATGTAAAAAATGGTACAAACTGTAAAATAAAATTCCCAGGTTTGAATAACATTGAGCTCACAAAAAAAACCCAAAACACAAGGCCAAACTATTTGGAATATTATGTCCATAGACACAAAAAAATTATGTAAAAGCTCCTCTTTTTTTCCTACTTCTTATTTTTAAAAGGGTCAGTTGAATTTAGCCCTTTATTCTCAAAACTGCTGCAAGGCTCCTTGAGATAACCTCAGAACTGAAATGGGAACTTTCTTCCCTGACATTTGAAAAGGATGTATAATCGGATTTTTGACAAAACAGAAACACAAAAGGGCTGGCCTTGCTGGCTAGCACAGTCCCACTGCTTATGGAGTACGTGGCACTTGTCTTACCCCATCCAGCCATTTCTCCCACAGCCTCTTCACAATCTGGTTCATTGTAGGCTCTTCCTGCACTGCCTCAGTAGCTGTAGCTCGTTGCAGACCTGTGCAACACAGGAGCTTGCAGAGGAAATAGCTTTGTTCCTTCTTGAGAAGTTTTATTTTTCCTAATGTACATTTAAAGCTTCCCAATATTCTCATATGCAGGCATATTTGTTGACAAAGGCCTGACACGTTGCCTGAATCCAGCTAGAGCTGAGAACACACAGTGCCTTAAAGTCAAGTCTTGCATGTTTTAAGAGGGCTCTCAGGGCTTTGCAGGCCCAAAAGCAATGAACACCTCTGATGTCAGTGCAAGTTTTCCACTGCATGGTATCAACCTGTCGTTTACAAAGGCATTCACTAGAAAAAACTATCAGATGGTGAGGAGAGATATATACAGAGATATAGGCAAAGAATAATTAAAAGCAGTAATTGGCTGTAGTGTAAAGGAACATGGACAGGTTTAAACATGCCTCCTGTATTATGAAACACTTGGGCAAGTATAGGGTGGCTTGTTTTGAGAACTGCCAATAGCTACATTCCATGGATCCGCACAAACTAGAAGATGACTAATTGGCAGACAGGATTAGAGTTTTATAGAATTTGCAGTTTATGGAAATGGGTACTGTTTAGAGCTTGTATTCCTACAGTTCATTTATTTATCTTCTAGGTGAACATTTGATTTTCCACCTATGCCCTTTCTGTACTTTATACACCTGTTCACTGGGATGTAGGGAAACAAGATCTTTCCAGACCTTTAAGTGAAGATTAACGGCTCTTTCCAGGTTAACTCTTCACAAGCCACAGGGGTGACAGGACACAGATTCACGCTATTCAGGGAACAGGTATACAGAATACTTGAGATAAGGCACCAGGACCTCATCAACTCATTATCAGTTCTTACATTGCACAGCACCATGAGTTGCTCAGATCATTGGCTACACAGTGCACAGAGGCAGAGCCTGGGATGAGGGCCAAAACCAGAAGAGTTGGCTAAAATCAGAATAGACTAAAAAGGTAACTGATCTCATTCTCAAATTCTCACTGCCTGAGCTCTTTACCTGCAGGCATCTTCATAAGCACCTTCTGAGTTATTGATTAGAGCCTGTCAGCAGCAGCAGGGACATGGGACAAATGCTGACTCTAAAGTCCTTCCACATATGTTACTGCTGCAGAAGGATCACAAACGAACACCATAGCACCCACTTCCATTTCATGAACAAACCTGATAGCCAGATTGACCAACAGATTTGCTCAGGCTATTTATCCAAGAGGAACCTACCTCTTCTGACTCCCTTGAACCTGAGATCCTGACATAATAGGCAAATGCTATTGTGCGTGTCAGTGGCATTTAAAGTTTAATTTAAAGATAATTACACTGGCCTTTCTTAAGTCAATATTTCGGTGCTTAAGAATCATGCAGATGTTTCTTAAGTTATTCGAGTGGGGAGGGGTGTTGAAAAAACCTATTGCATTACGTAGAGGAGTTAGAAGAGGAAAACGAATATTCATGCATGCATTCCTTCCTGGCTGAGTAAAAAGAAAATAGAGTAAACATTCTTCTCAGATAGCAGTATTCACAGATTTTGGAGTCCAAACTAACTTCCATTCAAATCAGTGAATAGATACCAGCAGACATGAGTGTAATTAGGTCTCAGATTATTCTAAATATCAATATACAAAATTATAGTACTGCATAATTGAACCTGGTAAATTAGTAATTTTATTACATGTGACACAGGAAGGGGACACACATTTGTGACTTTCCAATTCATAGGCTCTCACTTCCATATTAAGACAGAACAGTTTGTATTCTAAATAAATGTGTGTTCCCAAGACTTGACATATAAATTTTGTCTCTTAAAGCAATAGCCACAAAGGCAAATAACCAAGTGATGAACTTCCAGACTATTAAAATTGTAACTTATTTGGAGATAGTGTTATGTGAGGTTCCAGTTGGGGGCTGTCTTCCCCAGATCAGTGTCTAAACCAGTTTTTTTTTGTTAAGCTTGTCAAGCTGTATATATTAATGTAATTTCTGCCCAATAACACAGCTGAGCATGAGCAATTCTACAACAGATGCTCACATTTCTGCCACTACTGGGAGTGACCAGAATAATTGTAACAGAAAGTTTTGAATGAAAACAAGTCTATTAAAGAAAAAGCTATTTGAAATACTTTCACTTCCTCATGCTGTTTAACAAAACCTTAATTTTCAGTCTCTTGGTATTTTTGTTAAAAACAACAAAATGAAAATAAGTAAGGGGATTAAAGTTTATTCCCTTTCAATGTCTGAGGGATTGGAATGGACTGAGACCTTTAAGGTTCCATTAATTCCCAAACAATCTGTAAACACATACACTTTTACATTAACAGCCTGGTTTTCTGTCCCACGCAATCATTTCTCATCAATTATTGGCAACATGATTAACATTTTCCACTTTCCTGCCCTAAGCCATATATCTCTTTACTTGAAATCAATCCACTCCAGAGTGTGTCAGGAATCCACTAGTGCTACAAGAATATTCTAGAATTTGTGAGAAGACACTATAGGATCCATCTGCTGTTTCTGAAAAATACCACTTTTCCCTTGTACCGCCATCTTTCTGCAATGCACTAAGCCAACAAATCCACTTGCATATTGCTCAAAACTCTTTAAGTAGAAAATATGATCTAAGCCACAATTCATAATTTAAGATCAAATCATAAAAAGCATGAAGGAAATTATCAAGCCATTTATTTGGCATTTCTCTAAAATATGGAAATGGTGGGGCTTTATACTTAATCAGTAGGCAGATGGGAGGCGTTTCTTAACACGGTGCAGGTTAGCTGTGGAACTCATTGCCACAAGATATGGATCCTTGAAATGCACAATTGAAAAAAAAAACCCAACAAAACAAAACCAAACTATGGGGGGAAAAAAAATCAAGGAGTGTTAAACCTACCGACCCAGTCAGCTGCTCCTGGTCAAGCATTGGAATAGTATAGGAGGAAAGCTGTCAATGTATTTCTTTGTTTCTCCTAATCATCCACTACTGACTACAGAGAGAAAAAGTGCTGGGCTGAAAGGACCTGTGGTGTGCCCAAGAAAGGCTGTTCCCACAAAGGATGCCCCAGTCCTAGCTGAGGCTGGCTTTACTGTCTCATAACAGGGAAGCCAGCCCACAGCAATAACACAAAAATGCTGAAATTCATAGACTGTCTTCCAAGCCAAAGATTTCTTACATGCTGCAGTTGAAGTAATGGAAAGGCCGTATAAGCTAGAGAGCATGAGGAAAATTCCTGTACAATCTGCCTCTCCCTACATCTGCCTCAGGCTTTTAAAACTCATTTCCATAGTAATTTCCTTCTCAACTTGACATTGCTTTGCTCCTAGTTCAATGAATACTTCCCCTGTTTGGTGAAATTCCTGCTAGGATACAGGATGTGAGCACTTAATACAGTTAGCATTCAAATTATGTTTCTATACTTTCTTCAGGACACATAGTTTTAAATTCCACAGTACTGGTCAACACCTTAAAGAAAAACAGAATTGCTGAAGCAAAACATCACTTCCTGGAATACAGTATGAATTCTCAGCTAGGTTATAACTTAACATTTGCCCATGCACACTAAGAGGAAGGACCTTGCCATGCACTGCACAAGAGTCAAATCTCAATTGCTGTCCTTGACTGTAAGCTGCTAAAGCCCAGCCATATCATCTTCTTCCTGATTTCATAAACCAGCATCATTCAGTAATCACTGGATGTGTCAGGAGGGATAGAAATTCTGGCAGCCAAACCCACAACCTATGATCTTACACAGTAGCATAGTTCTCACTGTTGGACAGCATGTAAATCCATGACATTTCAGTCTGAAAAACTAGACTTGCTCTGATCTTCCATAGATGCTGCACTTCTGCCTTGCACCTCCCAAGCTTCTTTCCTGCAGGAGTGTTGTTTCTAAGGGAGCCTGAGGACCAAGAAAGGCTTATAAAAAGCTACGGAAGCCAAAAAACATCTGGCAGGAGTAGAGCCCAACTAGCTGTTTGGGCATTATCAAAGACAATGGAAATTAGGGGCCGGAAAGGACATTATCTGGAGCCAAATTCTGCTTAGGAGTCCCACAGATACTCAGCGTTGACTGCTTCATTTGCTGCCTTTTCAGCGAGTTCCTGGCCAAAAGCTCTGAGTCCCCTCAGACACCCCATCTATTACACTGAAGTCAGAGAAAGTCCTGTCAAAGACCTCTTGAGACTAAGCACAAATCCATTGCAAAATGGTATATAAAATGGAACGAAAAAGTGTCCAAGAAAAAAAAAAGAAAATAAAAGGTTATCTATTTAAGCACTCCAGCTAGAAACAAAGAATAGAAAAACTTGCAACGTATTCCCTCTATTTCCTGCTCCAGCCATACACTCACTCTTACTCCCTTTGTGTTGGTTGTGGTATTCATTTCATTTGTGGAAGAGCTGATTCAGCTCACTAAACCAGCTAAAAAATATCCCAGCCAAGAAACAAACATGTGAATAGAACTCAGACTTTTAAAAAAAAATTCTTTCTGTAAGAGATCACTTTGAAAGCAACTGGATTTTGGACTAAGCACAACTTCTTGAGAGTGTCTAGTTTCTGCAGAACAGTTCAGGTTTGTCAAAAATGAAGACTGTCTTCAAGTCAAATGACAGAAATTCGAAGAAAACATGGAAATCAGCCCCAGAAGGGATGGAATAGCACACTGTTCTGATCAGTGTTTCCATGAAATATTTCCTTCTCTTGTTTCCTAGAGTACAGAGCTGAAAGGTCTCCAGGTCACAAAGGCTGCTATGGCAGAGCACGAGCACAAGGAATGAGCTGAACTACATAGGAAATCCAAGGCACTTGAAACTCTAAACAAACCCACTGTTTGTTAAGAACTGATGTAAAGAACATTGCTATCAACATCTCTCATCTACAGAGTGAGAAATCCCATTCCACTTTCTATGGAAGCTATTTCCATGAAAGAAAATAGTCCTACAATTATAACAAATATGTATATTTTTTTGCATGCCACATAGCAGGCATTGTTCTGAACTTCATAGATTCCTGAAGAATGACAAGGCATACAAACATGGAGCATTCAAGGAAGCATTGATTTGACCGTCACTGCTGCCACTGTTAGCTGTGACTACAGGGCACAGGGAATCTCTCAAGTATACATGACCCAATGGTTGTGGCTGTGTGTGGCAAAGCTCTGTAGAAGAAAGCACTGCTGCAATGCAACACATTTAAAAGTGCTATGAGGAAACATACCCCCCCACAAGGGGCATCTGGAGTGCAGAGACTTTTTTCCATGATAAGTCTCCCAGTAGGAGGCACTGACCTGTTTTTATCTACCATTCACCTTTAGGCCATCTCCCATTCTTTCAGAGCTAAACAAGGATATGCAGAGAGCCAGGATGTTAAAGGACTTCATGCAAATAGGTTTTTTTCCTCCCATCCCATCTGCCACAGACTCAGAACAAGATGTGGTAATGGAGGAACATAGAAAGGTCAGAGGATTTTGTGGTGGAGGGGTTGGAATAGCTTGTGAAATTGTCTCAGGGGTCATAACTTAAGCATGACACATAAAAGGTGTACAACTGAGACAAACCAGTGATCCATCTGGTCCAGGATCCTGTCTCTGACAGTGGATAGTATTGGACACTTCCCAGGAAGCAGCCAAAAGTGAACAAATTAAGAAATTATGAGTGTTTAGCTAGTGGACCGCCTGTTTATAAGGAAAAAGTTCTTTTTGAAAACCACTAGCTAGAGATCGGTCTCAAGCTCAGGGTCCCAGAATTAAAATATATAACAAATCCCTATGTGCACTATTTTTGGAATCAAGTTTTTAACTCTGTGAAAACTATTGTTTTGAATGTTTTGAAAATAAGAGGAAACTTCAAAGTGTACTATTACTTCTTTAGAGTTGCAGACAGCAGCAAAGTGCTGGAAAAGCTGTGTAGGGGCATTTGTAAGTTCATCCCTGGGGCTGATCTAGGCACCTGGGATAATGACAGCTGAAATGCAGTGATAGCAAGTGGTGTGACCAGAAATATGCCAAGGAAAAGCACATAAAGCCCCACCCCATGCTGCAAGACGAGCAGGGTTGTTCTGTGACATCGTTGCCATGCTGTAACTGGGCTGTATGTCTAAGGCTATATTCTTGTTAGAACATGATCAAGGTCTCAGCCACACTGCATATTTTAATCGTGCTGTAATTGTACCAGGGGACAACTGTAGGAAAACCAGGTCCTACGATGCAGACGTATTTGAGGTGGAGTCAGACAGAGCAAGAGGATATCCAGGAGTAGAAAAGGCAGCACAGTTGAAGTGCCTCAGGGGAACAGACTCGTGTCTGCCAGAAAGTCAGAACAAAATGGGGCTTGGACAGAAATCCCATGAGAGATTTGTCAGTGCAGCAGTATGATAGGCTTACTTACAATAGAAATTAATTAAAATTTGCCAGTTAAAAATCAATCACAGGGTATGTCTTTCAGTGGAAAGAAAAGAAGTATGCCCCATAATAACAACAGAGAACTGGTGAGACTTCTCCAAGTCAGTATCAGAGAATTTTTACTTTCTTTACCACAGTATTCCTCTGGAAAAACACAGGTTTCTATAGCTGGCTATTCCCTTAAAAACATTGGATTGATCTTTATCATCTTACCTTTACCAAATAGGCTGTTCCTAGTACATCATGGTGCCACTCCTCTCCAGGAAGGTGTTTTTACAAAAAACAGTGCTGCAGAAGGGAATCAGATCAAATAACCTAACTGTGCTTATAAAGGAAAAAGAGCAGGGAAAAAAGGGGGATAAAAGAAGAAGGATACGGAGATTAAAATTAATATTATACAGGCTAAGACACTCCTTCGGAATCAATGGAAATTAAATTCTTCAGATGTCAGTTCAGGCCAAATGTGCTTTAGTTTTATGATGTTAAGAATTTGACAGGTCATTTTATACACTGTCCTGTCTGTTGACCAGGTATTTACTCACTAACTGCTCTTCTTTATGTGTGTAGTTATCCTCACTCTACTAGCCAAAGGTTCCATCACTTATCAAGTTGAGATAAAAGCCAGACCTCAGGGGTCAATAAGAATTATAAATAGTGCTAATACACAACCAAACTGCAGCCTTGAAAATTATCTCCAAGTTCCAAAATATAGAAACCATCAAACAGGAAGGAGTTAACAGCATCTGATTTGTCTTCATGCAGCTTTTCAGCTACCCATACTACCCAGCAACACAAAGAACTAAATCCAAGTAGCAATGCTATTGTTTTTATGTTAAATGTCCAAAAGTGCAAATATAGGATGCAGGATAACAGAGAGTAAGTTGGCAGGAATTCTGCGTAACTGCGATCCAGAAGCAACTGCTAACTTAGGAAGATCAAGCTCCTAAGCAAGAAAGCACTCCAATGTGAGGCTCTTTTCTCACATGGAATGTAATTTTTGCTCTTTCCCTACAAGTCCATTATTGACCACGGACTGAGATGGAATTCTGGGACAAACAGGCCTTTTGATCAACTTGATAATTCCACTCTTATGGTGGTAAGTGATGTTTATATGGATTTTAAGAGCATATGAAAAAAGCTCTTCACTCAGCTGAACTTCACTCAGCTGATGACAAAGAGTGCAGGGCACTTGACACCTTGGCTTTGTATTTTACAACAGATACCAGGAACTGAAGTTACCTACGAATCTCAGAAGAATCACCCAGGGTTAGCACACTTCCCAAGAAACATCTGAAATACAGTGAAACTCCAAAGGAACTTCTGATCATGCCTTTGCTTTTTCAGATGCAGACCCAGCTGAAGAACAGAACTCAGAAAGGCATTGCTACAGAGAAGTAAGCTACATGCAAACATCTTGTGAAGTATCTAGCCTAAGACTGTGAGTATCTAGCCTAAGACTGGGAGACTCCCATCCTGAACTGCATCCAAGCAAAGTCTGCTTTTGAACTCTTAATCTGAACGCATTTCAGAACAGGTATCTAAATTGCACCCAAAGGTGTGTCGAAGCTCCTTCCTCATCTGTCCAAGTCAAAGTGAGGTAGAGTCTCTTCCCATATTGGACAAACTTGAAAAAAATTGTATCAGATAAACCACCCAGATTCCTGACTGTTTACCCAAAGCTTGCCTGAATGAGCCAGGTCTCTTTGGCAAGTGAAAATGGGCTTGAATGCCTTGCAACGCCCTTACTTGAAGCAATCAGCCACTTCCAAAAGTTTTGCCCACTCCTGGGCAGCATATGAGGGCAGCCATCACAGAGGAGGTAAAGCAAGCACCTGGGAGAACCTAGAAACCAAATGCATATTCAACATGATGGGCAATCATGCTATATACCAGAATCCTGCTGCAATCCTGGATAAGATATAAAAAAGTTCATAAAACTGAAGGGCAGAGGTAAAGGAAAAAAAAAAAAAAATCAGTTTCTGGCCAAAACTGCGCCTACTTTGTATTGGCTGCAGCAGTCTGCAGCCACCCTTATCTCAAATACTGAGGTGTGGCTCATGCAGCCAGCACGCCCTGACATGCAGCACACATTAGATCTGAGCATTTCCTTATCAGATCAAAATGAAGCACTGCTTGCTGGGACCTGTAGTCTCTGAAGGCCATATCTCTTTATAAAAAAAGACAGAGGGCCACAGGGCACATCACAAAACTCTGAGGATTGCATGTAGCCCTCCCACAGTTAGTTTGCAACATCACACACACTGCCAGAAAAAAAGATCAGATTTGGAATCTGGGCTGCCAAGGCTACAAAGACTGAAAATGTTATGAAGTCATGTTTCTCAGCTGAGGCAAAACTGAGAAGGAAAGCACCTGAGATAAGCAGGTCCTCCAGCAGCTACATTGTGCACTTGTCCATTTTTCCACACATCTAATAACAAAGAAATAGCCATGCCTTTCATTGCAACCAACATCAACACAGTACAAAAAAAAAAGAAAGGTAAGAAAATACTTTTGCTTCCTCAAAAAAGAGAACAAGTTTTAATAGCCAATCTGATCATCTCTTCCTTTCATAACAGAAGAGTTTAATATCGCCAGCCCAGAATACCGGAGATATGTCTGCCAGTCCTCTGGGTCACAAGCAACAGGACAAAAGGAAATGATCTTGAGTTGCACCAGGGGAAGTTTAGATTGGATATTACAAAAAATTCCTTCACAGAAAGGGTTGTTAAGCATTGAAAGAGGCTGCCCAGGGAAGTGTGGAGTCACCACCCCTGGTGGTACTTAAAACTGTACATGTGGCACATTAGGGACATGGTCTAGTGGTGGACTTGTTAATGCTGGGTTAATGGTTGCACTCAATGATATCAAAGGTCCAACCTAAGTTTTCCAGCCTAAACAATTCTGTGATTCTATGTCTGCATCTCAATTCCTTCTCCAGGTAAATAAGCCCGTTACTTGAGTTCACCATCTGGTAGTATTATACTCAGAGTTTGCCAGGGGTTTTTGTTTTGTTTTTTTTTTTAAAATAAGTCCCTTTAGATTTAAACTAGTTTTACATAGCTTGACAGCTTTTGGGATATCTTACTTAAAATGCATGGGGCTTTTAACTTATTTTGTAAGAAAATAGAAATACCTAGGGAAAGCTTGGTTTGAAGCTTATCCTCAGTAATCGCTGCTTAATGCTTAAATGTTTTCCCTTTAAAAATGCAAAATTTGGCAACTATTCCTCTTGTTACTTACTTGAAAAGGCAATGACTTTTCCCAGTATACCTGCCTTTAAAGTAACAAGTGAACAACAGATATCATATAAAAACAAAAACAAAACAAAAAACCCCCAAAAAACCCCAAAACCCAATAAACCAAAAAATCGAACAAAAACAAAAGCAAAAAACCCCAACAACAACAAAAACAATCAGGAGTTTGCCAGCTGGAAACAGAGCAAGAGAGTTTTTCCATGTATACTACAGTCCTACTTTTCAATTTAGTTCTTCTCCTGGCCTCCTCAGTTTCCCCACTCCTCCTGCCTGTGCTTCCACAGAGTTTTAGAACTCCAGGAGATCATCAGGACCCAGTTGCTCAGACTGCAGCTATAACATAGGTCAGAGTACTTAAATCTTTGCTTATGCTTTTCCTTCCCTGGGTAAGGACTACTGTCCTCATCTGCCTGTCCGCTCAATCACACTTCTCACTTGAGAGGAATAATTTTCATTAAGCTAATGACATCTACTCCCAGAAAAAGTGCACCAGATCAACAAAATAGAAATTCACAGCCGCTTTCTTAAATATTTTGATATATTAGAAGAAAAGGAAAATCCAGAAAACATAATGAAAATACTGTAGTATGATGCAGTTTATCATCATCATTAGCATAGTCAATGAGTTTATACTGTCACTTAGGAAATCCAGCAGAAGAACCTCATTAAATAGGTGTTCATCTTCTCACAATAACTGCAAGGGTCAGATATACATCTAGAAACAAAAATTAGAGGCTTTATCCTTATTACTTTAGGACTGGATTTCATACACATGCAATTCCTGATCAACTTTATATGAGTTGCATTCATTGACTGGTATGAAAGAAACTCTGGTTCTTTTAACAGACACTTCTTATTTGAATAAAATGCATGTTACTATTTAACAATCAAAGATAGTTGAGGGGGAAGAGGAAAATCCTGTGAGGAGAAGCCCATCACGCAATGAAATAGGAATGTTTACATCTATGTCATATAGGCAACGTACACAATTTCCTCCCCAATTTCTAAGATTGGAATGCTAAAAAAAAGACTAGCAAATGCTCCTAATTTGACTCCAGCCTGTGAGCTATCCTAATTGGCAATTGCCAGTTCAGCATTGCACAAGGGCGAAGAATTATATTGTATTTGTCAGGCTCCTGATAACAACAAAGATTTAAAGATGCCACTCAGAGCTATTGTGCCTTTTGACTTTACTGAGTACAACCTCCTCAAAAGAATACAAAGGACACCATGAACATTTGAAAACTAGTTTTCCAAGAAACAGGTTAAGGGAGTGAATCACAAAGATACTGACTATTTCCATTTCATTTATTTCAGGAGCTCTTTGTTACACATACAAGCCCAGGACCAGAGGCCATGAGAAAGTGCTGATCTCATTTCTGGGCCGGAAGGTCCAGCTAAGCAGCACCAGATGGCCATTGGAGGCTATCCAGGCATACACCAAGGTAGCTTCACCTGGTCCCTCAACAGGCAATCAAGGGTTTGCTCTGGAGGAGAGGAAGGCAGAAGAGAGAATGAATGCTAGCATGAAAGGCCAATTAGCCTACATCAAAAAGACTGCCTTTGCCTAATGTTAGTCACACAGATTTATTTTCAGTTATAAATCTAACAAATTTCTGGCTACTCACAACCAAATCTCATCCCTCAGCAAATGGCACCTGACTGCAAGCACATCAAAGAGTCCAAATGAACTACCAATTGATGTTCAGATGAGAGCAAAATCTAATTACCATCTCTGCTACAACATTAGTAAATACAACACTTTAGAAGACTCAAGACATGAAACACATTTAAAAAATAAGATTTTATGTACATATGATGCTTTCAAATATTTGTTAAACTCTAGCCATTTCCATTAGGCATTGCAAATGCTTTTAATGCTGTACAGTACCAGAGACTTCACTGGGGAAGTTTCAGTGGAGAGAATGCACAAACTGACCAGGAACTAAGCCAGAAGGGCAAGTGCACCATTTCCTAGTGCTCTGTATGTGCCCCATTGATTGGCACAGCATCCCTCAGCAGCACAATTACATGCATTTATAGCTTTTAGGAAAGATAAATCACAAGCAAAACCATTTACACCATTCAAATTAACTCACTTAAGGCTATCTCAAGTGTGTTTGTGTTCCTATGCAGCTATTTATGTGACTGAAATACACACAAATTCTCTATAAAAATTAAGATCAATTATCAATTAATTATTATTAATTGTTAATTATTATCAAGTAATACTTCCTCATTAAAACTTTTACTATAGCAAATAAGTAGTTTCTGGAAATGAAGCCCTGACTCAGAATATGCATATAAGAGCAGAAAGTGTGATTGTGTACCTAACACTTCACAAGTATTAAGGTCAGTAAAGCTGAAATTGTTTTCATAAGTTAGTGATCGCCATTAAAAATTCAGTACTCAACAGTGCACATGTTACCCAGTGGAATATAAGACAGAACAGTTATTTCTAAGAACAAAGGAAAAACATGGTGTCTATTATCATTTCTCTAAAGGATACTATAAAAAAATAGCTTTCTACATGCCCCTATAAATCCAGTAGCAGATCCATTACTTAAATTTTGCAGTAATACCACAATTGGTACTTTTAACAAACACTATTTGAATTTCCATTAAGTTACTATAATTGCTCATCTTTTCAGATTGTTAATCGTAAAAGAAAAAGCACCACCTGCAAATGCCTGCAAAAATAAATATTGATGAGATAGCTATTAATAGAGATTACCTATGTGGAAATCCCAATTTACCTTACATATTTATAAATTTCATTTGTTTTTCCTGTTTAGAAGTATATCCCTTTTATGTAGCATTTCATTATATTCTCTGCTATGCCCTCTCTGCTGAAGATGATGAGCTACATACCCAAAAAACCATTCCAGCATTAGGTCTCCTGCCACCTATATCTGTAAAGAGATCTGGCATCCCAGGAGAGCAGGGCCAGTGTTAGAGCTCCTAGCAGCAGTGATGTCCTTTCAGACAGTACTCCCAACGTTACCCCCAAAAGGATTGCACATGGCGCCCTCCTGGAAGAGCAAAAAGTTAAGTCACTGCTGTATGTTTGTCCTACTAAAGGAATCTGCAATTACTCCTTTTGTTAAAGCTGTGGAGATTAATGCGATATTTTCAGTAGGAGTCCTGGCAACTTTAGGAACTGTTACTTGTGTGCGGAGGGGAAACAGTGGGGATTTATTTCTGTAAGTTCACATGGGCCAGATGCTAATGAAAAAGCAGGAGCACCAGGAGGATTAGAACTCCTTTATATATGCCACATATACACAACTTTTATATTCCAATATTCACATTAACACAGTAGTAGGGCATCCAGCCATGAGCTTGGTTTTTTGCTTGCTTCCAGTGCACAAGACAGAGTACCCCAGCCCCCAGCTCAGTGCTGGAGCCCTTCCCAGTCAGAACCCAAATGCACAGAACTGCCTGAGGGACAGATCACAGCATCTTGCACACAGCAAGCCCACAAGCAGATCCATTGCTGCAGGCTGTCATGTGCCAGGTAAAATACCTGGCACATTTGGTGTGGAAGTGAGGGTATTGCGTGAGAAGTGGGAAGCCAGCAGGGCTTTCAGCCACATAAATGGATGAAAGCAGGGCTGGTAAAAGCTGCCACATTCACTGCAAACTACGTAAAATGCTGGCACAGAGTGGATTGCACATCTAATGCTCAATGTGCAGGGCTTGGCAAATCTTGGCGAGAAAGTGAATAACTCACTGAGAAAAACAACACTCTCCCTCCTTTCTTTTCCTGGTATTTTGTGCTGTCCTGCCACTGCACTGACACATACTCTGTGTTGCCTCTTTTTATTGATAAAAGGCTTTGCTCTGAGTTTTAACAGGACAAGCCAGGGCAGTTCATATAGCAAAGCCACCTGCCAGCAAAAATTATGTTTTCTCTAACTGTGTTTTTCAAACTTTAACAGGTACTTGGTCTGGTACGTGAACATCAACTGCTACTTTCATTTTTCTTGTATCACTTGCAGTGGTGAAAATCTCAGAGGTCAAATTATGCCTCCAGTTACACACACAGTTCATGTTGTGCCCACAAATGATAGAGGGAAAAACTCAGTGGGGATAGGGGAAATGGCACAGCGTAACAAGCTGTTCTTTGTTATTTCCTTGGGTAAAGCCGGCAGCCAGAAAGTCTATTTTAACTAGGTTTCTTACAAGACCATTTACTCATTTGCTATGATTCAAACAAACTTCTCCTTTCAGTGATAGTCAACATTTTCACAACTTGTATATGATTTCTGTACGTTTTTCTGTGTTACCTGGGTTCACATGGTAACACAGAAGGATCAACTTCACTTAATTTTTCTTATTCCATACAGAAGGGAAACACTTTTACTCCTGCAGCATGAACTTACCTTTCTGCCTGTCAGTCCATCTTGCTGTAGAGGCCTGACCCCACACACAGAAGAACTGGAGTCAAAGTAGATGAATATCCATTTCCTTAAGTTCTGCTGAAGACAACCTTTATTTGCAAACAGCTACATCCTCACAAATAATTACTCTCTGACAGCCTCTTGCAGTGGTTTCAGAAGCAAAGAATAACTGTACATCTTCTGTATTCAATATGAGGGCCTTGTATGAGCTACAGATCAGTTAATCACAGGGTATTTTTCTGATTACAATGAAGGGTCCTTTAAAGACTTTAAATTTTTTTAAAGGAATTCAAAGTGAGAGCATAGATGCTCTTCTCACTCTAAGCATGAGAAAGCATCTCAGTTCATTTCTGTGGCATAAATGAAGTCAGGCTTATGATAGGGAAAAGCACTGACAGCCTCTTCACCCAACTCTCTCAGCACACAATCAGCCATCCTCTAGGCTGCACAGGATGAGAACATCTGCTCTAACAGAATTTGGGGGAAAGAACTCATTCAGATCACAATATATATACATTTCTGCTGATAGATGTTACATTCCAAGTTAAATCTATATTACCAAATAGACTAAGTCTTATTAATGTATCTTAAAAAAAGCAAAAAACCCCCTAGAAACCTTCCAGCAATATTTGTTTAGCAGAACACCTGTGAAAAACATTTATTTTAGGAAGAGAAAATGTAAGGTTTCAAACAACTCTCTTAAGTGAACAGGAAAAGAATTCTAGCGCACTGTTAAAAGTGCATCCTTTGGTAAGAAACATCACAGGCATGGCACCTTAAAAACATGTGAATGCAAACAGCATTAACTATTTCTTTTAAAAATAAGGCTTGGAGGATAGCTATTTGCCAAAGTAATACCTCTGTCAGCACTTAAAGCATTTTGAACCATTATTAAAGCTGAAGATATCTGACATTTTGTAAAATTATTAAGCATGACTGATATTTTGCAGACAGCATTAGTGCTGCAGGATGTTGATTGAGCTTATCAAAAAAAGAGACAAATCTTTATCAGATGCCTGGTCATAGAAGTCAGAATCCTATAACCACTCAAATATTTTTAAACTATAGCAATAGACAATAACAAGGTGTATCTTCTTAAATTACTGGGATGTAATCCCAAGTAGAAAACTACTCTGGACTACAGTGATAATTGGGTTAGACCCTTGACGTTCAGAAATGCAAGAGTAAAATGTATCACTATCTCATCATTTGTTAAGAAACATCTTTAAAAATTGCATTAAACTGTTACTTACAAATTCTCAAGTCTTTTGTGCATATGAATAGTAACAGTGGGGCTAGGTAAAGCATCCTTCCAGGAGAAGCAATCTTGGGGAAAAAGAAAGACAAAAGAGATAGAAAAGAAATCAATGGATTTTCTCCAACTCACATTTAAAAACATCATTGGACTATGCAAACAGAAATTTCACAAAGGCTTATAACTTGACTGAATGTGAGGGTTTTTTCACAGGTACAGCATGAGGCACACTAATAAAAAAAAAATTTTCCCCTTATTCATTAAAAGACATCAAGTGCCTACTCCACAACATGAACACATTTCAGCTTTCCAAGAAAGTGCTGTAAATTTTTCCCCTTGTTTACTGTTGGAGACAACAGAATAGGTTTTAGGTGTTATCACTAACTGAACATGTCTTTAATTTGAAGTTACCATAGGCACTGCTACTAAAGACATCTAGAAAAAGCTCCAAACTCTGTTTTGAGATTGCTCACCAGCACACAGATTTATCTAATCTTAACTCCCAGGGCAAAATCCTGGCCTTGTGAACTCAATGGTAAAACTGCCACTAGGGCAGAAAGGTGAGGAGTTCTCTCAAATGGTCCTTGGGAGACCTTTTGATGCCTCTGTACCACCTCCTCTTTGAAATGCACTTATCTTAAGCAACATCTTAAGTCCACTCATCTCTTTGTGGGACTGAAATAGTTTAGCTGTTTCTGTCCAATTAGTCCTCTTAGCTATGTGTTTGTTAACAACCATTTGCATTATTCCCTTTAGACTACACTGACAGCCATATTAGAGTCTAGCACCAAACCATCACAGGATGACTCAGCACATCCGTGACACACATTTGTCATTCAGAGTTCTTTGTTCATCAGAGCAGATTTTCCCTGCAAAAACTCTTATATGGTCTCTTCTCTTTCACTTTTCGATTCAGAGGAACGCCCATCTGATGCAGGGTCTCTCACAGGTCAAGTATCTTCATATTTTTACCTGTCCCCTGAGGTGAGGCATTGCTATCATCACAGTTTACCTTCCTGTACGTGTGTCCACGGATCTCAGCCATTTCACACCACAGGCAGCTGTTCAGTTCTTTCCATATTCTATTCTGCAGTAAGAAGCCGTGCAGTTCCTGCACAATTCAAAGACACCTGAAAAAGCAAGAACATTTCCATTAGTGAAAAGCTCCTTAAAAATTAAAGCCTCCTTGTAATGGTCCCAGTGCTGAAGGATCTTGAATAGACCTTAGAAATTAAGGAGACTGCACAGATACAGGTTTTGCCTTCAGATACTACATCTGCCAAGTCTACAGAAGGATGCCCACTCCTGAGATAATGATTTTACATTTATGATGATGTGCTTATGGTTTAGTAATTCTATAAATTAATTCTGTAGATTCCATAGTGAAAAAGGAATCTGAATTTTATGTCAGACTACATCAAAACTTCATTCGAGGAGGAAAAAAATCCTAACAGATTTGTCATGGAATAACACAGTAAGTTAGAGCCAACATCTTAAAACAACTGGCTTGCAGGTTATTCACGGTCTGAACATAGATTTTCTTCCAAGCAGGAATAAGAAAGCCGTTTCAATTTTATTTACAGCTTTTAAGTATTCAGAAACAGTCTCTACTAAAGAACAGTGGAGGTTTTTTTTTTTTTCCCCGATTCTAACCAAGAGATTCACAAGGGATTTTTGAAGGCTTTTTTTAAAAACAAGTGAGAGTCAACAGGTCACAGATACCAAGTTGCCCTCTTACTGCAAAAATGTTAATGCTACTGGTCTACAGGAATATCAAGAATTTCCTCATTGTACCACACATAAGGCAAAGTCTTTATATTTACTGTTACAGGATAATCAGCTACAGGGCCCTCCAGTATTTTAGAGCAAAAGCACATGAAATTTTTAGCAGCCATTCTCTGGAGGGAAATTTCAAGGTGACTAGAACAGTACTTCATATGAACAAAAATATGCTTATAATTAGAACAGACTTCTTATATGATCATTTTGCATTTCTTATTCATGTTAGCAGATTGCAGAAAAGGTATAGAAACTTGAAAAGGCACAAAATAATAATTGATGTCATTTTAATTCTGTATTATAAAGAAACAATATCCATCATTCTTTTTAGAACTAAAAAGCTACATTACTGCCTCTTTGAAAGGTCCTCCAACGAGTTCCAAGACATGATTTTATTTCACCAGAGTGAACTTAACTGGACCCTGGCCAGTCTCATCCTTGAGCCTACCACCACACAACTGGTTCTGCCACTGCTTCATCAAAGCAGCCTGAGATCTATATGGACCCTATCCTGTCTTCAGGTATTATTTGCATATTAGTAGGTTTGTGTACCTGGGACCTGGTATTGCTTATGCTATCCCCCAACTAGGGGGAGAAACCAAATTAATTTCTGTTTCTGGGGCTGTCCGCCTAGCCAGTCTAGCTTCCTTTCTTGTTCCATTTGTGATTTTGTTTTGAGGTTTTTTAAAACAATAATGCTATTAAAAGTCACTTTATAAGCAGTATAAAGAAAAACTATACAGACACTGATCAAGGTGTGCTCAATTTCATTTCAGAAGACTTTGAATCACCTTTTGAAACCAGACCCAATCTTCACAGATACTCACATGAAATCTCTTTGACAGGAGAAATGAGTAATAAGGTACAAGCCATATCTCATACAATTCAGTATGAAGTAACACATAACGCATCTATCAGAAAGCACAAACAGAAATTGCATTAAGTGGGTAGGTAATCAGCAGACCTGGAAAAGGGCTTGCAGGTCCAAAAACTTACCTATACTCTTTCTTCCCAGTTATATTGGTCAGTCTAATAAGACAACCTGCTTTACCCTACAGATTTTCCCCTGCAGAAACTTGGACATACTTTTTCCTACAATGTGCTGGTCATCCCCACCACATATACCCCTTTGTAGTTTGTGCAGATAATCCAGATTTAACTCTACCCTGTCACATTGAGGAGAAAATGAAATTTTCAGTGAACTAGCAATAATAGCCAGTCCTGAAGACATGGGATACAACAACCACTGACTCTCAACTGAGGAAGCACGTTTTTTCTAATAAAACTTGTGGTTCATAACTAGCTAGATTAAACAGACAGAGATATGAAGGATAGCGTGAAAACAGATGTTAAGATAGAGATTTAAACAGGAATGCTTACACTGGAATTTTGCATGATCTTACACAAAGGTTAGAGGATGGAAATTTATCTAATTCACTGCAGAGAATAAAAAAGGGAACAGAAGATCAATACTGTCTGTTTAGGCTACTTCTCTTTCTTGCCTTGGGCTTGCTTTACATATTCACAATTTTTTTAAAAGTGTATCTAGTTAAGCCTTTGAAATCAAGCATATGAAACGTCTCAGTTTTGCGGCAAATTTTCTGATGCATCGGGCATTATCATCATAAACACAGGACAGAACTCTCAGACTGTGAAGGGAATTGTTTCGCTCTCGCTGTTTTGCTGTGTCCATCCCTGGAGCTTCACTTGGTCTCTCAAACCACTAAACTAAAGTCTACTTAGTAACAGTGGGAAGATTATTTCTATCAGTCACCATTCAGCCCCGACCTTCAGTAAGGTATTACTGGCAAGGCTGCAAAACCCGAGAATACAAGCTGAGGTATCAGGATTAGTTGCCTCAATACATCTCTTGTATAAAGAGTTGGCAATAAAACATATCAAACTTGGGAGCAATGCTTGAAAAGAAAAAAAATTTAAGAAAATTATCTCATAAAAATTGTTATTTCTCTCCCCACACAGTTTCACCCACTTCAATCATCATTACTCTGAACTGTAGAACTTTGCAACAAAACAAATGTTTGAGTGACAGCAGAAGGGGAAGGCTTATTTATTTATGGGGGGTTTTATGTTTTCTTTTTTTTTTTTAACAGGAAGTTCCTGGAATTAAAACTAGTCATTTCAATCTAACAAAAAACTTGTTTGTAAATAGCTATTGGAAGATTTTTCAGGATTAATGGAAGCAACAGTTCTTTGCAGGAGTTAGATTAGAAAGGAGACCACAGCGCAGCAGCAGGAAAACATGACTGGGGTCCCTATCTCTCCACCCTAAATACTTTGCAATCAAAAATCGATTACTGCTGTTACAAGTGCTGTGCTGGAGCTGCATATTGCATAAAGTTGTCCATAAAATTACTCATGTGCATAAGTAGTCCCACATGGTTCAGTGGGTCTCATTACATAAGTGTTAGCAGGGGTCTTAGGTCAAGATACTGCATTCCTTAAACCAGACAGATTCCCACTGAAGTGATTAGGAGCACTTCATTTGCCTAAAAGAAGGAATTCTACAGGTATTTTTTTGAAGTGTGATACAAATTTACTTTAGCTATAGTTCCACCTTTCTTTAATGTTTGCAGGAAAAAGTTGAGTGCAGAGGTATTACTGACCAAAGCAAATTTCAGACCCCTATTCACAAGTATTTGCACCAGAAGTTTGTGTATGCAGCTACCACCACCTACATTTGTTATCTGACCAAATAATAACAAAACAACTACTCACATTTCTGTCTCTCACACACACATTTACTGATTCCCAAGAACATGTGAGATTTTTGTTAATTTTTACACATACAAAGAAATTGTAGCCCTTTTGGAACTGAGAGGTGGACTACATTCAGTGCCAGGTAAGTCATTAGGTTTGATCGGTGAGCAAGTGCTGCAACAGTGAAATATGGTAAATTAAGCAGACATCTTGCTAAATCAGCAGCACAGGATTGAACCCTTAGTGTTATTCACCACAAATGGATCTGTTAGATTATGGGTCAGTAGTTCAATCACTTTTACCAAGTACAACCAAATTGGAATGCTATTGAACATTTATCTTCGGGGAAAGATTTACTAGTGAAGGTAAGGAGATTGTAGAGACTCCATTAGCACTGCCTATTTCAGCATGCATTCCAGTCATAAGCACCTTTCATTCATAAAAATATCTCTGGAACCCAAAGCATCCTACAGATGTCTGCCTTTACATGCTGGTGGCTGCATCCCAGCACCCTCCAGACGCTGACCGGTTATTTCCAACACACATTTTTTTATAACCTCTTGCTGCTTTCCTACTCCATGCTGTCAAGACAGCAGGGGCAAACCTTTCCTAAAAAACACAAATCAAAAGCTGTATTTTCCAATATTCAGTAAATCCTAAGGACACTGAGACACTGAGTTTGCTTGTAGCAGCAGGCCACTCAGTATTTTTTGAAAACCCAAACAATTACTGTATTTCTAAATTTCCTTCTCTCAAGGGTTTATTTTAACTCCTACCCAAGGTCTCCATGTCTGACCCCTGTGTCCTTCTGATCCCTACATTGGCTAGAGCAGGAGGGCACATGGCAAAGATCATGGCCGGCCTGTGAGCCCATCAGATGACTTAGAAAAAACCTAGACAAAGAAATTCTCCCAGATCTTTTGCAGGTCTTAATCGCAGGTCTTGAAAAGGCACTCCAAACAATCTGTAACACAATGGTACCAACAAAAGCGGCAGAAAGAGATCTCCCTTTACAAGAATGGTTTGTCAGGACAAGGAGAAGAAACTGTAACAATTTACTACATTGACTGTAGAGGGAAATGTTCTTACTAAAGCAGCTGAAGTCATCACCTACTTGCTAAGAAAAAAGGGCAGATACACAAAAGCAGTCTCCTTTCCCTCTGTGGTCAATTTGGGTTCTTTGAAACTTTTACCTGGGCCCCTCATATGCCATTCAAAAGTAAGGAGTTAACAAGGCAGGAGGAGAGTTTTCACCACCCTGGTCCTATTGTTTCAGCCCCTGAAGACATTAACATTCGTCACTGCTACAGTTTACACTCCTCCATATTTGTGGTTTCCACACAAGAAATCCAAACTATTTAAATTTTCATTTAAAGGTCAAATTCCAGAAGAAAATAATCACATGAGAAAGGATGGGTTGGGAGGCTTGTATTTTGCAGGTTCTGAACAAGAATGCAGTCAAAGGCAGAGTGCAGTTAGCTACTTTTGCCTTACCCTAATTCTGATCGTTTCCTCATTGCCTTATCCTGATTTTAAAAGCTGTATTTGACCCTAAGAAAGAAGTAAGAAGCTTACTATAATCTCAAATTCTTTGCATTGATGGGTAAGAACCGGAAAGCTGAGTGACAGAGAGAAATTGAGCCTCTCTTAGTTATGATTTAAACAACAAATCTCATTCTGCCCTTACTGATACATTACTTACATCAATAATAACTTTTGCTACAAAATAATTGTGACAACCAGGCCAAACCAACACCCAAGAGTATGCACTGAGTATCTAGAGAGCCAAATGTGGCCCTGATTCTTGAAGAAGGAGCAAGAATCTGAAAAAGCCTTGTTTCCTAACAGTGAATCTCGGGCCTTTTCATATCCCTTTAAGTGGATCAAGACTTAAGCAAGCTAGACTGTTATTCCATTTCAAAGTCTCATACTAGTTTTTAAATAGTCACAGAAATACCAAAACTGCACCTTAGCCAACACTGTGATATGAGGGATAGCTAGCAGAGAAAGAGAGCAAACCAAAACAGAACTCATTTCCCCAGAATCAAATCTTGAAATTCCGCAAATGGCAGCAGATTTCACTGCTGAAAAGTGCATTTTTATGGAAGGGTGTTGGCTCTGTTATCAACTGCCATGCCCTTACTAGCTCTTAAAAGTAGAACAAATGTTAGGAAAGGTTTTATGACTGAATGGGGAAAGGCAGGAGACAGACTATTAAAGAAAGGCATGAGAAGGAGTTAGCACAGAGCCAAAACAATCTTGCAGCTGCATTACATTATCCCAGTGGGAAGTTGCCAGGCTGGCAGCAAAGTTAAACTCTGCATTCATGAAAGAGAAGCACTGATACCACCAGCTACAACTTGCATTAAATGAGCTTCCCACACCTCAGTGCCAATCCAGCTCACTCCTGATCTGCAATAATTTTGCTGTTCCAGCCCTGGGCCTGTTTTACACATAGGCTGCCAGTCAATCTGAACAAGCTATACATCCAAACAAGCTATATACCTCCATGTAATGATTTATAATTAAGCTTCTTTCAGACCATCACAATAAATAGTGAGGATTGTTCAATGTAAGCAACAGCTAGCAGATACATACTTCTCTGCAATCTGCAAGCTGCTTCCTACCCCAACACAATCTGAACATAAGACTTAAAGTCTATATCCCAACTAAACTCCTATGTTATTCACACTAATTATTTTACAGTACCAGAAATTACACTATACTTTTACAATTACAAAATAGAAACATTTTCTTTTCAAGCTGGGAGAGTTCACCATATCTCAAGGTAACAGCTTTGAAAAGGGCAGTTACAGAAGTAACTAGGGTGAGAAAAAACATCTTGGAAAAGTTTCAAAAGGTAAAGCGGATCAAGAAGCAGAACCATGGATAAATATCAAAAGGATAGGCTATGCTTAGGGTAAGAGATGGCAGAAAGCCTGAAACTTTTTCATGTCCTTGTCAACATAGGAGAGACTCAAGGTGCCAGCTGAATGCTTTCTTTCATCTGCAACTGTATCGCCACAGTCACCTACCAGACTTTTCAACACTGTCCAAAACCTACTGTTTCCAGGGACTGACAGAATTTGTTGAGACCTTCCCTGCTGATGGAAAAGTGAAGGCATGATGCAAACAGTGGTGTGGAACCACAGAAACCTATCCAACCTACTTCTAGTTTTTTACTTTTTCATAGGGGTGCAGGCTATGGAACTGGTTTACAGTTGCACAGCTCCTCCAGGTAACACAAGTTCTCAGGCAGGAACAGATGTTAGAATAATAGAAATTTTTGTGCCATTTAATTCAAAGCACTTTAAAAACATTAACAAAAACAAACTCTGGGCTACAAAGGCAGATTGCAGAAGGGATCACCTCACTAGCGAAATGCTGCTGCATCTGCTGCACAAAATTGCAGCTAATGGTTCATGGTGATATTGCACCACTATCCAAAGCCCAGAAAAGAACTGAGGCCACATTCAGGAGCTAACTTTAATAACTTGCAGTTATGAGAACTATTTCTAATAATTCCGATATTAAATACAATTCATTGTATGTCACGGCTCTGAAACTATTTCGGTCATCTTCACAGAAAGCTCTACAGTCTTTGGAGAGAGCTGACCAGAAGAAAAGAGTATTTACTATTTATGTGAGTGAGCGGAATGAGAAAAAAGACTCAAGTCCTCTTCCTCCACGATGTAACTTCCCACAAGCATATAACACTATCATGCAGCTGCAAAGTTGTATCTGTCAGCAGAACAATATAATTTAGCACTATCAGAATGTAAAGAACAACACAAAATCCAGTTTATGCAGTCTAAACACATGGTTAAAATTCCTGTGGGGAACAAAGTCCAAAGGAAAGGATACATCTTTAAAATTCCTCACATTGACCCACAGGCCTCAGCTGAGCATTGGTTTTGGTGTTTCTGATCTTTGAACAGTCCAGTAAACAGGCAGAGTTAACTCATCAGTGCTGATGAGTGAGTTAATCAGTCTTTGGTTATAGTTTCACGCTGTCTTCAAACTCAAGCAGGCATTGCATTACACTGGCTTGCATTAAATACTTTTTCCACACCTCTTTCAAGTACAAAAACAAGGGTTTTTTATTAATAGATTATTCCAGAGCAGAGTTTCATGAAAGTGGGACCATATTGTAAATACAGAAGACCTGGAGTACTATAACTGTAGTGAAGGAAACACATTGAGACACTTTACTGTAGATTTCTGTAATATGTTGTATCTACTGCCCTTTACGGGGCAAATGCAGATACATTTCTTTATCTTCACCGTCTCCTCAAACAGAAAACCCCCACAAAGATGCAGAACTATCTAGGCAAATGGTTTAAAGACTTTTCTTAAGAACCACTAGGATTTACTTGCAGACAAAGAAGGTTCCCAGTTGTTTTGCTTTTGTCTTCATCTTTCCCTCAACAACTTCAGCATTTACAAGTGAAATTAGTATCTTCTTTTGCTAAGTTCCATGTGGAAGCACTGATTCCCTCCCAAAAGCAACCAGCCACAACACAGTAGTGCTGGGGGAAGAATTTTTTTTAAAAATGTCATCTTTATTGTAGAGCTCTATAAATGAAGATATCACTCATCTGATACACTGTAAGTCAACTCTTCCTTTCAACTGAAATCACAAGGCATGAAGTCAATAGATATTTAAGCTATTTAAATAGCACCAAGGATAAAGGTCATGCCTCTGATGTGATTTATCTTTACAGGAGCCCTACCAAATCCTGGAAACCACGGCCTTGGAGATAGGAGATTCTGGAGGCTGTATAGATAAGGGTCTGGTGTATTTAAACTACAGATAGCTTTTTCCAGAGTGTATTTAAATAGCTTAGAGCAAGGTCTTAAGTAAAAACAAGCAAACAAAAAACCCCAAAACCTTCCAGCAATGCGATATACTCTGGAAAATGCCCATGAAGTTGTAGAGAATTGCTCTCACCTGTACTGGCTAAGAGGCTGGTATTGTCCCAAGTGTAACACAGCAAAAGAAATCAGCAGTCAGGTCTTCCAGTAACTCCTGCCTCATGGCAGCTGCAAACTAGCCCAGCAAAACAAACAAACAAAAAGATATGAAACACTACTACAACTACTACTACTACTACTACTACTTATTATTATTATTATGAATTAATTAGTAGCAGTAGTAGTAGTAGTAGTTAGTAGTAGTAGCAGTAGTATCTTCCAACAAAGTAGCAAACCAAATCACTTAGAGGTCAGTCAAACATAAAAACTGATGCCAGGAAGAAAAAGGAGAAAGGAAAGCCTGGAGCTCCCCATAAATATCTCAGGAAAACAGTTCCTAAAGAGGTAACAGAAATAGGCAACACCAGCACCACAACTGCGCAGCATCATGTTAACATGTCAGCAGATAACATGGTAAATATTTTTTAAAAGTAGTGAAATCAGAGAAACAAAGAGGAACGTTGGTATCTCCGTGAATTTCTGTGCACATTACTGTACATGTGTGAAAAAAGTGCACACATGACTTTTCAAAGTTTGACCAGTCCAGTGAATTCTGCTACTGAAAACTCTCATTTTTGTTTCAAATTTACTCTATGAAACAGAACTCCAGCTTGTGTAACAGACAGCAATAGCACAATTAAAAAATTCCACCTGAGGCCAGCTCTGTTCAGCATCCAGAGAGGAAGAGGACTAATTAAAACCATGTTCTCTAAAATCAGAAGTGGTTTGCTGCACATACCAAATAGAACATAGTATCTGTCACAGGCAACTGACCTCAAAACAAGGGAGGGAGCAGAGGAGGTGCATGTAGTTACAACAAAACACAGAGTCTGAAGGAAAAAGCGATTTAAAGGCTAATAGAATCGCCAGTATTTGTGCTTGGGTGAAAAGAACAGCAGACGTGGAGCTAAAGTAGATACTGAGGGCACATTCATGCAGTCCTGGCACAGATAAACCTGATGATATAAATGGAAGTTTTGCCTATTTTCTTTGAGATCAGTGTCTCATTAATTTATTAAGCTCTCTTAACCAGTCAGTCCAGATAGGAAGAATTTCAGATAATTAACTACAGGTTTAAACCTGCGAAGGGACATTTTGCATCTCAGAGACCACCTCACACATGCAGGAGGGGAGGTATCTTTTGAGAACAAACATGGGGGCCATTACTGACCAATTTTGAAATTTTCCCTGCATTGCCCAAATCTCTATAGACTGCAGCAAATACCATTTTTGTTTCTATGGCAGTCAGAAAGCTCTTGAATCCTTAACATGGGAATAACAGCACTGCTATTACTCCCAGACATTTCTTTCTTCACTTTCGAATGTTTTCTCTGTGTTATCTGTCATTACCTTGTTTTCTCATTTTCCTTTTCATTAATGATTATTATTCAAGGGAGGAAGTGTAGCACAGACTGAGAATTCATTCAGCATGAATGGAGAGAGACATTTGGTCTGGCAAGTTCAGCAGAGGATCAGGAGCCAGGCTGCTTGCAAGACCCGGCCTGACAGTCTCCCTCTTGGTCTTCGTGCAAGTCATTTAAGGTCAAATATTTTTTCCTTCACACAGCCAAAAGTTCAGTAGGGGGTCAATTCCTTTGGAGAGAAGAAAGGGTTAACGACACTAATATTGATGCTCCAGCCCATAGCTACACTGTCCTTGCATGAAGAGCAGACACTTCCTTTAGGTTTATCCTCAGCACAGTTACAATACAGGAGATCAAGGGCTCAAATATTTTGTGATCACATCAACGCATAGCATGGCTTTAAAAACACTACAGGCAGGGAAAAGCCGTGTGCATTACATCAGCTGGTCAGGGCAAAATTTAACTTGGAGGAGAGCCTCCTCCCAGCATGACTGAAATAAAGGACATGGTTTTTTTCTGATCTGCTCTAGCTGCAAACTTGTGTGTTTGCAAACATCACACAAAGCAGTCCCCAGCAATAACTAATGCCGGCTAGTTCAAAGTCATCCCATGAAGACAACTTACTGTGGTTGACATCCAAGTCACATTTCTTCTCCTTCAGTCTCACAGTTTTGGGAGTAAGAAGAATTCCCACAGAACAGGGCTCTGCGGTGAGCAGCATGTGTGGACTCCAGATACAGTTCCCCAGTGAGGATCCCAGCCTTCCCATCAGATTCCTATATCTTCTCTGCACACACACATGACAAAGCACCAATGCTTCTTTCAGCCTGCTTTGGTTCTCCAGCTGGACAGTATAATTTTCACTTTTTTAACAACAGAGTTGGGAAAAAGATAATCCACTTTACCATTAACATGTTTGTGTTTCTTTTTACCACACAGAAGAGCAGAACCTGACAAAGTAGATCCTTCTCCAGAAATGAGCCAGTTAAAAGTAAGTTGTGTGAAATTTAACCTAGGCCATGTGGCATCATTGGTTAGGTGCATGGACCTATAACTTATTTCTGCCTCATTTTTATTCTAGGAAACAGGAGCACTGATGATGAATTCAGAGAGCCTCAAGCTCAGGATTGTCTCTCTCAGGGAGTTTCAGATTAATGCAGGATAAAGAGATTAAGTTGGACTTTGGTTCTCTGCTGCATTCCTCTGACATACCATGGATACCTGAGGCAGAAGGACAAGGTAACATCAATTCTGTGAAAGGTGCGAGATTCACCATCAGTTCCTAATGTTTATATGCAAGCTGGTACGTTTTCAGAACAATAAGGGTGAAGGAATTTACTTTGTAAGGCAAATAGATCAAGCATGGATTAGACTGAATTAGCAAAATTTTTGTTCCCATTCCCTTTATTCCTCCAAAACAGATATTATCTTGAGAGTCATTGCTGCACATTTCTTTCCAGGTTAAGAGAAAAAACAAACATCCCATCTTTCAAAGTTTCAGCAACAGTCAGGTTTCTTTGCCAAATTTTCATTACAAGAACTATGAGCAAACTGAGGGTTCTCCAGGTGCCTTACACCTTCTGTTGACAGTTTCAAAACACAGCAAACTTCAGCACTACCACAACAAATCCAAACAAAAACCCACAGAGTAGTACCCATATGTCCATCCTCCCTCCTCCATGTTCTCACTCTGATATTGTCTCTTCAATACATGCCAGCAAAAGTACTTATTTGAACAGATTTGAGCTTAAAACTAACCAAGTAAGAAATGTAAAGCAAACCTCAAGTAAACCTCAATGCAATTCACTAAAAAGCCGTACAAACCTTTCGGCTGGGCTAAAGTATGTGGTATTTTAGGAAATGTCAGCTGCAAAATATTAATGAAAATAACTCTCAAAGAATTATACTGGAACACTGTGATCTAAACAGCTTCAGACTCAAAGCTGTATTGAGAACTGATATACAGGCACTTTTTGATACTCTTTTTCTCCCTTCTAAAAGAGGAAGCAGAATCACACTTACCATCTTCCTGGACAAAGCCAGAATCCTACTAAGCATCATCCTTAGCTTAGTAGCTGAGAGCAGGAAGTTCAGATACAAGTGTAGAGGGCATTGGCTATTTGGCATTGACTCACCACATAGGCATTAAGCAGAATGTGATTTATTTTATTTTCAAAACTGAATGAACTGCCACAGAGAAAGGCACCATTACAGTGTGCTAAAAATATCCAAACACAGGGGGAGCACAGAGGAGTTGGTGCACTGTAAATTCATATTCCAACATATTGCACACTAACTTTCCTGTACAGACAAGCCCTTAGACTAATAGGCACCTGGGAGTCTTCAAGTCTGAGTGCCCAATAAAAAAAAGGGCTATTTTATTTTATTTTTTTTACTAGTGCTTTGGAACCAAGCTCTGATGTCCCTACTCAGACAATGCTTCCATTGAACTCAAGCCTTGGTCTATTATTAAATAGTATTTCTTTTACAGCTGCAAGCTTTCCAGGTTAGAGGATAGGGATTTCATATCAAGTCAAATCACTAATCTCAGTCCAAAGGGAATTGTGCAGGCATTTATTTTGATTTTATATAGGTACCTAGATACTGCTTGATTCAACAGACCTGCGCTGATGCCTACTGAAGTAACTCCATGCATATCCACCAATTTCCAACTCAGATAAACTCAAAATAAAAACAAAGCAAAACAAACAAAAAAACCAAACAAACAAATGTTAATCTCCGTTTTAAAACTGTTCCAGACTCAGGTTTGTTTCATTCAAAGTCAAGGACTATGCTTGAACACCATTAACACAGCTTTTGGTTCTATTTTCCCAAGCTATAAGAATACAGCGAACACTCAGAGCAGAAAACGGTGTGTGTTTGAAGGCTCCACTGCACTGAGTTCAAAGTAACTTGAGGCTCAGTTGTGTGAGCTGCTCCTCCCAACCACAGCAATCTCCCATACTGACAGAGAAGCTCATAGAGTAGAGCCCACTGAACTCAGTGAAACGCCGCTAGACAAGAAGTTAACTCACTGCCAAGAGTTCACAACCTGATTTATCAATATCCCCATCACAGTGAGCAGTCCTCTTTCAGGAAACCTGGCTACCCATAGCCAGGCACTACAAGGAATTATCTACAATTCTGTGCAGCTGCAGGGAAGTGACTGCAGAGGTGAGGCTTAGGCTAACAAAGCAGACCTGTCCAGCATTTGCTTGTTAGCTCTATCTGCAAGAAGCTGCTTGGATTCCGACACAAGAATTCCTTGAGGTACCCAACCAGCGCACAAAGGAAACAATCACATCTATGGTATTTTAACTTCCTTCCTGCTACACTTACTGCTTTTTTAGAATGATGGGTCAGTGACAAACATTTTCCTTCTAAGCAGTTCACTCATTTATAGTGGTGTTCATGGTAAGTTTGACAGCTTTATCTTTTCTCAGCTACTTACAGCTGTGACTCCATTACTTTGAAGTCAACTTGGATTTGGTTGGAATGAAGTGCAGACATCAGTGACTCAGGCTTAGCATGTCACCTGCGTTTGTTATCTTGCAGTAGACAATTTAATCAATTATAGTTTTTTGTCTAGGCACCAGAATAAGACAAAAATGCTGATCAGCATTTCACATGGTTGTTTCTTCAGTGCTAGCAGGCCATTTAACATCTGATAGACCGTATAAAAAGGTCTTCCCAGGGGCTTAGAGTGTTTGGGCTGTTCTTTTTATAGTGCACAAGGTCATTAATGAGCAAGCGAAAGCAGTGTGGAAATACCTAGACCAGTCTTGTTGAGTTAATAAGAAACTGTCATTCTGCTTCAGTACTTTCTCATTAAGCCAAGCAATGTTCATGTCTAAGGAGACTGATGGTACAAATCTATTTTAATGCTCAATTTAATTCCTCAAGACTTGAATCAAAGAAAGTTTACCCCTCCCATTTTTTTCCATGACTTTATCTGTTCAGCAATTGCTGAGAAAATACACATTATTTTCTTTTAAAAATGTTCTCAAAAGCTGAAATCCATATTTTTTAAAAAGAGGTAGATGTACCTTGACTTTTCTGAACAGAAGAAGAGCTACCACAAAACAAATTTTGTCCTCTTGTCATAAAACAGTCTATAAAGATAGCCAACATACTATCACCCCATGCACATTTTCATGGGCTAGTCTTAAAATATCTTTTTTGTTGGGTTTAAGTGTCACACAGAAATTAAATTCTCCACTGCTTAAATAGGATCAATGAACAGATGCCACCTATAACTAAGAAGTGTTTGTCAATGGAATCAGAAAGCCACTTCTTGCTAAGAACAAGAAAAGCTTTATTAGCTCCTTAACTACTCTCCTATGCCCCACTTAATTTTGGTGCTCTGACTAGAATCTTAACTGTGTTCACATGCCTTTGTTGTTACCCTCTGCCAAGGATCAGTTACCTGTTGTTCAGAGCTTTCGTTACCAGATCCGTTTTCTCTTAAGCAGCTTTTACTGCTGTGATTACTACTCCAAGCAACTGACTTATTAGAAGCTCAACATCACCCAGATGACAAGGAAATGCTGTCAAATGTTTAAAGTTACGAAGCATGATCTTCATGTGACACTGAGGTCCCCCTCAGCCCTGTCATACAGCTCAGTTAAGTGAAGATGTGGGGTAAAACATAACAGTTTTACCTGTTAATAACATGTTTAACATGTTTAACCTGTTTATAACATAACATAACATAACAAACATAACTGTCCAGTTGCTGATGCTTGGTCACTGCAGGCTCAGTCTCTTCCTACCATCACCCCAGACCACGCACAGAAAGCCATGCTGGCAACAATGCAGCATTTGGTAACTTTGGCCTAGCTTCAGGCTAATGGAAGTCCAAGAGAAAAGGGAAGGAACAGATTAGAGAGAAGTTCATCAAAGGAAACTGATGGAAAAGAGTCACATGTTCCCTTTTGTACTTTACATGTACAAAACTTTCAAGTGTGTATCAGGCTAGAACTGCTAACACTGAGCAATGAGAGTTCTCTCCTGCTGTTTTGAACACTAAAGAAAACAGTCTAGTGCATTAGTGAGGGAGTTTCATTCTCTTATCTGTTATTCTCCAGCATTTGTTAGCTAAAGCTCTTAACTCTCCTGGCTACCCATTGCTCACACCAGGGAAGTTCCTAAAGCACACCTTTTCACACAGCATGGGTTTCATCTCATGGTTGATTTCTCTTTTCTGAGCTCCACACATACAGAATTTCTTGTTAGTAAGCCCGTAACAACTGTACATCCCAGCTCTGAAAACTCCCTCCCGAGCTGTTTCCACAGAACTCATTTTTATGTTAGTTTCTTTTCCTTTTCTTCTCCTTACAACAACCTTCCAAGAAGCCCCAAGATCTTTCCAGGCAAAGTGCTACTTCCTGCAGTGCAGACACTGTGGCAAGGACCTGAAGGTGCTGAAGATTTCAAATCTCAAATCATTAAGGTCATACAAACGTGAAAAGTATTTGAAAGACTGAAAAAGAGGTGAGAAAGATAAGGTGTATCCCAACACACCAAAAATATTGCAGGATGCCAGTAATGTAAATAAACAGTTTTCATTGTAGGCCATACTGATTTTGTGGGATGCTTAAGAAACCCACTGATCAAGATAACTTATGAGAAATCTTCCATTATTGTTATTCCATGAATGTTTCCCATTATTGACTGTTGCAGATACAGTGCAAGACAACTACAGACTTTTTCCCTCCCAACCATGCATTTGCCAGACAATCATTGGCAATTTTCTTAGTACTAGTACTCTTGAAGGTAGTGCAGCTTCCAGAGAGAAGAAAAAGGAAGATGTTAGTTAAATCTATAGTACATACCCCCCACTACCTTAAAGCAGATTTAGGGCTAGTGTTGGAATTATACCTAGCATTATAACAATCTACTCTGCACCACGTCAAGGCACAGTGGTGACAGCATGGGACCACAGAAGCAGCAGCATGGCTGTAAAATATTAGTGAGAAATGTGAAAATCTTAGTGAGAATTCACGCAAGGCTTAAGAGCTTCTGAAGGATCAAACAAATGAAAAAAAACCAAAAAAAACCAAAAAAAACAAAAAAACACCAAAAAAACACCAAAAAAACACCAAAACCAACAAAATCAAAACCCAGTGTCTCTGGAAGTTTCCCCTTTTTTGTGTTGTGGTTGTCATTGGAAAAAATACTAATCTTGAAAGTCTTCTATCCATTTTGGTATTTTTATTACATAGCCTGCATAATATAGGTTTGGCTTTTTTTAGCATATATTGTTGATTCTGGATTCTGAAGTCAGTACTCCATACGTAAAGAAGGAACTCTGTTTAGCAATATGTAGTTTCCTTGCTCTTCCATCTGCACTTCAACCTTTAGTGACAATTGTAAGGTATGTCAGCAAAAGCCTGGTTTTCATGCTGCCATCACTGCTTCTTTCTTGCTGTGTCATCAGGGCCGGCTGAAGGTTGTACAGGGCTCTACGTGCCAGTATCACACATAAGCTGATATCTGACTCCTTCCTCAATTATCACTGAGTCAATATAATTGGCCAGCATGGAGGAACTATGCAGGCGTTGCCTCCTTTCTGGAGACAAAGGTACTGGAGTTTTTCTCCCTCAGGCAAGAAATGAGAAGTGTGAGATATGATTGTGATGAAATTCAGAACCACGCTAAACTTGTCTGGTTTCAGATTTCATTACCCCCACAGCAGAAAGGTTTGGCAAAGTAGGAGATCCTCTGCCAATTAAGAACACATAACATCAAGAATTCAGGAAGCTTCCAGCATGCAGCAAGGTGAGAAGTTTCAGCTTCAGTCAACCCTTCTGTTGAGATTTGTTCAAGCTCTGAATTCTTACAGGGTTTTCTTATGGACCAAGAAGCTGTCAAGCAAATACACATACCCCAGAAAAAGTAAATAGACCCATTTCAGCTTTGAAAATAGTCATGGGTAACAGAACAGCTGGGAATGCTGTGCTCCTTCTTGGTCTTTCAACAGTCTTATGCCAAAAAGGACAGGTGCACACACTCAGCGGGAAGCTCAGAGCAGGATGATAGCAACTGTCCCACCTAAGGATGTGCCACTTTTAACAGTGCTAACAATGTTGTCTCAACAGCAATTGACAACTTAAGGAAGAACAGTTTATGTTGTTATACTGAATTTGATCTCCACCACATTTGACATCAGCTCCAAGACTCATAACCACATATTTGGAATTCATGTCCTTCTTTCGCTGCCCTTTCCTGACCAACATCCCACAGCACATGAGATTGCCCCCACAGTATAAGTTCATTTGAGACAAGCTCTGCACATACCATAGGTAAGTTATTAATGCCTATACGTCGCAGGAAGTATATAAAAAGCAGAGGCATGGATCTAGGCCTTTAATGTTAGGTGATCCTTGTGCGCATTTGTCCAGATATTGTGGGGAGGGGGAGCAAGTCTTTAGAAAGCAAATATCCTTCTCTACAAGAATTCTTTTATCTCCTTAAAAATCTCTGTGAGTTCTACAGTAACACTGTTCAGTGTTGTGCCTTGCCAGCAAGTTGTACCATCTATGCAGCTTTCCACACATCCTTGAAACAATGGCTCTCTCTACTGGTGCCTTAACATCCTGTCCCACAGGCAAGCTCTGCAGAGAAAAGCACTGAATACCCCCAAGCAGAATGGCTTCCTTTTTTCAAGAAAATCCTGCTCCTTCCTCTCCAGGACTGACGTTCATTCTTTTAGTATGTGTTTCCCAAATACTGTCCTTCAAATATATATTGAGAAGACAATTTTCTACTGATAAATAATTGCTTACTTCTACAGTTTACTCTCTCATACTTTCAGCTAAACACAGCAAGAGCACTGGGGCCTTGCCAGGAAGAGACACAGATTGCAGTTTAGAGATCCCTTTGCCTTTTTTATTATTAATTTACCTGGCAGTTGAGGTCTGATACTTGAAATCAACAGTGTTGAAATCAACTCCGGTCTGGCTCATAGAACAGCTGCAAACTTGGATTTTAAACAAAAAACCCAATACTTTTACTACTGCCATCTCATAAAAGACTTCAGGAGACTTTTAAATTATCGTATCATTTAAAGGCTCAATACTGGTTCAAAGATTTCCAAGCACACCTGAACCTCAAACCTTCAATTCTAAAATATTACCTAGAAGCACCAAAAAGAAGGGAAATCCTATCAATCGCATGGCCATATTATTGTCACTTCTGCCTCCAGTAAGTCTTTAGCCTTAAGCCTTATTTAATCCTTATTAATATAAATTAAATAACTTTTTAAACCGTTCTATATATTGAAGATAATTAAATTTGATAGGACTACCAAAATCCATAACTGAAGCCAAAAGAGACTGAAACATCATGTTCCAAATTTCTCTTGGGGTGAGAAAGTTAAATATAATCCCCCTTCTTTTTCCCCAGTATCAAATTTAGTACTAGACTTCCTATTCGCTCATCCTATGGTTTGGCTACTTATTTACTGAGACCAATGACACTGAACCACAGCTTCAGCACGGAAGATCAGCAAAGAAAATTATTCTGCACAAATCTGAGTCTGGCCTAAGCTGACCAAGAGTTGACCTTCAATTTTACAGATTCAGACAAGCAAATGGATAAAATAAAAACTGAATGCAGTATTCCACAACTGGAAACCGGCTTTGACCATACAATAGACTAAGATAAAATCTTTATTTTTACTTTACTAAGATAAAATTTTACACAGAGACAGCAGGTTTTTATATTTCACTTTCATTTCTGCCAACAAAACTCAGGTTAGGTTTCTACATTTGTTTCTATTCTAGTCAAGCATCTTACCTTAGTTATTGTTTATCACAGTGTCTTCATACATACAGTGAAGCATCTGAATGGAAATTCTTGGCAATTATATCCCACCAATAGCTGCCTGAAGTCTGTATTCACAGTGAGAAGGGACAGGCATTGCCTCCTATTTCTACAGTCAGAAACAGATCCTGTCAACAGTCCTCAGATTAAAACGCTTGACTGTTACAGCATCTGATTGCTTTATAGGGCAAGAAGACCTCTTAAAACTGAGACTGAGAAAAAATAAAAGGCTACATGAAGTTTTCTCCTCAGGTGTAAATCAATTCTTGCAAGTTAAACACACAACCATGCACTCCAATCTACACAGACTCTGGAGAAAAATAAAGAGTTATACAGAAAACATGTACCAGAAAGAAGATACATGGTTACACCACTGAAAACTTCATCAAATAGGCAGGTTTTGTACTATTTGGACACAAGGCAATCATAAATCAGTTTTAAACACCCAGTTAAGCCAGGTTTATGATTTTTCAGCATAGTGATGCGATACTAAGTACCAGGGACTTGGGAAACAGAGAAAGAAGGCACACTTAACACAGATTGCTCTCTACAACTCTCTGTAATGGCCTGGACAAACTTCTCAGCATTTATTAACAGTAGATGCCCAATGAGAAGGACTTCAGTGGAATTTATACCAAGGGATCTCAAAGAAAAATCAGTTTTTAAAACAAAATGAAAAGATTCAACTATGATTAAGAATTTTTTTTGCCTTCTCTCTGATCCTAGTAAAATGTTTCACACAGAACTTGTATTAAACCAAATGTATTACATTCCATGCTCAGAATGAGCATGTCTTCTTTTTTCCCCTCCAACCCAAAATTGTGGCAAAAAGAGCAATGTATCATAGAGTCATAGAATTATTTAGGTTGAAAAAGAGTCTTAAGATCATTTAGTGCAGCCATTAATCTAGCACTAGCAA
Source organism: Acanthiza pusilla (assembly GCA_036630365.1). Classification (NCBI taxonomy): domain Eukaryota; kingdom Metazoa; phylum Chordata; class Aves; order Passeriformes; family Acanthizidae; genus Acanthiza; species Acanthiza pusilla. The sequence goes on from JAXCHO010000019.1 coordinate 9,820,112, forward strand.
GTCCACAAGTAAACCAGGTCCCTAGGAGCCACATCTACATGCCCTAAGAGTGCTAACTCTTTATACAAAATTCTTACATTCAGGCCACACGTCTCAGACTCAACTGCCTGCTCTAAACCAATCTACCCTTAGACAAGAATCATGGAATGGCTTGGGTTGGAAGGAACCTTAAAGATCCTGTAGTCTCAACCTCCCTGCCATGGACAGGGAGGCCTTTCATGGGATCAGGCTACTTAGAGCACCATTCAACCTAGCCTTGAACACTTCCATGGATGGGGCATCCACAACTTCTGTGGGCAACCTGTTTCAGTGTCTTACCACTCTCGCAGTAGAGAATTTCTTCCCAATATCAAATTTAAGTTTAGCCTCTTTCAGTTTAAAGCTGTTCCCCCTTATCCTTACATGCCCTGTAAGAAGTCCCTTTCCAGCTCTCTTGTAGGCCACTTAAAGTACTAGAAGGCTGCTTTAAGGTCTCCCCAGAGCTGTCTCTGGGGAAGCAAAATAAAACCTTTCATTTTTCTTTTAACGATGCTATTGATTTAAAAATACATCTTAGAGCTATATTCAGGAAATACACACCAAACAGGACTTCACAAAACATTCATAAAGAACTTACTAATTAAAGTATGAAATGTCAATATTTTATTAGCTTGATCTTCAGAGAAACTGAGCACTTGCTGATACTAAAGTCACTGAAAGCTATGGCTTCACATCTCTCCTAAACTAAAAATAAAAATCAGACCATGTGTTTCTAAAATACTTCAAGATTTTTGGATGACAACTATTACAGAAATGAAACTGTAATTATCAAAATATTCACCATTAATAAATATGCAAAGCACCTGCAAATGAGTCTTTGCATCTTCATTGCAGCAAAAGTGAGAATGGAACTCACCTCAGTAATGAGGAGACAGGTGATCTCCAAAGAGAGTAGCAGCTACCTGCTAGGCCACTAAAATTACACAAGTTGTTCATTACATGGCATTATTATTCTCAAATTTCAGAGTTTACAGATGTGCAAAACATGTTGAGAGATTAAGGCAGGAATAAAACAAAACCTCAGGATTTTTCTGCACCTAATCTCTTTTTTTTTTTTTAATTGGAATCAAGTCTAAATTTTGATTGTTAATTTATTGTTACTCTCTCTGATCTTTCAATTTTTTAAACACAGGATATAGAGCTTGAATCTGGAGCAACAGTTGAGATCTCCCAGTCATCAGGAAATGGAGGAGACATTTGGAATAAAAACAAGTAACTCTGAAAAGCACTATACAGGAGCAGACTTACCAATGAACAGCGAGCAGGAAAGAAAATACCCAGTTGACAGCAGCTTTGATCTTATAAGTCCCATGGCAGCAAGACTTCCTGCCCCTTCCCCTGTAATGTCTTTGACTATCTATTTCTATTAAAGACTGGCTTCAATCATGGTTCAGACACTGATGGCAATACACTAAGTGCTGTCTGCTTTGTGCGATCAGGACAAAATTAAGGTGGCAAAACAATAATTCACTCGCAGAAATTTTATACAGTCACCTGTTAAGTGAAGTATGTGTACACAGAAGTACAGACACTACTGTACAGATTAATGGTAGAACACCACAGTTCCTTATAACCCTCCCTAGGACTTGTCGCACTGAAAAAACACACCTGGAGTAGCAGAGGAAAAGCTGTGCCTCAAAGCATGTTCTGAAATGGCATCTGTTTGCCCCCCCCCGAGTTGTTGGTCTAACAAGTGGTCTTAGGGGTAAAATGAGCCAGGAGGTCTCAGTGCACAGTACACAGCCACCCTGGTAACTAGAAGGAACTGCAGAAGCAGTCACACTGAGAGCAGCTAACAGCCAAAACAAAGACCAACAACTCTCAAAAAGCAAACAGCAATTCTTTGCACAAATCAGTGGACATTGTTTTAGCTCTCAGCACAAATACTTAACTGTAATTTAAGGAGGAAAACAGTTTTCTTTATCTTTTCCTCAGCAATTCTCCATTAGGGAACACAGAGCAACTTGAAGTTCTTTTCATGTCTCAGGTTAAGTTTTCATGAAGAAATTTTAGACCCAGTAGTACAGTGCATGTACAACAATGGACTGCAGCAGATGTGGTCAAGTCCTAGTGTGCAAATCCTGAAGAGATGAAAATTCTCTTATCAGCAACTCTTAATGTAACTAACAAATTGGCACAACCATTTCAGCTTTTGCTGTTTGCAAGGAGTTAAAGTGATACCCCTTATCACCATATATCATAAACATTTATGGTAAGGTTAACAAACAAGAAACAGATCTCTTTGTGTCATGCTGAAGATTACTGCACGTACCTTTTAGTTATCTCAGTGGGAGATATAGCAGGGGCATATAAAGGATTCATATGTTATAGTCAATTTCCTCAAAACAGATTGAAGGAGATGGTCTAGCCCTCATTATTTCCAGCTCAGCTTTATTTCTATGCTTTTGTTTGGTAGTTCCTTGTAAGATAAAAGACATAGGAAAATTTTTGTATTCAGAGATTATTTTGTATTTTTTGTAAGTGGTAATAATCAACTGTTATTAAAAGTAATCCCTTCATTATTAAGCCTCAAACAAGATATATCAAGCATCACAGTCAAAATTATTTCAACTATACTTACAATAGCAGAAGTGGTGAAGTTTCTTCTTTTTTTTTTCCCTTCTTTTCAGAAGTCAAGAATTACATATTGTATTTACAAGTAGACAATAGCTAGATTTTTTCTCTCTCCAGACCTCACCTGTAAACCAGAATGCCCCTAAGTATGTGTACTAGAGAATGCACTTACAATAAATGTGGTTTGAGGTTATTTAGGCATGCCTGTGTGCATTTGGGTCATACCTGGAAGCACAAAGCTGGATTTTGCTGGGCCTCACGCTGTAGGCAGCAGACTGTGAGAGATGGAGAAAGCTTGCACAAACTTAACCAGCACAAAACTCACAACTCACCTGTCTCACATTGCAGCTTCTCTCTACAGGATAGCAAGGCCTTCTACCATTTGTCCCCATCAGGGGTTGAGTTAATTGTAATAATTTAATCTAGACAGACAGCCAAGAGTAGTCAAGCCTTTAGGAGAATAGTCAAGGCATGAGTAGTGTTGATTAGGACAAGATCATCTGTTCCAGATTAATAGTTGTCTGCATCAAGGTCTTAATATTTTCTCCCCAGTTACTCTGTCTGAAGTCCACTACAGCCCTGATGATGCATTTGATGCACCTTTTTGACCATAACAAATGAAAATTCAAAATAAGATTCTTGGTGTATTTGATTAACTTAGGTGGAGCAAGAAACAGAAGCGGGGCAGAAAGACCAAGAATATGCATTTTAAGAGTCACTAAGTTTTATCATGGGGGAAATTATCTTATGAGATTTAGATGAAACCACAACACTTTGGTCCTATGCATGGTTTGTTCTGAGACTTTCCTGCACCACCAAAAAAAAATCACATAAATATAAAAAAATTGACAGAAGGACCAGATTTACCTCTAGACTGAAATATTTGTTCTCTGAAGGAACAATCTATCTACAGCATTCCCGTCTTCCCCAGGCTTAGGCCATCTCGCCTCCAACAGCCACCCCCAGCCAGCAGCTCCCACATAGTGGGGAGAGCAGCAGGGCTGTAGAGAGGGGAAATTATGCTTGCAGGTGCTGGCAGTGACATGTGCTGAAGAAACTCTCATGAAATGAGAATTGAAAAAAAGAGAACAAAGACTTACCCAGTGTGTCCTTCTTGGCTGTGGCCACTGCAGCAGGGCAGCTCTGCTGCCAGCCTCCAACACCACAATATGGCTGCTGCCTCCTTAGGGCACCTGTGCATACCACACTGAGGGGTGGCCAAGCTCCCTCTCCTCACAGGTGCTTTCCCACCACACTGAGGGAAGGCCAAGCTACCTCTCCTCACAGGTGCTTTCCCATCACACTGAGGGAAGGCCAAGCTCCCCCTCCTCACAGGTGTTTTCCTACCACACTGAGGGGCAGCCAAGCTCCCTCCCCTCACAGGCACTTTCCCACCATACTGAGGGATGGCCAAGCTCCCTCCCCTCACAGGTGCTTTCCCGCCATAATGAGGGACAGCCAAGTTCCTTCTCCTCACAGGTGCTTTCCCGCCACACTGAGGGAAGGCCAAGCTCCCTCTCCTCATAGGCACTTTCCCGCCACACTGAGGGAAGGCCAAGCTCCCTCTCCTCACAGGCACTTTCCCGCCACACTGAGGGGCAGCCAAGCTCCCTCCCCTCACAGGTTCTTTCCTGCCACACTGAGGGAAGGCCAAGCTCTCTCTCCTCACAGGTTCTTTCCTGCCACACTGAGGGAAGGCCAAGCTCCCTCCCCTCACAGGTTCTTTCCCACCACACTGAGGGAAGGCCAAGCTCCCTCCCCTCACAGGTTCTTTCCTGCCACACTGAGGGAAGGCCAAGCTCCCTCTCCTCACAGGTTCTTTCCTGCCACACTGAGGGAAGGCCAAGCTCCCTCTCCTCACATGTTCTTTCCTGCCACACTGAGGGAAGGCCAAGCTCCCTCCCCTCACAGGCACTTTCCCACCACACCGAGGGGTGGTCAAGCTCCCTCCCCTCACAGGTCTCTCCCAGCTCCCTCAGCACAGCCCCCCGTGTCCCAAGGCTCCCCCCTCAGAGGGGCAGCACCAAGGGCTCCATCCCAGCACAGGGCACCGAGGTTCCCTATCCCCATCTCCCACTCGGTTGATCCCACAGTCTCACAGGCCCTGCCCCTGGGGCTGCCCTGTGCCAGAAAGAATTCCCCAGCTGCACCAGCTCATTTTTCACCCCAAGCACAGGTGTAGCCAAGCTCAGGTAATCCCCCACTCATTTACCCTCACTAGCAACAGGCTTTGTGTTGGTTTTTTATGCACTTCAGCATCACTCACATCGGCAGGTATGGCATTTCCCTCACACCAGCTACCCATTGCTATTTGCTCACCTGCCAACTGCCCAAGGCAACAGTGCTGGGCAGAGGTGTGGGAGGGAGCCCGGGGGCATGCAGAGCCTTCGGCCCACCCATCCCGCCCCAAAACCTGAAATTCCAGGCTGTAAGTACCCAGTCACAGAAAACCTGGAGCCCAGAAGCCCTCCTCAATGCCCTCTTTAAAAGAGACACCCCACAGCACAGTAAAAAGGTTGTTCAGGTATGCATCTTAAATCTCTACATCTCTTGGAAAAGTTTTCCTCAGTCCTAGTTTAGAACTCCACAAATACAGGCTGAGTGTAGCTTTTCCATTTCACCACAGTGATCCTCTAGCTAACCATTCAGATAACAGAGTTTTATGCTTTTTTAGACCTTACCTGTTCCCTCAGTGTCATCTTTTCCTGGGACTAGAGGACACATCTGTGCCTCCCCCTCACTTGTTACAACTTTCAGAAAAGAAAAACATTTAGAAAAAATACAGGAAGAAATATAAAGTTGGCAGAGGCTCAAGAATACAGCTTAAGTAGCAACATTTTGGGACTCTAAATACTGGAAAATTAGCATAAGAGTCATCAGGCATTACAAAGACAAGTATCTACTGGAAGAAAAAATAGTAAAACATCTACCAGATAGAGAAAACAGGCATCATTGGGCACAGTGACCAGAAAAGTCCCACAGAAGTCAAAACAACTTTATTAATCTATTATTAACTGAGATTTAAAATTTCTGAAATATATATGTTCTAGGTACTTATTAATCATTAACAGAATGTCAAGTTTAAGTGCATTATTAATTATATTGTTGTTCAGATTCCTCCTGAAAAATGGCAAGAGAAATCTGCACAGGAAAGAGAACAAAAAAGGCAGAAATGAAACGTGAGAAGTGAAAAGGAGGAAGGAACAAGAACAGAAATGGAAAAAGAAAGAACAGTAGGAACAAATGGAAGAAGTGAAGGCTGATCTGGAAAAAGAACAACAGAAGAACACAGAGGACGTGGTTAGTGAGGATAATGTTCTCATTTGAAAAGGGAACATTTGAATAGAATCATGACAGAACTATTGTTGTCTTTGCTTTTCTTCTGCAAGCCAGGCACATGAATCCACACCTATCAACATTTCAACATGAAAAAACATAGGTAACAACAAAGCACCTTCTAATATAACAGAAGACTAACAACATAGAGTGTGAAGGAGCCAGCAAACTGATCCAGTACTCCCGGGCAAATTCCAAACTAGAGTATAATGACACAAACCTTTTAATCTGAAATATGTGCATGGATAAAGTTCCATCTTTTAGCAGCATATTAGATTTTTTTCGAAGCTTAGTATTGCATAAATGCCTACTATATTAACTTAATTTTTTCTAATACTTTCATCCATACATCACTACTCTGAATTTTGACTTTTCTAAGTCTTTGTTGATACTGAAAAATCAGTAACAGTGAATCAAAGTCATTTAGGTCTTCCACCTATTGTACCTAGCTTGCAGTGAGTTCACGAAGATGATATTCCACACTTTCCATACCATACTAAATCCACTACTGAGCATTTTCCCTGACAAAAGCCTCAGCATGGTTGTAACTACGTGGTTATAAAGATCTCATTGCAATGTGGGTTATTCCTTAATGATATAAGCACTTTATATGCAAAAAAAAAAAAAAAAAAAAAAAGTATTAAGAGCCCTTTTGCTCTTTACCTCTGCTGACATAGCTTTAAGGGGAAAAAAACCAAGCCTAACAAATCCCACAACAAAACCCCACCAAATACTTGCGGCAAATCTCTGGGAAACCCATCCGTTTCAGAAACAAGCTCTGGTGCAATATAATTATCACACCTTTCGAAATGTTCTGCTTACACAAAACAGTGCATTTAGCACCATCTCATTGCTCCACGTCCACCTGGTAATTTCTAAATTTTTCATTGGAACAGCATTTCTCGGGGAGAACAGCGACCTCCTCGGGTGGTCTCGAGGAGCTGCAGCCTACCTAGAAACGCCTGGACGCACTGCAGAGCATTCTCGGGAAAACAAGCACCCCCAATAACCCGATTAGTAGAAGTAGCATGTGTTTTAATCATGTCTGAAAACAAAGGACAAATCTGACTTATAAAATATTTTTTGAAATTAATGCCATGCCCTGCTTAACTTTATTTCAGGGAAAGCAAATAGGCATTCAAGTCAAGCTGCTGAACTGAGAACACCAAGACGACTGGAAAATACCATAAACTGCACTCAGTGAAGCGGAAGACCTTTGGTTTTATTTTCCTTAACTTGCCATTCCCAAAATAAGGAGAATATTCCTTTGCATCATGAACCTCCTTAACTTTCTTTGATCCTCCTTACTCTCAGTGTGTATCCTCCTGCAAAATTAGCCCATTTTACTGTCAGTCTGTTTACATTTAAATGTCAGCCAAGGCTTTCCATTGCCTCTTTTGTTGCATAACCTGGGTTCTTGTTCTGGGTTTGTGTTCTTGTTGTAAGAAGATGCATTCCAGTTTCTTCTTGCAGCTCTTACTTATTGAACTTTCCTAACTGTTCCCATTTTCTCCTCCATCGCTTGTCTCCAAAGCTTTGTTCCATGTAAGCCACATACCTGTATCCCATACTCCTCATGTCCTGCTCAAAATTTTTTAGACGAGAAAAATGTAACTGAAAGTTTTGCCCCCTTACGGATAATGTGAAGCAAATTAGACAGTATTTTTTGTTTAATACTCATTTGCAGAATCAACCTGACATATGCTACATATCACTAATCAGCACCCATTCTCCCTTTATTCTCAGTTCTCTTCCCCTTCGCTTTGGCAATCTGCTGAGCTCCTTGGGCTAGAATCTGCTCTTCCAGCAAGAATGCTCAGCAAACCCAAGGTTGCTATAGCAATTAATAATAATTTACGTTTTAGTTTACAGAAACAGAAACTAGAAGTGTGGAGGTGCCATGAGGAGGAGGTGGCAGCAAAGAAGTCACAATTAGTGAAAACAGCACAAGAACGTATTTGGCAGCAGCAGCGGAATTATTGCAGGAAGCTTCTGCAGTTCCAGAAGAAGCAACAGCTAGAGGAACATGGAGCAGCAGATGGTCTATAGAAAGACTAATGCTTACTTTAGCAGCAGATAGTTCATCAGAATGGCTGATTTCTGGTACAGACATAGACAGCCTGTGTGTCTGCCTCAAAATTCCTGTGACACTACATCCCAAACTTGCAGTACCTCAGCTGCTCCTCTGTTAAATAGATATGGTAACAATAGTCCTCTCTGTCACAGTCCCTGCAGCCCGAAAAGAGAGAAATTCTACAGCCTAGCTATGATGCAACTGTGCAAGATGTTAGCAATAACAACATTCAGGCTACATCTGATTGTCTTCATTACGTATCTTCTCTGAAAGCCCAACTCCCAGTATCTATGCAGTTAAAAAAATATATACTATTTCTAACAAATAGTTGCAGAGAAAGGCTTGGACAAAAATCCAATTACAATTTAAGAAAATCTTATGTGAGACAATATTAAATACTTGTCAGTAGCACAACAGTATCTTCTTTTTATCTGTAACCTATGAAGAAGTAATTTCCTAAAGTATGTACACAACTAATAGTTGTTGTTGATGTTTCTAAGAGGCACAAAAATGCAGACAAAAAGGAGCAACATGGTTAGAGAAGGAATGCCAGCAGCTGGTTGACATGGCAGTAGAATATCTGAAACATGAAAGAAAAAACTGAGAAAAGGCAACATATAAGTCTGAGGAGCGAATGAAGGAAGAGGAAGGTGCCTAGGCTAGCTCCAGAGGAAGCTAAACACAAGCACAGCTTTTAAATTTAATCAGGTACGTAGCTATTAATCAGAGTGGTTAATTTTTTTCCTCAGTAATAACAACACATCTTTACACTTAGCGCCAGCGTATACAAAAATATCTGTGTAGTAGGAGTTCCATCAGTGTAGTTAACACCAGAGTGCACCATTGGTATGTCAGTAGTTTAACGGCCTTAAATTCCAGCCCCAAGACACAATGCTCTTCTTTTACTATTTAACCAGTTTTTCAGTATTTCCCCAAATTGCATCAGCAATTCACATACACCTGCATTCTCTAATTATTTTAGTGTTTGTAACATATTGCAGAAAGAAGCCCAACTGGATTTCCCTGAACACCTGAAATTATGATTACCTTTACACAATCCATTGGAGCCATCTCCACAGCATGCTTCCAGAACTTCCTACAGCACCGCAGAACACAGGAACGGGGAGGCTGCAGAGCACATTATTAAAGCATTGCAAATTGCATAACAGGCCTCCTAGGTCAATTTGTGAGCCACAAAGCACTGCCAGGGATAAGAGGCCAAGTAATAACTACAGCTGAGCAGCAATTAATACCTACCACTTGCTCTACTCTTAATCTTGTGACAGGAGGACATGCTGGCCCACAAGAAGGTATCAGCACAAGCCAGAATGGTGTTCCACAGTCTATTCCAAACCTTGCTCAAAGACAACTCCTAAGGGAACCTCTTGCTCCTGCCCAGGCTCAGTGCTACAGAAGGCACCATATGCACTGCGGCAAAATCAAAGAAAGTGCCAGTGCACCAGCAATAAGCTCCCCAAGTGTGTCAAGTCAGTGCACCGCCTTTCTAACCCCAGAAGGAATTCTGTCCTGCACCCACTTTATTAACACTGTTTGGAGGAAAAGAACAAATCTGGAACCACCTCAGCAGTTCCAAGGAGCATGACTAATGGAAGCTACGAGACTAGAACATACTCAGCCTGTTCCTCCTCCATGGGTGGTTTCTCATATTCACCTGTTTGAAAAGCTAGGCCTGAAAATAGCATAAAAGAGTAAATAAATGCCTGGTGCTAGAAATAGGTCATTGCAGTGAGCTCTTTCAGCTGCAGTCAAATTCAAGGATCCAGTCTGGCTCAACAGAGACCTTTTGGCACAGGTGCTACTCATTCACGGATATATTTTCCTAGACTGCAGCACTAGTCTTTGTAGAGATCCCACAGACAGAAAGTAAAAGCATTTGTGTTTGATCAGCCAGTAGAAATTAATCCAGACACACCTCCTGGGGTGCCAGAATACAGATTCTTTGGTCCATTTTGTGTTAGGAGATAAAACAATGAAATTAGCAGGTTACAAAAAGGTATGAAGACCTCAGTGCTGACTTCTGGAGGAATCCCCCAAAACAATAAATTGCAATAAACACGTTACTGAAGAAGAGGCTAGATTTCCGATTCAGCAATAAATTACTAAAGAACAACTGTTCTTATCTTCTTTTTTTTTTTTTTTTTTTGCTTTTCTAATACTTCCTAGTGAAGCATAACACTTGTAGATTCAATTTATACTGCAGTTTCTGCAGAGTCTCCTGTGGAGAAGAGTAATCAATTTTTGCAGTCTCTAAATTGAAGCTGAACTTCATTAGGTATGCATTAAATACTGGCTCTAAAAGGAAACCAAAATCAGTTTAAACCACTTCCAGCACAATTCCTACTGATCTCTGTATAGTGCTTCAGAGGTTGATTTTCTCACTTAAGAAAATTTACCTGAATGGCAATAATTCAAGCGTGCATACAGAAGATGCACAGCACAGGTCAACACAAATATTTTAATACTGTATTCTTAAATATCATTTCCATTTAAATTAGGACAAGCTAAAAACTAGTAAACAATTGTAGCGCTTCTAAAACAATACATGGCATGTTAAAATTTGGGGCACAATTCACGTTTTAGTGTTATCTAACATTAACTGAAGTCCAAATCCTGCCGACATTTATGCATTTAACTTCGAAAATCCCTAATTTTATCAAACTGGTTGTCACGCAGACATATTTATACTTAAGAGAATACAGAAATCCTTTAGGCACAGCAGCTTTGAGAACAGCTGGTAAGACTGATAGTTTTGTGAAGCGCCTTTCAATGAAGCTTTTATACATCATCATAATGAATACTAAATATATTGTCACAATTCAAAACAAAGTGTTAGCTTCCGCCTTCTATTCCGTAACTGACTCAGTGGAGATGGTTTTATTCTCCCAACACTTTTCTTTAAAGCACTTAAAACCAACCTTTTTCTAATATACAAGTAAGCAAAGACAAAAAAAATTGCAGGAGGAAAAAAGATTTTCTCAATTTTTCTCGAACATATGAAATCCAACCTTTTATTTCCAGTCATATCCTTCAAAACTGTAAGTGCTTTAAAACTTCCACTACAGACCACTTTATCAGAAAATTATTTGAAAAGGACTAGCTCTTTAAAAAAAAAATTCTAACTTTTTATTTCCACCTATAATTTCCAAGAATGAAGTTCTTTAAAAAGGGTACCAATGCATCTGTGTAGCACACGTTTCTTCTCATTTTGCACAGAGCTCTCAATACTAATCTTTGAGGGAGAGGACAGTTCTCCCATTACTGTTCTATCAAGTTCTATCAGCAAAGACATTACTTTAGACCAGCAGCTCTGTTAAGGCTCTTTGAGGCTTCACAACAAGTCTGAGAAAGAGGTCAAATCAGTTTGTCACTGGTTCCACATCCACTTTATGAAGAGATGTATTTTAGGACAAGGTTACAGAACAGAAAGCAATCTTTGCCTTGAGCTTCATCCTACTGAAGCTGCATTTTGCAGAAAACCCTCCTCCACAGTCTCAAGAGAACCAAATGCAGTGCTTCAGCTAGAAAGCTGATATAAATGAACAGAAAAAAAACAGATTTGGAAGAGGAAAGTGAACAGCTAGAAGCAAAGATAGAGCAGCAACTAGAGTACTAGCACCAAACCCCAGGGATCTGGATTCAGCTCTCAGCTCCTTTCAGCTTCCACACTGACCCCAGCAAGCTGCACCTCAGTTCCTAGTTTGCAGGAGATATAATGGGAATTTGCCTACAAAAAAGAGCATTATACAAACTTATATTGAAAGATAATCCGATCAGAAGCACAAGGCTGTTTTATTTCTGGTTTTCTGAAGCAAATGTATTTAGTATTTAAAAAAAAGCAATCGGAGGTAAGTGTAGAGAAGCCATGTCATTCTATACCAGAGTAGCAATCCCTCTTCCCTTAAGAGCTGAATCACATAAAATACTTTAAGAAAACCCCATGTTCTGACATTTTTTAAACAAAAATTTTAATATTAAAAAATTGCTTAGTGCAACTATGTATACAAAAGTATTACTAAATCAGGAACAGGACAACCACAAGCATGAAAGAAAATGCATGTCTAGCTTTACAGCAAATGCCATTAAAAAAAAGTACTCAAACCCTGCTATTTTTATCAAGTATGCCAGCATTAAAATGTGTCTTTAACTGAAGCTGGCATTTATACAGAACTTGATTTACCAAACATGTCCTCTTTTTCCGCAAAAAAGCTGAAGCAGAGTATAGCAATCTTCTCTTCACGCTGCTCTGCCCATAATCTCCCACCTCAGCATTCATATCCCAGTAACAAGTTCTCAAACTGACCATTTATAACTTGCAAGTAGCTGGAACATGTAGACCCTCAATGATGCCCGATGAACTGTCATGACACTTCCATGTCATCCATCATAGATTATTTAATGGTACCATATCATGAAATGTAGACATTAAAAGCCATCTTTATTTACTTCCACGTTGCATTTTCAGTTTAAATTCTGTGCATAAAGTGAAGATTTGTGTAACTGTACGTGAATATTCTCTACCAAGAAAAGAAACAGCTAGTAGTCTCTAAGTCACCTACAAAACAAGCAGACCAAGTATCTTACTAGGGAAAGTAGAAAAAAAAGTCATTTTTATGAGGTATATTTACAGAGCACAATTTTTTTCTGGCTTCAACTTATATTCACTGGAAAAGCATGCCCTAATTATAACTTCCTATGGTTTCGTTCATTTCCAAACATTTGAAAAGAAAATGCAAGTTGTTTATAAAATTGTTTTTCTGGTTTATTTTAAATGAAGCTGGTACAGACAATGTCCATTCAAAACCCACGTCCCAGGCCAAAAGGTACAAACAAGAGTGTCAAAGTAACACCAGTTGGCTGCTGTGAACATTCTTGCATGGGTACCTGCGTGTACTAATTGCTATATGAGGTTAAAATGCTTCTGGGCTCTTCTGGTAAGATTCAAAAATCGTTAGGGTTTTCAATTTTATGTCTTCAGCAAAGCCATCTCTGGAGCAAGGAACAGATGACAACAGTTCTAGCTTTTCCACTTCCAACTTGGCAATCTTCTTCGTTGGGCCATCAGCACAATTTAAGCAAAATAGCTCTGAGTTATGGATACACAACTTCTCCACAGTTTAGTTCTCTGAAAAACTTCATCTCGCACTGAAAGTTATAGTCCAGGAGTGAGACAGTCACACATCAAAACTTCAGGGCAGATATGGAAGTCATTAAGAACACTCGCCCACCTGGCAGATCTTACAGCCTTCGTGCCTGAAATGCACGAACCCAGTGAACATACAAATGCATGTGAGTACATGTATTCCTAAAGGGGAGGGCAGAAGGGAAGAGGGGAGCAAGGTTGTAGCTGGATCACAGAAGTTCAGCACAATGAAAACAGAAACAATAGTGTATAATGAGCACGAGAATTCAAAATACCAGACGCTTGAAAGTAAACTCCCAGAGATGGGGTGCCAGTTTCAGTGTTGAACACCACATTACAAAAGAACTATTATTTAAAAATAAAAAAGGATTAAGGGGGAAGAAAAACAGAAGGATCTAAACTGTTGAGTGACCCCCCGTCTGTTCCTGATAAACTTCAATCACGTCTTCCTCCTCCATCCCCAGCTGTGAGAACAGAGAAAAACAGCAAATAATTGTTATAAATCTGGTGTGATGAAATCAGAGCAGGTCCTAGACAAATTATACAATGCTTTGTTCCTCTGTCCATCATAATTCATCAAAGGGGTAAAAAAGTTTCAGTCACCATCTCACTAGACAACATTCACGATTTTTAGTCCTTTTTCTTCAGACTTAGGTATTTGAGTCAAAGCAAAAGCCTTATAGCAAAAACTCACTTGTGGAGCAGTACACATCACCCTGGAAGTGGCTGGCTTTACCTTTCTCTAAAACCCTTGTTTAGGGGGAACAAGGAAATCACCAACATCTTAGTGAATGCACCAGCTATAGAGCCACATGAATTACATATACTATAGTGCACTTCCAGCTCACAATACAGCTTAACACCTACAGCTTGCAACTCAAAGCCTGTTTACAACTATTCTCTCACTGAGAGCAACTTGTTCAATTTCACAGTCAACAAGTTTGTTTGATTTTTCAGAAGGTCATTATTATGAGTGTTTCTTCCTGCTTTTTCATAACAATTGGTGGAAGTCACTGGACAGAAGAAACTGTTTTCTGTTTATTTACGCTTTAATCTACTAAATGTGAACTAAATACATATTTATTATACTTAAGCTCAAGCTGAACAACTGGAAGGTTCCCTTCGTGTTTTTCCCCCTCTAGTAAGCAGTGACCACACCCTCCTCTATGAGGCATTACACATGGAGGTCCAATCATTCTCTTTCCAAACTGCCTATTTGCCTTACTAGAAGATTCTACTTAGGGAAATACAATAAGACTGTATTTCTAGAAACTCACCTCCTTGGGGGTATGATTATCAGTAATTCTCTGACCCTCGAAGAGAAACCTGAGTGAATTCATTGGAACACCCTAAAAAAAGAAAGAGAGATATAAGAAAAAAAGTAACTCTTTGAATCTCGCATGGGTTTACAAGAAAAAACGTTTTAAATAAAAACAACACATGAAAGTCATAGTGTTAGTTCCTGTTACACAGTGAGTTCAGCTATTCTTTTGCACTTATGTAGACTGCAAAGAAGTGACTCAAAAAGCACGACAGTGCCAAAAAGTATGTTTATTCCAGTGTCTCACTGGGTTCTAGCTCAATGACTTGGAAGTTTCCTTAGCTTTTTTAACATGTCTTTATAAGTATTGACTATACCCTCTCTCCCAAGACATCATTACGCATATATTTTTCTGAACTGAATATCAGCCTTACTTAAAGATCCTAAGACAAAAGGAGGAACATGATGTTTACTTCATGAACTCCTACCCTTGCTTTCCCAATCTTCTATGGCTATAGGAAGGAATTGCAACTTTTATCATTATCAATTCTGCAAGTGCTCAGCACCAGGAACAAGAAAGAGCAGAGCTGAGGGGGAGAAAAAGGAACAGCATTTAAACAAGGAGAAACAAATATCCCAAAGGTAAACAGAGCTAAGTTAAAGTACGTCTGTTGCACAATGTGCCCATTTTCCGGCACAATGTCATGCTTCACATCAATAGATAAGGCAAACACCTCATCTTTTCCTTCTCTTTCAAGTTATGAGCAAAACAAACTCATGTGAAATATGACACAGTTTGTGCATGAATTAGCTCTCAAATACTGCTTGCAAATAACTAGGCAGAAAATTCTCCCAGGTAAGGACAGATTTTCACATTGTTTCAATAATCCCTCTGGCCAATGTAGAAGAAATGTTCATGGTCCCTTTACCAGAGAAAGGCTACTTGACACCAAAAACCACATTGACTGTTGCTGAAGGAAGTCATAGACCCTGCAGAATTCAGCCCAGGACACACAGGTGTATTAATTCAAACAATTATTTCTTTCTTAAAGAAAGAATTCCACACATGCATTTTCATTTCAGTAAGACTGCTGCATGAATTATTTCCAAGATCTCTTTTAATTTCAAGTTTTTTAAATGAATCAGAATTTTAATCATTTGGATTTGGCTACAAATATATCTGGTGTTTGATCCTTTCCTTCCTCCTACTCCAGAAAGATAGCACAAAAGAACACATTCCACAAAAGAACACTTCAATGACAAGTTCAACCTGTCTCAAAGTATTAGGAAAAAAGCCCCCAAAGTATTATTACTTATGATTATATCTCCTGAAGTGAACTCCAACACACTTATCCAAGAAAAGGCCACACAAGGCATCTATCCCCAAAGCTGAGGGCAAACTAGGCCAGGGCTTCTGGAAATAGCAGCCGTGAATCCACATATCTGCCACAGAATCTGGAAGTGAAGATATATTTTTGTTCTGTAACAGTTGTTACTATTTACCTACATCCACAATTAATATTGCAGATTTCTTTACCTAAGGGTATAATAGCCAGTGTTACTTGACAACCACACGGTAATCAACGGCTGCAGCAATGCCTAAGGCCACCCTCATCCTAAGGGGCAGTATTCTACAGCTGTAAGCGAATTTTGCTTGGAAAAAAAGGATTTTAAAGCAACTATAAATGCATGCCTGGGCATTTTAAAACAAATTCTGTGTCTTCTGAGCAGCCGCTACATATTTTCAAACAGTGATTTTAACTTACTTCACACTAGTCATACATAGGAATACTTTTACTTGTCAAAAGAAACGTGGAGATCCATTATATTTGTACCATCAGATACCTCAAAAGTCTTTATTTGAAATAACAGGGAGAAAAGTGATTTGGGTTTTATTTTCTTTTTAAAGAATATTATTGTTTCACAAACCTGTCTTTGACAGTATGATTCTTTGAGTTTCTTGAGGTGCGTTGTCATTTTCACCTTGAAGTGAATTTCACTGCTGTCCTAAGAGCAGAAAAGAAAAAATATTTACTCTCCTCGTAGTAACTGTTAACTTAACCTATACTATTTTTAAGTGTTTCATACCGTGGTGCATCATAGCATGAACCTCCAGGATGATTTATCAGTCACTAAATTCACTATGTACTTCCACAGGAAGCTCTTTTCAAAAAAACAGATGGCATACTATAGCCTTAGGCTCAACATGTAGTTTTTGGATTTAAAAGTACTAAAACCCATATATGGTTCAGTCTGTGCTTCCATCTTTACCCAGATGATGTACTTATGAAATACAAACACACATATGCAGGGGATTTCTGCTCTAAGATTCCTAAAGAGACAAGTTAAAGCCTGCACTTCGAAATATATATGAAACCTCATTCAATTAGAATAATTATCTAGAAGTTAGGATACAGGCAGACTTGGCAACACAACACCAACCTAAGGAGAAATCTTAGCTTTCATTATTCTGTAGTCCTTCCTACCAGCCATAAGATACAAGTAGCTACAACTGTCAAAATGACGACAGGTAAAACAGATTGCAAGAGGTTCTGTGCAAAAGGCATGTGGGCCACTTTTAGCTTTTCAATGTGTTCTCATAACTGCTGATTAAGCCAGCAAGAGGTAAGGTAGTTTCTGTTAGTCCTCCTTTAAAGCCACCTGTCTCCACCCAACAGCAGCAAACAATACTACTCCAACAAACAATCCTCGATAAGTCACCTGAGCTAGGGGTTCTTTGCAAAGAGGACCTTGACATTCACATTCCAACACAACCTGAATACAGACTTCCAATCCACCATTCATCTGGTGGGTACAGATGTACCAAGGCAGCCAATAGACTCTTTTTCCTATCCCTGAAAAAGAAAGCTGGCCTCATGCCTAGGGTACTACACAAACTTTGAAGACCTGACTTGATCAAGTTTGCCACTTACTTCATTCATACTCTTGGATAAATTAATCCCTCAATGCATAAAAAAACCACACAAGGGTACACTAACACACATTACTGGCAACTGGAAGGAGTTTATGGCAGGGGAGGATCCACACTGACGAACTTCAGTAACAACTTTCATTTGGTCATTTCTACCATACAAAAAGTCACATCTCCATGAAATGTCAATAAGCAATTACGTAAAAAACTCACCTGCCCAATGACTTTGAGTTTAATGTACTCCCCTTCTTTCTTATCTCCTAAGTCCTCAGCTGAAGGCTTTGCTTCCTGCAAGAAAAATGCAAAAAAAGAACAAACTGATCAGTTCAACACTTCATTATTTTCTCTGGACAGTACAGCAGCTGTCATTCTCTTTATTGCATTAAATCAGACTACTCAATGTGTCTTATTTCTTGGTGTGTGCACAAAAATAACAGCCACGTAGTATTATGAAAGGTTGCCTGTCTACCTGTGAAAAGTTTAATTAATGAAAGAGAAGAAACACCAAAAAGAACATAAGAGATGAGAGAAGAATCATTTGGAAATAGATGACATACAAAAATAAGTATGATTTTACACCTCTAACTCCTAGACAACAAACAAACTGCAAAAAGGAAGTGTACTAAGAGGCTCAGACATTTTACAGAAAAAAGAACATTGTGAGGAGAGTAAAAAGAAAGCACTTGTGACACCCTATCAACTTAAAGAGAGCAAACCATGCAAACATTTTTCAATCCACTGCATCAAAGGTAGTCCTTCTTTTAAAGAGGATGGTCAGCTACCTTCTTTTCTATGACAACAAAAGAGCTTCCTTCTAACATATTTTAAGACCACAATACTTAGAAGTTTTAGAAGTTGCAGTTCCAAGCATAATAGTGTTTTGATATCTTTCCAGGATAAGAATTAACTGTACAGGCAAGTTTGATTCAACAACTTGAGCACTAAAGCTCATCAAAAGGGTTTAAGTGTTATACACTCTAAGACATTAATTAAGGACATCAGAGTTTTCATGTTACTGGTTGATAGATGAAACAAGTGAGAAATCAGGTGCTATTAACCCCATTCCTTGCCTGTCACTACATATCCTGGATCAGGCCTTTAGTTATGTTGTACTGCAGCACGAAGGGATTTTACACAGACATCAGGTCTAGATGATGCTCAATGAAGAATTGTTCCCAAGCAGTCATAAACACAGATACCCTGCTGATCATGTTTCAAATCTTCCTTTCATATTTTACTGCTTAACATAGTAGACAAAATAAACAAAATATGTACAGGTGCCTACCACAGGCTTTCTCCCACCCCTAAAGGGACTGACTTGTTGCTGAATATCCTTTGTATGGCTGGACTAGAAATTTAGAATCAAGCGCCAAAAACACATACTAACCTTCTCTATTAAGTCCATCCAGACAGGTATCTCCAGATTAAAACCTTTTTAAGCTTCCCCTCCACCCGCCGTCCTTAAAGAGGTCAAATACACACAACTTCTTTGAATAACAGAAGTTCAGGGAAGGGCACAGGGCAAGCCTACGAACACCTTTCCCATCTGTACTACTCTCAGCTTGGAGTAAAGAAAGAGAGAAAGTGTTCTTTCTATCAGTTTGACTCACTGCCTCAACCCAGATCAATTCAATTTCTACAATGGAAGAAAGTATGAGCCAGAGACTCCACCTGGTTTGAATACCTTTTTGTTTTTTTAAATACCCATCTGGGCACAACCTAAACTGCTGGGACTGATTCATCACCCTTCAAGCTCAATTCCAAAAACTGAACCCAAGCCTTCAAGAAACCTGACACACTCAGACCTTCAAGCAAGTCACTTTAGAAGCATGAAAGGAGTCTTCATCGGTAACACAGTCAGATTGACTGTGTTCCCCACTAAAGTTTTCCCTAACGTATTTGGATCCTAAGTTCCTGGGACTACTTGCAGGAATGGAAATACACCTATATTCACTTCTGAGTAGAAAGAAAGAAAAACAAGAAGCTGCAACTTGTTCTGATAACTTGCACAAACAGCACTTTTAATGTCTCTATGCAGATCACTAACCTCTAGGAATCAGAACAAGATTCAGATCTCTACTGATATGAAGTCTGTAACTTCAAAACTAGCTCCTGTTTCACTATTACTGGAAGAATTTGTAAGAACACTCTGTCCCTTTGTATGATATTTCAGGTCAGTCACTGTCCAAATTTACTTTTACAAATTGCATGACAGCATATTATCCTAGCACTAGAGGTATTGGTAGTATCTACATAGTTCTGTGCATTGTAACAGATATACCTACTTAGGTTTCCAAACCGAATCATCCTGTACAACGTATTACTAATTATCATTGCTACTATGACAGTGCCTCTGGCCAATGAGTGATAAAACTATGATTCATGTTTGATTCCTACCCTCAAGGAAAGAGGGCTCTAGTATTAAAAACAAATAGGGAAAGCAGCAATCAGCAGAATAAGCAGAGGGAACAGGAGTCTTCAAACCACAAAGATGTTTGTTTAAAGCCCCACAACCTCTCACCCACGAAATAAGTGGAAAGAAAGCTGCAGCTTCAGGAAAAGAGAAAAAATATCAAATCAGTGTTGACAGTGCCAATAACAGAAGCTTAAAATAGGAGCAAAGTATTTTACATCAGGATACAAGACCCAGCAAGTCTGAAAAAACTGTCTGCAGTTTGTCAATGAACTATACTGCCATTCAATGCCAAATGGTAAAGGCAACACAAAAACACTTAAGAATAAAGCAAGGAGACTGTAAAGTTGTTAAAACTACAAGCATTCGTTAACAAAATCTTGGATAAGCAATTTGCAAGCAAGTTTCCAGACTTCTTGCCCTGTGAAAAGAATGGGTGCTTAGAGCATTTCATGAAACAGTACATGAAAAAGACCACCATACAAAGAGAGCAGAAATACCACCATAACACTCTGATTTCTAACTTTCCATTAGATGCCTAAGGTTTTAAAGGCTTCGCTGCAGTTTTCCTAAAGAGCACAAAATAAGGCTCCTATCAGTGTCTCACATTCATATAAGGACCCTAAAAAGCACACAAAGTTTCTTGGATGAAACACACTGGTATTGCTATTGCAACTAGCAAAAACAAAACACGCACAAAACAAACATTGTGAGGCAACATACTGCAAGTTTACTCCTCCAATTTTCTGAAATGCTCAATGTCCAACCTTAAAAAAACAAATCCTATACTCAGCATTTTAAAGAAAAATCAACAAACCCAAAATTACTAGAGGAATAGAAGTACAACATACTTCTTAACAAAGCAAATAAACTTCTATTTTTTACAGGAGTGGAAAAATACACACAAACCGTAGCATTCTTTATTAGCAGTACATGAACAGACAGCATTTAGATTCAAATAAAGCAAAACCAGCATAAAGTACTTGAGGGGAGGGGAAAACAATTTGCATTCTGTTTTGGTTTTGCTTAGATACCACTAAGTAGCCATGTGCTTTTTAAAGTCTGCCCTTCTTGAAAGCATTTTTACTTATCATAAAAGTCAATTTCCCATTGAAAATAAAGTAAGAGAGTCAAGTACACTTCTTTTACTGTAAAGACAAGGCAAAACAGTCATAACTGGTGACAAATTACACCCTCTTAACTTAATTCCAGGGCCAAAAAGAACAACACTGTAAGCAATCCACAATTTTTGGTAATCCAGTTATTCTTGCAGGATTGATAAACAGAGGAACAAGATTTACAGTCCTGCATAACATTACATTATCCTTTTACTTAAGCATCTGTTTAGCTCTTGTTGCACAGTCCCCCTCAGAAGTGAATGACCTAACAATATCTAACGTTTCACTTATCTATTAGAAACAAGCAGCAGGGTCCTTATTCACAGACGTTTAAGCTATAAAGCCACAACAGGTTATCACACACATCGAATTTTACATACTTCAAGCAGTCACAAAGACAAAATCTGTATGTCTTTTAGCAGAACTTGCCTGGAGAAGGGATTACCTAATGAAAGCTGCTATTCGTTAAAACATGCCTTGGTTCACACATGCAGACAACTACAGAGCAGGTCACATGAACATCTGTCTATAAAATCTAGCTCAGAATTTGTTGGTGGTTTGTTTTTGGTTTTGGGTTTTTTTTAATGCAGTCACTTTCACGTATTTTACTACAGGGGCAATGTGCCCTACTGGGAGCCAGCAATCGCTGCGCTCCCAGCTGCCCTCTCCCAGGCACAGGCACAGGCACAGACAGGCAGCAGCACCATCGTCAGCTGCATTGTGCTGGAAAGTCGGGGGCGGGGAGAAGACCACCAGCACACACAGCACTGGTTTCTTTTCACCGCCCATACCGCACCAAGGCCATTCCCCAGAGCAGACACGGTACGCAATAAGCTTAGCTTTGTCTCTGGGGACTTTTAATTTCCTGGCTAGCACTAGTACTATTCTTGACTTCACAGCACTACAAGAAACATTTGTAGGTACCGACACTGTCATGACGGTTACACTTTGAAAAAATCGAAATTAGAAAACAGTGTACTATGATGGCAATATAAAAAACAAAGGAAAACAGAATACAAATTAAAACAGGAACGCTGTTTTAACTTTCCACCAGCAGGTCACATAGCCTAAAGCAATAGTTGTAAGCAAAGCACTGTATACATGCCAGGCCGAGCAAGCCAGGAACTTGCGGTACAAGAAACTATTTAAGTCCCCGCCTGAGAAGACAGAATTGACAGGGGCATAACGAGAATATTACAAGGAGCGAAGGCAGGACAGAGCCTTGATAAAGGACGGGGTGTTTAATACAAGCAAGCAACGCTCAGCTGAGAAAAGAGGGAGAGAAAACCAGGCTTTCGCATTCCTAGGACGAGCAGAGGACCTGGCAAGCCTAGTCTAACCCGCACAAAGCCCGCTCCGGGGTAAGAGCATCCTACCACACTCCCGGCAAATGGAAAACGAAAGGAAGCAACTGTTGTGCGACACGGCTCAGCCCTCGCTGCACTCCCGGGTTTCCAGGGCCGGGGCTGCCCCGGAGGCGATCCCACTCCGTCCGGACGCCGCCCCGGCCGCCGAGTATCCCTGCCTGGAGCCCGCCCGCGCTCCTCGCGAAACACCCCGAGCGAAGGGGAAAGAGGGATTAAAATAAAAGGAGAGAAGGGCCCGAGTTTGGCCGAGGCCGGAGATCGACATCCACACACACACATACATACACACACTCCCAGAGAGGAACGTTTCCCCCGGCGCCCTACGGGCGGCCGCGACTCCGCTCGCCCCGGGCCGGCGCTGCCCCGCGGCGGCGGAGAGAGCGAGCAGGGGGGCGCAGGCAGCTCCTCCCGCGCCCCCGGGGCCGCCGCGCCGTCCCCCCGCGGCCGGGACAGCTGCCCGTACCTGGTCAGACATGGCTCGGCCCCGTGTCGTGCGGCAGGCTCGGCTGGGCCGCTGCAGGCGCTCCGCTCCTTTCTCTGCCCGCAGCGCAAACACAGGGCCGCGGCACGGGCGGGATTTCCTGTGCGCCTGAGCTCACTTCCCGCCTGGGCTCCGCCCGCGGCCGCTCCCGGCCCTCCGCACGGAGCTGCCGCTGCACCGGCTCCCAACAGGGCCGCCGCAGACGGCGGGAATCGCCGTTGGAAGGAACCCGAACGTTAAGGGCACCCTGGCAACCAGGGCAGCTGGGGCGAGTCCAGCGCAGGCCACACAGATGATTAAGGGACTGGGGTATTTCTCATTTATGAGGAGAAACTGCGGGAGCTGGGCCTGTTCAGTCAGGAGAAGATTGAGAGGGGATCTCATGAAAGCATACAAATACCTCAAAGCCGGGTGCCAAGGGGCTGGTGCCAGACACTTTTCATTAGTGCTCAGTGACTAGGCAAGGAGCAAGGGCCATAAACTAAAACAGAGTAAGTTCCACCTCAGCATGAGAAAAAACTGCTTTACACTGAGGGTGGCAGAGCACTGGAACAGGCTCTCCAGGGCGGTCATGAAGACTCCGTCTCTGGAGACAAACCCCTGGACATGTTCCTGTGTCACCTGCTCCAGGTGACCCTGCCTTAGCAGGGGGATTGGACTTGATGGGCTCCAGAAATCCCTTCCAACTCTAACAATTCTGTGATTCTGTGAAGTCACATAACCCTTCCCACAACAGCAGAACTTGGAGCAAAAATCATTGTTATTATGCCTAAGTCTAATATCTTGCTAAGGTTTTTACTAAGATAATATCTCACAAAAAAAACCTCACTTTTCTATTTAGGCACAGTTCGCATTTTTTAAAAAAGTCATCGCAACCATGCAAGCAATAGGACTGCACGTATTAAGCCAATCTATACCCAGGCAGTTGCATTTGAACAAATTTGCAGTGATACATCATATTAGCACAGAACAGGTGCCCTGCTTTACATTGGCACAGCATGGCTATTGAGAGGTCTGCACAAGAAGCAACGCCTACCTAATCATGACATTTAGGGTGGAAGCTGTTACGAGTATAGCATGGAGTCCTAACATCTCTACACCAACTCAGGCAATTCCTGCATGGCATCACTGCTGGAATAGGCATATGCTTAGTTCAAAGTGGTCAGGAAGTAAAAAAGTACCCACGCGTGAGAACCATAAAATAACGTGAATGTAAAAATCAATTGATCAAAAGAAATTAGCTCAATTGAAATAGGAGACTGTTACGCTACTAGACAGAGTTTTAATTTCAACTACCTTTGGGAATGCGCAAAGCACATTCATTAAGTCTGGGCAGAGGGCATTCATGAACATAAGCAGCTCAATGCTCTGTGTGCCATGTTCCTTTGTAATAACACGAAACGCCAAAGCAGCTGAAGTCTATCCCTGCATTGCTGCATTTCACTGAATGCTGAGTTACAAATGCAGCTACACCAAGAGGTGCACTTTTACTAGCCAGTGGAACAATCGGTATCTAGACTCATGGGAATTCATCATAACTGTTAATTCAGAATTAACAAGGGAAGGAAAAATTAAATAAAGGGAACCAAAACAAATCCTATACAGAGCTGCAGAATGAAGATGATCTTTCTTAGGCAAGGCCTAGCAGGCAGAAAAGCCAAATATGTTCATGCTATGCCAAGCTCACAGTAAGAGCTCATTATGAGCTTAATAACACACACAAAGCACCAAAATAAGCCATGCAAGGACTCCACAGCAACACACAATGCTAACAGAATGGAAAATGACACATACTCTATCCTGAACATTACTGCTTTTTATAAATTAAAGGGGTTTTTAAAAACAGAGCCTTACAGTGATAAGGCCAGAGTCTCAGACTCTGGCACAAACCCAATTTTTCCACGTAATCCTATAATAAAAGCTAACATTCACATGAGTCAGAATGCAGTTACATACCCACATACGTAGCCATAAAGATCTAATGTTAGAACATACTCATCAGCATGCATAGTATCAGTAATGCCGCCTTTCTTGACTCCCTTCTTACTCTATCAGTTGTGGATGCATTTGCTCTTCAATACACAAGCTAGATTTGTACAGATTTGATCTGCAAAATGAATCTCTGCTGAGTCCATGAAAACTGTGGATGTACAACAGCAAAGCTCCCACTTTTCTGACAGCCCGAATTCAACACAATTACTTAAAAATAACAAAAGTTGTTTTTAAAATGCCAAATATATTTACACAACCTTCTTCTCACAAAACCCAAAGTCAGCCTTGCATTTGCATGCACCGTTAAGACTGTTTACCCTAATAACCTCACTCAATGCTCAGGTATTTTATAATGTCTCTTATTTCCCAATCTGCACTTAATCTCAGTCCCCTGAAGTCAATAGAGTTGGCCTCTGTTCCTTCAAATTGCTGCTAATTTTTCCAAAGCTGCTGTACAGTTGAGGAGCTAATAGCTGTTAGAGGTTTTCTCAAAGCTATTGGCCCATACATACAGTCTGTGCACAGCTTCTTCAGCCCATCAAGAACAGATTTCTTAAAAAAGCAGACTTTAACCTAAGAACAATCTAATCTCATAATGCCAATTTGCTTGCCTGAGAGGGGTTAGTGCTAGCAAACAGGATGAATGCAGTGTTCTAGGGCAGCTAGCTAAGTAACAGTAACTCTTACATAATAATAGTACTGCCCCAGCCAGCAGGGCCAGAACCAGTACTTTAAAACTAGGTGGAACCTGGAAATTCTCAGCCTCCTTGAACCTAATTTCTTTGGCAATATTATTGGTTGTGGGATTTTAAATTTTGGTTATGTTATGTTATGCAAAGCACCAAAGCCTTTCCTTTAAAAAAAATCTCAGAATTATGCAAGTCCACAGATTTCTCTGATTATTGGCTTTCCAACACACTCCGTACATGGAGGAAACAAAGGCATGCTGACTCATACAGATGGTTGCATAAAATGCAGCAATGAATGTCTGATACAAATCAAACCCAAACGTTGCTTGGAGCCTCTCTTTCTGCGGGCAGAAAAATCTCTGCCTGTTTTCAGTACAGATAAACCTCCGTGTGAAGTAAGTGGGAATTTCTAAGGGTAAGGAGCGGTGCTTTCCGCCTGCCTCCCACCAGCAGGCAGCTGCTCGGCTCCTCAGCGGGGCCGAGGCACAGAAGTAGGTCAGGCAGGCCCCGCGCTGTGCACACGCGGGCTGTGCCAAGGCACAAAGCGGGAGGGGACACACATGGCCGCCCCACCGGCCCCGACTCTGCTTTCCCCCACTGCCACAACGCCAGGGACACCACAGCAGCGGGGGGAAACAAGCAGCGTTTAAAACGCGTGGTTTATGTAATTTTGTACTTGTCTGGAGGAGAAGCAAAGCTTGTAAACACACACAATAGCACTTTGTCAAAAATTCTTTACGTAAGGGAACTGTTGTCTGTGCGAGGAACCGCAGACCAGGCCGCAGGAGCGAAAGCGGGCAGAGAACCACAGCGGGGTGGTTCTGAGGGCTGGGAGCGCCGGCTGAACCCCGACACCGCGGGAGGCCTTCTCGGGGCCACCGAGGGGGCCAGCCGCTCACACCCGATCCGGGATCCGCTCGGGAAACAGAAGCCTCGTACGGCCACGCGAATGCCGGGGAACAGACCCATTTCCTGTCTACGGTGGCTGACCCTGCCGCCGCCTGCGGCACCGAGAGGCGCTGGGCAGGGCCCGCTGCACCCGAGAAAGGTGGGGCAGCTCGGGTGAGGTGCCACAGGAGCACACCGGAGCCTGCCGAGCTCCCGCGGGTTTGTGTGAGTGTTTGTGTGTGGCAGGAGGCTCGAACCCGCCGCAGCGGGGGGGGCGCCGGGGGCCGGCGGCGGCGCGGGCGCGGCCCCGCCACGTGGCTCGCGGGCGGAAGGCGACCCCGCCGCTTCCGCTCGTCGGCGCGCGCTCACATCCGCTGCTGCCGCCGCTTCCTCTTCCGCTTCCTTTCCGCGGCGCGCGCGTGCTTGAGCGGGGTCCCGTCCGGCGGCGCACGTGGCGCCCCCCGCCCGCCGCAGCGATGCTCGTGCTGTTCGAGACCGCCGCCGGCTACGCCATCTTCAAGGTGAGGCGCGGGGCTGGGCGCTCCGTGCCTCTCGTCCCGCTGCGGCGTGTCTTCGCCCGGCGGGTCGTAATGCGGGGAGCGGCCGCCGACCTGCGGCGGGGCAGAAGGGAGGGTGAAGGGGAGCGCGTTGGGCCTGCGGTGGGAATGATGTGGAAATACGGGTGGGGGTGAGTGGGAGGGAGGGAGGGAGTGAGGGCCCCCGCATCCCGCGCGGCGCCTCGGGGGCCGAGCAGGGCCGGGGACTGGAGCACAGGGGCCGCGTTGTGAGTGAGGCCTCGGGGATGGGGCTGCCGGAGGCGGCGGAAGGTTCTCGGTGGGAGAAACGGGGGCTCTTCGGTGCCTGCCAAGCGTGGCACACATCACTTGTGACCCCCATTTCCTCCCCTCTACCGGGGCGGGTTTGGTAGGAAGTTATGCGCTCGTGGCCGTGCCCCTTGTGGCATCTCAGGGGGCAGCCGGGTCTGGGCGTGCTGACCCCTGTCTGTTCATGGCTGTGCTCTCGTGGCTGGGGTTGCGGCAGAGCCGCGGGGATGCGTGAGGGGGCGCGGGGGAGACGGCAGCGCGCTCCCGGGCGGGTGTGCGGGTGCCTTGGCCCGGGGCATTCCCCAAAGCGGGATGCGCGGGGAATGGGAGGATCCCTGAGGGCCTCCCCTGCCCCGACCTCGCTCTCCCAAGGAGGGGAAGCAGATCTGCTCCCAGGGCTTTGCTAGCCTCCTGACCGGGTGGCTCAGGGCTGCGGCTTCATGGGGCTTTGAGCGAGCCTAAACTAAAGCTGCTACTGTGCCGTGCTGCCTTCTGGCTTTCCCCTTTTCTGGAGTGTTGATCAGTTTTACCAGCTTGTTCGTAGTTTGATCATAACGCCTTTATTTTTTTTCACTCCCGTTTAGTCTTGGGGTTTAGTTTATGTGAGTGCAGGTGCAAAGAGAGCAAGGCTCTGGTTTCTTTTCCCCTTGCCTGCAGCAGAACTGCAGCTTTGCTGCTCTGTGGAGCACTGTTTTCTTCCTCTGCTCTGAAACCTTTCCTCCTCATTGGAGTGAAGCCATGCAGTTCAGGCAAGGAGGATTTCAAGACCTAAGCCTTGGGGAAGAAGCCAGAAATATTTCCAAAAGCAGATAGCTTCTGTTCTGTGCCCCCCTTTCAACACATACAGCTGGGGAACTGATGCATGTACAGCACTTTCCCTGAAGGTTTTGCTCACTGGATGTTTACATAGAATAGTATCCTGCACCTTCAAAGTTACTAAAAATTAAAAAAAAAAAAAATCTCTTGAAGAGGCTGAAACCTCTGGTGCAGTGAGCCAAGCCCTTTCAGCCTTTCACAGGAGCTAGGAGGGGCTGAAAATAACGAATATTTTAATTTCTGAAAGCAGAGTGGGTATAAAGCGAAGGTAGGAGGAGGGACATAGAGGACTGCAGGGTCGCTGCAGATGTGCTGCAGTGTTTCCTGCATGCGTCAGCAGCTGGGGCTGGCTGTGAGGGGTGCACAGTGTGGCTGGGGGAGAGGTGAAAGCTGTTTGCTGGAGATGAACAGGAGTAGTATTTTATTAAAGTATGTATTTTGGGGCAAGCTGTGGTTTCCCATGCTGACTCTGTTGGCAGCTGCTGAGGCTGGAAACGGTGAAGCCTCAGCCACAGTGCCTGTCTACAAGGAAAAGCTCTCAATCACGCAGCATTCATTCCCCGGATGGGGCAGCTGTTCGGCTGTGAACTTGTGTCACTGTTACACTTCTGTGTTCATTCTGTATTGAAATGTTCTCAGAGTAGCAGAATTTAGCTCCTTTTTTTTTTTCTTTTTAAAAGCAGTCTCTGAAATTTGAAACTGCTGGGGGGGGTTGGAGTGCTCTTTGTTTTTTAGTTACTTGAAGGTTGGACAGATTTTGTGGTTCTGAATTTTGGGGATGGTCATGGTCACCCACTTCCCTTTTCAGCAGTGACCACAAATGTTTGTTGCCAGCATAAATGTGCTCTGTCTTTAGACTTTGGTGATCAAGAACTGTCTTCTGGAAGCTCTCAGGTGTTCCGTTGCAGGTGTTGCTCCCATCAGAGGAGCAAATAGTAAGGACAAATGGGATATAGCCATGTTCTAGATCTTGGAAGACTTTCCAATGAATCTTACCATCTTGAAGGGCAAATTATCTATAGGTGTGTAATTTTTATATGCTAACAGTCTTGATTTTAGCAGTTTCTGTGTCTTTCTCTGTGTGCCCATGTCTGTTTATAGAGGCTGAAAATTCTATAGGCCTTGGTGTAGGAAAGATGAACTGGAGGAAAGAATCATCCAGCTGAGGAAAGGAAGAGTTGCCCCAAGGTTTTTTGGTGCCTCAGAGTCATGTAGGAAGTTAATTACTATGTTTGTTTGCTCAGCCACTAAT
This sequence comes from Acanthiza pusilla, assembly GCA_036630365.1. Taxonomy (NCBI): domain Eukaryota; kingdom Metazoa; phylum Chordata; class Aves; order Passeriformes; family Acanthizidae; genus Acanthiza; species Acanthiza pusilla. The sequence continues at coordinate 9,849,329 of JAXCHO010000019.1, forward strand.
TGAGTTTTAAAAAAGACAACCTCCCTCAACCAGGGTTTAAAAATATTCCAGGGAGCAAAATTCATAATACCAGGAATGATTTCTGCCCTGAGTTAAATGGCAATTGTGTTGCATTTGCATTGTGGGGACAAAACCACAAGATTTTTGAGTGAGATGTAAAGAACACAGTGTTGTAAAGATCTTGGCTATTCCCCTGAGCAGTTTTCTGGGAATTTGTAGTGCGCTCTGCATTTTGTGAAATGTATATAGACTACAAGAGTGTAAGTGTTAATCTTGTGCTGTTTGAAAAATGAGGGGATCCCCTGTGTACAGAGATGGGATTAAGCTATTGCTGCCTCTTAGGTAATTCTTGGCTCAGTTGATGACCAAACTGGTAACAGCTCTTCTTTACACAGATGTTCTGTTTCTTTGGGTTAGCTCTGATTAATGAAAGGAACCTGGGGGATCACTCCTTCCTGTTAGGCTTCCCAGACATTTTATTTTTCCAAAGCAGTGGCAAATCTGGTTTTGGGTTGCTGGAGTTGTGAGTGAGTTCTGAGGAGAAGGTGGAGCAAGCCCAGTTTTGATAAGGAAAAAGAGGGTTTTGCTTTAATGTGCCAGGTCCAGGAGGACCCAGCCATTATTGAAGAACCTCTGTAATTCAGGTGAAAGTAAAAACACTGCACTACTGTGTGTCTGTCAGTAGGGTAAATGTGCTGAGGGAGAATGGTGAAACTGGAGATCACTGAAGTTGAGTTTGTTGACTCAAGCAGTGTTAACCACTGCAAAGTGGTTGGACACAGTGTAAATGTTTCAGGTCCTGTGGGTTGAAGAGTGTTCAAAAGTGAACTAAACGCAGTTGTTTGTTGTGTCTTTTTTCCTGCAGGTTCTGAATGAGAAAAAGCTCCAAGAAGTTGACAGTCTGTGGAAAGAATTTGAAACTCCTGAAAAAGCAAACAAAATGTAAGCAGCTTTATGTGGGGATAGCAGTGTGGCTTGTGGAAGGACATGGCTGCCTGTAGTGATGCACATCTGAGTCAGAATGAAGCACTGGTTTTTGGTTTTCAGTGTTGTAAAAGCTGTGAACAATAATAATGGGATGTTAGATACTCTGAGACACTTACAATGGAATATCAAAGTAAAAAAAACACCTTACAGTGTAATTAAGCAGCAGAAGTCATTACCTTGTGTCACCAAAGCAAAACATTGAAAATTATTTTACGGTGATGTGGGTGCTTTGACAAGAACATCCAAGCTTGTAATTCTGGAAGTGTCTGAAATGACAGGTTTTTGTGCTCACAGGAAATTCTTTGGGGAAAAATAAAGTTTAATCCAGATGAAACTATGTAAATCACTGTGAATTGAGAGGTAGTGTTGTTGCCCATGCCATCAGTGAGAGTTAGCACCACTGCAGAGCTGCACAGAGATTGCAGCTCTGATCAAGCTGGCCTTTCTAGGAAATTGCCCTAAAGCTGGGGACAATGGTGAGTTCCTTCCAAATCTGTCTAGTGTGTTTTTATTGGAAGATTTCTAACCAGCTTTGATTATAATGAATGCATCTGAACAAGCTATGCCTTGTGATTTGTATTTATCCTGCTCTGTAACAGTATTTAGAGGAGAGGCTAGAATATCTCACATCTGCCTGTTTGTAGTGTGGTTAATCTTGTCTTGGAAACATCATCTTGGCCACTTGTTATACAGGATGTGGCTCTTAATGGGATCTCTACTCTGATAAAAATAATTCCTCTTTTGCCTTTCTGAAAAGGCATCAATATAAGCCTGAAGCTTCTGTGGGGATCTGCAAATGCTTAACTCAAGCATTCAGCTTTATCTGTGACCTTGCTTCCTGTGCAGATACTTGACTCACAAAGAGCACTGGTTAATAAGAACTGGATTAGTCAAATGCCTGTCCCTGACAAGGAATTTACTGGATTGAGATAGCTTCTTAACTGTAACTGTATATCAACACCACGGACTGTGTGAGAGGAAGAGGGAAGAAGCCGTGCCTAAGGATCTGACACAGTGTGGTTAAACACTGTTCATATGACTTTTGGCTCTGGTCAGCATTTAGGGCATGAAAGAAATTTTTGTTGTTCGTTTTAAGCTCAGCTCAGAACTTGTATTCTAACATCTAATTACAGGGGAGGACTTGAGGATTCATGGGCAATGAATCAGTTCAAATTTAAAGTCTTTGAAGATGCATTTGGTTGAAAAGCATGTTAAATCTGAGCTGTGCAGACTCTGCATTCCACAGAGGCAGAACATTTCCTTTTGAAGATGAGTGGGAAGATGCTATCATCAGTCAATCAGGGTGCAGTGTTGGACTTTAAATGGATGATGTCTGTCTTTAAATACGAACTACAAAGCAAAAAGTGGGGTTAGTTTTTCTGGTGATGTTGGTCCAAGAAATACCAAATCAAAATTCCTTTTTTTTTTTTTTTTTTTTCATTTGTTTCCTTTATATTACTATTGTGGGACCCAGCTGAAAAGCCACACCAGTCTCAGCTGGCCAGTTTAGTGCTCTCACTCTTTTTTGAGGGTCTGGATACTGATCTCTACTCTCTTGAAGCCTTAGGGTAAAGAGAGGAACTGTAATAGCAGAGGCAGAAAAAAGATAAAATGAAAATAAAATGGTTCTAGCATGTGGTTTATGTACATTTGTTTACACACTTTTATTTTATTTCTGTAGAGTAAAGCTGAAACACTTTGAAAAATTTCAGGACACAACAGAAGCACTTGCTGGTAAGTGAGTTAACACTGTTCTTACCAAAAAACCAAACATTCTTACAAAGAAATCAAATCCCTATTATGCACTAATTCACTCATTACTTACCTCTGTCCGTGCTCAGTTCTTTTCTTTAGCTTTTAAATTACAGGTTTTTCAAAGTGAGCTGGTTTTGATATTTTCTGAGGTCACCTATCCAGTCCATACTACAGTAAAGATGTAATAAAGTCTAGCTTTTTCCTTCAGTGCATATTTCCCAAGCAGCTTACAAATGAGCACCATGTAAGTTCTGACTGATAGATGTAGCCTGTCTGTTGTCAATGATGGATTCTTGTTGAAGCTGAATATAACTGATTTGAGTCAACATTTCGTCACTACCACTGAGACAGCAGACAGGCAGAGTGAACATTCATTATTACAACCATGTGGGTTTTATGGACACATTATGCCTGTGGTTTTCGGCCTAAAAAAAGGTCTGTATTTGCCTTAGTTTAAACAAAATGGAAAGCCTTATATTCCATAATTTTACTAATTCTACACTTAAATACTTGATGCTGTGGCCTGGTTTAAAGAGAAACAATAAGAATTCTAGGTAATAATTCAGAAATGGTGTGGCAATCACTGCTGAGTGTGCTGTATGACATCGGTAGGAGGATATTCCAGGTCACATTTATAACTAATAGGAAGAGCTAAGTTCTTCATATTCTGATGTGGTAGAGATAGCTTATAATGGAAGCAAAGAAGCAAGAATGGAGATACTACCATCAAACATGAGATGCAAGTAAAAGAACTGAGATTGAAGCTGCTATATACTCCTCTCCATGGCATATTTTTCGGATTATGTTGCTTTTGCATAGGTTTGGATTCAGTTCATGTAGAGTTAGGCTGATTAAAAAAAAAAGAAACAAAAAAATCCAAAACTTTCTACTATTCTTCAAGTTTACTTATGTGTGAAACAGGGAGGTTCAGACTACTTATGTGCCATTTATTTTGAAAGGAAGGCTATGTCTGTCATTGTTTTAAGTGGGTTAGAAGCTATTGACCAGCTTGAAAGGTGGAAAATCATCTGCACTGTAGAAGGGTTGAGAGGAAACGCAGCACAGCACTTAGACTTTACTCTTACATGTCATTAAGGTTCTGGAAACCAAAAATCGCTGGCTTCTGCTCAATTACTGTGATGAAGATGTTTTATCAATCACAGAAGTTCAGTGGAGCACAGAGCTGACCCTCAAAGAGAGTTGTATAAGTGCCTGCTTAAAATACATTGTGTGGGATTGTAAAGCTTTTACAGATCTATTAATATTTGAGAATGAAGAACATCCTTTAAAGATTCTCCTGTCTGCATGCTGTATTAAAAGGGTCTGTCTGACTGCCCAGTCAGCGTGTTTGGCATCATTCCTGGGGCTTTAGATTGTACATTATCATCACCAGAGATGCAAATAAGCCGTTACTCAATTTAGGATATCATGGTTGCTGCCTAAGGGACCTGGCAAATGGTTGGTTAATTAAATGATACACAAAATATTCCCATATAACCTTGCCTTTGGAAATGTTAAACATGTATCTAAAGCATATGGCATGCTGTTTGTAGAGATCCTTAAACGAAATTGGCAAAAATAGAACTGAAAACATATGGAGAAAGGAGAGGCATCTAGGAGAAAGGTTTTTGATTTAGGCCTTCAAAGGAGTAAGTATATAATTTTCTTCTATTTTGATTTAGGTACTGCATGTCCAAGTAGTATTGCAGCTCAGACTAGAGCAACTGTGGCCAGTTAAAATAAATGCATGTATTTAGGAGTAATATTTTTACAGGTTGTAGGAGGGGAAAGAAACTGCATCTTTGGTCTTTTTGTCTTGTTCAGCATCCACAGCTCTTGTAGAAGGCAAGCTCAGCAAGAACTTGAAGAAAATTCTCAAGAAGATAGTGGCAAAAGATGCCCATGAGCAGTTGGCCGTGGCAGATGCCAAACTTGGAGGCGTCATAAAGGTGATAACTGATTTTGCTGTTCTTCCTTTTGTCTCATGCTACTGAAAGGTTATAGTCAGATTCCAGAGATTTTTCAGTTGCTGGCAATGGATTGTGCTGCCAGTGCTGTGTTTGCAGCATTGAGGATGGTTAATCCTAGTAGGTGTACAGGGAAGATGTTGATTTGAGTACACAGGTGAGGGATATGGTAAGAATGACTGAAATGTTCAGGTTTGCTTGATTTCTCTCTTAAATATTGATTAGAGACCCAGCAAAAAAACTAATTTTCTCGGTGATCTAATCCAGAAAAAGTAGGAGGAGGAACCAAACAGAAAACCTGAGCCAGGCAGATATACCTGTTCCTCACAAACAGATGCAGCAGTAGTAGGGCGATGACTTATTGTTGTTGGGAGTAGGTATTGCTGTGCCTTCCTCAGTCTGCAGGCAGCTGTGCACAGCCCTTGGTCCTTGCCTGCCAGAGGAAGGAGGTTCAGTGGAGGTGGGCTGCCTTTTTCCAGTGTCTCCTAGCTGTCAAATACCAGTTTCCCATCTCATGTCCAATTGTTCCCCATTCCACTGAACTTTATTCTGACAACCTCCTCGTGATGTCTTAGGAGACTGTGTAGTCTGCAAAATGAGGATTAAATGTTAAAGTGACTAACAACAAGGACTTTGAACTAATTATTCAGCCTTGTTCTCTGAAAAAGACACGAAGGCCCCAACCCTCTACTTCCGAATTTTCTTTCTGTGGCCAAACTGTTTCTAGTAAACTTCAAAATCGTGAATCTTAAGTTGAATGTTCTACATAGCATATAGAGCATTAATTATAAATCTGCTCTTCAAAGTGGAATATGAACTGTGTGGGGAACTGGGGGTGTCAATACCTTGAGCATCAAAAATGGATGAAACTTGTGTGATCCCAGGATTGCAGTGGGAAAAGCAGTTATAATTATGTAAGACTGCTGGAAGAAGAACTTCAGAGGAGTGTTGTGTTGTGCCTGACTTTGGACCATTGATTTCCACCCTGCAGGAGAAGCTGAATTTGAGTTGTATACACAGCCCAATGGTTACCGAGCTGATGAGAGGAATTCGCTCACAGATTGAAGGGCTTATAACAGGCCTCCCTTCTCGAGAGATGGCAGCAATGTGCTTGGGTCTGGCACACAGGTGAGTTCCTACAACAGCTCTGTTTCATCCCATGTCTGTCCCACTCCTGTGTCTCTGCCTGTGCTGTGCTGCTTGAAGTGTCTCTGAGTATGTGTTATGGTCTCATACTCTGTACATCAAGATAGTTTTGTATCTGAAATTTTGTTTTACTAAGGAAGGGCTTTCCAGCTTGCACCCACCCTTCAGGGAATGACTTCATCTTCACCCGAAGTTGAAGTTGGTAGCTTTCCTTTTCACATTATATACTTTGGGATTTCATCTGGAATGTCTTTGGAGCAGTCAAGTGAGTCATTTAGAGCTCCATTGCCACTAAGAGACAAGGTGGAGACCATGATTTGCTGATTTATGCCAGAATAAATGCCCATATAATAGATAATACAAATATTAAAGGGTTGTTCTTCCCACCTTGTTCTCACTGCCCTTTAGGTTTAGTGGAGTAGTAGTTAAATACAAAGTTGTTGGATCACCATAGGCTCAAGCATCCATTAGTGAGTAATTTTTAATCTGTATTCTGACATGAGCTTGCCCTGTCACAAGCCATTGGCAAGTTAGAGAAATGCTTTGCTGTAGCTAATTCCTTAAAAATATGTGTTTGCTTAGAAAATGGGCATTAATATTGAAAAAGTACTTGTAAGATGCAAATCCTCATTGATACCAAGTGTCTTTCAGTTAGCTACAGAGACATTCTAAGCATTCATTAAAGCCAGATGGTAATGAGCTTTCTCAGACAGTGAGAATCTGTTCCAGGAAGTTTCTTTTGTTGCTTCACATTAGCGTTGCTGGTATTTGCTGCTGGGGAGGTGCAGTTTGGTGGATTGCCTCCAGCCGCTGCCCAACTGGAAGTGCTCTTGACAAATACTTTCTGTGGGGAGCCATGCAGCAAAACCAAGAGCCAATTTCCTGCCACAGCACTTGTGTTCAGTCTGCTGCAGGTAGTACAAATAGCCTTAGCTTTCCCTTTCACCCTGGTCACAGGGTATGTGAGCAGACACGTCGGAGCTGTTGTGAAGCTTGTGTCAGTGTGGCTTCTGGCCACGTCTGAGAGTGGCCAGTGGCACAGAACTGAGCTTGGTTTGACAGAACCTGTGGACAACTGTATTTGTGTTGAAAAGGAGCAGGTGGGGCACATTTTGCAGCAGGATGCTGATGAAACTGTATTTCTGTCTCCTCAGCCTTTCCCGATACAAGCTGAAATTCAGCCCAGACAAAGTAGATACCATGATTATCCAGGCAATTTGTAAGTATATTTAGAGCTTAAATTATTAATGGAGTTGGCTTGGGGTAGCTGCCTTCTTTACATTGGTTACAGAAGAGTATTGCTGTCAATTTCCTCCTAGGATGTCTTAACAAATTGGGCACTGATGTTCAGCTAGACATGAAGTGTATTTTCTTAATAGGGTTTTTTGCAAACAGGAACATTTTTAGGGTGATACAATAAACTGGCATGCACTTTTTCTTAGCATGGAAATCAGCTGAGCTACAGGCGGTGTTCAGTCCTCTAGGGGCTTTCCTTCCCAACATCCTTCCCTTCTGAGTAGTGCTGGGAGAATGGGCCCCACAGGACAGCATTTTCTGACGCATCGTTTTGGTGGTACCTTGCATAGAGGGCAGTGTAGAAATAGACTCTTATATTAGGCATGTAAAGCACACTGCAGTGTGTAATGCTGCATTTTGTCTCCTTGCTTTCTAAATGGAAGACAGACTGAAATTGTTAAAGCAGCTAGGAAAGCCCATTCCTCATTTTTCCTTGAAGACATACATGTCGTAATCTGCACGCTTGCTGTGAAGCAGTGGTGACAAATCCTGTTTGGAGTATTAATTCCCAGACTGTTGCCAATGATGAAACATAGTTAAACTGAAATTAATGATGTAATTCAGTTCCTTCGTCACTACCACTGAGACAACAGATGGGAATGTTGGTATTGCATTAGCAGGAAATATTTTAGCCTCAGGGCTCTCTAGTAATATATGCTGTAGGTGCTGTAATAAATTATAGATCTGGTTATTGGTCATATGTGGTAAATGGTGAGCCCGTTGGCTTTGTATTTGGTATATTTGTATTATAACAGCAACTAAAAGGCTTGATCTTTTAAATCAAGTAATGGAATATAAGATCAGTTTGGTACTACTAAAACATTTTTTCCTTCAAGTTGCTTGGATGGCTACATTTTACATCAGCCTTGCGTGTAGCACTTTGGTTGACTGAGAGGAAGGATAATTGGCTGCTGCTCCTCTTCTAGGGGAATGTGCTTTGCAGCTTAGGGAGTCTGTCCGAGACAGTCCCAGTGACAAAACTTTGAGGCCACACTCATGGGTATTTTAACATTTCTGTGGTATTGTGTCTGGTATTATGCAGTTCTCTGAAAAGTAAAGATTTCTAGTGTACTGCAGTTTGGTTTATTCCGATATTTATAGAGTGAAATACTTCTGTTAATCTCCCTTTATGCTATTCAAACCTCTTGGTTTGAGAGTATTACATGTTTAGGTTACCTTTTTAGAAAAAGAAATAAATTCTTCTTTCTTTTAGCACTTCTTGATGACTTGGACAAAGAACTGAATAACTACATCATGCGCTGTCGGGAATGGTATGGTTGGCACTTCCCTGAACTGGGCAAAATCATCACAGATAACCTGACGTACTGTAAATGTGTGCGGAAAGTTGGTGAGTAGTGAGGACACCCGAGCCTGCAGCGTGGTGCACAGGAATGGGCACAGCGTGAGTGGCACTGGGATGGAGACCCACTCACTCCAGCTGCTCATGACTCTGTAGCAATGGTGCCTTCAGCAACAGGGTAGATAGGGCCAGGAGGAAAAGAGGGTATGTTTGCATCTGGATGTTGATGCGATTTGCCGTTTGGAAGCTGAAGTGAAAGTTAATACCATATCACCAACCATGGTCTTCATGGACCACCAGCACATCTTCTTGGAATCACAATTAGTCAGCGGATCAGTTTGGAAATCAGCTACTAAAAAACGGATGTAAAGAGAAGTGCTTCCTGTCTCTGGATGTTCTTGGAGACAGCAGCTGCTAGAATTACTCGTAAGAGCAGAAAGAATGACTGCTGTATTTTGGATAATGCCTCACCTCTTGGGCTCATGTGCTTTGTATTGATGATTTTTTTTTTTCCATTGGTTAGTTTTTTGTAGTAAAGAAGTTTGCAGTCCAGAGAGAGACTTGTGGTTTTAAGGGAGCTTTTTTCCCCTCCAATTTTAGAAACAATTAAATAGATTTGTTAAGTGGTGACTGCTTGCTTCCTGGAATTCTTTTCTTACAATGTTGTGACTGAAAATTTTGCAGCAACCATCTACTGAAAAGATGAAGTATGCAGTGTTACAGAATATGGGCTTTCTGGGTTTTTTTTCAAGTTTCAATTTTTATATTTCCACCCAATCCTGACTGGTATAAACATAAAGCCAGAACACTGACATATATTTCAGGAATTCGGAATAGTGTGATGGCAGACTTGACTCACTGTTTTTATTTTGGCCTTTTATCTTCATCTGTTTCTGTGCTTTTTTTACCAGTTCATCTCGCCCCCAGTGCAAACAAGCTTTCATCTGTCCCCCACAGGAGACAGAAGCAATTTTGCTTCCTCTGATGTTTCTGACATCCTACCAGAGGAGATTGAGGAGGATGTGAAGGCTGCTGCTGAGATTTCCATGGGGACAGAAGTATCAGAAGAAGACATAGACAACATAATCCATCTCTGTGATCAGGTATGTACACAGGGATGGATAGGAGTAAGGCTCTGCTCTAGCCATTTCAGAGCCACTTCTGCCAAGGAGAGCTTTTCCCAGGGTAGTGCTAATGCTCTTGTGATGGCAGTGATGATTCCTAGATTGTTGCTTTCCTGATGTTTAGACATGAGGGTGCACAGTCACTACCTCATCTGAGCCATCTCAGGCTGTTGATGTCTACACAAGGCCTTCTGAAAGTGGCAGTCTTACTTTTGGGAGGAATTTTGCTGACATTGGGTTTCTAAGTATTTGAGATAATGGTATTGTATAGCCTCTTTTTAATCTGTCACTGTGGAAGCTAGGTGATAACCCCTGTGTTAAAAATGGAGCACTGAAGCCCAAAAAGAATTAGGAGTCCTATCCTGCTCTTGTCTGGACTGGGTGTGAACAAACACCCTCTGACTTCAGTCGTGCCAGTTGGATCCCTTTGTGACTTTACCAGGGAGGGGCAGGGTTACAAGTTCCTGTTCTTAGTCTAGACCAGGCTGCTTTTTTATGTGCAGTCTAATTGTGTGTGTTTGTATGGAGCAAGTAAAGAGCATTTATCCAATTTCAAGAGAATGGTGGCAAAGATTTATGTGAAAACTGAATGTTCCAGGGTTTTGTCCTAAAGAAAATGTCCTTACTAAGTATTTTTGTTCTGCTTCACTGTCTTTGGCATGTTGTCAGTTCCTTTATCAGGAGTTTTGCTGAGAAGATAAGTTGCATAAGGGAATAAGCAGTACAGGTCCAATATACTTTGTGGATGGAGCTCTGCTCTGGGAATATGCCCTATATAAAGCTTCCTGTAACTCTGTCTCTTGGTTGTATTTTGCAATTTGTTAGTCTCGTACATTGGAATTCTCAGCACTTCCTTGTGTCAGTGTATTTCTCTCTTACTATCTTTTGGTCAGCTAATACTGACTCCTGTAAACTCTGTCTGTGCCAGGTGATTGAAATCTCCGAGTATCGGACACAGCTCTATGACTACCTGAAGAACAGAATGATGGCTATTGCTCCTAATCTCACTGTCATGGTGGGAGAACTGGTGGGAGCAAGGCTCATTGCTCATGCAGGTGGGTTACAGTGACCAATGTAAGTAAATCTTAGGTGACCTCATCAGAGGTTTTCTGCGAGGAGCTGGTCAGCTAAAAGCATTATGTAAGGCCTGGTGAGCATCTCAGGGTAAATGGGGCGAAGGCAGCACTTCAGGAATCGTGAGAATACCAGCATGAGCTTAGTGGTAGTCTGTGATGACAAAGTTCTCAGTTGGCCTGAATTCTTTTTGGAATATGAGGGCAACTTAAGTCACTACCTCTTCTGAGACACTTACTGAGCCTCCTGCTGATAGTTCAGTCACTTCCGAGGTAAAAAACCAGTGGTAGGTGTTTATAGCCAGACTGGCTCAAGGTCTGGCCTTATTTCACTTATTTGTGCTGCAGTTCAGTGATCATATGTTCTTGCTGTCAGACTGTCAGGAGTAGGCATTATTCCAGTGGAATATGTTTTATTGAGTCAGCCTTCTTTCCTGATCTGAAATCAAACCAAGACAGTGAGGCATGGAAGACCAAAATGGTTTACGTGTCCTTCAGGAAACGAATGTGAAACAGCTCACAGGAAAATAGATGGCTCTGAGCTTTCTACACATTCAAAAGCAGGAATCTAGCCTAGCTGCTCCTCTGACACATTATTGTTGCTGTGTCACCTCTTCCTAGGTTCCCTCTTGAATCTGGCAAAACATCCAGCTTCCACAGTTCAGTTACTGGGTGCTGAGAAGGCACTCTTCAGAGCACTGAAGACTAAAAGGGACACACCTAAGTTTGGCCTTATCTATCACGCCTCCCTGGTGGGACAAAGCAATACCAAAAATAAAGGAAAGGTAAGTTGCAAAGTTCTTTACCAGCTTGACTTTTTTCTGAGCATGAATATCTTGAGCTTCATGATGACTTGAGCTTCCCAGTGAGGCTCTTTCCATGCCTTGCTTTGCTATATTGCTTTGTAATTACATGGAAAATACCGCTGTCCCACAAATCTTTGAATAGTGTTCACTCCTGTTCAAAAAATGTGAATGGGGTTGTCCATTTGATATCTGAGCAATAACAGATGTATTTCTGCTGAGTTAGGATGTAACACTGGCTTTCTCAAGGGGTATGTTACTACTTTCTTCTCTGTGATAGTAAACTAAAGTGTTAGAGGCTTTAGTCTTGCTTGAAAATTGGACTCTGTGTGTTAAAGTAACTTACAGCTTGATTTTAAAGCTTAGTCTTTTCTAATGTGGGTGGATGAATATGTGTTAGAATTGTGGAGAAAGCTGGAAATTGCATTCAAATTAACCTGATCTAAAGGTTGGGGAAGAGTAGGATATGTGTAACTGACTTGCTGTCTCAAACATTTCCTTTTATTTGTCAAGGAAATAAGGTGTTACATTAACAGTATTTCAGTGTTGAAAGAATGATACACTAATTATTTTTTGGACTAAACACTGCTAGTAAATGGTTACTTTGTTCTTTTATATGTGGGTATGGTTTCCAGATCAGAGTGAATCATTGCCTTATGTTAAGTCTTAGCATTTAATATTATTTTTGGCTTTTCCAGATTTCTCGAATGCTGGCAGCGAAAACTGCCTTAACTATTCGTTATGATGCCCTTGGAGAGAACACCAGTGCTGAAATGGGAGCTGAGAACAGACTAAAAGTAGAGACGAGACTGAGACTTTTGGAAGAGAGAGGGGTAAGTCTTGCAGAGAGCTGCATGTAGCTGATATTCTTGTTCAGGGTCTGATTTTCTGGCACACTGCTTTTTGACTCTTCTCCCTCAGTAATGTGTCACTCTTACCCTGCAGTTTCTCCCAGCTTTGGCTGGAGTGGCCGAGTGTGGAAGTCGGCTGCAGGCATTTGTGGGTTAGCTGGCCTTGTTTACACGGCTGTCTTCATTTGCATTGTACTGAAAAATCTTGGTAGTGAACAAGATGAAGAAGGTCTTACCTTTACATTCCCTACATCTCTATGAATGGCAAAGATAGGCTTATTTCTTCATAGCTTCTTTCTCTCTACCTTAGCAGGAGTATTTGTGCTTTCTCCCCACCTATATTTTCCACCTATTTCCCCAAAATCCAAACACTGGTGGTGCTTAATCTTACAGAGTGTTCTCTGTAGCTAAAGCAGGATTATTCTGCAAATTGCTGCATTGCCCTCCCACCACCTAATGCACATCCTGCCTCTCCACACCTGCTGTTCCATGTTGCCATAGGCATGGTGTGCTGGGAGAGTGTAGGGCCCCTTTCCTCTTTTAGGTGGCATGCCTGCTGCCTGTGATCTTGTGAATGACAACTAGGTTCCAGCCTTCCATGCTGGAAGATCTGATACCAATGCTCTAGTCCTGGCATCACTAGAACAAAAAAGAAGAATCCAAAAAAACTGGTCCACTCTCTTCATGGGAGGTGAAACTTCCATTTGGAACAAAGGCAAGAAGACATGTTAACACCAAAAGACAAACCAATCACCTGACAAGCACATATTTAATTTGGTTTGGGGCCTGTGTTACGGTTTTAAGGTTGGCTTTATGCCAGCTATAGGGTGATAGCTGCCCTGACATGCAGTTCTTCTTGCAAAAAAAAAAAAAAAAAAAAAAAAAAGTGCACAAATTTGAGCTGCTCTTGGGAATTTGGAGGTATGATGTTATGTCGTGTGTCTGTGGTATATTTGATCCAGTACTAGATGCCCTTTACGTGACCTGGGCACTTGAAGAGCAGCATTAGGAAGGCCATTCTCACCTCACTTACACTCCCCATTGCTACTCTGCATTCAGGTGTAAAACTGGTGCAGGTACACAGGAGCCTGTCCCATAATAAATGTCTGTCTTTCCATTTTTAATTCCTTTCAAGAGCTGTAGAACTTGTGTTGTGAATTGTTTTCATTATGAGTAATTTGTTTTCATATCTAAATATTTCTTGTAGATAAGAAGAATAAGTGGCACTGGAAAAGCCTTGGCCAAGACAGACAAGTATCAAAACAAGAGGTGAATAGTTTTTCCTTTCAGCTTGGCTGAGTAAAAATAACTCTCCATGTTTTTATTTCTGAAAAGCTTTTTGGTTATGGGCTGAGTTGACTTAATATCCAGAAAACAGATTCTATGCTTTTTAAACATTGATAATAAGTTGTGTTGCTAATGAGAATTTCTCTTTTCCCAGATTTTCTAATAGTAAATTACTGACATCATCGGATAGCAAGTACTTTAGGTGCTACCAGCAAAAAGCTGGGTGTTAATAATAGCAGCTTTATTTAATACAATTCTGAATGAAATAAACTGGAGAAAATCAGAGTTTGAATTAATTTCTTTTACATGGAAGCTGTCCTAGAGACGTACTTAGCCATCTTATTCTTACAAAAGGAAAAAAACAAGCATCACTGGTTTTGACCAAAGCTTCATCTCCTTGTTTAAGTCTTGTATGTAATAAGTAAAACGTCTAAAGCAATAGGTAAGGTTTGTATGTATTGTGGACACAGTTAGAATAGTTTCTGGTGCCCAAAGTGACACTGTAAATTGCAACTGGGACAGCTGAACATCTGAGGATTTGAACAGACTATTATTAGTCTGTGCTGTGATATCTGGGTTTATTGCTTAATTTGGTTGCAGGCTTCTTGCTTAGCTTGGCCTGCTTATTTTGCTGAGCCTTTGGTGTAGAGAGAGGGCAAGAGCTCAGCTAAACCAGGGCTCAGTGCTCATTCTGTGAGGAAAAAATAGCACTGTTGCACTCATCTGCAACCCCCAAACATCTTTCTGGAGCCTAGCTGTAACTTCCATTTCCATATGCCAGGCATTTCCAAGTGTAGTGACGGCTGTGATTTCTGGGACAGCTTTTGCAGACAGTGTCAGTCAGTAAATGAAGCATCAGGGCATGTCAGGAGGCAGGAGCTGAGGGAGGAGGGTGTTAAGGAGACAGCATCAGTGCTGGGGTTTGACCTCTTGAAATGAGGAATCATGAACTCCTGCCAGGACATGTTTCTGCTGTTAGACATGCTTTGCAAACATGTCTAGGCTTGGGGAGAATCTGAAGATAGTTCCTGGCTGTTTGACATAGTCTGGCTGCCTAAAAGGGAAACTAACTCAGTACTTGTCAAATTGTCCATGTTGTACAAAAATGGCCGTACTGCTGTATGGGGATGTTAGAAAGTCTAAAATAGTGTTTTAAGGAGATTGGCAAGAGTCTCTAGTGTTTTATGGAACTATGTATTTTGTATGAATTAGCTAAATCAAATCAATGTATCAGAAGTTAAATGCGAGGTGGTTTTTAGAGAGGAGGTTCAAGTGAAACATTTCCCTATACTTTCCAAAAGAGATGCAAGAGATGCTGTATTTGTCTTGTTTATGGTTTTGTGGGTTTTGGGTTTTGGTTTTGTTTTTAATCAGCAGCAGTATTATGACAATAAGGAAGCCAGTGAGCTCTCACTTGGGTTGAACTGAAGCAGAGTCCACTGTTTGCAAAAGGTTGCACGATTAATTTCTGCAAACCCATACACAGTGTTAATACCCATAAGAATAATTTCCCATGCCTAGAGGATGAGTTGATGGTACTGTCTGCTGGCATTACCACATGCTTCCCAGTCCAGTCACTTAGCCTCAGTTGTTTTTATAACCTGTGCAAGGTTGCTACTTCAGATTCCTGTTTGGCTGGGGAGGAAATACTTTAGGCTTACTGTTTTAAAACTCATTTCTTCTTCAGTAGGAATTCTGTTCTGAATAAGAAAAACCTGCTTCATTGCTATTTTATGATTCAGTTGCCCCTTACAAGTTCCAATTAAAGAGCACTGGATTTCAGGGTGACTGGTTCTCTACAGCCTGTAGAGGAGTTTGGGACTGAACAAACGAGCATGCAATAACTGAGAAGAGGCAGTTTCAGATGCAGGTTAGATATTTGAATGTCCCATAAATTCAGTGATACAGGTGGTACAGCAGTGAGCCATAACATTACCCTGCCTTGTTTGAGAGTTTTCCCTCTCAGTGCAATGGTGGAGAGGCAGTAGAAAAATCAAAAGTAAAGCTACTTCTAATACTCTGTGTGTGAGTGTATATATATATATATGTATTATTACCCCTAGGGTGCAATTGTAGGGTAATAAACCAAATGCAATCCAATAACATACCAAATGGTGGGGAGCTGTGTGCTTGTGACCATACGGCTATGCAGGATAGGCTTTCAGCATCAGAGAAATCAATTTAATGGGTAATTAAAGTGCTCTGCAGAGCCTTGAACAGGTATAAACCAGGATCAAACTTTTAGTTAACTGATAAATTCTTTTCAGATCAGACAGTTGTACTTTGTGGGGTATTTCTTCTGTAGTCATGGTTACTGGTAAACCTGCTGTGTATTGGAGGAAGGGCCTCACTACCTGTAGATGTTTTCTTAGCTGAGCAAGATTGATTTTCAAATATTCTTGGTAGGTTGTGTTGGAAAGTTTATGTTCAACTGCAGGATCTCTACCTGGAGGTTTGCTCTTCTCTGATACATAAACTGACCTTTTTCTTCATTACAGCGAAGTAAAAGTGTTTGACCCATCTGGTGACTCTACGCTTCCTGTTGTTTCCAAGAAGCGCAAAATTCAGGAGGTGGATGAACAAGACACAGAGGTTGCAGTGAAAGCAAAGAAGTTCAAAGCAGAGATGAAAGGTTGGTTGCTGTGGTACCTGTGCTGCTGCCATATTACTGTTTGCATCATGCAGTGGGGCTTAGCATTTGCAGCCACCCACAGTACCTGGGTATTCTCCTTGGGTATGAGAGTGTATTTTAAAAAGGTAATGATCCTTTATAGACTGACACCAGACTGCAGTCAATTTACTAACAGTTGGAAACAGTAAGAGCATTTAAAAACAAAACTCTACTCATATTCTTGCAGAATTTCTTGCTCAGCAGGTTTGTATTTAGTATCTTGAAGACAGAAAAGCTGCTCTCCATAAAACCAGAACTTGCCCTATTTTCTTTCAAGAATACTGTTTGATTCTGTCTAGAAATGTTTTCTGGCATGTTTCAACATATAAAAAGGTCAGAATTTAGCATTAAATGACACTTGGAAATTTCTGTCTGAATTTACGTAATACACGAACAATTGTTATTCTCTGGGGAGCTAAAGCTGAACTATGGGCACAGTTGTTCTTTCCTTCTCTGATAAGTTACTGTGTGAAGAAAGATTTTGAACTGTGACTGCAAAATAATCTAGTTTAACATTATGGTTCTTTTTAAGAAACATTCTGTTCTCACCAGTGTGTAACCTGGGAGGGGGGAAAAAAAGGGGAGAAAGAAGATAACTTAAAGTCACTTCTGTGAAATCCAGAGCCAGATCTGGTATGAACCTCTGACAAGGTTTGCCAACTACCCATGCCTGCAGCAGGTGAGGGCTGCCAGAGCCTTCCCTTTAGAGGATCAGAGTGTAGATATGCTGGTTCAGTACCTCTTCATGCTCAGGTGGTGCTGAGATGTGATCAGTCCAGACACCACTTAGTTCATGGCGTCTCTGTACATGGATGGAGCAGCTTGCAGGAGCCTAAATCTAGCTAAGAATTAAAGTTGCACTGGAGGGAGAATCCTTTGTGCTCTAAAGCTGAGATCTGTGCCCCAGCTTGTTCTCTTATACTTACCATAATGAGAAAAGGACATGAGTACTTTAGAGGCTTGAACTTTGCCCATTTGCTTTTGGAGAATGTGGGTATTCTCACAGCTACAGCTTTTGGTTATCTTTTGAACTAACTTCCTTCCCTATAGCCAGAATTGTTCCCTTGGGCTTCCCTTGCATTATCAAAGCAAGTGTTGACATCTCACAGGCATGAGCTCGTTGCAGGTGAAATATTACATTGATTTCCAGCCTGCTCTTTTGTAGTTTGGGAAGGATATTTCTGTTCAGTTACATTATTCAATGGTTCGTGCTTTTATACACAAACCTCCCTGTGTTTGCTTCATTTGCTTTATTGAGCGCTGGTCTTTCTGGGTTTGGGGGTTGGGTGGAGCTTAGCAGATATCCTTGAGCTGGAAACAATGTCCAGAATACTTGTGGACTACTGAAATCTGTGCTGTTTGGCTGGTTGTTTTTCAAATTTCCCCAAGCCTGAAGTACAGGATTCAGATTTGTTGCTTTTCTTCCTGAAAAGATGGGTCATTCCTCAGACACATGGTTAAATAGCTCTTGCTTTTTCCCAGTTCTTTGTATCAGCTGGGCTTTTTATTTGACTAGCTGGGCATTACAGCTAACTATGCCAGTTGCTTCAGACTACAGAAAAAACGTTTTCAGAGAGCTTATTTGCTTCACCTGTATGCAGAACTAATCCCTTCAGCCTGTCCTCTTGTACCGTTTAAAATAGCACTGCCTCATGTTTGCAAATTGTATTCGAGCACCCAGCATGGGTACATGGATTTCCCTGACACCTACTAGACAGACCATAGCCTTGCTATTTTCCAGCATGATTTCTGTGATTGCATAGTGTGCTAGAGGGAGCTTGGTGGTCCTAGAAGGTTGAGTAGGTCAGGAAGTTGCGTAATACACAGAAGAGTGCAGAGGAGGTCCCAAATTAAGATTTATGTTACATGTCCACTTGAATATGCATATGAGCCTTTAATGTCTGCTGTTCTTGGCTGTATTCTTTTTTGATGCAGTGCTCTATTTAGCTTTTTTTGCCTGGTCAGAAATTGCACATCCAGACTTTGTGTTGTGAAAACAGTCTCTGCCCCCTCCCTCCCCATGCTGTTTGTGCAGCTGCATGATAAATGGGGGTGGTGGAAAAGTGCCCCAAGTCCCAGAAAAAGAGGCACTCTTCAACCAGAAATTTTTATTTGGTTTGTATTACAAGAGGAAGGTAAAGGACAGGAAGAAGCTGGGAAGCTGCCACTGAAAAGTGTTAGTCAAACTATTGCTTTTAATACCTGTGTTAAAGGGGGATGGTATTTTGCATTGTGCTAGCCTGAAGTGTAAATGTTATAGCGTTTTCTCTCTCCTGTTTGGGGTGCATGAATGGCAGTACTTTGAATGGGAACTGGCAGGGGGTTGGGGGTTGAGGAGTGGCTTCAAACCATGTTCACCTTTTATACCTGTCAAGAAACCAAGTGGAAGCATAGTGCCTGAAACAAGCTATAATCCACTTACGGAGCTGTCTGTTAAAACCTGTTTTCGTGTTGGTGAAGGGAAGTAGGGCAGGTGTTTTTGTGACTGCAGTCTCTGAAATTGCATGTAGCCAGACAGAATGCATACCACCAGCAGGGCTAGCCAGTGCCCCCAGGGAAGCCTTCAGCTCGCATTTAGCATCAGGATATAGTAGCAGTTAGTGACTTGGGAAGGTATCTCTTAAAAAGCGAAATATCTGGAATTAGTAGAGGGAACCCTGCAAGATACAAAGCCTTAAATGACAGCAACAGCATGACAGGATGTCTTTATTGCTAGGCCGTGTGACTTCATTCTGTACATGTGGAGCAGCATCTGGAGGAGGGAGGGTACATCAGGACATTAGGCTTTTGTATAAAAGCTTAGACAAAAATGGTGGAAAATGGGTGAGTGGAACTACTGCTGGTGATCTCCAGCACTCGCAGGGCTGTCAGCCAAACTGCTCTTCAGAGTGCTGCTTTCTTTGTCTCTGCCTGATGGTCAGAGCTATTGGTTTCCTTGTCAGCTGCTGTGTGTCACAAAGAAGCCCCACTGGCCTTGATTGACTTAGAAGTATTGCACCGAGAGGGAAAAGGCCAGCGCCCCTGGAGCCTTTATCCTCACTCCGGCTAGGTACAAGTATCTGAAGCCTTGTGATGAGCTTTGCTGGAAGACAGCAGCTGAAATCTTCAGGGAGGGCTCTGCTGCTTGCTGTGAGAAGTGACAGTGCCTGCGAGTGCCCAGTGCATCATCTGCACTGTGAATTGTGACAGGTTCCACTCCCTGGTGCGTCAGACTTGATGACATGTAGGGTAATAACAAGAAATTATTTTTTTAAGGTTATCACCCAACATTTTTCTTGGAAATGCATATCTTACCAATCCAGCTGAGTGAAAGCATGTTGCATAGCAAAACATGATGTGTATTCTCCTGTTATATGGTATGGCTTTACTGTAGTTTATGCTTATTTTTCAGCTACTTTTTATTTCCCTGTGTCATACGTAGGGAGGTGAGGATACTGATTTTTATACCTGTTTGAATGCCTGATGCTCGCACACTGTTCTCTGTGAATTTTGTGTATAGCAGAATCCACTCAAAGTTGTATTTACCAGGTTTTTAATCTGAAATCTTTTGCTGTTTTGCTTCTGATATGTTTTTTAATGTCAGTAAACTGCATGTGTTAGCTGGCTGTATTCTTCTGTAGACACGTCTAGAAATTTTTTACCCTGAAGCCAACATTTTTGTCTGAAGCTAATGTTAGAGGCAAAGTTTGAAGTGTATTTTTGACTCATATAATCCTTCTTCTGGCTTGAGGAACTAAACTTGTGATGAAGTACAATCAAGATGTTAGGAGGTTATGTGGTTTGGGTCTTTTTTTTGTAATTGAACTTGTTCTTTCTGTAAGTGGTGAGTGAGTGTTCTTGAAAATGAAATTGATTCTTTCCTTGGGGGACATATGGTGAGAAAATGACATCTTGAGTCATACCTCTAGTAGCAACTGTACATACCACAAACACCACTGGTTTCAGCATCAATTTTGTAGCTACCGAAGGACAGTGGTTGCTACATCATGAACTTAGTCATGAATACTGTGTGAAACTTGGTATCCAGCACTGACTCAGCTGTGAAAATAAATTTAGCTTGGGTGTGCTCCAGTAAGAGCCTGGCTACTACGTAGGCTGTCAGCTTGGTAATGATTTCTGCTTGGTTTCTTTACCTAGAGATTCCTAAGACTGTGGGATTATTTTAGGAAATGGGTGGTAAATCACATTTCCATTGCCACTGTGATTAGATAGGGCAGCCCTTGATGAATAATTCTGAAAAGTAACTGTAAGGTCATTCGTAAATCTTGCCCTGGGTTGACATTCCTCTCAGCTTATGTAAATAGTATTATAAGTAATTTCTGTCATTCAGGACAGGAGTGTGTTTCTGCATTAAATGCTTTACGTTGCATTGAGATCTTTGTGTTTGCCAGTCTAAACAGTAAAGAAAACTGGTCTACTTCTTAACAAATTTCCAGCATCAAAATAGAGAAACCAGTTGTGAACAAGCTACTACTGGCAAAATGCATTTCTAAGGTAGGATCTAGAGTCCTTTTGCTGCTCCTGTTTTGCTGGTAAAAATACTAGCCAAACTGTGGATGGTCTCTTTGCCGATGGAATACTTGAAGGTAATTTGGCAAACAAATGAAAACATGCAAGCTTGTTTAAAACTCTGGGAGCAGCATATAGGAATGGCGTTTTTACCAGGAGATGTGAATAGTGCTGTCTGAACACTGTGACTTGTGTCTTAAGTAGTTGTATATTTTGGTTATAGCAGGGAGTAGTCATTCAGGTAAGGGCAAGATAGAGGGTAAATAAGAGTCATTGCATCCTCTGATGTCTCATAGCTTTTCCTTTTGCACTCTTAATAGCTCACAACCTGCCTTTCATTTTTGTCCTTTCTGTGGTACAGAAGGTACAGCTGTAGAAGATGGTGAACCTGTCAAAAAGAAGAAAAAGAAAAAGGATAAGGAAAAGCAAGCTGAAGAAGAGGAGGTACTGAGTGAGGAAGTCCCCACCAGCCCCACAATTGAGGTAAGGCAGAATTTCACAGCTACCTGATCCTTTTTGGGAATGTGTTCTCTTCAAAACATACAGAATGAGGGGTGGGGAGAAATTCTTATATGTATAATCCATGGCATGAAACTAGTTTTGCTCTACTAACTTTATTTTGTGATACCCATCACTGTAATGTCCAAGAAGATTTGCATTACAAAATAAAACCTAGGAAGTCTGTGACTGCAATTCCTCCATTCCCCTCCTGTCCTCTGCCCACCCCCAGCTCTAGTCTCCTCTCTCTTCGCGTCTTTCCTAGTGGGAAGAGTGTCCCTTGGTGCCTGCCCCCAGGCATCTGTCTCAACTTTGGGGCTTGTAGGGAGCACAGGCTGTACCTGCTGATCTGATGTCCTCTAGCAATAGCAGAGCAGATGGGACCAAACCCAACTTTTTGCTCAGTTTTGAAGTCCTGTTCTTAACACAGGGTTTCATTTTCTCCCCTTTGCTTATGTCAGCTGCAGGGCCTGAGGGCAGTGCTGAGCTGTAGCAGTGTGGCACAGCTTCCCTGCCCCCTGTGAACAGCCACTGCATTTAGCAATTGAGGAAGGACATCTCTTGGGTTGTGCTTTGCTGAGCATGGCAGCTGGGGTGATGCTTTGGGTGTGAGCCCTGTTGCCTAGCTACACGTGTTGCTTTGCTTTTCCATTATGCTTTGTTCATGGCAACATTTGTTTGTTTGCAGAATACAGAGAAAAAGAAGAAGAAAAAAAAGAAAATGAAAAATGGGGGTGAAGACTGATGAGGAGCAGGGGAAAACACTGGCTCTTGGACAGCTGCTTTGGAGTAACATTTCTCAACATCATTTGTTTAGCCTCTTGCTGAAAACTAACTTCCCTGTGTTGCAAGAGGGCAAGGAGATGGGTGTGATAGCTGTCTTCTCCCTGGAACAGGATACCCTGGTGTCTCTGCTAATTAGGAGGATTACTGGTTTCTTCTGTTTAAAACCTCACAATAGATCCTCTTTTCACAAGTGGTCTCCACTGATAAGGAATAAAAACATTTTTATGGAGATTTTATGCCTCTGTCTTTTAACTTGTTTGCTTGTTTTCTAGCCATTATCAGGACTGTTTCTAAGATGTATTGTTTTAAATGAATGATTGGTTCTAAAGTTCTATATGTGTAAATGTTCTGTTGCAGTTTATTCTCTAAAGATTTTAAAGGCTGTAATATTCTTAAGTTCTCCATAAAATGGGTACAAGTATCTATGCATATTATCAAAGATAATTGCTGAGGTGTATTATTGAGTCTGCACTGTCGCTCTCTTGATAAAGCCTTTTTTAAAGCATCTTCCAAACGTTTTGGTTTTGCTGCACTGGCTGACAAAATTCAGATGCATGTTTTGAACAAATGTGAGGTAGCTTTCAAATTGCTTCATGGTGATTGTAGCAATGTCCCTCATTTGATTTAAAGAAACAAAACTACAAAAAACCCAAAGCAAAGAAAGAAAAAAAAGTAACAAAAAGAAAACTGAAAAAACCCCCCCACAAAAACTACAAAAAGAACCCCAACAACCAAAACCACACGAAAACCAAGGCAAAATTAGTCCTTCAGTTATCTGATAACAAAGCAGAAAAGACAAGTGTTTCAATAGTAGCAGAAATCAGCCATTTGCTAATTCTGCTGTTCTTGTGGGAATACAGATGCACTGAAGTAGCATCATGTGATCAAGATTCTAAAGCTCTTATGGTGGAAAAGGAAATGGTTTTTTTTAACTATGCTTAGCACTCAGTTTATTAATTAGCATAAAGATTTTTTTTTAAGTGTAGTTGTAGAGTATTACCTAAAGAAAAATCAGTTTCTTCAGCTGAGTAACATTTGGTAACTCTGCAGCCAGTGTAGCTAGGGTTTTTCTTGGGAATAATTACTGAGCAGCTCTTTGGTACTGAACATGGTAAGCCCATGGCTTATGGCCTGGTAGTGCAAGTGGATATAACCAAATCCCTGACGAGGTTGGTAACAAATTACTAATGCACTGTTCTGCCAGTATCAAGAGTATGAACTGCTTTTTTTTTTCCCCTCAGGAAGGTTGCAGTGAGTTTAATTGAGATTGCCTGGGAATACTGAGACCATTCCAGTTCATCTGCTTTTTGCTAGAGACAAGTAAGATGAATTTAAGTTGAAATGTTTAAATGGGCAGCAAAGGTATTAAAAAATATTCATAATGACATAGAAGACTTTACTACAAGTGCCTTTAGTTTTTTTGTTGTAAATGCATTTTGAAATAGGAATCCTTACCAGACATGAAGTTCAATTTCCTCTGAACTATTAATGTAGTTGCTTCTTCAGAAGTATCAGATAAATTATGTATGTGCTGTTCAGAAACTGTCCTATATAATTTACCCTAATCAAAAGATTTATATGAACATCAGTTGCTTCGTACATCTAATCAGTGGGATCAAAATGGAGAGAAGTTATTTTTGCATGGCCACTTTTTCCTTCCTTTTGCTTATTCCTTTGTTAACAAGGGAATGAGATTCACCTCTTTCCTTACGTAGCACATGTTAGTGGTTTATCATTGCAAGCCAGTGTCCAGTGCAGGCCAGCTTCCATCTCACAAGGCAGCCCATTGGAGCTCGGCCATGAAGCAGCATGTCTTTCTCTCTCCTGCTCCTGTGCTGGGAATGTTGATTTTAATACCAAGTTAACCAGAACTTCTACTTCATTCTCTTTCAAAATGTGTGTGAGCCAAAAATACTGGGTGGAGAACAGGAAGCAAATTTGAAGTTTTTCAGTGTTGGATAGACCATACACTCACCTGCCATCACCTCTTTTAAGCAGGTAAAGAAGTAAGTACTGTGGGCTCTAGTTTGGACTGTTAAACTCCCCATCTTCAAAACAATGAGCTGCATATCCCAAAGGGCTGTTGCTGAAATAAGTGTATTCAGCTCAAGTGCTAAATATGATCAGTGAAAATAAACAATGGTGATAGACTGCAGTCACTGCAAGCCAGGTCACTCCATTTCAAGTTGCTTATCAGTTCAAGCAGATAAGATTGGTTTGCTCACGCATGGTTTTCCACAAATGATGATCTGGGCATTTGTGTACAGTCTGGCACCTTAAAATAATAATAAAGCCTACAGTCATAGCTGGGAAACACTGCAACCTCTTTGCACAAAGAAGTGGTGATTCTTGCCTAAGAAGTGTGACAGGCCTTTAATTGGGACCCAAACCTTTTATCTTTTTACAGCAGATTTGAGGCTTGTACAGCCTCTCCTGTAAGGAATAATTGTGCATCAAAGGCATTTATGTAGAGCCTGGACTGTGGGTCACTAGTTCTTGTAAGGGAGGTGATTCATCCAAAAATGAATATTTTACTTTGTATATTGATAAAGCAAAACCAAAATCCAAGAACTAACATTCGAGTAAGGATAGAGGCTTTGAGTGCTTAGAATGCAGGAAGAATAGTTAGCCAGACTGATGATGGCATTTAAAGCAAAACAGTGAGACCTGTGGTACAGAAGGATCTTAAATGATAATATGATCCTTAGAGCTTTTTACCAATAGGGGTTACTCTACACCAAAGCCAGCAATGGAAAATGGTTGATGAACTAGGGCTAAGCCTAGAACAGGGTGAGTGTGAGGGTGTTTCAAAGGGATGGTTGTCAGTTTGAAAGGGATATTATGTGGCCTAAGCTCACTCAGCTTTTGAAAATTATTCTTGTGTTGACTGAGAGCTAGAGAGGCAGGCAGCCTTCCTTCACAGCCCACAGTAAGTTTTAATTCATAGCTGACTGTCCCCTGGACTATGCAGTTACAGTCCCTGCCAGGGCAAGGGGTTCCATGCAGCCTCCACTTTGCTGCCAGGGACGCAACCACCAGCCCAGCCTTCTGGGAGCTGCCAGGTGCTCATCTAGTGACAGCACAGCCTTTCTGTGTGTGCTGGTGATAGCACTTCATGTTCCTTCTCAGGGGACCAGTTCAGTGGAGAACATGGG
The DNA here is from genome assembly GCA_036630365.1 of Acanthiza pusilla. NCBI lineage: Eukaryota > Metazoa > Chordata > Aves > Passeriformes > Acanthizidae > Acanthiza > Acanthiza pusilla. Next base: position 9,874,537 of record JAXCHO010000019.1, read on the forward strand.
CCTGGTGGCTTCTGGGCTGAGGTCCTGGGGGTCTCCTACCTGCTTCTCCTTGTTAACCCCACTGACCCAAAAGGCAAGCCAAGCTGCCTTTCAGCTGCAAGGTGTCTGACAAAATTAGTGTTTTGGTGTTTGGGGTTTTGGTGGGGGCTTTTTTGGTTTGGACGGGGGTTTTTTTGGTTTTTTGTTTGGGTTGGGTTTTTTTGAATGGAGTTTTCCGCTTGTTTTTTCTGCTTTGGAATGAGCAGCTGTGCATTGTGCTCCCATCCCTGCTCTGTAGAATGGGCATCAGTGAGTGCAAGGGCTGCTCACTGTCTGCTTCTGCTGGGGCACCCTCTCACCAGAGACATCATCCAGCTTTTTGAGTTGCTACTTAGGACCATGAAAGGCCTTATCAGGAAAATGAGTGTTTTCTTCAGGCTGAGACTGTAGTCTTTTGGAAAAGAGATGTTTAGATGTTTTGTTAGCTTGTTTGTTGATTGGGAATTTGCCTGGTAGCATTCCCTGTGCATGAGGATTTGTTCGCATGGGAACATTGAGGGGCACTGCTGCAGCCCTGCTCTGCAGCAGCTCCTCACCCCAGTGCCTACAGCCCATGGATGTGTGCTGCACTTCCTTTCAGATATCTCCTGCTGCCTGCAGGCATTCTGCTTGCTCCAGCCGTCCTGAAATTGTTCCACCCACAGACACGCATCCTCTGCATGTCTTCTCCGTGTCCATGCCTATGTGCAGCAGCTCTTGTTGGGCATCAGAAGCCAAGTAGAGGGACGCTATTTTTCCCTGCCACAGAATGAGATAGGCAGGCACCATGTACCACTTCAGGCACTAGCCCCTCTGCTCTGGAGTGGAGAAGTTCTCCAGAGCTATCCTGGGATTTTGTGTGTCCCTGCAGTGAGAGGTGCCTGCTGAGACTGATGTGGAGACAGAGGTAACTGCTCTAAGGTCAGAAAGCCTGCCTGCTGTGGAGGGACAGAACCACTGCTGTTTTTCAGGTAAAACTTGAGCTCACCCATCCCTCTCAAGCTATTTCTTCACATGGAAAATCCCACAAGACAATTTCCTGCTGTCTGTGCCGCATCCTGGTGCCTGTGTGGCCCTTCAGCAAGGCTTCACTTTCGCTGGAAAAAATAATAATTTTATTATAAACTATAGACAGCTCAGCACTAGCTTCCTGTCTTTCTCAGGGAATAGAACAACGGCATGTTGTCTTTTGGAGTAGCTTAAAATTTTGAATAGAAATTTTGTCTGAGCAGCCAGGTTTAGATCCTGTGCTTCTCCAGCCACAGTGTGTGATGTGCAGCCCTTGGCATCAGTCAGCCTTGCCCCCACATAGCTGGTGATGCCCTGAGCTGGAGGCTGCCTCCTCTAGCTAGCATGGAGTGCTGCCAAATGCTCCATCCATGCTTACACTTGCTTACGCTTAATTAGCCCCTGCTGGAAATCCAAGAGCTTCTGCATTGAATGCCTGTCCTCCAAGGGTGAGCCCTAGCTCTGAGCTTTCATTTTCTTTTCATGTCCTTTGCACTCTGTTGCATTTCTTAAGTAAAAAGTTATTCCTCTTAGAGCAGTGAGCATCTCCATGTTCAATGATTCTGAGTTTTCAGTAGCTTTATCTATAATAGATTTTCTGATATTTAGTTTCTCATCCAATGGAAACGGCAATTTTGTCTCTACAGATCTCAAGCAAAATACTGTGAGTGGTGATGTTCTTCTGCAAAATTTGTAAGCTACCCTGGACAGGAAGGTTGGGGCAGGACTGAAGTGCTAGGATGAAGAAATGGGAAAGCTGGGCTGACTGTGTAAGCCAGTACTCCAAATGTGAGGAGAACGAATTAGAAAAACTCTTGCTTGGATCACAGCCCGTTGGACTTGCCACCTTTAATCTCTGATCTTCATATTCCACCTCTTAAAAACTGAGATAATGCCTCCCAAATCCCACAAGTGTACAGGGCTCTCATTATCACATAATTTATGAAGCACTATAAGAGCTCTAAATAGGATGTGATGTAGAAGTGTTGTGAAGAAGAGGAAGGAAACCTGCTTGACAGCACAATGGCTGCGAGCAAGGTTGTCTAAGTCCAAGAGAAATCTCTCTTGATAAAGCTGCAGCCAGTCTTAGGGCAGCCACACTAAATTCCCTCTTACTGAAAAGGAATTAAAGCTAGCTGTGCCAAAACACAAAACATTTCCTCTTACAGGGTGGCAGAAAGGTTTCTTTTGTAGCAGTGTAGAAACACATTTAAAAATGAGTTTTTAAGAACGGGTGTGGCACTGGTTGGTTGGGGGGCTGCACCAAAACCTGAGCTCAGTCTTTACTGCTGCTCTCTGCTGCAGGATCAGCAAGGCCATGTAAAATGGAAGCTACTGTGGATGGGAGACAGGCTCCTGTTTAGACAGCTGTGAATGTAACACCATAACACTGCAGATAGAGATAAATGCAATGTAATTGCCACTTGCTCAATTACTGTATTGCAACATGCTGAAGCAATAATGGGCAGTGCTGTGGCAGGGGAAGGTGCTTCCTCCCCATGGCCAGCCTGCCTGCACCCACCTGGGAGCAGCAGGCTGAGGTAAAAACTATACTGTCCCCTTCGTACAATTCTCCATGGCTTTGCTCAGTTCACAGCGAGGAGGTGTGGGAAAGGAGGTGCCAAGCAGGGTGAGGAATGCCAACAGAGGGCTCCTGTGCCCAGAGCCAGATGTGTCACATGCAGTGCACGGTGGGGGTGTTTGAACCTTTGCACCAGGGTATCGGGGTGCTTTCCTGTGAGACCCCTGTGCAAGAGCCCCTTTGTCTCATCAGATCAGCTGAGGCTTCTCAAGCAGGACTGATGTGGGGCCAAATCCACACATGGTCTCCCCAGGGGGCAGTTTCAGCTGCGGGGATCGGTGCAGCCACCTCTTGTTCCTGCCTGACAGTGCATCCATGCAAATACTGATATCCATCCATTAGAACCCCAGGGGGTATAGTACTTTTAGACTGTAGTGGTTAAATAAAACAACCAAAGATGTGGAAATAATTTCCAGCATGTTCTGGATGTGTAAATCTGTCACAGGTATCAAGAGAGTAAAAATAGAAATTCAAGTTCTAGGATCTGTACTGTAGCATCGTTTAAAAATGTCATCAAAAACATATCAAAAGAAGGCGGCTTTGTCTAGACGCTTGTTTCCTAACACCAAATGCCAGGAGTTATTGCACCCGTACCTTTCTGGAGACTTTCTGGCTGGGGAATGTTCTCTTTCCAGAGGAAATCCTTTTAACTTTCAGTGGTTCAGGACTCTAATTGGGTGAAATAATAGCTTGGCACTCCCCCAAACAATATGATTTTTATCTTTTTGTTGTCTGCAAAAGCCTGACTTGTCCAATTCTATGAGTCACGGAGGGAATGTGGATGCCAGACTGTCCTTGTATCTAGGGATGGGCTTCTGGTGAGACAGGGTTGGGGTCCCTGGTCAGTGACCAATGAGGATCTGAACCATCCTCTACAGAGTTGCCCCTTTGTGGCCTCACCAGGGCTGAGGATGTGGTGTTGCTGATGCACGTGTTTCTAGGCATCTTCATTCTAATTGAGTTATTCAAAGGGTTTTTTTTTTTTGTTGGCTACTGCTCTGGTTTCTCCAGGTGACTCATCTTACAATAATTATGGATTCATGCTTTGTCTTTGCCAAACACTATTCATTAGCTTCAACTAACATGTTTAGATGTTTTCAACTGAGACTTAGATTTTGATGGTTTATTTAGCCCAGAAATAAGCCTGATAGAATAAACACTGGAGCTTTGAACCTCTCAGGCTTTTGTTTCTGTACGGTGGATTAAACAAACTGAGGTACTTAGCACAAGTCTCTTTTCCTTGTTCTGGAAAAAGAGAAGACCTTGAGCCTCAGGGCACAAAGCAGCAGTCGTGGCTTTCACTGTAAGTACCCTGCCATTCCCGGGTCCTTGGGGCTGTTCAACTGGCCATGGGTGCTCTGGCACAGCTGCAGACCCTCTGGTGGGGTCCTACTGCTTCTGCGCTCAAGGTCCAGTGCGTGCCAGGAACCACAGCTCAGCCACTTGTGAGGACAGGGTGCTGGTTTAACTTGGAGATGCATCAGGGCAAAAAGCACAGCAGGAAGCTGTGTGGATTATCTTGTCTCGGGTCTTGTCTGGCTCATTGACTTTTATCACTAGTCAGTTGAATTCCAACAGGACTGCGCCGGTCCCAACCCCACAGCTCCTCCCTCTGCTCTCAGCAGGGCTCCTGTGGGGCTGCAGGTGCTGGTTTTAACCTCCAAACCGTGGAGAACCAAAACCACACACTCTGCAGTGCTGTTTCCCATTTCAACATCCAAAACTCAGCTGCCCCTGGCTTCTCTGCGCTCACACAATCCTCACTGTCCAGGTGGAGAGTCCATCCTCCTGTTGTCATCGCTTGGGGCAATGGAGAAAGGGCCATAAGCAAGTAGAGATGTGCAAAGCAGGAAACCATGTTGCAAAAAATACCTGTAGGACAGGTGGATGCAAAAGGCTGGGCTGCTCAGGACTAGCTTGAGCTAAACTGGAACTAGGATTTCCCCTTGAATCCTTGCCTTGTTTGAAGCAAGATGTTCAAGCAGTAAAACATCTGTAAGGACGTGGTGGGCCTCCATGGATCCTCTGTGAAGGTCCTTGTTCCCTTTCTACATCCATGGGACAGACGTAATACAGGGCCTTACCCATGGATGCAATAGGGAGACTAAACTGGGAAAAACAACCAAGCAACCAAAAGAAGCAAACATGACATGAGTGTTGTGCTCGGTTTGTGAGCAGCAGGGGCTCTGGGCTGGCTCTGCTGTTCTTGCTGTCCTTCACCTGCCACCTCTCCTGCAGGAGCAGCATTTGATCATCCTCTTCCAAATTGTGCTACCAAATGCTTCTCCTGCTGCCACTGTGAAATACGTACAGGTCAGTAGCCCCCCAGCTTGTTTCCTAGGTAGGTTTTGTCACCAAAAGCAAAGCAGCCCCTGCTGCAGGTGGCCTCACAGGCAGTGCCCCAGCTGCTTGTGCAGGACAGTTTGCAGGTAACATGGGGTGTGGGTGGCTTGTCCCACCTCCTGCGAAGGTCCGTGGCACCCTGCCCCAGCACTGGCTGCCCAGGGAGGTGCAGAACACACAAGTGAGTGGGGCAAGTGGCACAAGGTACAAACTTGTGCTGTGCAGGTTTGTCTCAGTATTACTGTGCCCTTCACTGACAAGGAGCTCTATGTCTTCTGCCAGTGCTGCTTCCCTTGGGGCATTTTTTTTCCCTTCTCCTTTTGCCATCTTTACAGTTTGTTTTCCTTCCTGCATCTGCAAGGCTGCCTCCAACAAAGCCCTGGCAGACAATCTTATCTTGCAGCACAACCAGTCCTGCTCCTTTCACTAGAGTATGTGCCTGCTCAAACACTTGGCTGGAGCAGGGCCCGGGTGGGGAGCATGGCCCTGCACGCAGCCCTGCCTCGAGCACTGCCAGCTCTGCCCTCTGGCAGGGGCACGGCAGAGGCAGGGCCCAGCAGGGAGGGTGGGAGAGGGGCAGCTGCAGGAGCTCGGCTGTAAACAGGCACTCGGAGAGGTTTGCTCTGTGTGTGCCGTTTCTGAAGTGGAATGCTATTAATTAAATGGGTAGGAGAAATAACTGAGTCTATTTTTTCCCCCTTGGCTTATTCACTTGATTTGAAAGGCCTTTTATTTTTAATTTTTTTTTTCTTCCCCTGAGTTTGTGAGTTTAATATTTTGGTGACCAAAATAGATCCGCTCTGGAGCATCTGTGGGGAAGGGCCTCACACTTATTTTGGGAGAGGAGGCTTTAAAATCTCACTGGGGAAGGCAGATTGAGAACTTCCACTGCTTGTCCCTTGAAGCAGATACTCCTGATAACTAGTGCACCTGAAACTATAAAAGAAAGTGCAGATACAAATATTGCCAAAATTAAAGAAAAGGAGCTGTTCCTTTTGCCCAACCACACCTTGCAGACCAAGAAATACTTCCTCTTATGCAGAAACAGGAAGACTGTACTGGCCTGGCCGGAGCAGTCTGAAAGTCTCAGGTAATTTGCTTTGTTTATGTTGCTGGGGCAGGATGGTGAAGTCAGTGGAGCCACAAGTGAAAGACTTCATTCTCCAAAGGTTTGTAAAAACTTATTATCTCTTGAAAAATCAGTAGAAAATTGAGTTGCTGGGTGCAGCATTTCATCTGGATCCAACTCTTACTGTGGTCAGTGGTGACCTTTCTGTTTGCTTTGAAAGGCATGGGTAAACAGCCCCAGTGTTACAGGCAAATGCTCCAGACACTTGTTCTGTAATGAGGGTTAGACTTGTTCAGGAGCCGCCATCTGTTTTATCAGACTGTTCACCTTTTGTTTCTAAAGTCCAACTGATGTGCATCATTTTACCAATGAAAAAGGCTGAGAAGACCACTTCTGTCAAATGCTGTGCCTAAAGCACAAAGCAGGACTTGTAAATACTCCTTTCTACTAAGGATCTTCTGATATGCTAGGTTGGGATTAATTTTTACCTTATCACTGCCTCCAGCCCTTTCTGACTGGCATTTCCTGGAGACTCCTGATGATTTCCAGCAACAGGCAGTGAGAGCAGGCACATCTCCCACCAGTCCTGGGGAAGGTTTTGCACAAGGCTTGATTGGATGCCAGTGGCAGTGGATGATCCTCCAACGCCCCGTGGTGTTGTGGTGAGTCACAAGTGCAGGTACTGTGGGCACCGGAGCCTGTGACAATGTAACAGCACAGCCCAAAGGTACCTGTGCAATCTGAAGGTACAATCTAGGGCACAATCTAAAAGTAACTCCAGGCATTAAGAAAGAAAATTCTTATGTCCCACACCATATCATCAACTGTAAAAAAACGACAGTAGTTTTTCAGGTAGCAGCCTCTGTGTTTTGGTTGACTCCTGGTACACACATTTGTAGGAGCAGTTTATTTTCCTTTGTTTTAGTAGAATGCATAGAAACTTAGACTGATAATAGCTGAAACACTGATTTATTCACGTGAGTCTCCGAGCTGTCAGAAATATCAGCTAGCATGAGACTTGCAATAAATCACTGGAGCTCACAACTCTGACACTGACAGTTGAATAACTGCCATTTGCTGAGGTCAAAGCTGCAAAAAAGAGCTTCAAGTGCATTTTTAACCTAAAAAAAATACTGAATGTAGAATAACAGAATCTGTGCTTTCTCTGATTTCTCAATCAAATTTGCTCAACATGCAGCTTAAACATCTGGGTTTCCTTTGGCTGTCAGTTGTTGATTGCCATCCCCTCATGACACCCTGACCTTCAGAAATTGCTGCAATGAACTGTTTTGCCTATCCATAGTTGAGTTCCGTGCCTGCAAAATATGCAGGTCTTGCATCTTTTTTATTTTTAATTCACATCTCTTGTTTCTGGTCCCTGTGCTGTCAGCTCAATGGCAGAAACCACAGGAAATGCTGCCCTGTGAGGGCAAGTCCCTTGGAACAGCAAGTCGTGCCCTCATCTTCCCCTTAATTAATGGATTCAGATGGAGAGAGATGGGGCCCACACTGACCCTCATGGGAGCCCACATCAGCCACCCCTGTGCTGGGGAAGGGATTGGGCCAGCTTCACACAAGTTTTTGGCTAGACTGGTTCTGCAAAGGAAAAATGAGTGTTCTTACTCTGAAAAGTAGTGCTGTGGTGTTGGATCTGACACAGCTCTGTCATTGCATCATACAGACACATCATCAATGCCCTTCAGCTGGGCTGTGTGAATCATCACAAGATGATGCCTACAGGAAAGAGCAGCCAGCTTGGTGATGTCTTCTTCTGGCAGCTGCTTCTCTAAGATGGACCACAAAATCTGTGTGCTCTCTCAGGTGCAGTTTGTATGAGGAAGACAGTTTTTCTTGTCTTTCAAAAACCACAGTTAAAAAGTGGTTTTATATTTCATGCAAAGGTGGATTTTTTTGCTTATGAAAGCAAACAAGGGATCCAATATTCTTCTTGGGAGCAACCCCCTTACCCTAAGCCATGCTGTCCTGATGTGAGGGGGACCCCACAGGGCCACTTGTGCCACTGTCCGTATGAAGGCACCCCAGGAAGAGGGTGCCAGAGACTCAAGGCCGTTCCCATGTGGATGGGACATGTTTCCCATGCACCTGTGGGCTGGAGGAGACTGTCTGGCTCTGCACCTACCCACTGCACAGACTGCCCATCTTTGGTCTTTTTCCATTTACATGGGGATTAGTCATGCCAGGGCTTCAATGTTGCAACTTTGATGGTGTAATCCTGTCATGCCTTTGGTAACTCAGAGTCTTCTTGAACAAGATGTCAGAGTTTAATATCTGATACGAAAAGCAAAAGTATCTATAAAGATGAGTATTAAAGTCCTTCTGGATGAATTCATGTGTCATAAAAAAATGAGAATAGAAATGGTGCAGAGGTGATATTCTTTTTTGATCTGTCATTGGAGACTACTTTCAACTGTGAATTTCTTGACAAATATTTAATATACATTACACAAGTCCATTTTGACATGAAATCTTCAGGGACGCATAGTTCAAATACAGCAAAAAACCACATTTCTAAAAGAAAGTTAAACTGTACTTGGTCAATGTACTTCTCTAGTCTTTCCTGCGGGTGTCTGGCTCCAAGCAAACTGCAAGGGTTCATGCAAACCTGTGCCTCAGGCCCATCCCCATCAAACAAGGCATAATTCCTTGAGGAATGAGGTGGCTCAGTTTGGCCTCTTTCAATTCATGCATCAAAAGCACAGCTAAAACTCTACATCACCTTTCTCAAGCTGCACAGGCTACCAAAAATACAGCAGGCTTACCCTGGTTTGTTTTTTGTGCATCATATCCTGCTTTCAGTGAATTTCTGTTAAATGTATCAAACAGTTTGAGGGAGTTCCCTTCACCCTTCATAACATCCTTCATTTCTTGCCCTCTTTGGTCATCCTGCTGCTGTTGCACTATGGGAACATAGGAGTTTTGACTAAGTGTTTGTGAAGTATAAATTTCTGTGCCATAACAAACCTTCTTGAGCTCTGAGAGAGCCTGGATTGATGCACTGAGCAGGGGAGAACCTGAGTGGTCTGCATAAGCAAGCACCAAGGCAGCCCCCAGGCCTGCTGAAGGTGCTGCAGGGAGGAAGGTGAGAGTCCTGCCAGGCTGACAGACGCTTTTGAAGGCTGCAGCTTCATCTGATATGATTTCATAAAACTAACATTTAAGGGTCAGATAATGAGATATGCTGCCTTCAGACGCTGCATACACAAGGCCAGCCCACTGCTGAGACAAAAGTGGCTTTAAGCCCTGTCTATCCATCTATCTGATCCATCTGTTTGCCTTTTGCCAGCTGGCATGAAAGGTTCTTTTATCTGAAACTATTTCCAGCTATTTCTTCTCTCAGAATCTCCAAAGTGTTTGCATGACTTGAAAGAACTATTTCCAGGATTTTTGGCTGCACAGCATTTGATCTTCAGATTTTACGACAGGTATTTGAGTACATTCCCTTGGTTTTGTAAGGGCTATTACAGCAGGCCATCTGTCACGGGAAGGGTGTGTCTCCCGCTCAGAATATTCACTTTCTCATGTTATTTTTGATACCCCTTTAGCAATTGCAGGTTGGCAGCATATTACTCCTGGTAAGCCAAGTCCAAAGAATGAGCAGGCAAGTTTCATGTGTGTGATAGGTCTCCAAACAAAATGGGGAGAGGTTCTGGGAAGCGAGAGGTGTCTCATTGTGGCTGCATCTCTTTTGGACTTACTGGGGTCTGGGATTTGCAGACGCCCCATTTGAAACTATGCAGAGACCTCCAGGTGTGAAGCCTGGAGCTGCTGCTGAGCTTGGTACTGCCCAGGGAATTGGATAGAGAAGATCCTTTTGCTATTCTTGTGAGCCTGTCAGTGAGACACTGGTAGTTTTTAACCCAGATCAGCTATTTTGAAAAGACATTTTTATTGCTGCTCAGCACATGGTGGGCAGAGATGATTGCTACGTTTCCTTATGGCAGTACCCAACCTACTGTACATTTAGTTTTTCAGGAGTAGCTTTGATAGGTCCAAGTGGGAGGAACTGTGATGTGGATTGTACCTCACTTGTTTCAGGGAACTTGAATAACATGTACTTCTCTTCATACAGAAAAACCCACAAAAAAACCAGTTCCCACTTCCCTGGGCAGCAGCCACATAAGGGAGCAAATCCTGAAGACTGGCTTTTTCCTCATGGTGATGCTGCATGGTGGCATAAAGCAGAGAACTTAAGCTACCTGCTGGAGAAGTGTTTGATGCAAGTCAAGGCTATTGCCTGCTATGTATTTCCAGCCAGCATAAAAAGGAAATCTTTGTTTTGTTGTGCCTTTTTTTTTTTTTTTAAAGATGTAGCAATTTGTGGCCAAATCACAGGGTCTCAAGGGAGCATTCTGGCTGAAAAAATTACTTCAGAATTCGGCCTAACATAACTTTAAGATAAAAACTTTTATGTAATCACTAATTCACAGTCACAGTTGCTTTGGCTTCTCTCATTATCATTCCTAAGTTATTCTTTTCATGCTGGGAGTTAGATTTTCCTGGCACTGCGTCTGTTTTCAGCAATGTATACACCACAACTGCTGACAACTAGGAGTTGGATCCCATGTTCCTCGACCCTGGCTGTAGCTTGTTTTTTCTGGCACCACTTTAAAGTCTCCCATCTGCACTTGTCTCCTGATGACCAGTGGCGGTCCTTCAGCTGTGTGAGAAGTGCCTGATGTTATCCTGTTGTTCTCGCACTCCTCCAGACCCATTTCTCGGTCGGGCCTTGAGCACAGCCCTTGCCTGTTCCTAGATAGAGCCTTATCAGGGCCAGCCATGGCAATGCTCCCATCCCCTCCCCTGTGCTTACTGGAAGGTCTCTTAGCTTTGTGCACTTTCAGCGTAGCAGAAATGCCGCTCTGCTGCTTCTCTGGTTTTCTAGTCCTCTTTGCTTTTCTGTAAAAATGTGCCTCTGACCTCTGTTTGAGCTAGGCTCTGTAGGAGATCACCTCTGCATCCTTCAGTTGCTGAGAGCCAGAAGGAGATCTGTGTGCTGGTGTCTCTACTTGCCTCTCATCTCCAATGGGCTATTTCTGTTCGAGCCTGGTGCTGGTTGCTCCATATCCAGCTTACTCATAAGATGCCACTGTTCCTCTTAGCAGCATTTTGAATGAGTACAGCTGTTCTGTGCTTGGATTCCTCCTCCCTTGGCTTACCAGGAGTATGGCTTTTTAAGGGATGTGTGCTGTTTGGTAACAAGCAGGTGTCCTTGCTCAGCCGGGAGGCTGGATATTTCCCTGAGCTTACTCTGTAGTTTGATGTGGGCACGGTGTACCTGTCAGATTAACAGTGTGCTCATTCCTCCTCCACTGCTTGTCTGGGTTTGTTTATTTCTGTTATTCCTCTTATATTCAGTTTCGTTTGTTATTTTTGGTTTTGTTTTCCAGGCCTCTCTCCTTTACTTACTTTTGTTCGGGTTACAGGAATCCTTTTCTGAGCTTTCTTAGTATTTTGAGGGAAAACTGCTATTACTGATGTGTGCTTTGTGCCTTTTAATCGTGCCTCGCCATACAGGGCAGGCAGGAGCTTGCACATACATGTTCTTTCCCTGTCCTCATTCAGATGTCAACTGACTTTGATCTTCCTATACCTCCCAGAATGTGTTGAAGCTTTACTTGGCACTGAGGGTTTCCATTACCTCCACACCACAGCTGACATGATGTAGCAGTTTTCAGCCATCCTTCTTTTTGCTGTCATCCACTGGCCACCACCAGGAAAGCGTTACCCCAGGCTGGGAAATGACTGCGAATTACTCCCTGCTGGAGCCCAGCTCCCACCGGCAGCAGCACTGGTGGTTAGGCACGTAGGCCTCCCTCAGTCAGGAGGGGAGCAGTGTCCCAGCCTGGCCGCATTTCATGGAAAGCCATTTTTCAGCTGATTTCCTTTCCTGCCTGCCAGTGCCCCACTGGTTTCCATGGTATTCGTGGTTGTGTAGGGGTGGCAATTTCAGCATCCTGGCAGCCTTCCAGGCTGCCTCTCCATAAAACCCTGTATGGTTTCAAACGTGTATGTATATATATAATTTTTTTTTTCTTATTTTTCCTTCATCCCACAGAGCTGCTGTGTGCTTTTAAGCAGTTAATCTATTCCATCCTTTGCTTATCTCACAGGCACAGTGTGAGGTTGTGCCCGTTCTTGCTGGCAAGTTGCTTTGAGGTTCCTCTGATGAAAGGTTTGCTGTAAAGGCAAAAAGTGATCAGAGCCATGTTATCGCTCCCATTTCCAGGGGCTGGTACAGAGCATCCTACTGAAAGAATAACATAGTCCCAATGAACACAAGCTGATTCTTGGGGCTGAACTTAAATGGGCTGGCATCCCCATCACTTCCGTCCTGTCACAGAAGGGCTCCTTCCATGTCTTCATCCACTTCTGAGAGCTGCTGTGCTCGCTGTCAGTGGCTGTGAGCCCCCCGACCAGTCACACATCTGTAACAGCAGTGCAGAAAAACATCAGAAAATCTTTCTTGTTACAGAGGAGATTCTGTCAATCCTGTTTTGTTTAAAAAACAAAACCAAAACAATCCAGGGCTTTGCTCTAAGCAATATTTGGAGTGAGCTGAGCGCACATCTGGTCTCAGCTTCACGCAGGCTTTCATAATGGTCTCTAGCCATAATAGTCTCATTTTTTGGAAGCGAGTCATTGCTGCTCTTTGAGTTGAATGAACTCTGATCAGGCGTGGACTTCAATGCGTCAGGGTGAAAAAACACCTCATATCTGGGCTGTGGGAGGCTGTAGGGGTTGGAGAGAGGGGATGCTATGTTTGGATACACACAGAATGGCCTCTGTTACACATAACTTGAGAAGAGTGATGGAATGGTGACCTTGGCTAAAGATGGCAGGGCTGTGATCTGTGATTTTGGCTATTGTGGGCTCCATTGAATCCGATAGTATACATCTGGCAACGCAGGGTAGTACAAGATTGAAGGCCCCTATTGTTGAGATGGGTTTAATGGCCCTGAGTTGAAGGAAAATGGTCCTTGGTCAGCTAAAGGGAAAGGGGCTGTAAACTGCAACATGTATTAACTATATCTATCTGTAGAAACCACAGGAAGAGATAATCCAGTAGTAACAGCTGCCCCTGGAATTATTTGTGCACATGTTTGGCTCCAAAGCTTTTTACCCAGCTGGCTGGAGGTCACTGTGAGTACAGATAAGTATTTGCCAAACGCTAAGGAGAAGACAGGACAAGGTCAGAAGCTCTTCTGAGCATGTTTAGCAAACGGTGCTATCTCCTGAATTGGGGTGAGAGATTTCATCAACAAAGTACGCAGGGAAGCTCTGAATACTAGTGGAGGGCAGGAAGAATATGCTTTACAGCTTTTGGTTAAGCCAATAGAAACTTGAGACTTGCTGTTTCCTTCTGAGTTCAGGACTAGATGAGCACCGTGAAACTTCGAAGCCAGTGTCCCTGTCAGCGTGGTTCATATCAGAGGTCTGAGTTTAGCACCCTCCTTTTTGTTAAATCAAAATGCATTTTGATTTAAATCCATATTCAATCATAACCATCTCCTGTAACTTTTTCTCTCCTCCTTTCCCTCCTCTGTCTAAAACTTCCTCCCTTTTTCTGTTCAACATTTATTTCAGGGTCCATGCTTCTGTTTGCCCTCATTTCACACCCCTTCCACCCTTCTGTTCCTGGGAATGTGAGAGCTTCAGCAGTTATGAAAGCAAAGGTACAGGGGTGGTAGTTTTTCCTTTTGCTAAATGCATCTTTTCCAAAGTTGAGGGGATGGTTGAAAATAAATTAGTACAAAAGTGAAACTGACAAAAATGCTAGAGAGGGGAAACCCTGCTCAGACATTGATTTTACTGAACTCAGAGAGGCATAGGGAACAGGGAGGGGGAAAAGCAATATGCAAAACATCACAACTATTTTGTGGCAAATGTGGGGGGGGGGGAAAGAAGGAAAAATTCCTTCAAACTTATGAAATGTAAAGCACTTCATGTGGCATTTCTGTGAGATGATCCTCTCTGCTTTTGATGAGCTTTCATCTATAGGAAACTGCAAACTCTTTACAATGGAGAAAAAGGGCAATTTTTCCTGTAGAAATCTCTTCTCACTTATCCCTACACCATCATTTGTCTTTGCCTTTTAATCTGAAATTGCAGGCAGAGGCAGAGGTTTCACAGAGTCCGAGTGCTGTCTGTACCCCCTAAGCCACACACCAAGACTCGCACAGCCTATTTTGTGTTGTGGAAATGGCCTCTTGGAGGCCTGGCTCTTGTTTGTGAATTAAACTTTTTAAGGCCTCTGCAATTTCAAATGACTGTAGACAGTGTAGGGAGCGACTGTGCCGTCAACGCTTGCTGCAGGCCCAAGCAAGCAGGACTGATGCTGGTGGCTGCAGTCTGTGTCCTGGCCTGTATCACTTCAGTGAGAGGATTCCTGATGGATGCTTTGGGGAAGCAGTTCGTTGGGTTCATACTTCCGAATCAATCCGTGAGAGGCAAGCAGGGTGTACAGAGGTACTGACTCATTTCTTGATCTGAAGGAACACTCTTCACAGATAAAAATGTCTCCAAATTGTCAGGCAACAGATGTCACGTTACAGGCAGAAGCATAAGGGATAGAAATCTCCTGTCTGGTTTAGTAAAATGTAATAATTTTACTTTTATCTTCCTCCAGGTGACACTCCCAGAGCTGGCTGCATGCAGGAGAGGAACACTGGGCAGGCACACTCAGAGCAGCACCTTCCTCTGGAGACTGTGGCTCTGAGAGTGGTCAGCCCTCTGACATTGTCCTTGCAGTGGCAACAAACGCTGAGTTAAAAGGGGCTTAAATTCAACTCTTTTTCACCTTTGCAAGAGAAGAGAACACTTGAAGATGCCCCACTCTGCTGTTGGGCCTGTATTTGGTGCCTCCTTTCTCATTGCAAAGGGGAACAGTTGTAAGAAGTCTGAGCAAAAACTGTTCCTTCCACACTGTCATTTAAAATAACAAGCAACAAACACAAAATGGTGTTGTAGACACCACTTCTGTCCTTTAGATGAATGCCTGACACTTGTCAAGCTGGTGTGGAGTTCAAGGATGGCCAGCAATGAGCACAAACAGAGGCTGCTTCCTCTGGACCTCCACCACAGCAAACTGAGCGCCGGTCTACCAGGGCTTTATTAGATGCTTTCATTTTGTTCTGAGGACATTTTTATTAGTTTCCTGATAGAAGTATTGAGCTGATTGGAGAAATATTTTTAGGTCTAATCCTAAAAAGACCAAAAAGGAAAATGTGACTTTTGAAAACCAACCCGACTTGCACTGCTAACTATCTTGTGTAGTGATTATAAAAACACCAACCAACATCAGAAAAAGAAAAAAAAAACCACCCAGCAACCCAGAACCAGAAGGCAAAGGGAAGGTAGCAGTAGCAGGAGAGTGTGTTGGAGATTCCGTGAGCTCCATTCCCAGCTGCCTGTCATGAGTCTGAGAAGGCTCAGGTAGCTCTCAGGAATGAAACCCTGCAGGTCTGTGGTGATGACATACCCATCTGCTACGGACCAGAAGATGATTCTGACACAGCTCATTACATTTCTATTTCTGACTACATCCATTGTTGGATTGAATGAATAAGTGATGTTTTGAACTGATAAACACCCTGCAGCAAATTTCCCATTTTATGTTGTGATGAACAAGCCAAGAGATTCAGACAAGCTGTAAAAGGCCTTTAACATATGATTTCAGACTTAATTCAAAGTGGGAGGTGCTTCTCAGAGCTAACTTGAAAGTTTCTCTCACCTCCACCCCCAAAGTGGAGATAAGATTTCCATAGACTAAGCAGTGTTATCTCTAAAACAAGACAGCAACTGCTACCAACACTGCTGGTAGTTCATTATCACAGGGAAATATCACGTATTATGAAATGTAAAAATGGCTATTAACTACTTCACTGCTAATCCTTTTAAAGACAAAATATTGCCTTTGTTTATCCCAGAGTGTGCACCTTCCTCCTCCTCCTTGCATATCCAGGGCCAGTGTGTCCCACACCCACCTGCTTTTGTTTCCAGGTTTGATCTTCACACCTTTGATCATGCAATTATGGGCTCCCCATAGGAAACCACTCGCTATACCAAAATCAAGAAATGTGAGATCAGCTTAAAAAAGAAGTTTAATATCAAAATAGATCTTTCTGGGGACTGCCACAAAAGTGGTGCAATTAATTTTTTGCATTAAATTTATTAAAAGCCTGCCATCAAAAGGTAAACAAAGCTGCCACAAACCTTTTCTTCTGATATATGATGTTGATGTCAAATACTGTCATGACTTCATTGCACAGTGTGATTCACCTTGTAGTAGATTACACAACAGCCTGGTAGAGTTAGAAAAACTCAGGTCTGAAAACACTTACTAGTTCATACTCACAAATGTTTTTGGTTTTTTTTCAAGAGCTCAACAGTAGGTACTCTTTTCTGTGCTTCGGAGACAAAGAAAAATGAAGTCATAACAGCCTTCAGACAGATTTTTATGAGTCTAAAGGCCAAAAGTAATGTCTGGCACAGATTATTTAACTTATTTAACTGGACTAAAGGGGAAATTAATTCCCTCTGAGGCAGGGAGTTTGATTTACCATTTCCTTAAGGCTTTTGGTAGATCTGGGAGCATGAGAGCCTGTTCTGGTATGTGATGCCACAGGAGGTTTTGCCACTCTCACATCTTGGCAGGACAGACTGACTGTTGTGGATAGGGCTTTTCCTGCCTGTCAGAAAGAACAGAAAGAAATGGGATTTTACCCCACAAAGGACTTTTCTGGGATTTCGGTCACGGCTTGGTGTCCCTCTCTCCCTCTTTTGTAGAACCTGTTTTCCCAAGATCATACCAAGTCCTGGAAAAGGAGCAAAACACAACAATAATTCAGACAAGATGAAAGTGCTGCTGGTAGGTTGCAAAAAGGCTCTGAAGCACAGGGTGCCTTTCCCATTCCCTATTCCCAAGGAAACATGTCCCTGATTGAGAAAGGTACTTTTATGTTCAGATTGCTTCTGAAATCCCCAGAGGCTTCATCACTTTTCTTTATGTGCCTGCTTCCCTGTAACTGTGGTCTTCCCACAGCCACCATCCCTACCCTGACTCCAAGGGGACTTATGGGGGTTTGTTAATGCCCATCTGCAACAGCCAGGATTGGACACTGATGGGAAAATCTTTATAAAACAAGTAACCGAACACTTCCGAAGGTAATGACGTCTGCGTGTGATTACTTGTTTGGCTGCACTGGCTGAAGCTGTAGCTGCTAACTCAGCAGACTGTAAGTAGACACTATTGTCTTTTCAGTGAGTCCTGGCTGCAATTCAGGATGTTAATAATATCTAGAGAGCTATAGGAGGCTTGGATCCTGTCTATCAGGAACTACCTCTCTCTCCACGTACAGTTACAGGAGCAAGAGTGGGGAGATGATCTTGCTGACAGTTCCCTAATTTAGCAATGAGTGGCAGGCATTCATTGTGGAGATCTGTACCAAGTCGATTATTAAGCTATCACTTAGGATCCAGAACGGGTGTATTTATTTGTAGAAAAGTCTGTAAACATCTTGATGGCTGTTCTAACATATGTTTATGCATCAGAGTCAATGCTAGGGGGAGGCTTTGTTTTTAAATTAGGAAAAAAATCTCCCCTAAAAGCTAAATATCTGGATGTGTTGTTCTATTCTTTCCCCAACACTTATGGCAGCACTGGGAGAACACTCTGGCCAAGCTGATGGGCAGCCAAATATAATTTATGGCTTGTTTTAAACTGATTTGTTGACTTCATGAAAGGCCCTGTCAAAAAGAACAGTCCCCTGAGTCCTAACAATGATAACAGTTATATTGCATCAGCGCTGAAAAAATCTTGGATAACAGTGAACCCGTCCTGAGAAATCTTTTTTAAAGTGCCTGAACATTGGATTTTCTGAAAAGAAATGGAACTGAAGCTATTGTTTCATAGTTCATTTCAGTTTTCTTCATTCTTTGTTCATTTTATTTTCCACTGATTGGAATGCTCTCTTGGTAGCATGAAAATAGTTTCCCTTATTCCAGTTAGTTAAAAATAAAGATGTGTGTTGTTTAAAGGAGATGCTGCTAACAAGGACATGTTTAATTTCTCTTACGTGCGGTGTTGAATTTGCAAGTGATATCAACATGTTTGTGTCTGCATCAGTCTGACTGAGAGCAGGACACTCCTGAGCCTCCTATCAGCTGCATTTCTCCTCTCGGTGTCTTGGTGAAGCAAAGGGCAGCCCCCACGTGCTGATTGTGCCTGTGCTGTTCAGAGCTCCCTCACCCAAGGGCAAGATACATGTCCCCTGCTGTATCTGACTCACATCTTGGGGAGCTTCCAGCCACCAGACCCCGGCTCCTCTGCCACTGTCCTACTTGTCCTTGCCCCATGACTGTGCTCCTGGGGCAGCCTTGCTTCTGCCTGGCTGTGAGAACAGTGAACACAGCTGCAAAAGACCATCTGCTTCTAAGGTCTTTCCTCCTCATATCATTTTTTAACAGTCTTGTCTCCATTAAGTTCAATAGTTCATTGGTCAGAGTTCTTCCTGGTGGAAACACAGTGCTTCAGTCAGAATATTGTCTTTTAAATCTTGCTAAATTTGACATGTTTCCTCTGGCCTCCCCTCTACCTTTACTTGAACCTGCACCACACATTTACTGTCCTGCAGCTCTACAAGTTTTCATTATCCTGACTACTTTTCTGTAGGTCTTACTTGACCTACAGAATATTAGGATAGCGAAATCCTAGCTTACAGATAAAACAATATCACAGGAAGAATTATAAATATGTTCCTGTCCAAGCACATAACAATGAGCGAGCCTGACTGTGACAGTTTGGATCTCTTGTTTTCCTCCCACCACCATGGGAAAAGGAAGCTGCTTCTGTGCTTAGACAGCAGCGATTGCTCTACATCTGTGTGAAGCAGGGGTCAGCCCCTCCTCAGCCCTGCCAGCTCCAGGGAAACAAGAGTGCAGCAGCTCCTGCTCCGCAGCCTGGCATCGGTGTGTGACCAGGGGCCCTCCGCAGCCTTCACGGCCACACCAGGCTAGGAGGGACCAGGCCCTTGCAGAGAAGATCTGCATGGCTCAAAACAGCATAGGGAAGGAGGGGAAATTCTTGCAAAGTGCTGTGATGGCAAGTCTGTGAGATTAGTCCAAGGGCCTGATATAAACTCAGGCAAAGCAGATTCACAGCCCCATGGCCTTCACTAGGGTGTTTTCTTGATCAGGTTTGGGGGGTTTGTGAAACTAAAAGGAAATAATTGTATTAAAAATGGCATATCTTGTTCCTTCGTTTTAGGAAAACACAGAACAAAAATCCAATCCATTTTGTGGAGAGACAAAAAGTATTTTAAGGCAGAATATATGTTTTTGTACAATTTCTTGTGGAGAAGAACTCCTAGGATTAATTAATGAGCCAAAACTAGAACCATTGAAACAAGTGAGACTTCAGTCATTTACTTCAGGCTGAGCAGGTTTTCATACACGTCATAAACAATTACAGTAATTTTCTTTTACCATCTAAACAGTGAAAGTGCTGTGCAACCCACGTGGCTAAGTTCTTGTTTTCACTGAACAAAGTAAGTCTCGTTTCTTTTATTGGTGGGTACAGGACAGAAGGTGTGTTGCATAGTTTGGTGTCTTTCTGGAACCAGAAAAGAACACTGGATTTTGGTCTTGCAAAAGAATATTCAGTGTTGGGGTTTTTTTTGCTCTCTTGGAGGTAAAACTGTTCTGGCTGTTGGGTGGGGAGGGGGTGTTTGCTTCTAAAGGTTATTTCTTGACACTCACATTCCACAAATAACAGGAAGGATACTGTGGTTAACATGTGGTTGCAATTCTGGAAAGTGGCAATACAAATTACAATCTGGGATTCTATATTTCATTGTCTCACCAATATCCATGTTAGATCTGCATACATTGGAAGTAAAAATATTGTAGGAAACTTTAAAAACATTTTATAACTGTCAGTATAAATTCATCTCGACCCTAGGAATGTCAAACTATGACCCTGGCCAAAGCATCACAATGATGAAAATCCTATTACACTTTATTTAATAATTCTCTTGATGATCAAAGTATTAGATTACAACTATTTCATATGTTATAGCTTTGTGAAGAGGAATGAAGTTACGCAGAAAACTTTTCTTATCACTAAAATTGTAACTCTGATTTGCAACGACATCATTTTGTGTAGCAGCATTTAATATTTTGAGGTGTGGAATTGGATTTCTGAATTTGTATTCCTTGTATCCCATTCTTGAAATTGATATACGAATTTTGGCACAGGGAAGCATTTCCCATAATCAAACCTTTGGTGATGCCCAGATATGAAGGTGCCTTCAGTGTGCAGGGTGTTCTTAACCTTTTATTCTATGCTACAGCCAGTAAAACTTGTTTGGAAGAGCCTTGCTAGGCCAGAACATCAACTATGTTCCAGTCACAGTTCTCCCTTCAGCTGCTGGCCTCAATTTATCTCTTTCGTCCTGTACGATATTGCAAAGGTTAAAGCATACAAACAGCTCAGTGGGCTCACTTTATCTTTGTTATGAAATCATAAAATCTCTTTAGTTTAAGAGGTAGATAATGGTTCCACTTGGGAGAGTCAGGTGGCTGAAGCCATATGAGCTAGGTGGACTTCCGATTGGGCATTAGGAAAAAATTCTTCACAGAAGGGGTGATTAGATATCAGTATGGGCTGCCCAGGGAGGTGGTGGATTCACCATCCCTGGAGATGTTTAAGGCAAGACTGGATGGGGCACTTAGTGCCATGGTTTAGCTGACAGGGTGGTGGTGATCGGTCACAGGCTGGACTCGCTGATCTCAGAGGTCTCTGCCAACCTAGTTGATTCTGTGGGTCGGTGACTTGCCCGGGCTCACCGAGGGACAGCAGTAGGTGGTATGGCCAGGGCTCCTAGAGGAGCTCCCAGGGACACAGATAACGGGGGTTTGAACCAGAGGACACGGCAGAAGCTCCGGGGTGTCTGACAGGCAGGCCACGGAGTTCAAACATGATGCAATCTCAGAGACTGGTAAACGTTTTTTTTCTTCTTGTTACAGGCGTTTTTTGTGAATCCTGAGCTCACGCCTCCCTGCTGACAGCCTCTCTGACAGACAGGCTGCCTAAGGGGGCCGTTCACCGCCTCTCTGCTGCCTTCTCGGGAAGGTCCGGTGAGGCCTTCCCTTCGCACGGAGCCGCCCCTCGCCCTCAGCTCCCCTACCCGAGGCGGTGCCCTCAACCCCGCGCCCCCTCCCTCAGCCTGCGGAGCTCCGCCCGGCGGCCCCGCTCTGCCTACCTGGAGCCACCTCTATGGTGCGGGGCGGGGCCGGGCGGCGGGGGCGGTGCGGCGGGCCGGGCGGCAGGGCCGGCGGCTGCAGCGACTCCCCTTTGTGTCTGGAGCCGCCCGTGCTGTTGGGGCGGGCGGGCGAGAGGGGGCGCGGGCGGCGGAGCTCCGGCCCTCGCTCGGCTCCCGCCCGCAGCCGGCGGCGGGCAGGGGAAGAAGGCGGAGCGGCCCCTCGCCGGCGAGCCCGGTGCGGGGGGAGGAAGGCGCTGGCAGCGCGGAGGGGTTGAGCGGAGAGCGGCGGGAGGAGGCCGGGCCAGGCTGCCCCGCGCTGTGGAAACTCGGGGCGGGAGGCGCAGGACGAGAAGGGCCTTCGCCCGCGGAGAGCAGCCGGGCGCGCTCGCAGCTGGAGCCGCCGAGGAGGGGCCTCGCCGCCCCGGGCCCCACCTTTGTCGGGGTGGCTGGGGGTGGCGTCGGTGCTGCGGCGGGGGCCGGGGCAGCGCGGAGGAGCCCGCCCGGCGCGGGAGGCAGATGGGCCGGGATGCAGCCGCAGCCCTCGCTGTGAGAGCCGGGGGCCTCGCCGCCGCCTTCCCCGGAGCGTGAGGCAGCGAGGAGGGGCGGCCAGAGGACAGAGACCTTTGCCGGGATGGGACGCGGCGCCGTGAGCCCTTAGCTCGCTCTCCGTGCCCCGGCCAGCCCGCAGGGCCCGCGCTGACTGACACCGCTGTGGGCGCGTCTGGATATGTTCCCTTCCCAACCGGGCGCTTTCTTCGATGTCGTGAAGCTGCGTGGGAAATAGCCCGGTTCCCAGCGGGGTCGGGAGCGTGCCGCCATCCTCCCCGGCGGGGGAGATGCCTCGGGGCTGGGAGGCAGAGCCAGGCGCTTCCCCCGTGTCCGCTGAGCGCTGCCGGCTCCCGAGGCATGAAGGCAGGCGGCTGTAATGGAGTAAGAGCGAAGACGGCTCCTCTCATCTGCCATTTGCCCTTCCAGACGGGATTGTAAACCGAGAGAGTTAAGGAAGGCTGTGCGAAAGCAGGAGGAATTTCCTCTCTTCGGGGTTTGGATTTTTTTTTTAAACCCCCCTTTTTTTATTTCTCCTCCCGGCTCGAAACGTGGCTTGCCCAGGTATGCCTGCCTCACTGCAGCACCTTGTGCTGGTGCTCCTGCTCTCCAGTGCCACCCTGCTGCTCGGCACTGCGGCTGGTGAGTAGCCACTGGGTGAAACGAACTGGCCATTTTGGCAGCGGGAAGGGGGTGGGGTCCGCTGGTATTTGGGCACATCTGTGCCTCCTTACAAAGTGCTGTCCATCTATTTCAGCGGCGAAGGCTGATAAAAGTTTTGAAATCCTGATACGTTAAGTGTCTCGGGGAATAAAATCTGCTTTATTGTGTAAATGAGCTCGACCTGCACTCAGTAAGAATGCTTTTGCTTAGATCTGCATCTCTTGTCTAATAACTTACTTCAGTTTTGGAAATATATATAATCTTTTTGTTTTGCATACCTCGCCCTTTGTAAGGTAATGGAGGAATTTTTAATATATATTTTAATCGTCAGCAGAGCTGTGCCTGTTTTGCTGTGGGATCTTCGGGCACAGCCATTTTTAATTTTATCAGCATCGGTGCTTCTCGGGGCCTTACACATGTGCTGTAGTTTTATAACAGAATTACTGTAATGTGTATCTTCTTTTCCTTGGGGAGATCTGAAGCAAATAGGAAGGTACTTCTTTTGTCACTTGTGATTATAGAACACAAAAAAACCAGTTAAGGAATGCTGAAAGATCTTGAAGAGTACTCTTTTTTTATAACAAGAAGTTGGAAACAGAAATGCTAAGAGCATCCTTACTCATATATTTGGACATTCTAGTCCTATTTTTAATTGTGTTCGGAAGCTAAGTGTTAGATATGTAGGGTGTTGGAAGAGAGATGTGTGTTGGTCTGGCATCCTTGGCTTCTCTGTCACGGTGACAGATTAGCTTGTTGGAGCCTTCGAGTGTAACCCAGCTTTATTAGGCAGTAATACCAATTGTTCTTGCAGTATGCATTTCCCAGCACTTTTGGAAGACTCCTACAACTTTTCTGTCGTTTTACTGATCGGGATCCAATCTGCAAGTGCTTGCTTTCCTTCGTGTTATTTTGTAATCGGCTGGGTATAGTTCATAAGCGAATCTTCGTCAGAAAATTGCTGAATCTTGCTAAAGATGACCCAACAAGCTGATGGTAATTTCCATGTTATATTTTAGTGAGGTCTTAAAATTAATTTGTCAAAGTTGGAGATACTTGGTGTCATTATTAGGAAAATGCTGTAAATGACACATGTTTAGGCAGTTTGTGCATCGCTCTGACTGAATAGTCCCTGATTTTCTTGATTCTGCTTACTAAGAGGTCTCTTTCAGGAAGATTCCTAAATGAAAAGCTTGATGTTTCCTATATCATCCTGACCTTTGACTGCCATTATTTTAGATGGATGTCTGCAGCGTCTCTCTGTGGTCGTTTCTGAGGAGTGTTTTTATTTTTTTCCCTGCTTTCTTTTTCCTGGGAGAAGGGACTTCTGAAGGTCAAAAATCTTGGTATTAAAGCACATATGAATCAAGAATGCCCAGCATCTCAACTTTTCTTTCAAATTTTTTTTTTTAAAAAGTGTAGGCTTTTTTTTTTTTTTTGCCTTTCTGAAAACTTAACTGAGTTGATAGTTTCTGTGCCCTGATGAAGAAGGGTTACTGAAGGAGCAAGTAGGGGTTTGTACCAGGCCAAGGGCTGGGCAGGTGCTGTAGGAGCCCATTTGCACAGTTTCCCCAATTCTCTTCAATTTTGACCTGGCAACAGCATTGCCAGTATTTCAGTTCTGCCTTGTGAAAAGAGTATTAACGATGCCAGCTTGGTTGGTTGCTTTGTGAATAGGAACCTATTTTCCCATTGTGATTTATTTCTTAATTGTGAAATTTTAACAATTCACATTTAAAAAAACACTTGGTCATAATCCTCTCTTAAAGTAATTACATGGATGATTTGAGCTTTAGTTAAAGAAGCTAATGGTTGATTTTAAGTTTACACTTCAGAAAAAAATGTCTATCCATGGTGAAGCTACACTAATGTGTAATTCTGCCCTTTTATGTTCATGAAAGAGCCAACACTCTTTCTTCTCTTCCCCTCCCCCAAAGTATGAACTGTACACTCCCATCATAGTGAAAATGCTGCCTTTGTAGCTTTGAAACTCCTATTAATTCTTTCTTCTGATTAGTGAACAGATACTATATCTCAGCAGTGTATAGAATTGAGTGCCTATAAATGCAAAATCATGACATCAGAGGGAAAGTATTTTGATAACAAGTTTTTAAGTTTCTGTCTGGAGGAGAATGTCTGCACCTCTTTGGGGAGAGCTTCACAAAGATCTTGGCTTAGTATGGACAGGAAAGGGAAGATAAAAAGATTAATAAAGAAGATGACAAGAACATCTTACGGTGGGGCTGTAGGTGATAGTTCCACTCATAATCTGAAATATGAATGAAGAAAGAATGTGGTTCTTCCTTCCCCTTTGTAATTGAAGATATAATGAAGAACTAGCTCTGAATTCAAAAATATTTGCTGTTTATTAGGAGGAAAATATTATTGACATCCTCCATAGAGTACAGATCTTAACAGTTATCTGGTAAATTGGTATTTAAATAATGTATTAGTCCTTGTTATGAGAAATGCTACAGTGAGGACATTTTACTGACAACAGCCTTGGGTAGAGGTTTAAAAAGCAGTATTGGACAAAAATGGTTTGTGACACTTTGATCTTTATTTCCCAAATTATTGAAATACCCATTTCTAAATCTCTTTTTTAGAACTATGAGACATATTTATATGCTTTTATACTGTAGAGGATTCTGATGTGTTAATCATGCGGGTTTGTGCCTGAAGAGGTGGTTGGTGAACCTTTGAGCTGTTCCCCAGTATTGCAAAAGAATTTTGTTTGGGTGTTCATACGGACCAGATATTAAAGATAAGAATCTTTCCTCATTTCACTTGCTTACGTTCTGTGATATGCAATACTGAACCACTTTTCCTTCTGCATACATGTCCAGGGTAGACAGCATTCCATTGTCTAATGTGTAAATTATTTGCAGAAAGTATAAAGTGAAAACTAAAGCAAACAGAATATACTTTTATCTTTGGGAATATTTTCATAATTCTGTATCTATGTGGTTCAACAGGGCTGCAAAAATTAAAGTGTGAAAGGAATTGGATAGAGATTGAAATATTTTTTTTTAATGATAATTTTAATTATTAATTAAAATGAGTGAACTGAAGCATCTTTAATTCTGTCTTGCTGGTTAAAGTTACTTTAGAATCTCAACATAATTTGTTTGAAATATGAATTGGGTGACATGAGGAAAAGTCTGCTTTGGATATTCAACTCAATTCTTCTAATTCAGTGTTTTGAATTAGTAACTGACTGTGTATCTTGCGTATGAAACTGTGGGGGGGTGGGTTTTAAACTTATCTGCACCCCAATTTCTACTTATTTACTTGAACTGCACCCATTGTTTATGATTTATTCAAATGTAACCTAAAAAGCAAGTTTATTTTTCTGTTTGTGTTAGGAGCTGTGTCAGAAATGTTAGCCTAGGAGATGGCAGGCAGGCTGTTTGCTTGAGGAGCACGCTGGTATGCCTGATGGATACCCATACGCACAAGCGCAGCCTGGGTACCAGGCTAGGCCTTCATGGGCTGTCTGCTTCTGTAAAAAAATAGTGTAGCTGTGGAAGCCCAGGATTCTGCACAGAGCCATTCACCCCACGGGGAAGAGCCTTTCTTCCATTAGGTAAATCAGCCTGTATGAACCTCCATAATGCTTCAGCTAAGGTGCTTCCTGTTTCTGAGCAAACTTCAGTACTTGGGTGCTGCACTGTGCAGTGTAGGCACAGCCTGTGAGGGAATGGACGCGGTGCTCATCTGGTGGCCAAGGAACCCAAATTTTAAGCCCTGAGACATTACACAGATACCGTTTGCAGTGTGAGTGGGTTTACCCTCAAAGGAACCATGTATAAAAGGTTGGCTCAATTGTCAGCCTGTCCTTTTCTGATGAAGGCAGGCCAGCCTCACTTCACCCTGGACAAAGAGGGAAGCATAACTGTATTTCTTAAAATTATTCCTACAGTGAAGTTTGTTGAAGTGTTTGTTCTGATGGCATCTCCCTAGCACCTATTACAAGTTTCTGTTAAAAAAAAATTGTTAACTTCTACATTGTTGTTCCCCTTCCTTTGTGTATTCCATTAAGTGTTTCTCAGTAGTTTGTGCAGTCAGTGGTATTGTTCCCTTGGCAGATACCATCTTTCTCTGCCTTTCTCACTGGAGAGACAAGAAAGTTATATTGGGTTCTTCAGACATGTTTTATTCCTAACAACAGAGTGCCTGGTGCTTGGAGCTGCATTATGTTTGGACTCAGCCTGGCTGTGCCATGAATATGTGCTGTCATTTTCTGGGCAGAATCTAACTTTCTGGCCAGGGCTGTGAGCTGAGTGTAAAGTTGCATTTGGAACAGAATGTTTATGCCCTGAATAAAACTGGCTGGGTAATGCTTTATGTTGGGTAGGACTGGAATCTGTGCATAGCTTACAGGCAGTAACTATTAATTTTATTAAGATTGTAGACTTAGTGGAGCTACTCACTGCTGGATTTTGAATTTAAGAATAAGTGAAATACAAGAACTGTTCCCCAAAAGACTAACATTTCAGTGTTCAAACATTTTTTGTGGGTTTGTTTTATTTTTTTGTTTTTGTTTTTTGGGTTTTTGTTTTGTGTTTTGTTTTTTTGTTTGTTTGTTGTTTTTTACTTGTTTGGGGTTTTTGGTGGTGTGGTGTTCAGGAGTTTTCTTCCTCTTTTTTTTTTCTCTGAAGCATAAGTTCACAAAAGCATAAGGCTGGAAGTGATTTCTCTGTTTCCTCCATGGTCTGGTTGTGTAAGTACAGATAATAATGTCTGCTTAACATCTCTAAAATCTCCAGTGAAGAGGGATTTCACAGCCTGTCTAGGTAGTCTGGCCTGTTACAGTGCTTAATTATCATGTTTTTCATAATGCAACAGTAGTAGATTTTTTCCCCTCTTGTATAATGCAAGATTGTTTAAGATATGCCTTAATTAATATGTGGCAATCCACCTGAAAATGTAGTGTGGAGTACACACAGGCAATTGCCAGGGAATATCAGTCTAGGTAAGTTCCCTTGTTGAAGCTTAGTGCCTTGAGCTTGGCTGCAGTAATTTGTGATGGAAGCCTTGAGTTGACCATCAGTGTTTTAAAATGCAATTTTGCAATTTTAAAAAACTTGGAAAACTATGGTCTTCTCAAAATTTCGATTTCTGATGGTGCCTTCCTGACTCGAGATGTCTGTTAATCTGTTAATTGCAGAGCTGGAAGCTGGGCTGAGCAGCTGAGAATCTGATAGGAGAGGTCAGTCAGGGGGTGTGGTGAGGAGGAAGAAAGGCAGGCAGGAGAGACTTGGAAGGATGAAGGATTCAGTCTGGTTTGCTGTGGGATGAGAACCAAGGCGTATTAGACAGCTAGACAGAGATAGTGTCTGAACATTTGTCAGACTTGCTTGGAGAATGAGTGGAATGAAGCTTTCGCACTGAGAAGAGAGAGAAAGCGTAGTTTTAGATAGCAGTTTTGAAGATTTCTGTTTTTTCGTGTGAGAGTGAATGAGAGACCCAGTCATTTAGATGATGCCTTTACCCTTCTCTTTCTCCCTCAGTCTTTTAAGTTGGAAACCACAAGCTTTTGGGTGGTGATGGCATTTTGTTTCATGTCACTGGGATGTGTCAGTTTTGTCAGTTGCCTTCTTGAGTTGGCATCAAATCATGTGTTTTGTTTTGAACTGTAAATGTGTTTACCTTTTGCATCTCTCAGTACTCTGTATTTTGTCTTTGGTTTATTATTTCTGTGAGAGAAGGAAGGAAAAGTAGGCACTGTGGACGCAGAAGACTGTCATTGACATCTGTGAACCCTTCTATCTCCACCTCTTAACTCCTTAATCTGCTAGCCAATTTCAACCATATGTGAAAGATGAGAAGAGTCTCAAGAGATTAATTTGCTACCGTTTTCATGAAAATTAGGAACTGAGTAGAGGAAGCAGTTCCAAGCTAGAGGTTTTTCAAGGGAAAAGAGGAGCATAACTCAGCCCAGGTAATTCTCTTTGCTTAAAACTGGCTGCCCAGTCAGTGCGGGGATGCTGGCAGTGTGTTGGTGCATACACTATTCTGGACTGTGCACAGTGTATTTTATTTCCTGTTCTCTTGGCATGCTGTAGGAGATAGGGGGAGAATGAAGGATCCCTTCTGTGGGAGATGTGGGAGTTGGCTGAGAAGTGCGGGAGAAGAGTCACGTGTATAGGCAATTAGTTTGCTGCTTGTGGAACAGCTGGTGTTTCTGAGACAATGTAGTAGCCAATTTTTTGACTGACCTTGCAAGACAGTGCCCAAATCACTTTACTGAATGGCTGTCATCCATTTATGAACTTCACAGTATGTATGAGTAACTTAAATGGTATGCATTGTTTTTCACACTTTCAAAACTGGGTTTAACTGACTGTCCCATGTGTACACTGTAGTTCAGATATCCTACACATGAAGCTTCATTATGATCTTCTTTTCAACAGTGCTGTAACTTAGGCTTTTCCTGTGGTCCCTTTGAATGTACTTGTAATGTATTACACTTGCTTCAATCTGTGAAGTACATGAAAAATAGTTTTATTATTTATTTAAACAGGAATGATGGCAAGGTATGCACAGTCACCTTCTGGGCTGGAGTAAATGGCAGACAATGACATAGGCAGTGGTACAGGGAGCCTTGAATGACCTTGCTCACCTGCCACTAACAAGTCAGTACAGAAGCTCTTACCATTATGTCCAGCCAAAAGCTGACATTTATGCTTCTTGTTCTACTATATATACTTTGACTATTTTGAGTTGTAAGCAGGATGGGTGTAAGGAAATATGGGTAAGAGGCTTTTTTTTTTTTTTTGATAGTGAGATGGCTGTAAGTCTGATCATAGGTCACGTATGTTAATTGGGCTCCTTAATTTATACATTAGAGAATGCAGCACTTAATTAATATGAAAGTGTTGGGCGTTGGCAGTGTCATCTCTCAAGCTCGTCATTCCTGGCATGGAGTGCACTTCCCTCTGCATAAGTCACAAAGGTCAGGTCTACCTGGTGTGAGAAGCTCTAATGTAGTTCAATGACAAGAATGACTGACTGAACATGCTCTGCTGCTCTTGCTTTTGCCTTATGAGACTTCCTCAGTGTGGTTTGGTTTCTGTTAAAAATAAAACATTTTCTTTCTACGACCAAAGCAGCAGATACTTGAAACAAAACTTGTAGACCATCCATGTTAAAGAACCTTAATTAGATTTTTCTAAGAACATGAATTAATCCACAATCCTTTGTTAGATGTGACAAACTTCTATCTGGAAAAACAGTGGGTTGTGTTACTATTAAAGCTATTTTCTATAGTAATATTTGTATTAAATAAACAATCTCGCAGCGGTATGCTTAGTTATCCACTGTAGAAAATGCCTGCTTTTGTCAGTGATGGAGTGGTTCTGTTGTAGTTAGTTTGTTGCTGGATTTACTTGAAAATTAGTCCTTCCTTCTGATGCTGTCCTTCAGAGAGAAGTCAGTAAAGTTCATTTCATTGGGAGGCTTAGTGTTCCTATACCTTCCAAGCTGCAAAAGTCTTGGTGTGGACATATTTCATGCAGAAGATAACGTGCTATATGCTGTGAATTTTTGTCAGTCCTCTTATTTCTTTAAAACCTAAACACTAGAAATTGTTTTCCTAAATTTATTTACAGAGAAGGGACTTTCCTGAAAATTAGGATTTAAAAAAAATTATTACCAGCTCTTAAATATAAATTTTTATTATGTTTACCTGTCTGAGATATGAGTGGTATGTAAAACCAATACAGTAGGGTGAAGAAAGCTAAGGTTGTAGTAGGAAAATTGTAGCACCTATCTTTTTAGTTAGACAGTGGTACTGCCATATATATGCGAAGCAGGCACTTAGCCCAAGAACAAGCTTTCTGTATTAAAATAATTTCAGTTGCAATCAGAGAAGGATAAAAGGAACCCTGTTATGAAGTTCGTCTGCATGCCACCACGGTGTTGGTTTCTTATGTTTGCATGTTTGAAGTTCTTTTCCTTTATTTCTGGCTGTCATGGCCCGGGCCAGGGAGCTGCAGCCGGAGCAGCTGCCATGACTGAAATAACCAGCCAGGCCTGGGCTCTGCAGCTGTAACAGGAGAGCAGGGCACACGCTCCTGCCTCCCTGGCTCTTGGAGAACGACTTGCCTGAGAAGTGGAAGAACTCGTTCCAGCCTTCTGTGCTATTCTTACTCGGCTCTGCAGGCAGGGATGAATGACTCAGTGAATCTAAATGAGTGAAAAAAGATGTGGAAACAGTAGGACAAATCATTCCTCATGCCCACTGCGGCAGTATTTGGATCTCTGTAAACTTTTTAATATAGAATATATGCAAATTCTCAATTCTAATGTGTATTACATAGATACAGAGAAGATGAATTGTAAAACATACTTTTATATGTGTGTGCGTCTCTGTATGTATCCTTATGTACTCAGTATGCTACCAAAATTTGATCCCAGCAATATGCTCCACTGCTAAAATCTAGTATTTTTTTAATTAGCAAATTTAATGTTTGCATGGTATTCTTAATTTCCAAAAGGTCTTATAAATGGTTTATTTTGCATGATGGGCAAACTTTACACCTATTAATTACATCCAGATTCTATCAGGACCTGTTAAATAATTTCTCTTTTAGTTATGCTAAGATGAATCTGACCTAATTAAATTTTAGTTAAATTTAATCTGTAGTAGTTAATGCTGTTGCAGCAGAACACAATTATTTGGTCACAGTTGTGTTGCATTGTTTTAGCCAAGAATTTTAAATCTAGTAATTCCTGAATTTTTCCATACAGATTTAGAAATATCTAAAGTGGCAAATAGAGAGACATTCTTTGTTTTTATTGTTTCCTGACAGAGATGTAGTACCATTAAGAAAGCTGTCAGCAAATTTAGCTTCCCTTATTTTAAGAAATACCGGAATAGAATATTTGTGTGCAAAACAAATAACCCCCTAATTATTATTTTACTAATCTGTGTGTAGACTATATAGCTACTTAAAACTGAAGATGTGGCCTTTGGGCACAGGAATACACAGTCCAAATATGACATCACATAGGAAATTAATTTTAAAAATGGGGAGAAGGGGGGTGTGTTTAAAGTAAGGAAGACTAGTGTTACAGTAATAATACTATAACTCGAACAACTTTGTAGTTTCAATTTGAGAGTGTAAGAATATTTTCACTTCCCAGTGTGCAGGGGAGAAAATCAGTGAGATCTTGAGACACTTGAATAATAAGTGGTGCCATAATATATGAGAGTGGTAAGAATATTCTGAGCAGAGGTCACTTGACTGAGGAAATCTAGAGGTATTTAAGAGGGAATGTGCTCAAAGGGATGTTGAGTTGAGTTCTGTTGAGGAATGGAAGAGTTAAATGTGGAAACAACTATTCAAATGTTATGTACTTTGAAGCAGTCATCAAAACAAAGTCTTTCATCTTAAAGAAGTGAAGGTCTGCAAAAGGAAGCAGATATTGTCAAACATATCATGGCCAGCAACTTTATTTTCTTGACTGGTATTAGAAGAGTGGGAGAGGGTTAGTAACAAAAGAGCTGAGCTGAGAACATAGTAAGGCATGCAGAAAAATATAGAATGGGCTTTTAACATGCTATAAACAAAACTGGGAACAGAGTTGGTGATCCAGTAATGAGGGAAGAAGATAGGTGGAGAGAAAAAAAGCTCTGCAGTTAATGAAGGTTCTCATTAAAAAGCAGGGGACCCATTGTGAAGAATAGTGAATTGTGTGTAGCACACAGGGCAATGTGCATTGTACTCTTACTCCTGTATGGCCTGTTTCAGAACAAAGCTAAGCTAGGTGAGAAAGCATCTGAAATTACCAGGAGATCCAGAATGTGCCCCAGAATTCTG
The DNA here is from genome assembly GCA_036630365.1 of Acanthiza pusilla. Lineage (NCBI taxonomy): Eukaryota > Metazoa > Chordata > Aves > Passeriformes > Acanthizidae > Acanthiza > Acanthiza pusilla. The sequence continues at coordinate 9,906,871 of JAXCHO010000019.1, forward strand.
TATGAACTGCACTGTGTGTAGCCAGTGCTCATGATAATAGCAGCAACAGGTTTTTTTTGTTTTAACTGTGGATGAAAACCAAAATTTTAACTTTCAAAGAACATTTTTAAAAAGTTTTTACAGAGAGCCTGAATGATCTATGGTTGTACTAACTGAAATAAGAATTTGCGTAGAATCTCAATCCTTTTTATGACTTTACCTCTTTGTATTTGGTTGTGATTAATATTCCATAAATTTATGTATTTGTGAAAATCAGTGCGTAATTTAAGTGATTGAATGGCTATGGAGTTTTACATGCAGTACCTATGTTTTAGTGTTGCTTTACTACAGCAGGATGAGATATGGCTCCTCTTTGGTGCTGCTTTCATATATTTGTTGTGCATACAGTATCTTTTCTGCCAAGTTCAAATCTTAAAATGTAGTTAAATCCATAGTTTTCAGACATCAGAATTCAACATACATTTAACGACAGTGTTGTATATCACTTCCAGTCTTCCTGCAATATGTTCATGCATATCATGCAAAAGAAAAACCCAAAGACATCAACAGCCCTTAGACAGGCTTCTAATTGAAGATAAATCAAGATAATTCTATATACTGACTTTTTTACTGTATCAACTAACTTGTCTTCTGTATCTGATTACTGTGGGGAAAATGAGCATTTATGTGAATGTTCTATATTTAAATGGGAATTTAAATAAGTCACTTTTCCCTTTCTATGCTGATATGATGCCAGTTCTGAGCCTCTCGATGCTGCTTTTTTCACATTTTTGTGTTCATGCTATAAAGCTTAAACCCTGAATCTCTTTGGGACAATGAGGTTCAGTACAGTTATATTCTATTTCCACATGCTTATTATGCAAGCCGTTGGTGTAATCCCACAAGCCTTTTTAGTATTCCTATGTTCTGAATACTTTATTCATTTGTACAAATTTGTAATTAGTTCTTTGAACTTGACGGAGATTTTGGAGATCAGGCATTTTAGTGGGACTGCCAGGAAACACTGAGAAGTAAGCCTATTGCAATATCCTGGCTTCTGCAGATAAAACTAGACATCCTGGCTGGATGTTTACCAGTGTTATTACAGAAGAAGGTATTTGTGTCTTGATTCTTTCCTAGATTTGTCCATCCTTCTCCACCCTCGGTTTTGTTATTCTTTTTAGGATGGTTAGAATAAGCATGTCATGAATTTACCTTTATGTTACCGACATGTGCTTTCAACATGTAACTGCAACTGAATAGTTTAAAATCTAGGAATACCGCAAACAAACAGTTATTACATTTAGCTGAAATATTTAATAGCACAGGAGGATGACGTATGCGATGGAATCTGATAGTAAATTCCTTTGTGGCAATTACATAAAGCAGTTAGTTTCAGGGCTTAATTGATAACACTGAGACTTGCTTCACTTCCGTGAGGTGTGGGAATACGAGGTGCAGAGGTAACTGCATTCCATCAAGTCTCAGTCTAGACAGGCACGAGAGCATCATTCATCCTACAGCAAACAAGGAAGGCTAATCACCTTCTTAAAAGTGACCTTGCAGCTAAAGAATGTGCTGTCGTGGGCATGCAGAAAGGCAAGCAGAAAGCATCACCAGAAACACATGTCCTGGAGTTAAGGGTCTCACCTGAAAGGATGCAATCTGAATTGCAGAATGTTGGTTCCTTCTCATTTCATAGAGGTGGTGGTTTTTGAAAGAAATGGTTTAATGAATTGCTGTACAGTTAATTATATTTGATTGAAGGAAAAGCTCATTATCTAGTTGAGGTGGGAGGAAGTTTGAAGTGCACTTTTATAGCAATAGGTATTAGGAAGCACTAGTAGAAACTCAGCTCCCTTTAATTGAAGAGTAATAGAATGAGCTTTGACTTTTCCAGTGTTTACAGGAGAGGAATTTTTTTGTTGTATTTTATTTTGCGAAAGTGGATGGTGTCTACCTCTAAGGCATAGTAAAATAAGAGGTAAGTGTGATGTAGCACAAAGTGAGCCCTGTTTAAATATTTCTGCTGGATTTGTTAGCCTGATCTCTGCATAGACATTACCAGAATTAGTTGGGGAGGACTGACAAGTGGAAAAATATGGGAGTTATTGATGAAAGTGTGGAAAGGTATTTTCAAGTTTTCTTGGTTATGTGAGGACAAACAGTTAATACCAGATGCCCCTAATAGCACAGGAGGCACAGAGAATAAGATGCACCATGACAGCTTGAGGATAAATGTTAAGAACTCTTGAACAAAGGTATGTAAAGGAAGAGGATGAGTTCAGATGGAAGCTAGTTTGCCAACTGCTGTGCTTTGATTGACTCTGTGCATGCTCCTAACCTGCAGTAAGTGTTAGGATAGCTCTTGGAAGGAAGTTGTGAGTATGCAGATGCTGAGTTGCTATAGGATAAATTAAGTAAATTACCACTGTAATTTCGTGTTTTATGTTACCTGGCATTGTGAACATTCTTCCTTCCCCCTTGTCAATTGTTCTGCTTGAGCAGGAGATCATAATCCTGGAGATTAAATGCTCCACTTGGATCTTAAAGAAGGGAAGATGCAAATGTATTTAGCAGAGAATGAGCAGAATTCTGTAGTTGTGTTTTCACTCACAAAATCAGAATTACCTGAAAACAAAGCATTAAAAATATAGATTAAATTAGTCATGAAAACTCCTAAAATATAACAACTATCTGACCTTAATTCAGATGCTTTGTGCATAACTGTGATGGTTTTTATAAAGTGTTTTTCTCTGCAGGGTATTTGCCTCATTTGGCCCAAAAAGGGGTAATGATCTTGCAGAGAATAGACTTTCACAGTTGCAGACTTTCCTGCCTCTCTATTCCCCTTGTATATGATATCCCCCAGTTCAGAGGCGGTTCTTCATGTGTGCCTCTTTCTTGATACTATCTCTTCTTAAATTTCACTTATTGCCCTTATTTCAGTTATTGTAGAAAGACATTTTTATTTCCACTTGAATATTGCTGTTTTATGCATTTCGTCTCTTTAATGAAAAGAAACGAGTTGTATCATGTTACTAAAAAGAGATCTTTGATAAGTGCTCAGATCAACTGCGGTGCATAAAGGAAGTGCAAGAGACTGAAGTTTATTCTTCCCCAGAGGAATGCTTAGCTTCTCTGACTCTTCTCCTATGCTTTCAAAAAGTAAGGCTCCTTTACTTTTCTACTTTTCTTATCTTGCAGAACACAAACTCTGAGAATCTTAATTGACAGATTTGCTGTGGATGTATAATTTGTTCCGGGGGAGATGCATGGGGTGAAATTAGAGGCAGTGTGGGACAGTCATTGCCTACCTAAACTTGGCTCAGTATAGCTCACTAGAGGTGGCTCATCTACTAAACTTCTTTTAAACATGCATGAGCTTGAGTGAGTAATTAAGGAAGTGATTTCAGATATATATTTAAATAATGCTTTCAGAAGGATCATATGAAGCTTTGGTTAAGATCTGAGGAGAGAGGGCAGTTAAGGTAAAATTGTGTGAAGGGCTGTTCTAGTCCTTGGGGAATACACAGGTTCCATGCCACAGATTTCCAAGCTATTTCTCCTATGGTGCATTTTATTAAAAGGTTCCAGGACTTTTGAAAGGCAAGCTGGTAATACAGTTTGTCACTGCGTAGACAAAAACCAAAATTATTCTCAGCATTGTCAACTCCTGTGTGGCGGGGGAAGGTGGGTGTAACAGTTCAAAAAGAAAATGATCATTCTCTCTTGGAGATCTGTATCTAGTCATTAGTGTGATAGCAGATACCTTTCCTCGTAGTTCTGCTAGATTTATTTTGAATTCTCATCTTTGTGTTTGGAATTGTATTGTGCAAGACTGATGAGATCAGGCTTTGGAAGTTAGCTTAGAACTGCTGTAGCCTTTGCTTGCTCTGCCCTTCCTATCCTTCCGGTTTTTATTCACCAAATGTATACAAATGTGAACACAAATACTGTCTTCATCTCAAATGTCTCCATCTGAGGAAAAAGATAGAGTTCCTTTCTCATGTCCCGTACTTGGCATATGGTAGCATTTGTCTGGTTCTGTTAAGGACTTCAGAAGACTTGTACTAGCATAAGACAATAAGTGTCTCATAGCTTTAAAATAAACAGAATTAAATGAGAGTCAGAGTTAACTAGGATTTCAGCAATAGTACTCCAGGAGAGAAGCTCTTAAATTCTTCATACTGATCCACCAAATATTTGATTTGGCCACCAGAAGCTGACAATTAATACAGTGCTGTCTGTCTCTACAAATTCCTGCTCTTGATCACACCAAGCAGCAGTGCTTAAGCAGCACAGTCAGAATGTCTTTGCGTGAGGTCTGCACCCCTTTTGCACTTGTACACCAGCAGCTTAAATCTAGATCCCCTGGCTGGCCTCAGGGCCCTACCTAATTCAGGCTTGCTATTTCTGCGTGGAACAGAAATAGATGCACTCAAAGGTAAAGTTGTCTTCTGCCCTTCAGGGCAGAAGTTGGTTTGGAAGCAGTATTTGGCTTTTGCTTTGAACCTGTGACAGTATTGGAGACAGTGCATAGTTGCAAGCTGCAAGCCCAGATACTTTGTAAAAGCAGCTGAAGGAAAAGGAAATAGTAGTTTGGGCTGCTGCGTAAGATGAAGAAAGGAAATGGGAGCCTCCCTTAAGTGCAGCCACTAAGAAGGATAGTTAAAAATAGCTGCTTTTCCCCTCTAAACAATTGTCTAAGTTGCCATAAATCTTGTTTTTTCTTGGAACGTGGAGACAAGTCTCATTCCCTGGGTGTTCTGTTCTGAAACACCAATTGTGTTTTGAGAACTCGCTCTACGCACACTGATTATTGCTGTACAGATGTTTAAAAGGAAAAAACAAACATTGAGGCCTAACTGTGATTGTGATGAGCGAAAGCATGACAGTACTTTAAAAATATATAGACCGTGAATGGGAGGAGGACCATAGTGAGATGAAGTATCTTGCTGTTGCTTAATGTGCCACCGGCAAAGAAGTTTGCTGCCTCCAAGTGCATTGCCTTCCATTTCACCATCCTTTCATTACAACCCAAACTGATGGGGTTTTTGAGATATCTCATAGTAGAAAGCTGGTTTTGATAGCTTTGTACTAAGTAAAGCTGCTCTCACAGAGAAACATTATGTAAAGTGGCAGCTTTACTGCAAAACATACAACTATTACAGACACCAGTTTTTAAAGGAAATTTTGGTTTTGGAAGGTGTAGAAATGCATTTATTACTTTCTCACCAATGTTAACCGTTCTGTTTCAGTCCTATACAAAAAGTTCGAAAGAGAAAATGCTGTCATTTCAAATATATTTTGGAGTGTTTTACTTTGCATCTTATCGTATTGTTTTAATTCTGATTATTTAAACTGATTTTTTTTTAATCATTGCTGACCACTACATTTCTTCAACTTGGTATGCTGAGCAAGCCACAGATTCCAAATATCTGTTTTGTGTCATCCACTCACGCTCTTTGTCTTTTTGATTGAGCTGCTTCTGAGATGTTTAATAAAACAGCTAAGAAAGCCAAACAGATGACTAAAGAGGTAGCGTGTACAATTGCCCAACTATTTAAATATACTTTAATGATTCAGCAAAAAAAAGTGTTTATTTGGTAGACACATGGTGGATGTTCCTTATTTTAGATGAAAGTGAATTTCTAATCTTAAACTGCATCTAAATTAGCAGTTCCAAGTGTCTGTACTCTGACATGCTTTCACTGCTTTTCTTAGAAGCAGCAGGAAACTAGAATGTTCCCTATGTAACTTATTTTCTTGCTTGTCTTTTGACAGTGAATGTAGTTGGGGTTTTATATTGCAAGAAAAAACAAATTGTAGAGACATGAGCACATCATTGGAGTTTCATTACTTTTCTTTCCTTTTTTTTATATTTGTGTATTTCCTTTGGTTTTTTTCAATTTTTTTTCTCTCTTCTGCCCAGTGTTCTTCAAGTACCTGTTCTGCCTGTGTAGACGAGAGAAGAGGTAATTTGAGCCTTTGCATTATCCAGTTATGTTGCTGGAATGCTTTGGTGTCTAATACTAGTACATGTGGAATTATTCTGAGTCCTGCTTTCTCTGTAGATACCAACAAACTTCTAGACCCAAAGGACATTTGAATGAACATATGAAACCCTAAGAGTGTTTTCTTTTAACCTTCTCTGAAGCTATTAATTTTTCACATCTCAAGTAGAAAGTTTAGTGTGAGGGAGTCCTATGGGCTACTGTCTGAGAATCAATAAAAGCAGATTATGTGGATTTACTCAGATATTGCCAGCTTTTCAGTGCAGTTTGGTGAATTTTAAGATGCACATACTATGGTGAAGCTTTAATGTAGTTGTGGCTATTTTTTTCTTGTAATGATCTGATTTCAAATCCCTTCCTATTCGTAACAGCCATTATTTTTGCTAATGGTGAGCTTTGTAATTTTTCTTAAGGCTTTTTGTATGTGAGAAAGAGCAAGCCCAGGATGATTGTGGTCTTAATTAAAGTTATTTGTTTTGGAATTAAGAGACAACATTTCAAGTGATCTTTGGGCAGTTGGAACATTGAGCATCCAAGTTCCAAAATGGGCAATGTAGTGTTATTAGAGTCTTGAATTAAAATGCTCTCATTGCTGAAACTTACATTATGGCCATATGAAAACCATTATGAAAGGGAACATAGACACTGAGCTATGCTTTCTTTCCTGTGTGACAAACATTCTAAGTAGGTGCAGATTTCAAACTATATTAATGAAAAAGTACAGTAGAATTAAAAGTATTACAATCTGTTGTAGCATACAGATGAATGTATGCTAGAGCATTGGTAAATAGATGAAAAGACATCTCTAATAGAAAAGGTTATTTCAATGATTTACTACTTGAAAGCACATGAAAATTTAGTGAGGTGCAAGAATGCTGATAACATAATTGGAGATTAACTTTTCTCCGTCTTGATTTTCCCCTGTGACTGAATGGCTGAAGCACCAGGTAGGCAATAGGCTAGTGTGAAGAACGAATCCTCTTCACAAGGGCCATGGAATAATGACCTATGTAAGCATGTAGAAAAAACTTGCCTGTTTGAGTTAGTCAGGAGAAAAGATTGGACAGAGAGGAATTGTTCTTTGCGTAAAATCTTCGTAGATTTCTTAGTAAATAAACTAAGGAGTAGATTTTTTATGATGACACATGCACACAGTTTGTGCATAATTATCTGTCTCTGACATAGTATGAACGTGTTCCTTTTTTCAGGTCTGTAGTATGTAGTTGTGTTGGTACTAAACAGGAATCTGCAGTGAACCAATTAAAAATACATGGTATCTTACCATTTTTATTTGTTGATGTTATTCTCTAAATACTACAGAATACAAATATGCAGTCTTGCATCCAGATACCTTGGTGAGAGTTTTCTGCTGTAAGGTTATGGAAGAAATTAATTTAAAAAGAAAATGAAAAACAGCAACAAACTCAGAACTTCATATAGCGAAAATAAGATGTTATTAAAAAGATCTCTTGTTTTATGCTTTGAACTGAGCAGTTTATTTCCTACTGTTTGCTACAATAATATTTTTCTCCCAAGCACCACATTGTGATCAGAATCAGAATAAATGCCAGGGACCTAGAGGGTGAGCAGGGGAAGGGGAACAATAAAAAGCTGCTTCTATGAAGCGGAGTTGCTCTGTGTTGGAGGCCACAAGCATTTCCAGTCTTTCTTTTCTCTGTTTCAGCTGCATTTTCTCCCTGGCTTTTGGTCTTTTTATTTGGTTTTGACCTCCTTTGCTTTTGTCTCTTTTTTCTGAGCAGTGGCAGCACTGCTCCTTTCTCCACTGACCTGTGTTCTGTCTTTTCACCGTTTCAGCATACCAGGTTTCTTAATATTTTTGGGTTTTTTTTCTGTTTTGTGTGTTTTCCTGGCAAGAGCAAGGAAATTGAAAGACAGAGTCATGCTTTTAGTTCCAGCTTTACCGGAGTAGGTGCTTGGCTGCTGAATGAGGGCCTGAAGTTCACCTCAGCTTATTTGTAGAGCAGTAGATTTTTACCTGCCCATGGAAGCAGTGTGTGCAACAGTCCCATGTCCTAGAGAGACTGTAGATCATGTCCAGTGCTGCTGGTCTGTGAAAAATTGAGTTTCCAAACTAACAACCTCTTCTGAAGTTTTTCAGAGGCCTATAATTTTGGTACTTTGTCAAGAAAATGAGCAATCCGCTCTCTGGTCGCCTTCCACTTCCCCACAAGAAAAAAAAAAGCTCACCGCAAACCAACCAGGAGCCACACCCTTGGTATGAGGCGGCCCGTCTGCCACAGCTTAAATTCAGCTTCTTCCACTTTTAGAATTCGTCTACAGAATACTTTAAAAAAGCATTTTAATGTGGACTTGAGAACCTATTTTTTTCTAGTCTTACTCTCAGGCATGACAACATCATTTTAACAGAGTCTATTTTTAACTTCTAAGTGAAAAAGTAGAAAAACGCCTGTTGTATGAAATCTGTGACCTCACTGGTAGTTTGGCAAATGTCTTAAGCAACTGAAAATGGAGTTGTTCTAAGATGTGTCAGATCCTTAATTACAGGCAGAATTCCAGGCTGGGTTATAATAAATGTAATTAGTCACTCCCCTCTCAAATTAAAGTAAGTAAATATAAATAATGTCAACCCAGCTGTCCCTCGATGCTGTCCTAAATTGGCTAACATTGAAAAGGTGGCTAACAGAGCAATTAGTTTTTAGAAGAGGTCTAAAACTTGAATTTCAAGTTATGTATATGAACATACTGAGATGAAATAAGGTGAAGATAAACTAGAACAGGAGTACTTGTTGTGGTGGCCAGTGTAACAAAACCAAATCATGATAAAAAGCCAATGACAAAACAGACCTAGTCTGTTAATGCAAATATTTATAACTTATTTGACCTGAATTCCCATTGTCTTCCACTGTTTTGTGATTTTGATGAAAATTTGCCTTCTGCTTGAATTTGTCTTGTCACATTATTAACAAATTAATAAAAAAAAATCAATGCAGTAGTCAGTAATTTCATGGAGTTTGCATGGAGAAATCTGTAACTACTAGCAGAATTTTTTGAAGATAGGCAAGCACTCCACTATCTAATGATGGAGAATTGATATCATTGCTATCCTGCAGCTTGTCCCCACTCGTGGTGTTTTTCAAACAACCTACCATCTGTGGAGAATAGTGTTCTAGTGACTGCTCAAGCCTGTTTTCTGCTCTGTAAGCAGAAGAATGTATATTCAGGTAAGTGTTTTTAATGGATCTATTCACAAGAGCATAAAACTCCTCAGAGCTGCCCATGCTCCGATTTTTACAGTCCGATTTTTACTTTCGAATAACAAAACCTTTTATCGCAGTGGAGAGAAATTTTTGTCTTCTCTCTTGGGCAGTCCCAGTGGCATGAACTGTGTGTCTGACAATTAGTTTTACATACGAAAGATTGTTTTAAAGGCCTTTACAGGAGAAGTAAATGTTTGTCGTGGCTCCACTTGTGAAGACAGTGTTGTAATGGCTGCCTTTTGCGTAGTCCGCGTGAAGCTTACAGTGGCTGTGTTGAAGTAGTTACCCTTCTTGGAGGGAATTTTCATCCCCATCTTGATGAAACATATTTGGTGGCTCCTGCAGCAAGGAGAGCCCTGCTCCAGGTCTGCCAGGCATTGCAGATGATAGAGCACTGGCTGTTGGGGGGATTCTGCTAAGTGCATGTTTTGACACTCATGTTCTAAATTCCCCAATGCTGCAGTTCCAGTCGCTGCTTATGATGAAATCATATAACCAGTAAATTATTTACAGAGGCAGGGCTGCATTGGCAGAGGTGCCCTCATTGTGAAGTGAAAGCTCCCTAAAGCAATGAAACAATAGAGTAGAATTGGAGCAGTATTTGAATGAAGTAAAGATTTTGTGGCAGCCAGTTGGAAGGTCAGATCGGGTTTTCTCAAGTCCTGGCTGGGTTTGTCTCTGTAATCTGATACTGCAGCTTTGTAGAGCTTTCTGGTTTTGTCTGTAAGGTGACTAAACTGTGTGATTGCCATAGCATCTTCTAATAAGATACCATTGCTTTGCTTATCAAGAACTTGTAAGGGATTCACAGATCCTCCTCTCAGGTATTATTAGCAAGGCTGGGGAGACAGGGTCGCTTCAGTTCAAGCTTGTTTAGAGGAGTATGCTGACCACTCTGTGGCTGGAATAGAAATATTTAAAACAACAGCACAAAACTACACTTCTTTCTGTCCACCTCCAAACCTTCCCACCCTCCACATCCCAGGCAGAAACCTGACTGAAAACAGACTTTTTAGCAGACGATAACCTCTTGTCGCAACCATCCAGTGTGGACTATATAGGTCTCCCACTCCCAGGTCTGTAGCCTCATCTGAACAGACATGAGACAGAGGTAGCTAGCTGTCTTGGATGGGTATAAGGGAGGAATTCAGCAGAAATAAGCAGCTGTATTTTAAGGGAAATTTCAGAAGACCTTACATTTCAGTATCTCATGGATTCTTTCAAATATTGTCAAATACGGCTGCTTTCAAATATTGTTACCACAAACTTAAATTTATTATCTAGTACTATCCTTACCGTCTTTAGGTTATGTCAGTACATCTTTAAAAGCAGTCTGTGGCAGTTTTTAGGTGTTATTTATGTTAGGTATTTGGTGTTAATTCCAGGATCAAATATTAAGTAACATTACAATATTTATTACAATAAATTACGTGTCTATTTTTATGGGGTTGACAGTGATTATGGGTATGATACATTTTCAGAAGTTGTGGGGAACTGAAAAAAAGGAGTTTTGAAGGTAGAGTCCCCCATACACACCCCCAATGGCCATTAGATCTTGCAGACAAACTCTGAACCTTTCTAAGTGTTGTTCAGGAATAAATATCTTGCCTTGTTTTTCTAATTCTTAACTATTCCCTGTGATTTATGATATCATTAGAAGCAAGCCATTATCCCACAGTAAGAAATATAATTTTTTTAACTTGTAATGGTTCCTGTTAAAGGTAAGGCTAGATAGTAAGTTTTTGAAGAATTCTGTGTAACTTACACTTTAATGAATGAATTATCTATCTGTTGTTCTTAACAGCTGCAGCTGAGCAGTGTTCACTGAATATATGCACAAGTAGTGCACCACAGCTAGAAAATACTTCAGATCATTTCAAATGCAGATAGCCATGTGGTGGGACAGACTCCGCGTTTCAGTGGTTCGGAAATGTAATCTCTCTTACTGGCGGTCTTGGAGCAGGTAGGGCAAAGTGAAAACTTCAGGACTGATGTGTAAGCTAGGCAGCTGGAAGCAAAGGATAATATTCACTTGTCATTAATTTGATGCAGAATGGTGCTGGGCAGGGTCGGTGCATCGGGACTTGCAGCTGATGCTACAGTGTCACCATTCATGTAATTTTTGGTTTAGTGAGCAGTTTGTATTGGTAGAACACGTTCATTGTTACCTTGAAAATAAGTAACCCATGAGATAAGAAGTTATTCTATTTAAAACGTTAAATATAAAATTCTAGCTGCACTTCTTTTGTGTGGATAGTTTTATGAAGAAATACACTTCTCTCTGCCTTCTCCCTTCCCCCACCACCCTTTTTTTTTTTTTCTTTTTCATTTCAGGGCAAACAGAAGTAATTTCTCTGTGGAGATGGTATTTAATGTGTTTTTAAAGATGATGTATAAATTTGTAGCTATGAATACTGAATTTGGGGTTTGCACAGCATTGCTTTTTAAGAAGTGTCTGCAATTAAGAGTAGTTGAGGTTTGGTGAGTGAGAGCCCTTTGAGGTAGGGAGAGGCAGAGGGGTACTTAGAGTTCTTTGCTTACTTGTGTCCCATTTGTCTCATTCTGGCAAGAGCCTTCAGAAACAAGGCAGGAGACGGCAGCTCCTGGAGCTGATGATTTAGTCATCCTTCTACCCACAGCAGCAATCCATTAGGAAATCTCTCCCAGCTTCTGCCCTGCTCCTAGCCATGTAGTCCTTCCTCTCCCTTGTACTCATCTGGAACCCCTCATTAAGCAGCTTTAAGTCTCTAACTGGCAGAAATTTAAGCAGTGTTTTTGTGGGGCTACTGACCTAGTTTTCTGCCAGACTGGTGAGTTACAGCAGCTCGTGGGGCTCCTGCTGTGGGTCAGCTCCAACACTTGTTAAATAGTGGGAGTGTGCAGTGCTTTTGAACCCAGCTTTGAAATTTTCAGTGTTTCTGGCAATTCTTCTGAGAAAGAAATTTAGCTTTGCCTGCTCACTGTATTTATTCAGGAACTTAGGGCTGTTAGGTGGTGAAACATGACCTGTGCATGGACTTAGATTCTGTGAGTGGCTGGGTTTCTTAATAAGATGCCTGTATCTCCTATTGTAAGTGGTAAATTTGGAGAGCCCGTGGGACTGCCCTCTGGTGCAGAATGGTCTGAATTTCTGTTTTTGGAGCAAAGTGTCATAGCTAGCTGTCTAAACTTAGCCTTTAAACACGTATCAGACTGATAGACACTATTCATGTCTGTTGGTGAGGCATTGTTCTTCTGCACAGGAGATGAATGCTTGTAACACCATAAAATATTACAATGTTATAACAGCACTTCAAATGTGAAATTTGCTGTAGAATTTTGTAGAATAATACAGTATTTATGTGCTGTACAAAATGGTTTACAGGGTGTAAGCAGTTAAAAGAAATGGCTTCGTAATGCAAGATCCAGGTGATTAACTAGTTAAGTTCATAAGATACAAATTTTTAAGATTTGGAGAAAAAAAGTGCACCTGTTGCTGTGTATTTTTCTTCTAACAACAAATCTTTGAATTTCTTTTACCTAGATTCACCTGCCTTCCAAGCTGAAATATTTGCCTGCTTATCTTTTTTTGTTTTAGTAACCATTTACTAACCCTTTAATCACACACCTTTTTATCTTTCATCATTATCAAAGTTCATTCTCATAAAACTAATTTAAAATCATTTTTGTTGTGATACAGTGCAGTTGTTTCACTTGGTTAATCTGTCTTTGTACGTCATCTCTCTTTGAAACACTCCCTCTTCCCAGTGCCTTTACTTTATCCTAGAGGAAGACCTGAGATGTTTGCATTGGACAAATAATCTTGAATTTCATGAATACTTGTGTATGAGGAAAGGCAACTCTGATTATTTGCAACACTTGAAATTCCAAAGTCCACTGGTATTTGTCCAGGAGTGAAGTTACTCAGGGTCAGTACAAAGAAGGAAGTAGCAGATTGACTGCTCAGGGATGGTTCGGAAATGTCTGTGTGGAGTAATTACTCACAGGAAGCTGTATAGGAATAGGAAGTCTGGAAAGGCCAAAATTGGCAAGTTATGAGGTTTGGGGAGAATCCAGGCACCTGTGACTAGCAGGCTCATCACTGATTTTTCTCTTCAGCTTGAGTGATGGTTGCCCAACAATCTGCTTTTGGTTTTGGGTATTTCGATGTGGATTTGTTAATTTTTTTTTTTTAAATCTGTTTTAAAATATATCATTATGGTAAAATTTTCAGGTTTTTGCTTGGCTCTTAGAGGAGTTTCTAGAGGCTTGTCAGAGATGAGTATAAAATGGTTTTCAGGAAGGAAATCACATTGTTAGTAAATAATCCAATTAAATTTTAATGCAGAGAATGTATGGGTGTCTGATTTCTCTGGGACAGAGGAATCTATCATTCGTAGTCACTGAAATAATGAATTATTTCTCTGTAGTTTATTTAAAGGGATCTTCAGAGAACCTCTTTGCATATTCTATCAAAATATATGCAAATTGACTACCCAGAAGTCCATTCACCGAGCTATCAAAAATTTATTAAGGCACTTCAAAAAAATTGAACCAAGCGATCCTGAAGTGTTATCAGTAACATAGCAGATTCTTTGCATTTTTCATTTCTTTACAAAGAAATTTGAAAATTCTTCATTGACTGGTACATGTATTTGGTAATAGGTTTCTGTGAAATAGATGGTGTTACATTTTAGCTTCACAGAGGTCAAACAATGAAGTGCAGTGGCATTTAGTCTGCAAAGGTTTAGTATTTTACTGTTCTTTGTACAATTCTACAGTGTTAATTACTCAGTGCAGGATGAGGTGGCAGCTTAAACTTGTGTAAAATTCCCATAGTGTGGCAAGTCAATGATTTTAAGAATTATTTCCCCATGAAAAACTTCTTGGTTTTAATTTATGGATGTGTGGATGGGATCACAGAGTGGAATACTGAAACAATCAGACACTGACAGTTTTTTAACATGACTCCAGCCAGCATTTGATGAGTACAAATTTCTATTTCCGTGATATGAGCATTGGCTCAAAAATACTGGTTTCTTTGCCTTTGTAGAATTGTTAGATATTTGGTTGACTTCTGAAGGAAGCAGTGAAGCCTGGCGTGTGGTTCTGTGCCCATTGAAGTTGGTCTAAACCTTGACCTGGCAGGGACTGCCTTTGGCCTTGCCTTCTCTTCCCTGCTGTCACCAGGGCCACAGTAAGACCCTTCCGAGAGCAGACTTCTCAAGACTGACCTCCCCCTGCTCGTCTCTCCAAACTGTTTCGCTGTGCAGTTTCGTGAGTGTCAGCTCTGGCTCAAGTGAAACAGCAGTTAAGTAGGGGAGGGGAAGAGGCAAAATGGTGCTAATCCTACTTCAGTTTGGTTTAAGAGGCAGTGTTATGGCCCTGGGAGAGAAAGAGAGAATTATTCCTGGATTACTGAATAACAGGGTTGTCTAGAGTTATTGAGCAGCTGATTAGGAGAAAAATCTGTCTCACCACAATTGGTCCATGGAGCACAAGAGACTCAGTAGTTCACTACTGATGTGTAAAAAACACATCAGACATTTAAAACTGCATTGTCTCAATGAAAATCTTGGCTTAAGTGTTGATGTTTTGGGAACTTCTTGCCTGAAGAGAGAGAGATTTCTTTTTTTTCATCTGCTATTCCCTTTGGTAGTTTACTTGATTTATAGGAGAAAGAGGTTTGTTTTGGGGCTTGATATATTGTGCTTTTTAGTGAGCTTTGGGGCAGACCTTTGCTGCAAAGAAAAAGGAACTGAATAACTTTTAGCTGGTTGTGTGTGATACACCGACTTTTGTTATCATCTTTTGAATTTCTGCAGTGATTTTATTTTTTAACCTCTGTCTCTGTCACTGGGTAAATAGCAAGTGGTATGAATGCTTAAGTGTTGGGGGTTTTTCTTTATTTTTTTTTTCCTTTTGTTTTATTTTAAAGCACACATTTCTAGTTAAGAAGCATTTCTTTGTGGTACTTCCCAGCCCTTATCTTTTGTTTCTTGTGAGCCTCTCTAGAATGCTTAAATATGCTAATCCCTGGCAGCAGGAGGGTAAAGGCTTTATAAACTTTTTGGGTTTGTGAGCCTTTGGTTACTCAGGATAATAAAATGTAAATAATAAAGATATGTAAATGATGTGGATATTGTTGTCTAAGAAGTGTACTACAGATATAGGTGGTTTTTGAGAGACTTCTAATGTGGGAGAGATAGTAAGAGGTAGGAGACATTGAAACAGAAAACTTGCAGAGCTCTGATGAACTTTTTCTAGCTCTGCTACTGTATCATATTTGATGTCTTTTAAAATAGTATTTTTGCTGTTGTAAAAAGCCACTTGTTTAAATCAAATAATCAGTACAATTTTACATAAGTTTATACTTAATCTATATATAATTCAAAAATTTCATACTGAAGAGTTGATTGTAACTGGTTTGTTTTTTCCTCCATTTCATCTGTTGCTCCATTTTGGATTATTTGGTGAAGTGATTGCTGTGTTATGGACACAAGCTGTTACTATGTGGTTCTGCATCTTGTTTGGATAAGCTATAAGCATTAGGTACAGAAGAATGTGTATGCTACTTGAGATTTTAAGAAAGTAAGTTTCATTTTTGAAGAAAATATGGGACTGATACAAATTTACTTGGTGTTAGACAGCTCTATGATTTTTAGAGATACTAGCATGAGAGAGAAAAAAAGGGAATGAAGACTATTGATTTTATCACAGTATTTATGATCTGTTGCAAACTTGCGAAATACGAGGTTCCAAATCATAATTTGTTGGGGCACATGCAACAGAAAATTAACAAATCCTTAATGATAAGCACAAAATTAAGGATACATTTATGTTCTGCTGAATGCTGGTCTTGAATGATAAGCCAAACAAAGACATTTATCTTGTGCTCATAATAAACAGCTTGGATTTGCATAAAGTCAGATTTTTCTTGGTGCTTAACTGCTTTTGTATAAAGTAATACCTGATAATGGACTTCTACACAATTGGATAATTCATTTTTCAATGTGACCTGGTAAATAAATGTTTTTGGTAGTCAATTATGGACATTTTAAATGTGAGCTTACATGTACTAAGGCTATAATTGTCTATTCCAACTCCAGAGAAAGATGTCAATCTTACCAAGATTGAAGGAGGTCATTGCTAGCAAAATGTTTTGTTGTTGTTTTTAATGCAAGCTGTTTCATGCCATTACCTGCCTGAAAAGAATATTGATTAATGACATTAAAGGGTATTGAATTGCATTTACAATTTCAAATTGCTTGACATCCATGTTTGCATTTTAGTTGGGTAAGGCCCATTGTTGCTTTTCTATGGAAGTTGTGATTTGATACAGTTGGTTTCTTTCTAAAGGCTGTTGGCACATGTGCAGGATAGAACAGGATGATGAAAAAGAGAAATACTCATTACACATCTGCGGAAGAAAAATTTGTAGGGGTTTTTTGTTTTGGTTTTATTTTTTTTTTAAAACACAAAATGCAGAGTCACATGTAATACAAGTCAGAGTCAATCTCTGACTTGAGGAGTCCTAAACTGCTCCTGCTTAGAAATCAGAAAAGGGTACTGGAAAATATTGTGTTTGTGTGTCTAACATCTGAAATTGGTCAGTATTGGAAATCATCCAAAAAACATATGCAATGTAAGTGTAGGATTTCAAAAATACTGTACTCTGTTACTGGTGCCAAGTGAATAGCTGGAGGGAAACTAATGTAACACCCTAAAACCTTTTCGTACTCTGAGCAGTGAGCTTGCTGAAATGCCTTTTAACCAGCAGGATAATCCTTGTAAATGATGTGCACTCGGTCATTGGGAAAAAACCTTTTGTCTCATACTGAAAATAAAGGTCTTCTGATGATTTTGGCCATACATTAAGAATGACGAAAGGCCAATCTTGTGCATTTTCCCATCTCCTTCTTGTTAAGCATCACACAGGGGATTTGTGCTGCACACCGGTGGTGGTACAGATAAATTAGAAGTGTGGTTTTCCAAAGCACATAGCTGCCCCCTGAAGAAGGAGTACATGGAAGGTGAAGGCCTTAAGCTGAAGCTTCAGCCTTACTGTGGTGTGCTTTTTCACCGTGTTGTCACGTAGGCACTGGTGCCATCCTGCCTGCAGTGGGGGAGGTCCACTGTCCTCACAGCTCCTTCACTCTGCTGCTGCTGCTGATCCTGCTGCTTTTCTGCTTCATTACCCTGATGTGGGCATTGTTGATGCCTTTTCACTCTGTCCCTCGGTCTGATTCAAAGGCTACTTTAGTGTATCTAAAGGAAAAGGTCTTTCACCTCCTCCTCTCTCAAAATACAGCCTGCTTGGCAAATACTCAGTGGTGTGATTATGGAACTATGTTCAGCTGCACCGTTACAAAGATTTAAAAGGAATCCAGACTGAAATTTTAGTCCAGTTTGGTGAGAAAATGATAAACAGAATAACAGGTTTTTCATGATAGCAGCTTGCTAAATTACAGGTTGCCGAATATTGTTAAGAAGAGCAAACATTTCCATCTCTTCCATCCTGTTAATTATGCAGAATCAGTGTCTCTTCTCAAATATCCTTACATATAAATTCTTATTTTTGCATTTCACAGGCATTCATTTGTATGTATTTCATAATCTGAAATTAACGAAGTGAGAGGATGATGTTAGTTGCAACTCTTTCTTCAATACCATACAGTGGATTGCTAATTAATTTTAAAATTAAGTGATATCTAATGCACTGAATCATTATTTAGGTATAAAAGTGGTTTTTACATTTCAGCTGATAGCAGTGTTATGACCAATTGATCTATAATTTGTGATTAATGTGGGAATGGATTGTCACAGCAATGGTAAGCCAGCCAGTGCTTTGCCACTCTTGGACAGATGGACTTACCTGCTGTTTGCCAGCATCTCTTCTCTTGTACCCTTAACCTTCCTTACCTGTACTTTTTGTTTGCTGTTCGTATTTCCCACACCCTGTGTGTGCTGTTACTGCTGTATTTGATTAAATGATTTGCCTTTGCAAAATTATCCAAATGCAGTGCTTTACTGAGCAACATGCTCTGTAATGCCTTTGTGGGAAGCAGTATCTTGTTGCTAAGTGTCATCTGGAGAGACTGCACCCCTTTCTTCCTCTCAGCAGTGGGGAAGCATTAGGTTTTATCTGTAGCATTTATTACAGCTTTACTTTGTGCTCATTTAAGCTCATCCACATATTTTATTAGGTACAGTCTCTTGCTGTTCCTAATTCCTTGTTCAGTCATACGCGATCAAGCAGTAACCTTCTCCCTTACGTTTGGGAAAAGCTTGTTCCATTCCGCCAAGGCTGGCACGGGTGGAGAGCACTAGTTCCAGTCCCAATCTAGCATTTACTTGGTGTATTCATTAGATATTACAAACAGAATGTCTTCAAAGTTTGAAGAGTAAATGTCTTTGCTAAATACTGTATATTCATAGTGTGTATGTAATTTTTGTTTTTGAAGCAAAGGACTAGGGCTGAGAACTGCTTTCAGCACAAGGTGGTAAAGGGAGTAGAGTCCCTACGTGTTTGTTTTGAGCTTGGACAGTGCTGGCATTGAGCCTGAGGAGATGGGACTCTTCGTTGGTTCTGCTGGTAATTTACAAAAGTTGCCCTTTTCAGATGGAACTTGGCTGCCAGTAGGAACTGAATGTGTGGTTTCTCGCAGGGTGTCTCTCCTGTGCACAAGTGATCTTTTTGAAAGGAAGTGTTTTCGGCCTTGTTAGCAAGCATTTGGGTTATATCCTGTAATATGATAGTCGGTCAAACTCAATTAAATTACAGTTTTAATAAAGTTTGCAAATTGTTTTAGAGAAAAGTGACATTTCTTTCCAAATAAATAAAACCCTAAACCAAACAAGAAAATCCTACTTCATAACTGGGTAAGAGACAGCACTTTCTGTGCACAATTCATTATATCCTGGTTTGTTGGTTTGGTTGTTTTTTTTACTTGAAAATGTGGATCAGCTTGGAAACAGAGAGACTGGTCTCTATTGTATGTTAGGTTGTACTGTAATTTTTTTTTTAACCAAGCTTGTAGTCAGTCAGAAAAGAACAGTCAGAAAAAGTCAGAACAGAGATGAAGCATAAAAATTACTGTAATTTTAAAAATGTGGAAGTATGAGTGAGCATTACGTTCTTAGTAAGTTACAGTTAGTAGTGTCACGAATGCATTATTGAGGTGTTTCTTTAGTTGATACTTGTTTAAAGAATGAATTTCCTGCTTTGTGGAATTTGGTTCCTGTTGTAGTGATTTGCCTATCAGTGATGCTTAGAAAAGTAATCAGAACTTCACTACTAGTGATTTATTTTCCCCCTCAAATATTGTATATATAACTGTATTTCTGACAATTGAAATTAGAAGAGTTTAAGGGTTTCTTTTGCATCAAATGTTAGCTGACTTGAACAGCACTATATGTAAACTTTGTTAATTGTTATAAGGCATTAGCGCCTGCTTTTCTTGGAGGAGAGTTGAAGTGACATGGGATTAGCTCAGCTAAAGTCCAGGCTATGCGATATTCTAGAATGTCTGTTTGTCTCTTTATTTTGGAAGTAAAAGCCCTGCTGTCAGGCGCGGCTTTGCCCGCGGTCCTTGTCTGTTTGATGAAGGCTGTTTGTGGCGCTGAGAGGCGTCTGCAGTGCCAGGGAGTTGCCAGGACCTCATTAAGCGCAGCTTGGAGCAGAGCCAGGCATTCAGGGCAGGGGAGCCTCGGCGATTTCTCTCCCAGGGAAGAGAAGCAATTCAGAAAGGGAGGGGGAGAAAGAAAAGACTGCTTCGCCCATCAACTGCTGTGTTTTATTGTGCTGAAGGGGTTAGCTGAGTTCTTGGAAATAAACTAGAGGCCGTAACTTCTGCTGGCTCTTGTAAATGTTGAATGTGGTCGCTCCTGTCCCTCGCCTTTTTGCTTGGCCTTAGCGAGACACAATAGCTGTAACAGGACATTCAAAGGTTTTCCCCTACTCTTGGTAAAACTGACTGCTCTTGTGCTATACTTTTAGTCAAATGAGAAGTAAGGTGTTAGAGACGTAAATATCACCATAAACCTTAGAAAAATACAGTCTTGTTTTCACGTGTCCCATTCTTTGCAGTCTGTAAATTTTTTAAAAAAAATATATTTAAATCCATTTTCTTAAACTATAAATGATTGAAATAATTTCTATAAGGCATAAAGCTATTTTTGGATTAATATTGAAAGTATATTCTCTATATCAGTTTTGGGGAAAACTTCAGGTAATTTGTAACTTTTCTGAAATACTCAGTAACTGAGGGAACTGTTTTAAGTGATCAGGAAAGAACACTTTCTGAGAAGTTCTGCCTGACAGAAGGATTTTCAACTCTGATGTCACGTTTTTCCTTCTGTATTGAACCGATGATTTTGATCTGGATAAGATTTAAGGCTTTCTAAAAAATGCAGTAGCTCTGAGCAGCACCAATATAAAAAGCTTTTCATTTTGGTGTTCCTCTGCTGAATGTTTTGAACAACTAAGATGAAAAACTGTGCCCTGAGATGTTTGTGCAAAGACAATCCAGAATAATTTAGTGTAGCTGAGCCATTGTAATGTCGATTGCTTTTAACAGTGGATTGGATGTGTGTTATGTGGATGTGCCTGGATCTCTCTTCTGTTTTTCTCTTTTACCCAGAAGTGCCCAAAAAGATTGCAGGGGGAGCAGGGGGAAGCATGAAAATGAGTTACAACCTGCTGCCAGCCAGGGCTGTCAGCTGTGAGAGGGACTGTTTGCTCGTGTTAGCTGACTTGTTTTGCAAATTTGGAAAAACAACTCTTTCCAGACTTTTCTTTAGAAATTACAGTCCCCTCATCAGTTTAATAGCTTATTTAGGAAGATGATGGCATTCTTAGCACAGCTGGGGAAACCTCCTCTACCTGAAGAAATAAATGGTGGCTTTTGTTGATGGTTGTACTGGCAAAGCTTATACAGTGCTGTTTTCTGTTTTGAGAACGGAACCTGATAATGAGTCAGAATATTCATAAAACTAACACATGGCCCCTCAGACTCCCCAGGACTTGTGATTTCAGCAAAACCCCTTTGTGGAGATGCAGTAGACAGACGGTCATGCACTTTACTGTCTGAGACCTGTATGTATCTTTTTGTAGACTGGGGAGTATGTCTTGAAGGTATTGGTTACTGTTTTTCAGACGCTGCACTTTAGGCTTAAGGAAGCGCTGTTAAATGAGATAAATTGTAGTAAAGGAGACTGTGTGCTGGTGAAACACTGCTGTTTGTACAGCTGCAGGTCAGTTAATAGAGACATAAAGAAACAGGCCAGGATGGGGATCTGAATAGTCCTGTATTGTCTAAAAACTTAGCAGGGTTGATGATGAAGGAGGGAAGCAGCCTGTCCCATAGGGTGGTGTTAATCATTTTCTGGGAGCAGGGCGGTACGAGGGGCAGTACTGCTGAGTGGTTATAGTTAGCTTTTAAACCAACATTTGTTTTGCAATGCAGATAAGTTGTCTGAAAGAAAATGTACTCTTTTTTTTTTGGTTTGCCTTTTTACAGGGATTTAGAATTACTGTAAGGATTGTACAAACTGATGTTGAGCTAGTGTAGTGGTACTATCTTTTGCTAGTAAATCTTACGTGAGTAGAGAGGAGTAAGCACTGAGCTGATACACAAGTATTGACATATAGTTGGCACTTGAGCCTAGGGTGAGTTGATTTACAGTTTCTTGTAGAATATTGGTTTAATTGTTAGGGGATGTAGCCTCAGAGGGAGGAGAACATACCGATGGCTATTACTTTCTGTAATTTCTTCTTCGAGAAATTGTGGTTCTGCAAGTGTTGAAAACAACATTGTCAAAAGCTAAAAGTATTGGAAATATTGCTGACCAAGCTGAAAAACTCAGATTTTCCCCGCCAGTTGGAAAAGTTGATTTGACCATTGCTATGTTAATAATACATAGTAATTGATAATAGTATGTAGGAAAAGTGTAACTGACCACTGCAGCTTATTTGTTTAGTAATGGTAGAATGGGTGAAGGACAAACTTAATCTTCCTCATAGAAGCATTTGTTGTTGACTTTTTTCCCCCTAAGTTCCTTCCCCCCTCATATTTTGAGACAGAATGTGAAAAAGGTATCTGTTTGATAGTTTAGATGGTTGTAGCTTTCCTTGACACAATCTAAATAATGCTGCACATTCTTAGAGCCATATTTTGTGACATGAGAACTCTACAGCCATAGATCCTGCATGCCATCTTTGTGCTTAAAAGTAGCTGAGATAGTTAGAAGGAAGTAATTTCACTGGAGTTTTACTTATTTTCCCCATAAAATATGCGCAAGTGAGAGGTGATTTCCTAGAACTTGTTAAACTCACAAAAAAAAGTTTTAAAGATTCTGAATAATTATGAGCAGAATCATCTCCAGTTCAAGTTAAGCAGACAAGTATATGTGGTGTTTTTCTGCGCCTTGATAGCATGCCAGAAATGTGTAATCAAATTTGCATGTCTGGGTTTGCATTTAGTACCTAAAGCCCCATGTATGTAATTTAGAAAATATTTTTTGGTTAGGTATTTAATTTAAGATTTTAGACAACCATTTAAAAAATGTTTTCAGTTGTTATTGCTGTTGATGATAGTTTCTCATCATTGTGTGCAGGTTAGATATTGTTACTGCTTGAACTTTTTCTCAGACCTGAACTCCATACACATAGGATATCCATCAGAAATTGTAGACACGCCCTCATTTATGATTTTTAAAAGGAAAAGCTAATATTGAAGAAAAGAATTTAAGTTACTACTTACACATTTGTCAAATGACAGTGGTAACATAAACCTTTCCATTTACTTTCCCCACTAGTGACTGTCAGACTCCTCACTGCAATAGATTGACTTTATAGGGACTCCAGATAATTGGCAGCTGAGGTTATTCTGAGTGTTGTGCCCAGGGCTCTAGAAGGAAAGTAGAGATGTGTATTCTATCTAGTATTTTTCAAATATGGCCTGCACAATATTAATTAATTTCATGACCAGTATATTTCCCTCCATTATTTATTTTCCTTTCAGAAGGAGAATTCATACTGTCCCTATTTTTCTGTTCTTGAATTCTTTGAGAGGTGTGCCAAGGAAGCGCAAATATTTGGTGTCTGCTACGAAATGTTTTTTCTTCCACTTATAAGAACCGAGTGATCTGTCAGCTATAGCAGAAACTTGTGATAAGAACTACAGACAGTGGTCTTTGATGTTAGCACTTGTTTTCATTTATGTGAACTGGAGGACAAAGGGCTGAATCTCCAGGGCATAGTGATGTTACTAGGACATGACCATACTGCCGTTTGAACATCGTGGCTTGCAAGAGCCCTGTGAATGCTGGCATCTGTGCCTGCTGTTAGCAGTGGTGAATTACTCGTCTCTCCTGGCACCACAGTCCTGCTCAGGGCCTTCATTTGGCCTGGAAGGTGCAATAAATATCGGAACTGAGAAACTAAGGGGCAACTTCTGCAGACTCAAAAAAGGATTAGACAAGAGGCAGGTGAATGTTTTGGTACTTGTTTTTCAGAATAGGAGCCAAACCAGACAATCTGTCAGAATTTTTATTGTTTTTAATTCCACGTGTTTTTGGCAATGAGGATACAGTGGAGAACTGATGCATTCTGATGGTGTTTTAATTTTTACTTGAATACGGTAGTGATAGTTATAGTTTTTACTGGCACCTGACATGATCCTCTGGTTTTTCTTGCTTCCATAACACTGAATTTCGTGTGGAACGGTGGAGCCAATGAACAAAATACACAATTATCTGTTATTCCTCCCTGGATGGCTGCATAAAAGATATAAGCAAATGGTGCCTTTACTCCGGTCTTCTGTCTTTTCCTGGACGTAAAACAACCCTGGTTTTGTTTATAATCTCCATAGTACTTTTTAAAAAAAGAAGTAAATTGTAATTATTATTGCTCGTAGTATTTTCTAAGATTTTGATTCAAGGATACACAGCCTTTTCTGCGAATTGTGTCCAGGTAGCTAGGCAGAATTGATTGACAGCAGATGCAGTAAAATGTTCCAAAATACCCTAGATGCAGTGTGGTGAGTCAAAGAGCTTGGCTACCAGAGAAATCTCCCATAAGTGTGGAATTCTGGCTCTGCTGAAATATGTGGCAGAACTGCCTCTGACTTTAATGAGGTCAACCCTTGGGTTGTAAAGGGACTCAAATAAATACCTTGCATAACTCTTTTCTTGTTCTAGTGACATTTCATGCAGGCATTTGGGTGCAGGTATTGATTGTTTTATTTCTTCTCAGAACTGTGAAAATAGGTGAATTTATCTGAGTCTGTGTGGTCTTTACAAGAGCAACTTCTGCAGCAGATGTCCCTGCTAGTCTTTGGAGGCTTTGTAGGAAAGAGAGGCTCCTTAGAAAATCAAGATAGACATGGCATTTTGTTCCATCTGGAATCTGAGTGTGTTGCATCAAGAAGTTTCAAGAGCTGCAGTTGCTATAGTGATGCTTGCAGTGATGTTTTTCAGTACTTATTTTCTTTGAACACATATAAAAAGTAAAGCTTAAGAAAATAAAAATTGTCAGCCTCATTCATTTAGCTTTAAATTATGTCTGGAGTGAGATTTTTTAAATCAATTTATGCATGTCAAGAAAACTGGATAAAATGAAAAGAATGTCTGCTCTGTTCATCCTACTGCCAAGTGTAAGTTTTGGGTTTTAATAGACAAAATTCGTGTTTCTTTTAAGATGCTGCTTATGCCAGTGTAGGATTAATGTTAGTGTGTGCTTCAGCAGAAGGTGATGGGGGTGTGTGTGTGCACAGATCCCATAGGATTCAATTGTTTGTAATGCTTTAGAAATGGACACTGCTGTGAGGAGCGTATGGCTGAGCTTAGATTAAAACACAGCAAGACATTGCGTGTGGCTCTCCTTCCATTTCCTCTCCTGTTCCATTACAGCTGGGCTTGCTTGGGAAGCTGTTTCTCTGCTGAGAAGGAGCAGAGGGACCTCTGCAGTGTTTCTCAGCTTCTGCCCTGGCACTGTATTTGCCTCTTGCGCTGCCGTTTGGCACTTGACCGGAACTTAACAACTGCAGTACAATTTAAGTAAAGTGTAAATGGTTACATGTGTATGCTAAAAAGTTACAGGAGTGAGAAATGTGGATTAGTTCTGATGATTGGAAAATCTGTGGCCAAATTGGGAGCACTGTATTTGCCAGAGGTCCCCTGAGAGCTGCTGTGCTGGGGTTAAGTAGGAGGCACTTTTAAGTAATCTTTCGTTCAGCTGTAAAATCTCTTGTGCCTAATAAGCACCTTTTCTTTGGAGTGGTTCTGATGCCACTCACCTCTGCCCAGCATGCTTTCTTTGAACCCTGGAGAAATTAGTATCCACGAGGTCTTTACTTTTCTGTCAGATTTGATAGGAAATAGCAAGTGAGCAGTATTTTGTGATGGGCAGGAGAAGAGGACAGAGTCTGAAAAAAAGAACTTCTGCTCTCTTAGCATCTGGTGTCTCTAAGTTATAGAGCAGACACAGGGTTAAGAAAGAGACTGCTTTTTGTGTGGGTAGAAACAAACCCCGTGGGAGAAATCTCCCCTGCTGTGTTCTTTCTGCAGCACTGTGCCCATCCACTGGTGAATGCCTATCAGCGTGAGCTCCTGTGGGTCTCTTTGAGGGTTTGGCTGGCAGGCTCACCTGGGGTCACCAAGAGACTCTTCCACACTGGGTGCTTGTGCCAGTCACTTCACCGGAGCCCACAGAGGTTTCCAGAATGTTCTCACCTTCCATCCCTCAGATTCTGGAGTTGCATGTGTTATCCCATAAAATGAGAGAGCAAATTGCTTCTCCTGAATCGGGACTTTGATAAGCGCTTTGACATGGTAACAACCAGGATGGATTTCATCTTTCTTATTTTAATGTTTTTGGTATGAACTTGTATGAAAGCATGAGTTGGATCCTGTCTCAGTTTATTAATAATCAGAATAAAGGCACAGTGAAATGACTCAGGGCAAAAAATAACAAAGGGTGGAGTCCAGGTCACAGGCTAAAGGATGTCAAAGACAGTCACAATGGAGCCATGTATTGTGTCAACTTAATGCATCTGTTAGTGTGGGGGTTTTGCTGATACTTTTTTAATGGTTTAAAAAAGAGGAACTAATTTCATTGTGGACTTACATTGAGGTAGAAATTAATTTCTACACAAGCTTGGATAAAATTAGGTGAGAGTGACTGTGACTTGGCAGCTGCTCACAGGAGCAGTGCTGTGTGTATAGAGTGACCTAGAAAAGGTGTGGTAGTGCTTAAGAGAGAAACTGGCATCTGCTATCAAATGCATCGGGGAGAAGCAGGCAAGGAAATGATAAGCAGATTGATAAAAGATCAGTGGGGGACTGAATGTGGTGAGACTTTGAAAGGTAAGGTTGAAGTACAACGTGGTTAAGCACCAAGGGGAGCAATAGCAAGAGAGAAGCTTACTGCTGGAGGAGTGCAACAGGGAGGTGGAAGGGTACATAATAATGACCTTTGCAGTGATGTAAAACTACCTGGAACTTTAAATGTCGTGGGACAGATTCTGTACTCACTGTTTGAGTAGCTTTTAAAGTCCAAGTACTACTGTTATAATGGTGGTGTTTTATAAATAAGCTACTTACTGTGTTCAGAGATTGCTGAATTTCATTGTACTTATCTGTGTTTTCAGTTACAAGTTAGTATTTTTCACAAAGCTCAAGAATTGTCTTGTCTTGTTACCATTTTTCTGTAGTGCTGAAAATACCCTGAAATTTGATTTTTACGTAGAGAAAAAATCAATTATTTTTGTTTAGAACTTTATTTACATTTGTCCTTTGCTTCCTCGTTTGGCTTTTTATTGAACCAAGAGAGCTTCAGCTGAAGGGAATGGTGTCTTTCTGCTTATTAGGTAGAGAAAGCTCAGACATGATTGAATTAAATTCCTCTTCTTTTGATCCATGGAATGCTCCTTTTCCTCTGGAACTGGTGGTCAGTGGTTTATTGTCAGATGGTAACAGTTGCACATTTCTTTTGTTGTACTTTCTTAATTTTCCTTTGCTATTAATCTACAAAGGTAACTTGGCCTGGATTTTTGTTTTCGTGTTTTGTGTTCTGTTCTCCTCGTCACAGAGAAGAGACTTACTTATCTGCCAGCATTTTCATTATTTTACTTTCAATTTAGCATTGATACCTGGGTCGTACGTCCTTATGGTCCAGTGTTCTCAGAGAGCACTTATGACATACTAATTAGAGGCGGGGGGCCAGGGGGAAAGGATTAATGAAGCTGAGCATGAGCTCCTTTTATATTTCCTCTGTGAGATCCAACTGATTCTGTTGTTGGGATCTTCTTCACTTCAATTTCTGTTAGCTTTTGTGGTCCCTGAATAATACAGTGACTGGGTAACATTAAACCCCACATAAATCAAGGTATTTCCTGTTTTCTCATCCTCCTTGTCCTCAATGACGTGCAACTGTGATTTAGAAAAAACCAAGGTGTAATGGAAAATACAGCTTTTAAAAATAAAGAAGACAAAAGCAGTGTGGATGAACTTGTGTTTAGACCTTCTTAGACATCTTTACTTGGATGAATGGATAGGGAGGCAGATTTCAAGAGATTTTATGTAAGAGTGAAAAAAGCTTGCAAACCTGAGAGGTTTACCTTTCAGTATTATGGGATAGAGACAGCAAGCAAGATTTGGAGAGTAACCATGTTGTAAACAAAGAAGCTGAGGATAAAACTGTGGTAAGCTGCTTTTCTTTAACTACTCTGCCTCGTTCAGACAGAGCATTTAAAAACTGTGAATGGCTGTTGTTTCATCTCATCTCCGACACAGGATGTTCAAAGACCTTTAAATCTCCAGAAGGTGAGGGAGAAAAGACAAACTAGAGAAGAAGCAAGTAGGAAGGAATAATCTATTTAATCTAAAAGCTTTCTGAGAAGCTGTGCTTTGAATAACTGGTGCATATTTATACTGCTGAAGTTCCCCCTAGGCAGTCTGTCCTCTCTTGACTGGCTGTGAAATTCTGTCTTTGGCTTCCTCTTCTGAGATACAGAAGCCATATCAATAGCTAGATACTGTGATCAAGATGATCCTGTTTTTCTCCCTGTACAGGAACCTCGGAATTTAATATATAATTTCAAATTACATAGACTAAAGCCAGTGTAAACCATATGCAGAAAAAAGAACGCCATGTTCATACTTCTGATAGAGAGATACAGCTCTACTCTGCTAACATTATTTCTTTTATCAACTACCTGAGGGATGAAGTTAGTTGGTTACTAGCCTTGGGTTTGCATCATTGTAATCTGAAACCAGGGGTTTTACCAAATAAACAAATCACTACTATAATTTCTGTCCACATCTGAATTTTCTTCATAGTTAATAAATTTTGAATTTCCTTTATGGTTGTATTCAGTTGAAGTAAAGAACATGATGCCGAAGTATTGGAAAATGAAAGACACTTCTCTTTTTTTTTGTAGGCAATGCTGTAAACACATCAGTATCTTTTTAAATATGCTGAGTTTTGCTGCTTTCCTGTTTGGTAGTAGCTCAGTCTCCAGTAAGAACAATAATTCTTTCTCATAGCCTTAGGGAGGGAAAAGTATTTGGGCATAACAAACTATCAGAGGACTGTTTAATAACAAGGACAGGTTTTTTGTTGAGGGCTATTGGAAGTTTCTATTTCACAATTTTTTTCTACATGTGAACTGAAAAGATACTTGAAAACATTTTGAAGATAAACCTGTAACTTCCAAATTGTTCAGTGTTTTCTCTTTCCATGATTTTATTCAAGCATGTGTAAGGTAGAAAGGTCTCATGATAAGATGAATTTTGGCATTGGTTTAGTTTTTAATGAGACTGGGAGAGAAGATTGAAAAGTCAAACCTTCACTGCACAGCATCCTTAGCTCTGAATGGCAGTGTTTAGTAAATCTCCTTAATTTTGTCAGGTTTTACTGTAAATGTAGTTTGTAACAAGATTTTCTAGAACCCCATGAGATCCATATTACATAAGTTCCCTTTTTATGTATAATAAATAAAATAATGAGTTATTATCACATTACCCTGCTATACCCTTCTCTCTGGCAACAATGGAGTATTCTTGAAAGCACTTTCCAAGTAAGCTAGCTGTCTACAGTCTATGATAATCAGCTGTAATGGCACATAGGCAGCTGGTTTGCTAATCCTTTGATTGCAGTATTAGTTTGTCTCAGAGATTCTGAAAACCTGTCTGATCCTGTAAATGTATTTAGTGAATATTGTAGAATAAATTATATCTTGCCTTAAGACTAAAACACGTATTCAGGTTATGAGTTGCGTATTTTCTGGGTTTTTCCCTTTTCTGATAGCTATGTTTATGTTTAAGGGGGAAAAGAAAAAGACATGTCTGTCCTGAAACTGCTTAGCAAAACATTGAACTTAAATTCATTTAACACTGGAAGGATTTGTATTTTAATCACTAGAAATTGTCCTTATCTGGCTTATCACCCTGTCAAGTAATTCAGGCTCAGATCAGGATCTCTTATTTACAGAGAGATTGCAAGTAAGTTTTCCTTTATACAAATCCTTTAAAAAGAATAGAAAAGCTACTTTGTAAGTACATATGGATTACTTAAAATATGCAATGTTCTGCACAACCATGCCTTTTTTATAAAGAAACGTAACCTAAATAATGCATGTGCAAATGTGTTTTTCAGTGTTGCACTTTAATTTTCATAAATTATAGCCAGTTTGCTAGGGAATAAGTACGAGTTAATAAATTTGATCTGAATGTATTTAAAGCTGCTATTTAAATATTTGCTGCAAGTTATATTGTTTTCTAATGCTTCTAGTTCAAATTAAAGAGAAAACATTATCATTTCATAGAAGCATAGGATTGTTACAGTTGGAAAAGACCTCTAAAATTAAGGAGTCTAATGATTAACTCAGCACAACTGTTCACCACTAAAGTGTGTCCCCACTCATAAGTGAAAATGTTCTCAGTAGTAGCGAACAAAGTCTTTGGTCATAATTTTGTTTCAAAAGACACCAAATCAACTAAGTGGTATTTGTTCAATGTCTCTGTAATAAATGTGTGTAACATTTTGTGGTATTGAAAGACTGAAGTCTTTCAAAAAAAGTGAAAACATAGAGGAAACCACCTCTTTACTGGTAAATTCTGTCATTGTAAAGCCTCTATGCCATTGCGGTTTTTTTGATTGTCATAATGAGATTGGCATTGTTCCTTCCTTACTAGTCCCAAATGCCAAGATGCTGTATGTGCTTATTTCCTGCCCTTTAAGTAGGTCTGAATCAGAAAAACTGCAGACTCTCCTGGACTGAAATGCTGATTTTGTCTGTATTTGTGGTGGAGAGCTGCAGTGTGTGTGGGAAGCCCCCACACAGTCTGGCTCTGTGCTCACCTCTGCAGCAGCTGCTCGGTGGGTTAGGCTGCCTTGCGACCTGAAGAATCTGGCATTTTGTGTCACTACTGCTGCCATACACTACTGCTGTGTCTTGTGAGATGTTTAAACATGTGCTACCCGAGGTACAGAGATAGGGTGAGGAGTTCAGATGGTCTTTTGAGTGTAACTCTGGCCATCACCCTCAGGTGTGCCGTGCGAAATGTTAAGCAAGTTGATTACAGTCTTTTCCTTGAGTGCCTGTTTTGGGAGTGCCCTTTTCCATGTTTCCTGTCATTAGCATCAACAAAGATAATTAAAAACAATCTTCTTCTGTTTAAAATATTTTTTTGGTTTCCTTGTCCCCAGAAGTTTGTTTCCTTGGTGTGACATACTGTACTTCAGTATGTGAAACCAGTTCTTTAAACAAAAGCGTGTTCAGTAGCCTGGTCTTGCCTGCATGTACCAACCATGCCCTTTTAAACTGTGTTAAGTTTAGAAATCAGAAGTTAATGAAGAGCTTGTCTTGACTAGACACTGATTTTTTTCTGACTATACGAAGTCTGTAAAAGTTTGCTTATATCACCTTCTTAGCCAGTGAAGTTGGTTTTGGTACAACTAAGATTTAAATGGAAAAGAAAATGCATAAAGAGAATGTATTGGTTGATTTTAAATAGTTCAGTGCTGTGCCCATAAATTTCTAACAATTTAAGCACTGTAACATCAAGAAATACATGAACAGTGACCTCTGTTCAATGGGCTGATAACCTTGAAGTCTAACAGAAGCAAAAGTCAATATTTTCTCGTTTTTCCCAGTTCAACAAACACCATAAATACCTTTAGCTGACAATTCTTTCCATACCTGCTCTCAGTTAAGGAACACAAAATAGGAGTGTTTGAAGTAGGTCCCGAGTTCAGTCTCTTGCTGGCCCTTGATAATGGTCTGTCCTCTGCATGAGTTGGCTTTTGCCTTGCGCTGGCTGCGTTAAGGTGCCTGGGGAGCTGTCATGTTGACCACGCTCTTGACTCGAGATAACAGTGGTTTGTGGGGTATTCTGTGGCATACTAATAAATGCCTTGAAGATAAAGAGTTGAGATATTTTTGAACTTCAACATATGTTCAGTGAGGAATTCTGAGAAGGTGAGAGGCTTCATACCCTCATAAAGCATGTCAGGGTAGAAGGTAGTTTCTGCCTTTTGCTGCTCTTGTCGTTTTCTTCAGGGTCTAAGACTTCAAAGCCAAATAGGTTATGCTTCTCTCTGGGGGCAAAATATGATTGTGATTCTGGAGTTTGATTTCCTTGTAGCTTCAGGATGAAGAATGTTTTCCAGTTTTCAAATGTTTCAGTATATTGCCAGTAGTGTAAGCTTCCTAAAAATATTTATGGGAAGAATTTTTCTAAGATGCTGTAAGAGAAAGGCTGTATGGGTACTATCTTTCTCGAGATTTAAGCTACTGAAAAGTTCTCCAGAAAGTGCTTCAGTACTATCTGCAGTAGAAATGGCATCCCTGCTAGGTAGAAAAGTGAATACATGGCATGTGTTAGGGGATTACCAAGTAGCAGATCTTTTTTCAAGGGAATGTAATGCAGACTCTGAAATAAGCAATTTTGCTGTGGGAAGTCTGTTACATCTGAGTTTGGGGCATAAATACCACATCATTAGTTTGCTTTACTGTTGCTTTTGCTGCAGAGTTTCCTGTGTTATTCCATGCAGATACTTTACTTTGACAGCCCAGATAAACAAAAGCCAGACGCTCATACCCAGAAAAATATTCCTGAACTCCAGTCTAGGGCAAAGATAAAGAATTCAGGCTTTTTCAGTTCCATGAATAGAAACTGGCCAGTGGAAAAGATTATGTGTGACTAAGGCTGTGGTGATTTCTATTCTGCCATAATTGCTAAACAGCAACGTGAACTTACTTATTTTTTCTTTGAATGGAGGCATAGTCATTTAGGAAGTGAAAAATATATGAAAAAATAATTGGAAAAATGCTAGACTTGTTTAAATCCTGTAATTTAGTTATGATTTCAGATTAAATGTAGACTGGGATTTTTCCAGGAGACCTCAAGAAATTGGATGTCCAAAATCCTGTGGAGCCAGTGAAGGCCAGCAACTTCCTTCCCTGTCCTTTCCAGAAATCTGGGCTTAAATGACCTTTAGCATGAGTTGGACTAATTCTTAAATGAAGTGGAAGGTATACATTAAAGCTGGCTTGCAAAATACTTTTTGTTGAAAATTTTTCTTTTGTTCTACATTGTGAGGTTGTGAGTAGATTCTGTCTGAGCTGATTCAACTATGTGTAAAGCCTGTAATTCCTGCTTGCTCCTGGAGTAAAATCAGCAGTTGTTGCATCTTGAGACAAGAAGACAGTGCAAACCAGTCAATGTGATTTGAAGCCATAGGGATGTTTTTTACCATGTGAATTCTCACAGAAAATCATCTTCTTTTGCTTTATTAATTTCATGGAAGCTCTAAGGTTATTTTAAAATAAGCATTTGGAGTTGAGGGTAAATTTTTTAATGCTTACTCCTCCACTAACGTGTTTAGATTAGGTTCTCCCTTAAGTGAGTGTTAAACATATTTTATGAATTGACACTTTTATGGTATTTAATGGTTTAATGATGTTTTCTGCTAATTTGCTTCTACATTCAAGTATTTGAGCTTAACAGCTTTTTCTGAAGATTTTCTGAACGTGCTTTGACCCTTGTGTTTCCATATAGAGCACACTGACTGGATTTTGTTACGATATGAAATGAAAAGTTTTTGAAAATGGCTCTAAGTTGAAGTCTGACAAAAATTAGTATTTTAAAGCTTAACAACGTGAATGCTGAAATGCCATGACATTTTACTGTTTTTACACCACCAAGAAACCTGCTGCAGTCTCTTCCTATAAAGCCTTTAACTGTTTCTTAAGTGCTAAGTTATGCGATAAAATGTCATCAGTCCTGTGTAATCGCTGAACTAAGATACCATTGCAGGTTTTTTAACATACCAAAGGGGTTTTTTTTCACAGCTAGCAGGTGATATCTTTAAGAATTTCATATTGGTCAGATTGATAACCTTTTCCCATGAGCTTTTTTTATGTGCCTTTTGTTTTAATTCTATCTTGTTAAAAATCAATGAGAATTTAGCAGGGGGGAAAAGATGGGAGGCAGAATCCTGCTGAACTAGACAGTTGTACAATAAAAACAAATGTCCTAACGGTGTACCAGCTGAACACAGCTATAAAACAATGTTAAGGAAAATGCTGAATCACTGTGAGAGGTAGATTCTTTTCCTTGTTTAGTTGTATACATTGCAGAGGAGATCTTGTAAGGTGAAGGCACTCTGATTAGTGGCCCCCAAGTAAAGGTAGTCAGAGGTCAGCGGGTTACAGCTGGAGTTGAGACTTCAGGACACTTGGGTTTAATTCTGTAGTTCGTCCTTTTCTGACCCCGGCTGAGTCAATGAGGTATATCCTCATTACACATTCAGCTTGAAATCTGTTCCCATATCAGCTGAAAAATGCCTCAGCCTCTTGATGTAAAGCTATATTAACTGTTCAAATTCACTTGACATTCTTGAATTTTGACCCAAAACACAGGTGTTTCTTGCTTTCTTGCCACCCAGTCTTGTGCTCTTACTACACAGATAAAATTTTGCATCTGTGGTAGTGTCTGGTTCGGGTGAGATGTGCACAGCATGGTGGTCTGGTGGTCCTCAGAGACATTTAGAAAGTTGTAGAAATAAGACAGTGACAAAGTTTATTGGCAGTAAGCTCAGGTATTTTTTCATAAAGTCTGGCAGCATTTGGGAACTACATAATTTGTCAGCTGCTAGCAATAAATCTCTGTCATCCTGGTTCTTTGCTGCACGGCTCCTCTTGCTTAAGCTGGGTTCTTCTAAGGTAACACTTTCTTTGAGAGTAAATTTGGGTAAAAGGAGAACAAGGCCTTCACTACAGAATTTGAGTTGACAATTTACTTTTTGGCCTCTCCATACCTCTCCATTTACATTAATTCCAATGAATGAAATTCCTGTTATGGTGGATGCATCTGGGCAGAGGTGTCTCATACTAACGTAAGGCTGCAAGGGGGGCATGCACGTGTTGGTAGCCAGGTGCCAGTGAGGCTGTGCCAGGAGGGATAGCTGGTCCCAGGTGGGGCCCGAGGAGGCCATGGACTATGCATCAAAGAGGTCTGAGACAGCAGTGCCTGAGTGGGAAGCAAAACCTGAACCTTGTGCACAACATGGCTATACAGCTGCCACATGATCTGGCTCTGTTGCATTTACTTAGTGCTAGCAGAGCAGTAGCTCTTCAGAGGGAGGCTGAAACACCAAGATACCCAAGGACTGTTGAAGAAAACTCAGCAGGAAAAGGCTGGTGTCTCCATTGCTGCTGCTAGCCTTCATCAGCCCACAACACTGTTAGAAAGCGAGCAAGGAAAGAAAACAGATTTCAAATTTACTTGCTTGCTTGAAGGCTAGATTGAGGAAAAGGGAAAGACTATGTATATCATGTACAGATAAAAGACACTTGAATTTTCTAGTCTAATGCTGTTTTGAGGGCAAAGGACCTTGTAAGGAACATAAGTTATTTTGTCATCTGCATGTGTAGTCGATCACTTCAAAATGGGTATCAGTACTAGCATTCATTTTAGTTTTGGCACTAGTCCTCAATCAAAGCCTGGCTCTGTGTAATTGCCAGCATTTGAAACTGTGATGTTAGTCAGCAAAAGCAGACAAAACCAAAATAATTTACATCAACGAAGGCTAAGGACATGCAGTACTGTGAACAGATTATTCCAGATTTAAACACTGAGTATAAACTGTAAAGGGTTTATTGTCAAAAAATATTTTACAGTATATCTTGAAGTACATATTATGTCCTGTCAAATAGTTAATGATTGTGATGGTCTTTATTTTCCCTCTTTTTCTTAGAAGGAAAGGAAAATATGTAAATTTACCACAGATGTAAACTTCTGTAGCATTTTTCTTTACTTTCCTGTCTCCCTCCTAGAAGTTCTGCTGTATTCTCTTGTGCAAATTTCCATTATTTCATCTTCATGTATTTAAAATATTAGTCCAGTGGTTGCACTTTGGGGCCCATCTGGAAGCCTTCTGACATGGAAGTTTGCTGTAAAGCAATAGGCTGTGCAGCCTGCCCAACCAAACGTTCCCTGGCTTTGTGTTGCACTGTGCTGCTCCTGACCTCTTGCTCAGAAAGTCTCCAGGCCATTTTGGGTTGGTTTAGATCTTCATGCCCTTATGCCTAATCCTTAGGCAGACAATTTATTTGTGTTTCTGACCAGTCAGTGCAGATCCCTGCTGTCAAGTTGGTGAAACATGCTACAAAGCAGAATATTGGAAGTGTAAATACATGGAAGATTACCAGCAGTTTAGCTCTTTTCCTCCCACTCTTTAAGTTGGTATTAACTGTGTTCTGTGTGGAGAAGCATGACTTCCTTCAAAACACATCTGCTTATGATATGTTTCAATGTGAATGGATACGCATTTAGAAATATTTGTAATTAAAGCCTCTGAGGAGAAAAAGATAAAAAAAGCAGCATTAGAGTTTTTCATAAGTGATGACTTCAAGATTCTGTTTCTCTGTACATCACACCAGAATTCAGCTATCAGTATTTGAAAAGATATACTCAGAGGAGCCTCCTGATGTGCACCTTCCTTATAATTGCATTATGAAGACACATTCTATCTCATAACCCTGCCTCGAGGGCAATGATGTTTGCACGTATTGTGTAAATAAAAGAACTCCACAGAAAGCTGACAGGGCCAAAATAAAACAGGTTTTATGTCTGTGGCTGTTCTGATGAAAATCTCAGTAATTGAAAGGACAAGTTACAGAAAAAACATCAATCTTTGAAAACAAATCTGTTGCAGCCTACTGAGATTCCCAGTTGAATGTATGGTGGCCTGTATTTAAAGAAATCCCATTACAGACGAACAAATGCTCGGAAACCATCTTCTTTTTTTGCCTTTTTTTTTCAAATCTTCACCTATATGGACTTGAAGGCAGTTGGTGTAATTACCAACAAGGTCCCTGTGTGTGTGGTCTGTGATGCCAGCAGGTCTGTTCTTGTACATTGCGTGCAGGTTTGTCTTCAGACTGTTATCTGAGATTCTTGTGTTTGTGACTGTTGAGTCACAAAATGTTTTGCCTGGCATTAATCATCAAGTGGCAAATGTTTTATTTATTTATTTATCTTTAATCCCAACAGTTAGACCATGGACTAGCATTTGAGTAACATTTGAGTCTTTTTCTTCTTCCTTTCCCATTCGCTTTTGACTTGATGTGAATTCTGTATACTGCATTGAATAGATGCAAGGTCAGGAAGCGTCAGTTAAGTACTAATGGAACTGACTTCCGATGCTATTAGTGAAAACATGACTCATGTTCTAAGGATTTGCAGTTGGATTCCTCTAACTTTTGGTATTTCTCTTGCATTGTTTTCAGTAGCTGTTTTCCTAGAACACGCAGTG
Organism: Acanthiza pusilla; assembly: GCA_036630365.1. Taxonomy (NCBI): domain Eukaryota; kingdom Metazoa; phylum Chordata; class Aves; order Passeriformes; family Acanthizidae; genus Acanthiza; species Acanthiza pusilla. The sequence continues at coordinate 9,943,911 of JAXCHO010000019.1, forward strand.
ATCGTGAAAGAATTGCTGTATTAAAAACAATAGCAACACACTAGCTTAAGCTCATCCTAGTATGGATGAACTGTGTATTAGTCGCATACAACATTTCTGACATAGTAGATGACTTGTAAATTTCTTTTGATCTTTGCTGTTCAGCAGTATCTTTAGTGGGGAAAAAAGGCAAATATTCAAATAGTATCTCAGGGTGTTTTTGTAGTGAACAGACAGAATTCACTTATCAGTGTGAATCAGTTCTCTGTTTCTGAGCAGCTGGAAATAGCAGCATGATTACAGGGAGAAAATACTGAAAACATCTTTATAGCGTTTTTTTCTGTGATAATGTTCAGATTTCTTTTGTTGACAGTAGAACTGATTACTTGTAAGATGATGAATCACATATAAACCTGAGCCATATACCAAAAGGACATTCCTGAAGCCATGGTCCTCTTTATTGAGGCTGCATAGTGGTATCTGGGTGAACTCCATGCTCCTGAGAGCACTGTGACACTAAGTGTGAGCCACAGGATGGGCTTGGGAAACCATGGACTATACCCAGTTCCTTTGTGATTTCACGAAAATAATGTAATGTAGTCTGTTTACCCATTCTCTTCTTGGAATATGACAGTAAGTTTTCACAATCTGATTCAGGTAAAGTCTGTTATAAGTGCATGTGGTGATTAGACTCACCAGTAAGGGCAGCCAAGCAGGAAAGAACATTTACTGTTTCTTAGATGGCTGCTTGGAGCACCCATATTTGATTCTAATGCCGCTCCTGTTCCTTTCTGAAACTGGAGATAAAAGTGTATTTTTGTATAAATAGAGGTGTGAAATGGGCTGGAGAGCAACAGAACCCATTTTGAGGTTTGGGTGTTTTTCTGGTTTATGATAGGGAATTGAAGAGCTTGCTGTGCTCTTGCTGGTTTTTCCCTTGGTAGAACTTCTGGCACTGGTGCCTTCCCCTCTTGTCTTTGTTAGAAGTCTCTGCAGAATGAGAGAACAGACACTTGAGTTCATTTTATTATTTCTGTTGAATTATTTTGACATAGTTTTTCTGGTACACAAATCCAAGAGGAATGAAAAAGCGATATTCCATTAGAAATCCTTTATAATTTGTTAAGTTTTACTTTTTGTGCTCTTCACTGTCAGCCTGTCTGTTGCTTCTACGGTTGTCTGCAGTAGCGAATTTTTCAGTGGTGTGTGACATTTAGGCATTCAGTTGGCATTTTTTTGTTTCAAAATCTCTTACGATCTTTCATTAAAGGGTTAGTTAGAAAAGACCTAAATGCATAATGAGTTCTGTGTGATGAACAAACAGAGTTTACTATAAAATTTGCCTTATAAAGGTAAATTTGGGGTTTTTGAAGGATGACTTCAGCCGTGCAGCAGATGTCCTGTGAAATCCATGCTGGCACTGATGTTGGTGCTAGGTCTTGGTTGTGTTTGTATGCTGGGACATTTCATGTCTGGGCAGATACACTGCATAGCTTGATCTGTAAATGGCTTCTGCATTTTGCTGATTTGAGGATACGCTGCTGGTGCATCTTGGGTCTGGGATGTCTGTACGGAAAGGAGCACTGGATAGTGCTATTATGGCTCATGAGTCCATAATATCCGTTGAGCACATGTTTCTGCTGCAATTTTTCCCTTCATGTTTCTAGCAGGTAGCAAATGAACTGGGTGGATCAAGTAGAGCAGTTCAGGAGCCTCAGTCTTCACAGGAAAAGTTATTTTATTGCTTTTGTTGTTTAATGAAGATCTTAGCATTAAGGCACTTCCTTGCGTTTGGATCTATTCGAACTGAAGACTAACAAGAGAATCCAGTGGTTCTAGGCTTACCCTACCATGTCTCCTGCCTCAGAGCCAAAAAAGACCAAGTAGCTCAGCTGAGAGCAGTTTTTCTGTCTGATTGCTGCACACTGACTACTTGGAGACGTGTCAGAATTGCTGAATGGTTGAGGTTGAGAGGGACCTCTGAAGGTCATCTTGTCCCATCGCTTCCTCAGGCAGGGTGACCTAGAGCCAGCTGCCTGGGACCATATCCGGATGGTTTTCGAGTATCTCCAAGCATGGAGCAGCAGCTTTGGAATTGTTTCCAGCTAAGCTGCTACAGAGAGTGTTAGTGGCTGCCCTCAAACGTTGCAGGTGCACAGCTCCCAAGGGACAGAAGATGTGTTTCAGCTCTGAATGCACCTTGCATACCTGTTGGCTCCCATGGTGACTGAAAACTGAAAAAAAAAGACATCCAGGTGGAACATGTGTAAATCCAAATGAGCAATGGTATTTTACCTTGAAGAGTAAGATTTCTGTTGAAATAGGTCAACTTTTCAAGAGACACTCTAGCACTTTTGTGTGGCTTTTGTAGTAGTATTTTGTAGTACTTCTTTTGGGCAAGATTTAAGGCACACAGCATACTCACCTAGGCTAGAAGCTGCTTTCAAGACCTGACCTAGAAGTATTCCAGTATTATGTTTTTAAACCTGACTAGTTTCCACTGCCTGGAAGAAGGAAATCCCAGAGCAGGAATGTACCCAAGTCATGGATAGTAACTGAAGCAGCTCATCTATTCTGTTGTTCGTCAAGATGGTTTCTGTGCATCTGAATGCCCTACCCAGTTTTCTTCGGCATTGCAACCTCAGCAATGAGCATACAGAGGCCCTAGAGAAAAATAAAGTAGCTTTTGTTCCATGTCCCCTGTTCTGTGCCATCAGGGAAGGGGCAGGGGTCAGCAGAGTATTGCAGTGGGTACTGCTCCCACAGGGGCTGTGCTTCTCCAAGTTATGATCGAAGCAGGAATGTGCAGTGATCAGCATGAAAACTCTAGTTGTTGGATGAGTAACCTTTACTTTTTGTTGGAAAAGTTTCCCACTGAGATCATCTGACATTAAATTGTGTCAAGTTAACTTGTATTTTTATTACTTTGCAAGATAGCTGATAGGCACTCAGGTTGCTGGATCCATGTGTTACATTTTCTCATGCTTGCCCCATCCTTCCCTCTTCAGGTATTCTTAGAGGGCAAAACAGTCTTTTTAAATCAGAAAAGCCTTTGGAAGTTACTTTTATTTTCTGTAGTACGTGTATGGTTGGACAGCATCTAGCATGACAGTTTAGAACTTTCCTTTTTTCAAATATGTTCTCATATTCTTACTTCCTCTATCTTGATCCTAAGAGTTTTGTAGAAAGATTAAGAGACCTGAAAAGTAAGCAATTAAAGGACGGACATGATACATGCAATTTTTTTTCTGAGTCCAAGGCAAACCCAAAAGGTTTTGGTTTGTTTTGGTCTTTTTTCTTCTTCCATTAGTTCATAGGTTAAAAGATTTCGTTTTGGTTTTTTAAACATGTTGAGGTATTATTGAAGTGGACTTCCCTGGAATTATTTTTGTTTTTTTAATAAGGAAACCAGATTTGAGTGGCTGTTTCATAAATTCTGTTCTTTTAAATTTATTTTTCACAATAAAGGCAAGTTATGAAAGGACTTATCTTGGAGCAATTTGAGCGTTTTGTAAACAACCAGATCTTGGACGGCCTTAGCCCCACTTAGCTGTCATATGCAACAGGTTTTAAAACCTCTGTACTGTCCCTTGGTGCAGACATGTCCTATTTCACAAGGCTGTATACTTTTGTCCCATTCTGCCTTGAAAATTGTAATTCTGTGATAGTTTTTTCTTCTTTGAATTTTCAAAAAGTTAGTCAGATCCAGTTCCTTTATGGCAGTGGGGTCCTGTCCTTTCATGCGTTGTTTCTTGGCCAGTCCCATGTCATGGAGCAGAGAATGCAGGACAGATGCTTCACGCCTGGCATACTCAGCTGTTCTGGGAATAAAACTGCAGCGTGCAACTGGCGAGTTCTGCTGGAGGCAACATATGCTGGCTGTTAATGTGTGACCTTTTTGCACTCAGTAACTTGACTAACTCTGCTCACAGAGATTTTTTTAAAAATGGGTATGAAATTTAGGCAACTGACTTTGTGAATATCGAGTAAGTCACTGCTTTGTAATAATATCATTTATCACTGCAAAACTGTAGTTCCAGATGCAAAGTATTAATAGTGCACTGACCACAGTTTGGAGGTGGGTGAGCAGCATGGACTGCTGGCCAGGTTCTGGGAGTGCATGGAGCTGTAAGTGATTGAATTACACTGGTTTAAGAAGTTCCTGTCTCCTCAGCTGAGAGTTTGACCCCCACTGAGCTGACACTCAGCTCAACTGATCCCACACTGGCCCTACCAGCCCAGTAGAAAAATCAGCTAAGTTGTGCTATTTTAGTTACTGCTGCCACAGAATAAACCAGGAAACACTGACAGAATGCTGGCCTGAAGAGTGCAGCAATTTATGGTTGTCTCAGCATAAAAGAATTACAAATTTTGACTCCTTAATGAATAGTAACAGCCTTAAAAGTGAGACACATGTATCCAAGTCTCTTGGTTTTTTTTTTTTAGTACCCAATCACCCGAGCTGGTGACACAGTGAAGCAGTGTTTTTGCAGTAAGTCTGCCTTGCTGAAACATGGCTTCTTTAGGGCCAGTGCTTAAGAATGATCAAATAAATAAACCATCTGTGAGGAGATAATTTTTTACAGTACCTTTAATAATTTACAATTACATATGCTCTAATTTTATTTTAAGTTCAAAATCTGCTTTTCCCAAAAGACCAATCTACTTCATCTTGCATCTTTTTGCTGCCAAAGCTTTGATGAGAGTTAAAGAACTGGATGAAATCTAGTTGTTGAAATATGTAGTACAAATTCTTAGTGTGATTGGATGTTTGCTGAGCTGTGCTTCCGAGTAATATTTAAGTGCCTTGTAGTTACACATCTAGCTTTCCATGCATTTTATAAAATCAGTAACAGAAGAATGAAAATATTCTAAATATAGTCACTACAAATGTAGGATTTATTTATCTTAAACTTGATGCCTTTCTGAAGAATTTATTGTTTGAATGTTTTTACTCTTCCTAGAGAAAAGATGACAGAGGCAGTTAAAACATTTAAGGTACTACAGTTTTGGAGTTTGCTGATGAAGTAATGATGTAGAAATCAGTATACTTTTTGTGGGTGGCTTTGGTTTTGTCTTAGTGAAAAAAAAACCACACAAAACTTTTTTCAGGTGGTAGGGAGTATTTGTTTTTGAACTCTTTTTCTACGTTTTATGATGTTCCTGCTGGACATTTTACGGGAAGACTTTACGTGCTTTGTTGCTCCTGTTTACAGGCAGTGTTTCCCAGAACTGCTGGTCAGTTGTATGGGCTTTACTCTGTTGTTAGTATTGTTTTGGTTGGTCCTTAATAAAGCTGTGCAAATGAGCCCAAACTGCTCAGCTGCTGAGCAAAAAGCAGTAAGTATCAGTGCAAAGGCTGAGGAACATGGAGAAAAGGTCAATAGCGGAGAGTGGAAAAAACTCTCTGAATTTGGTAGGCACTGGTTTGGATGGCAGTCTGAAAAAGATCATCTTGGTTTAGGATCTGGAAACAATTAAGTAGCGCATGTGGTCACTGGAGAAAACAGCAAACAGTTGTGTAACTTAGGCTCGAGGACTAGTGATGCAGGTGATGGCAGACTATGCAATGAAATTTTTATTCTGCACATTTGAACTTCATTGGCACGTGCATCTTGTGACATCTGCTGGGGTTTTTTTTTGCCCTCTGTGTGAAAGAAACCTCAGGATAGACCTAATTTTTATTTCTGACTATGGGAGTACAGTCTAAAGAACATATACCTGTAATTCAGGATGGTTTGAACATATCTTTTCAGAAGACCTTAATAGTCCTTTTATTAAAGTTAATCTTTTATGCATAGAATAACTGACAAAAATTATTTTTCTTTCTTTGGCTAAAGCTACACAGAGTGAGGAGCGGCTGTGTGCATTTAAAGACCCATATCAGCAGGACCATGGAATCAGTGAGAGCCGAATCTCCCAGGAGAATGGCACAATTTTGTGCATGAAAGGTAGTACCTGCTATGGACTTTGGGAAAAAACACGAGAAGGAGACATACATCTGGTAAAACAAGGTATGCAACAGTTCAGTTTAAGTGCAGTAGTTTTGCTATTTATTTCACTTTTTTGTGATCTAGCACACCTTAGACTTCTCACACGTTGTACTAAAGCATAATTTTAAACTTCTCATTTAGCAATTTTGGATGTCAACAGAAAGTTTGTTTGAAATTAATGACTTCTAAAAGAGACCAAAGACATCAATGCACAGTTGAAAGAAAAAGCATTGAAATTTTTTTTTACTTAGCATGTCCAGAGGAAGGTGGCTTTCTTGCATTTCAGTATAGGTATTGATGTAATGATAAATTTAACAATAAGTGTCTTATTAAGTAAAAAGTGTATATTCATATTGATTGGATGTTTGTTTGCAAAGGAAATCACAGCTACAGTTCACAACTGTCATATATCAGTCCTGTAATTCAGTGCTGTTCTGTGGGGAGAGTGAAGGTAGGAGGGATGAAGGGCCTTGCAGTTGCTGGAGACATGTTTTGATTACCATTCTCAGGGACTCTGCTCTGTTTTACTTGGATGCAAGTTAATGTATAAGGCTGAATGAAAATGCAGCTGTTATTTACAAACAGCCTGTGCAGTTGTAGTCCATGATTCATGTTTGATCTGGCAATCTGCTGAAGGGAGCAGTCTGACTGCTCACCTCTGCCCCGCTGCTGCCTCTTTCCCTTCCAGGTATTTGTGGATAAATGACATTTAGCTGCTGTTGACCATACTTGGGAGGGAATGGTTGTTGCAGGGACAAAGGGCCTGATACTAACCAGGAAATAAGTTGTGATCCTGTAGAAAAGCCCAGTGATGTTGACAATGAGGAAGGGCAGAATTTTGAAGATGATGCAGGAAGCATCAAGCTATAGATGCAGTCTTGTGGCCTAAGGAAGGGAATTGGTCACAGTTCATCTAGACTGTGGACCGGAGGGTGGTGATATGGTCTGTGTTATCAGAGAAATGGGGAATGGGATAATTCTGCTTAGAAGGCTCACGAATTTAGGTTTTATTATATCAAGATGACAGCTGGATGCCTCTGACATCAGCCTTCGTCCCTGCCCATGTTTTCTTCTCCTTGGCTATGAGGAGTTCTAAAAAGAAATTCTTTAGGTTTTGGTTTAAAAGGTGGTAGTAAAGTCAGACAAGTAAATTATGATAATTGTTTTCATCCCACTCTGTAATGTTTAATTAGGTAATGTATGGATTTCTATAGGAGTGTTTTCCCAGTCAGCGGAACTAATTTTTGCTTACTTAAAAAATCTGTAATTTGCCTCTTTTTACAGGTTGCTGGTCTCATATAGGAGACCCACAGGAGTGTCACTTTGAAGAGTGTATAGTTACAACCACCCCTTCCTTGATTCAGAATGGAACATACCGCTTCTGCTGCTGTAGTACTGACTTGTGTAATGTCAACTTCACAGAAAACTTCCCACCTCCTGACCCTACTGATACAACACCTTACAGTAAGTCAGATGTTTCTATCTCTGTCATTTTATGCTGTAAAGATTTTAGGGAAAGATTCTTCTTTTGTGGTACTGTTTAATGTGAAACCTGTGACCTTTCTATTTTTATGTTACTGAGATGGCAAACAGGACAGAGCTTTCCCTTATGAAGTTTGTCACACTCGTTTTCCACAGCGCTCCACAAAGAATGAGCTAAATGCTTACAAGAGGATTGTTTGTATAGGCAACTGCTGAATGCAGATTATATTTTCCAAAACGGTCTCTAATCTTGTGTGTTTTGATATTTGGATGCCCAACTTCATAAGCTGGTGGAGACATTCAGAAGGATTCATGACTTCTGTTGAAAACAGACACCAGTAGTTTCTTTAACAGTACAGTACCTTTGGAGAGTCTGGCCTGTCTGTTCAGTCATGAATCACAGCTAGTTTTGTGTGGTAGAACTGGTCTTGTATCAGACTTGTATCAAGAGATTCTCTCCAACAGACTCTGAAATCTGACTTCTTTCTTCTGCATGTCTCTGGTAGGGGTTAACTTTGACGTAATGTTCAAAGAATGCTTGTTTGAGCAATGTAATTTTCTGTTATTTATTATAAAATCACCCTAACGTACAGATCCAAATCAAGGGATCAGACCCCTTAACCTGCTATGACAGAAGTGAGATCATAACTAGCAGGCACACTGTTATGCTGTGATCCAAAAGTTAAGAACTTGTAAAGAAGCTGAGTTAGTGGCCTAATTTAAACATTTGGATAGCCTTTTCTAAATAAGAATTGTGAAACAGGAGTTGAATAAAGTTAGGTGTGTAAATGGAGGCACAACTGTATGTCAAGAGTTCTTTATCAATGGAAAGCATTTTGTGAAATGAAGATGTCTAACTGGATAGCATTTACAACTATAGAATGTAAAGAAACAGTTTGTGTTTAGGAATGATAGCATTTAAATTAACTTCAATGTGAAGATACTGGCTTTAATCTCTGGTACTTTCAAAAATGGCCGTAGGGTCTGGTATTTGGAAGGAAGTTTGGTCAAAATGAGGGTTTGGCATGCTAAAAACCAGCAGTCTTTAACTTGGTAAGTGCCTACAATGTGAATGGGTAAAGAAAGTTGGTAAGACATGGTGCCTTTGGGTTGTAGAATCAGTAAATATTCACCATTTGGAATCAGTGTCTCAGCACTGTGCAGTGCAGAACAGACTCTGCTTGACTTTGGTAAGAGTCATCAGACTGGGCTCCCCAAATGTGACTGGAGTTAGTGTTGTACAGGGAAATTACACAGGAGGAAAAAGAGGTGTAAAGATACTTCCTTGTCCCTCTCTGTGCCCCCAAAATAGGAAGACCTGGTTCCTACAAAATGACGTTCTTGTTCTTCTCCAGGCATAAAAATTACAAGCTGAATTAATCCAGTTGTTGAGCAATAAGATCTTCAAATAATTTAAAATGGAATTTTTAATATTGAAAGATCTATCTTGACTTGCAGAGTGGAGGGAGCGGGGGGGGGCAATTAAATCTGTAACACAGTCCTTAATTCACGCAGCTGTAATTGAGTGCTGCAGTGTACATTTCTACTGACTCAAACTGTTTTGTGTTATTGTGTCACCTTCCATTTTCATAATAGGCAAATTTAGCTTTAGGCGCAGGCAAAGTAGATTGCTTCCAAGCACAGTTGTCTGTCTGCTTTGACTGGGTTGAGAGATGGAGATGGGCCATTCCAGCAGCAAGGATGGCCTCATTTGCCACTCTGGTGTTTTATTTGTAAAGCTCTACCACTGCTGCATCCGCCAGAGACGGGGCTGCTCCTGGCTCTTTGTATCCAGCACACTGATAGCACTGGGGAGGTACAGGATGCTTGAGGGAGCTGGAAGGGTGAAAACCAGAGACTGTAGCGCACAGACCCATGCAGTGTTACTGACCCCATTCCCAGTGGTGGGGTGTTCATGGTCTCTCAACTCCTTCCAGAACCCATTTTGATGCTCTAAGATTGTATTTTGTCACCTCAACATTTAGTACAGAATTCTTGCTTTGGCAAAGTTGAGTTTTTATAGAATTGTTGGGAAGCTTTGTATTAGCTACTGGATACCTTTCTTGAGCACTCTTCCAGCCTTTCTATTATAGTTGTCCAGATGCTGTAAGGACTTTAGCAAAGTTAGCTGCACAGGCTGTGGCAATCTGTGTTACCATACCTTTTAGATTATTGAATTGAACAGGTCACAGTCACATGGGAAATCTTCTGCAGAAGGTTCTTTCACGGTAGCCTCTGAACTGTAAGAGCACTCTTCTTCATCTGTATCTTTGGTAAATAGTTCTTGAACGGCCCAAGGTAAGGTGTGTGGCTTCCTAGAACTGTACTCTGGATGCTGAAAATTTCAAAGCGGAGGTGATTGGTGTACAATTACTTGAAGCCTGATGAATTCAGCCAGCAGTTAACTAAGTATTTGTAAATGCTTTTCTTCTCATTTTCAGTAAAATCATACAGAATAAAAAGTTCTGGAATGACAGATAGAAATTCAGCTATAGCTTAAAAGCTAATGGAACCTGAAGACCTTGCTGATGACCCTAATCAATTTAAAGCTGCATTTTTAAGGAAAATGGCCGTTTTTCTTTTAAAGATGTTTCCTTGCAACTAGACGAAGGATCTGTGGAAACAGCAGAATACTGTTAGGCCCTTGAGCTAAATCCATCCAGAAAAATAATGGAGGAAGAAAACAATTACTTTATACAATCTTTTGGTTGAAATTTTTCTATGATACTTAACAGTGCTGTGTTGAAAGATGTACCTAGAGTGTAAATGATTCAAGAAGATGAAAAATAAGTTAAGATCTTAATGCTTGTTAGATTTATCAAATTATCACTGTCATAACATATAGTAATTAGAAAAATTAAGTTTAATATTTAAGATAATGTCAGTGTTGTTTTTAGGATGTCAAAACATATTTATCTCACAACTGTATCTGTGTAGAATAGAATAGCTTTTTTTTTTTTTTTTTAAATTTATATTTGATTAGAGTATAAACACAAGTAATCCATCCTGTCCTGTAACAAAACTTTTATAAAAATGAAAAATAAGATTGAGGACAAGCAGGTTCTTGAAGCCTTAAATTTAATCCTTACTGCTTCTTAATGTGCAGCTGGTAATTTAAAACAATCATACATGTGAGTGGTTGTAATATTCATCTCTTCTCTCTTAAAGATAATCCAGGCAGATTTGAGTAGCTGTTGGTTGTTAATCCCTCCAGCTAGAATTTTGCAAATGCTGTAGGATGGGTTATAGTCTAGAACCCACAGTCTGGAGGTATTAAAAATGCAAAGATTAAGATAGCTGTTTCCTGATGCCAGGAGAAGTAGTGGTTGGGGAATGGTGTTCTTTTTTCTGATCTCAAGATTTGCCTGCGGAGTTTGGAGCTACTCAAATGCTGAAGTTCAAAAACAACCACCACTCACCCTCAATCTTAAACTTGCACTTTTGGGAAAGATATACTTTCTTCTTCTGTGATAAATCACTCATGGATAGATTCACTGTTCTTCCGTCTTACATTTTCACAAAAAATTGACCAAAAAAAATTCCATCTTCAGCCAGTATTCTCATATACCCCTTAATCCTATCTAAAAAGGGCGAGTTATGGCTTCCTGGATCAGTGTTTTGAGATATGTTTACTTCATTGACTTTGTCAAATATGTAGTTTGAGACTTGCTAAATATCTGCCTCTTATGACTACAAAATGCCTCCTAAGTTCTGAGACTGTTTTGAAGACAAATTCATTAGTTCCTCAATCATTCATAATGGCCAGTTAAATAGAAATTAAGTAGCTAAAGACTTAAATGATCTTCCTCGTTGATCATAGATATATTGCTGTAATGAAACAATCACATTAAAATAACATCAAGATGAAAGAGCAATTTTTAATTATTTTTTTCCCCAAGGCTGCTTCCTGGCACTGCAAATAAATTAATGTAGCAGCAACACGGTGTTAAGAATATATTTTTGTATGACAGGTGATGCATTTGTGTGATATATGGGAAAAAATCCCTGGCAGCAACAGTTGAGCAGTTACTGGTACATGCGATTGAAAATTATATCAGGTTTGCATCTCATAGCAGCAAATGGTGACTGCAATTTTTAGAGGATTTAGGAGACTTCTGTTAAATAAGAGCACTGAATTGTGGATAGAAAGAGACTGCCTCACACAGTGAAGGAAGCTATTCATTACCCTGAAACACTGATAGACAGGCTTATCTTTCCAGTGTCACATCCTTGCCTTTCTTTGCCAGCCGTCTTGCTATGTGTATAAAATATGTATGTAAAAGTCTGTCTTGAAGTGCTCATGGAATTGTGCGGAAACTTTGACAAAAGCTACCATTAAAAAAGAAGTAATTACTAATGTATGTGGCTGGGACAGGTTGATTATGGTAGTAATAAGACAGTTTTCATTTAACTATTGTTTTTGAGAGGCAGCAGTTCCACTCGTAGCTGTGGGCACGTGGCCCAATCTAACTCCCACTGAAGCTGAATTAGATCATGTCAGGCTAATTTTGGAAAGTTGTAACCCTGCTCACTCTCAGTTTTCTTGAAGTGCTTTTTCCGGAGAGCAGCATCCAATATTAATTTATAATTGAAATGCATTTACTTCAGCTGGGTTGCAGTACCTGATCAGCTAAGTTTGTAGCTGATGTTTAAGCTGGTCTTTACTTTCTGATCTGCCTAATCTAAAAAACACTCTGTAAATAAGCTTTTTCCTTCACGTGCATTATTCTTTTTTTTAGTGATTTAGATGTTAAGGGGAAATTACAAACCTTTGCAAGGTGGCAGATCTTGGGTTTTAAAAGATGAAAGTGGGACTGATCTACACAAGGATTAAACCTTGTACCCTTGAAATGATAGTCAGTCAGTCACCTCTTCCCTTCAGTGAAGAGACAAGGCATTCCATATCATTAATGTACCTTCACTATGTTACAAGGCAGGGGAGGAAATATAAAGATAGCAATTAAGGCCCTTAATATCTCCTAAAAAAGAAATTTACTTTGAGATAGCTAAGCATTTGATGCAAGAGGATGATACTGTGTCTTTGAGGAAGGTATTTTAGGGTGCTGTAGAAAATGAAGTTGCTGAACTACTAAAAGAGATGCAGCTGAATGTGCATGGGGATTTCTTAGTACGTGTCTCTCTTTTAAGAGATTGTATGTGGAGCAGCTGATACAGAGGGAAAACAAAAAATAGGGCTTTTAAAAAATAGTTCTTTACTATTCTGGCCTAATTATGAAATACTTGGATTTTTAGCCAGTGGTTGACAAATATGTGTTTTCCTGAACCTTCAGTTGCCTTTCTGTCTGAAATTTAGTGCTTAGTGAGGTTTTTTTTTGCTGTTTATTTTGTTACAGGAAATTAATTAACTGCGGAGGGGGCTGTGACACTGGGTACACATTGCTACAAATGCTTAGTGATAAGATTTTGGAAACGTGTACTAATTAAGTCTGTGTCTTGTGTTGTTGCAACTGAGGGAAAAGTGATGGTATTGTGGATTAGGGTAGGGGAGAAAGAGTAGAAGTGAAAGTTATTGCAGGAAGCACAGTATTAAAGCAATTGCAATAGAAGGTTATTTAGAAATTCAAGTGAAAGCCTTAATTTCTGTAGAATCAGTGGAGTGTTTTACAAGTCTCCTAAGAAAACTGGTAATGCTTGTCGAGTAACTTCAGTTCAGTTTCCCATTAAAACTGAATCTATCAAAAGCAGAATCTCTTAAAGATTGTTGGTAGCAGCACTTATTGTTTTAACTTCTAAGACATCATAGTCTCCTGAGATTAAATTTGAATCTTTACTGAATTTAAAAGTAAAGCTTTGATGTGAAATTGGAGTCTTGCATAAGAAGTGTTAGCTGTGAAAGCAAAACCTCCTTAAGCAGAAAACTGCACATGTAAATTTTTTCTCTCACAGAAACATTTAATCAGGAAGATGAAATTGAAGTGTTTTACTTGCACTGATATTGAAATGTTTTGGAAATGTTTTTAAATTTCTGCTATGCACCAAACCCACAAAATGCTGAAAACTGTATTAAAAGAGCAAACATGTTTGTTTGAAAAAGCAGAAACATTTCAAATATTATTTTTACAAAAAACACCAAAAACCCAAACCCTCCTTTTTTATTTTTCCTTTTATGAGTACATTCCTTATTGCTTTGTCAGACTACTCTTGGACCACACTTGATGGGAAAGGTAACTGCAGGAATTAGTACTGCATTGTGACCTGGAGGTCCGAGAGCAAGGATCTTTGCAAAATTCTTTTTAAAATATGCTGGAATCTAAGAAAGGCTTTTGTGGATGCAAGGTGGGATTTTTTTCTGTATCTTGACGTTGCAATATAGTGTGTTTGTGAAGTGCTAGAGCTATCTATATTTGTGCCTTGTTTCAGAGGGCTAAACGTATTTTTATTGAGTCCTTAGGGATTTCAATTCCTCAAGTACCTGTGAGCATAACTTTTATCTTACCCGTTTGATACAATTGTCTGATCTGCATCTTTGTCATTCTTGAAGCATCCTGCTTATTTCTAGTACTACAGAAGCGACTACTTTATTCACATTTAAGATAAAAAATTAAGAAAGGAAACACAGGTTTTTTGCAATGTAATCACTGGTTTTTGCCATCTTCAGTAAAAGTGAAAATGTGAATTTTACGTTAACCAATATCTGTAAATAAGTGATTCACTGTCTTGTATCATGGTGCAGTTCCTGAGGCACTAATTTGCATCTCAGCTGGAAGTTACTTGCTTATGTTTTATGCACGTCTAAGACTTTAAAGATCTGCAAATATCTTTGGGTAATACAAATACAGTAAGGATCCTTTTTCCATTTACTGGGAATGCTCAGTACTGTCAGACTTTTATATTGTTGTATAATGAATTCAATGTCATCATTAGCAGGTATCTTTTGTGACAGGGTATGTTGGGGCTTTTTTGTGAATGCCTTATAGACACAAGGTGAAAGTAGATAAGGCTCCGAAGAATGGTACTCTTTCAGAATGTATTAGTGGAAAGCTGGACTGTAAATAAAAAAGCACATAAGAATTCTTTTGCCTCACCTCAAGGCAAAGTGGGGAATAGACAAGGGTGCTGTACTTTTTATGTCTTTATTCACATGCTGCAATATGCAATGTAAAACATATACACAGTATCATCATTATTCTGAACAAACCCTACACTGAACAAACCCAACACAAATAATTTGAGAAACGAGTATGAGCTCTCTGGAAGGCAGATTGACGTATCAGTGCACTTTTGGGTGACATAAATTGGCAGGCTTTCTGATGGTGTAGTAGTAGTAATAGGCTTCTAATAACTATTCCTCAAATTTTAAGACTGAATGCTGTAAATTTTAACATTTCAGTGGGAATTAAGACTACACCGTTGTGGAAGCATTTCTCCTTTAAAGACTTGTGAATTTTGTTTAGGTAACTCTCCTCAACAAAGTATACTGACTGAATTAGCCAAGACAGTGTACATTGAAGTCATTGCCAAGCAAAATGGAAACACTGTTTATGTTTTGTGGATGTTCTACTTGTCTGTGTCCCTGTGCTTTTTCAAATGTTTATTTTCACGTTGGCTGTGTTGATCTCCTGCTTTCCCTGTCTTGTCATGCTAAAGGCTCCTTGCAGTGAGCCGGAATGGCAGAAATGGCTGTGCACAGGCTCCAGCTCCTGACAGAGGGCATTAGCTTCAAAATCCTGCAGTTGTATCTCCCTCGGCAGCCTGGAGCTGCTGAGCTGAGAACGCTGTTTCTCACAACCCCCTTTGTCCTGCCATGTTACCCACAGAGCATTCCTCAGAATTTTTAGCACAGCTCTGCTCTGGTTTTCTTGAACCATTTTGAAATGAATGGAGTTAAGATTAAAAGGAGCAAGAGCTCTGTGAAGTTTGGTTATAAAGCACTGCTAGGTGTTGCCAGCTACTACTACTAAATTCCCACCCCATGCCCAGTACAGTAATAGTCTTTGTCCTCAGTCTACTGACATGGTAAGAGGCAGACTAGGGAGTGCAAAACAGAAGATCGCTTATAAATACCGTGTCTGTTATTTGCTGTTCAGTGCTGCTAGGCTCATCTGTGTTGAATAGTGTTTAGATCATGGAAAACCTTTCATGTATTTTTCTTGCTCTTTAATTAGACATTTTCAGTAAGCCACACTTGTTTCTATCCTGTGTGCTAAGTTTGCTGACAAAAATCTGATCCTGTATCATGGTTTTGTCCGGTGCATTTTACCCCCACGATTTTGAAATGGATACAATTTATAAAGAAAGCTTTAGGTTCTTGGCATTTGACTTACCCTTAGAATATCCTGTTAGCCCAGCTGCTTCACAGTTCGTACGTGCATTGCCACTATAGCACAGCACAATGCCTCAGAGGAGACTAAAATCCCAGACAATTAAAATGCTGGCCCTTCTAAGTTGGTCATTAATCACCTTTCCTTATTGAGCCTTTTTTGATATTTTTTTTTCTTTTTCTAAAAAATACTGCAATCCAGAAAATCCAACACATTACTTAACATTGATTTCTGGCTCCTTTCCTTATGATATAGCATACAGTGCATCTTCAGAGAGGGTGCTTTCTGGAGCTAAAATGCTAATGACTTTTCAGTCTGGCACAATCCTAGTAGCTCTAGGTAAATAAAGCATTTGGTTTTTAGCAGTGTGATAAGTTGTTTTTAAGGACACTTGAATTACTTTTAGACAAAAGAGCTGGGATTATGTAGGTTAGCTGCCAGGTGGCTCCTGCAGAGCAGGCTGGGAGCAGAGATAGCCACATTGCCCCCAAACCAGGGAGCAAAGGCTGCAGGGCAGCACCATGCCAGCTTGGATCTGGCTTGCAGGTGCTGCAGCCAAAGCCTCAACTCGAGACTGTCTGTTCTTATCTTTGTATATATGCACTAAGTGACTCTTCTTTATGTGATCTGATTTCCTTCACAACTGTGCTGTTGGAGCATTTTCCATTGGGAGTATAAAAAAGGATTAGGAGCTATACTTGATAGAAGCTATAGATTGTCTCCTTCGCTTCATTGAATCAGACAAAATCAATCTTTGCCCGTGGATGGATATTGGGGGCTCAGTGTTTTAAGTTAGCTTTCCTTACAAAGACAGTCTTATGTCCTTTTTGTTAAAATGAATGGCAAATTCAGGAGAGTGCCTCAAGTGTTTGGATTGTGGACTTGTGACTAACTCTGGAATTCTGCATGTGAAGTTTTGTAACCAGGCATCTAGCTCCTGACGTATGTCATCCTGGCTATGGATATCTCCATTATTTCTGAAGAACTGAGATGTCAGGGTTGTTTTGAAGTCGCCTGAGGTGATCTTTTGGCCTTCTGGTTAACAGAACCCACGTGCTTGAAAAACAAAAAAGTTCACAGAGCATCCAGGGGAACCAACGCAACCCGGAAAGCATCACATCAATGTCATGTTACCCCTGATTATACACGAATTGCAGGTTTTTTTCAAAGCTGTCATTTTCTGGGTGGAATAACTCCTATTGTTGCTGTCCAAATGGAAGATGATGACAGTATATGCACTAAATCTTGATGAAGATTCATGTTGAATGTAATGGTCCTTAAACAGGGATTCAAGTTGATACCAGAAGTCTGTTTACGTTTGTGTTGGTTGTATAATGAAAAGCTTACTGTAGCTAATAGGGCAGACTAGGGTGCGGTGAGTTCCTGAAATGGTTATAAAGAGACCTAAATGCTGTATAAAGAATAGATTTCATCAATCCATAACTACTTCTTTATATCTGTACTGTGTATTTATTTGTGTCTTTTCATTTTATCTTGATGTTTTTGTGGTGTTACTCTTCCCGGTCATGTTGAGTTTTGTTCTCTGTCTGTGATGGGTTTGGGAATGTTCCTTCCTTATATATTGAATTAGCTGTTGTTGATGTATACCATTCAATATTATTATTTTTACTGGTTTGTATTTAATAAATAAAATGAATGCTGAGGTGTTGCTATGGACACTAATACATAAGCATTAGAGTTGGGACACTGAGTGTTGTGTCTATTTTTGTGTGTGACAGATACTTTTTTCCCCTTTTTGCAATTCCCCTTAGGACTGAATTCTGTGGTATGAAATCTGATTTTTTTATGCTAGCTATTAGAGATCTGCAGATTTGTTGTTGTTGTTTTTTAGCTTCCATGTTTTCAATATCAGAATAGGTATTGATCTTTCTAAAAATTGAACATCAGATTTATGTAGACAGTCCATACATTTTTTTTCTCAGAAGTCCTGGTTTGTTTATCTGTGTTTTAGTTTTGGGATACTAAGATGTTTTATTCAGTAACTCATTTGTTAATTTGAAAGAAATCAATATATTAATTGGCCTTAAAATCTAACGTACTGAGTTTTTAAAATTTCATTGTATTTGTGTAGTATACTTCCATGCAGAATCAGTTAATGGAAAAACATTTGCTTGTATAGATACAGATATATAGATATGTCTAGAGGGGAGAAGTTGGGAATTCAGTCTTTAAGGATAAGGAACATACTGAAAGAGGGAAATTTGAAGGCTTTTTATTACTTTAGCTTTTTTATTTTTCTAATTGTGCTTTAACTTTTTCTCTTATTTTGAAGTAGAAAGATAGATTTGTCATTTTCTGAGAGATCTGAGGAAGGATTTTTTTTTAAGACATCGATATCAAGTTGCCGTGAGATAGGAGTTTGTGATCCAGTTCTTCTAAATTCCTTTGAAGGATCCAGTGAGGTGGACTCAATGTTTAATCACTACAGTTTTATGCATTTATTTTAAAGGTTGAGCTTACAAAATATTGCATATATGTTTCTTGGCATTATTATTTCCTAAAAGTTTTTGAAGTACCTGTGAATGGTATTAGACAGCTTTTGACTTTGGCCTGGATTTTTGCCTTCCCTTAGACTGGCAGCAGGAGGCTCATTTAGAATCTGTTTGCAGGGCTCTAAGTATTTTCTGAGACTAGCAAAAAATTGCTTGTTTCAGACATTCACATTGACTTAAAGCTATATATCGTTTGAGCAAGGATGTAAGGTATCCTTGCATCCCATGTAAAAGCACTTCTCCCTTTTGTAAGGCTAGAATGGGAAATACAAGTGTTGAAGCTGTAAAAGTGCAAGTGATTTTTCTTCCCTATGCCAAATAAAAATACTTGTATTTATCTTACTTCCTTTTTGTCTTTAAGTTGTGGTTCAGAGCCCTGTCTGTTGTTCTGTTCACAAACTGGATGTGTCTGTCTGAAGGAATACATGGGTCATACGTGCTCTAGACAGCCTAACCAATGAAATGGAGCCACTGCAATCATTTTTGCTTGATTGTACTTCTGTTTCTCCTATTAAAGCATTAACCTGCTCTAAAAGTGGTGATGCATGTAGAAATAGAACTTTAAACCCCAATAAATTAGCACTAGTGTTACAATACAGAAGTACAGTTTTTATGTATATATTCCTTTGACCTGGGGAATTTTCCTTTTAAAAAAAAAAAAAAAAAACCAAAATAACACACACATAAAAACTTCAAAAAGAAGCAAAACCCAAAGACACCCCCCTGCCCTCCAACATAAGAAACAGACAAAATAACCCCCAAGCATGAAGAAAATACCCACATTGACACTAACATGAACTCCCAACATGATAGACATCCAAACTGCAGCAAATACAAATTGGTTATATTCTAAGTGTGGTTCTGTTTTCCTCCATTTCTGTTCTCTGAGGATATAATTGCAGTGACTAAGGCAAAATGGATGATGCTAACTGAGCCACAGTGAATTACACTGAGCAATGTTCTTCCTCTGAATGCAGGTCCAGACACTGCTGTTCTGCAGTGCTATAGGAAAACAGGGAAAACTTGGTGAAAACTGACTGCGAAATAAGGCCTGGAAAGCCAGAGAAATCAGTGACAGATGAACATTTAGAAAATATTTTCAGCTGTTTTTTGCCAAGTTTCTTAATGAGTCCGTAGAGTAACTAGAGTTTCTCTGCCTTTATCAGCTCTGTCAGCAGGCCGATCCTGCACTTGTCACCTGCAGGTGAGGCTGGGACATGCTCCCCCAGCCATGGTGTGGGTGAGCAGAGCCCTGCTCACCCCTGTGTGAGACACTCCCAGCTGCAGAGCCATTCATAGCGCCTCTGGAGCAAACTAAAACGGTGTGTGGGTGAAATAAGTACAGCCTGGAACCCAGGAGCATTACACAGCTCTGAGCGCTGTGCCAGGCGCTCTGGGCGGTGCTGCCCCCAGCACTGCCAGTGCTGCTCGGGCTGGCACAGGGAGACAGAGCCAAGGGAGGTGTAGGCTGTCCCTGCCCAGCTTCGGAGGGTTAAATAGGAGATGACTTCTGTCTGGCATTGAGAGAATAGTTAGTGAGTAACAGCAGTGGGAGGGAGTGCATCAAGGAAAAGGTTTGAAACTAATTTGAGATTTCAGTGTATAGCTCAGGTATGCTAACATTACTTTTCATATTTTTCTACAGTTAAATGTTTTTTTCCGGAAGATCATTATGCTTGAGTTTGGGGGAGGGGCATTTTGTTTGGTTTCGTTTGCTTTTATTTTTATTATTTTCATTGAAACTGAAAACATCAAGCCTTATTGTGAGGAGAAAGTTTTCAGGATAGTCTTGGGGTGTTAGATACCTGTGATGAGGACAAGAATATAATCAAATATTGCTAATGGGGGAAAACTAATAAATTGTGAATCCTTGATTTCACCAAGATGTTCCAGAATAGGCCAAATGAAATAAGGTTTTAAAGATATCACTCTGAACAGGTTCTCCCAGCTCTGCCGGGCTTGATCCTACACTGAGCCGGTGTGTCATATTATAATCTGTAGTAGACTACTCAGAGCAGGGAGTGGAGGTGAACACAGTCGTACATTTAAGAAGTGTTTGGCTATGTGGTCGCTGTTCCATGATTGCTGTGGAACAGAAGCTTCCTGCTATATAAGGGAACACAGCACTAAGTATTTGCTTAGCTGAGATCATGTGTCACATAAATGTTCATCAAGGATTTGTTCATTTTATGCCTACACACTGACATGTGAGTCTATGAGTGAGTTGATAGGTGGGCATAGGTAAATTTGGAGATTTTTCTCGTTTTTCCTACCTGTGTAAGAATAGAAATTACCACTCTTTAGGCATTTACAGTTTGTGCTTAAGCCGAACCTGATGAGCAGCCTGTCATATCTGATGCCAGAAGCATGACATTAATTTCTTCACTGCCTCAATGTCTTTATAATCATTGTAATGGGTTATATCTTATTCCCAAAAGTATGATGCTGGCCTGTGTTATGATGGAGCCCTTGAAATGGGATTGGAAGGCAGGCTTTTCCATTCTTTCTAGGTGGTTATGAAATTAAACAGTTACCAGGTAGGTGCTATTAGCTGCAGGTTTTTCTGGGAAGCAAATATGTGCTTGCAAATGCCATCAACTTCTACCAGTAATGGAGCTGCGTTTTGATTGTTTGGTAGAAATAACTACTTCATATATTTCTGTGGTGAACTGGGCTCCTGACAGACCTTTCCAGGATTTGAAACCTTTCAGCAAATGGCGGTTTAGAAAGGAAAATAGAAAGTGTGTTTTGTAAGCATCATGGAACTCATGGAACACTTGGATTTCCTTTTTTGAAAGATAGATTGGGAAACAGAACTCTTGCCTAAAACAATAATAGGACAGTATCTGCTCAGAGGCATAACTGGTGTGATTACCTGTGAGTTGTTAGGAGGAATAAGCAAGGAAAACAAGCAAAAAAAAACCCCCAACAACCAAACCATAATTAAGGCTAAAAGCATGGAGCTGATTTGCAATCAAATCCTCATTTTTGTCCTGGTTATGCATTTTCACTTTGATGAAGCTTATAGAGTTGCATATTCCTAAACCTAGAGTGGTGATTGAGGGTGTCTTAAATTTTCAGTGACCAAACAAGGGTGTATTAAAAAGTGTCTTCACTGAAGTGTAGAAATTCTGTGATGGTGACCAGTTGGGAACCAGAAGAACCATTTAAAAACCTTGCCTGTGACTGCATGTATTTTGTGTTAAAGCAGGAACACCTGTCAGAAAGGAGTCAGTCTCAAGTTTAATTTTTTTTTTTTTTTGTTTTGCAAAAAAAGATTTCTACTTGCTTGATGGGACTTGAGGGTTCTGCCTTTCATTTAATAGGATTTCATGGTACGGTCAGGATTTGAGTAAATTAGATTGACAGAAGACCTCTTTGTATTAATTTTTTTTAAAAGCTGCTTTTTCCATTCTAGTTTCTACAGTATCTGTGTAAATAAGTATCTTGTGAAGGTACCACTTTCAGACCTACAGTTTAATTGTACAGCATCATTAAAACAGCCAAAACCAATACTCAAGGCTGTGACCAGCTCAGGGATTGATTTAAGAAAATTTTTATTACATGGAAAATATGTTAAAGTAGAAGAGTTACAGAAGCCGTGTCATTCAATATGTAAGTTTTATTCAGTCTGTAAAATTTATCTAGCAATCATGCAGATTCCAATGTCGTTAGCAAGTAATTTCCATAGGATTATGAAATGTCTCCTCATGACCTATTCAGATTTGTGTTGAAATATTTATTCCTGGTTTGAAACAAGTTTGTTACTGTAGGGCAGACAGAACATGTTATACAAGTGAAGTCAGCTGTAACACGAATTGATAGCTTTGATACCAGCCTTTGTACTTGATTGATGTATATTTATTTTGGCAGGGATGTTGCCTTAGATATGGTCCTTCCTCCCCTCCCGTGGTCTCCCCGTTGGCTTCCGCAGCCGCTCCCAGCTCAGCACAGCCGCGGTTGTGCCGCACAGCTGTCGGGCACCGCTGGGCTGGAGCAGGCACCTGGGAGTAGGAGGCAAGGGATGCCTGAGCTGGCACTTGTGCTGCAAGAGCTCAACATCAAACGATGCCTGTATTTCATCTGAAATCAAGTACTTAGATCTGTAGAAGCATTTTGCATAAGTGCAAACTAAGGATTACTATTTATCATTATTGCCTTTTTCATCTTCATGCTGTTTTAAAGTAATCAGAATAACCTTTGAAGTTAGGGAAGGTACTGTTTTTCCCATTATATAACCAGCTAGCATAAAGCACTAAGAGGCAAAGTAACCTACCTAAGATCAGGCTATTCTGTATCAGAGCCAGAAACACAATCTGAGTTTTTCTTTGGCTTATATTTCAAGTACTGGAAATTTTTTCTTTCCTTTAGGAAAAGAAAATGCATTTACACACATCTAACACACACTTGTGTGCCCTCATACAGGATGCACTTTTCTGTTTGAAGAAGGTCACTCCAGCTGGTGCCTTGGAAACAGCAGCTGTGTGTCAGTGGAGACTCTTGATTTTGTTTGGGTTCTTGTGAGGTTAAAGCCTTTCTCTTCTCAGGGCTGTTCTCACTGTTTCAGCTCCTGCCCTGCCTCTCCTCCTCACAGGCCCTGTCAGGTTCCCACAGCCTTTTCTGTCCTTTATTTCCTTCTGCTTGAGCATGTCCCAGATAGCTGCGCCTCATATCTGTGAAGTATCTTTAGGGGAGAGGTCCTTCCTGCCTGGAAACCATCTGAATCTCCATTTAAGCAAGGACAGTAGAGGGAAATAGCCCTTGCTAAGGCGTCTCAGCTGGGAAGGAGAGACAGCTTTCAGCAGGAACCGAGAGAGGTTCAGCTGCTCCACCACCCTCTTCTGCTCACTGGCATGGACACAGGGGACAGCAGTGTCCTCATGGAGGGGACCAGGTGAGGAACTGGTCAGAGACACTGATGCAGACTGAATGAGAGTGCCTACGGTCCTGGGGAAGAGAAGGGGAGGTACTGTTCACTGCATTCCTCAGGCACCCTGGAGCGAGACAGGAGGGTCTGTCCCAACTTCCCAGTTCCTGCTTCATCGCTCAATTCCTCTTAGTAACCATTTCATCTGGGAAATGCCTGGTAAGACCAACGAGTACAATGTCAGAGCATGGAGAAATGTAATGATTTTTGTCATCTCAAAGGTACAGAAGACTTCTAAAATACTTTTGAAGGACTAGAAAAAGAATTCGCTAAAGTTAGAAATTATATGGCCATGTGGAAAAGATAGATGACTGGGGAAAATAAGAGAGTAGGTAGGATTAATGGGAAAATGGGACACATACATTCATGTTACTCTGTCCTTCTAAACCATGATAGCAAGACCTAGAGCAGACGCATACCTTTTGGAATACTATGGGCATTGTCTGAATTTGCATTAGCCAGACAAGCACAATCTTTTACTAACTGTGAATGTTTGTAAAATATGAGACAGGTTGAACTCACAGCTTACATACGAAGCATAGGCCTTCACATTTAAAATCACAAAACCTTTTACATACAAAAATGTACGCTATACTGAGTTTTACTAGAAGTATAGAAAAATGTTCTTGAAATAGAGCAGGAGAAGTTAAGTTTTCATACTAAATACTTGCTATACTTGAGGATTACACTTGAGGATTACAATATTAAGCTGATTTAGAGTACTACATCTGAAGTACTAGGACATAAACTAAAAGTGTAATGAAAGGTTTTGTCAGAACTCGTTCCCACCCTGTTTGTATTGATCTTGGGCTTATGCTTGAAACGGGTTGGCTGCCTAAAATTGTGCTGTAATTCAGACTTCATTGCATGCCTAGGGAAATGATTTGGAATAAACACCCAGTACAATCATGTCCATTAAACCAGTTCATTCTTCACTGCCTGTTGCTAAGTCTGACAAGAAAAAAACTGTTCCTGAAAGTCAGTGAAAGGCGTGCAGCTCTACTGACAGGACATGAGTGCTCTGTGTTCCTGCCCACGCAGGAGCAGCAGCACATCCCTGTGCCGTGGCTGTGAACAGAGGCACCGCCACTCCTTCAGGTGTGCCCAGCGAGAACCTGCTGGGACAGGCCCAGCCATCCCACACTGCTTGGGCTCGGCTCGCCGTCCCTCCGAGGAAATGGCTGGCAAGGGGACGACGTGGGTTTCTGTAGGAGCGAGGGGAGCATGACTGACAGGTAGATAGCATTCCTGGGCTTCAGCACTCTTGAAGACATGAAAAATGCAGCACATGGGATCAGAGCTGCCTTTTCTGAAGGATCTGGGGGGTTGGTTGTTTGCTCACCCATATAAAAACAGGCGTTTCAGTGTTTTGATGTAATTTTTGGGCTCTATTTTTCGTGCCTGGGAACATTGCAGATATGAAATATGTGGCTATTGAGCTTGTTGGAGTTAAAATAACTTCAAATACCTTTAAAGAGGCTTTCTGAATTACTCATTTTTTTCCATTGCAGCACATGTATTTTTTGATCCAGTGTGTTACAGTGGCTGGAAGTGTGCTATTATGTTTAAGCTGGTGTTAACATTTGGTTTGATAAGCAGGAAATCCTGTTGGTCCAAGATGAATATAAGGGGATAATGTAAATTTTGTTTTCAGCTTTTTATTAAAAAAGCATTTTTCTGACTTTTATTTCAATATGGAAAATGTCCCCTGTATTTTGTTAAGTGCTCTAATTAGCTTTCCATTAAACTCAAAGGTGAGGTTGAGATGTACTCAAAAACAGTTTGACTGTAGAAGCAAGATATTTCTTTTATCTTTCTAGTAATCAAATATTTATTGGTGTATTGGGAACTTCAGAAAGAATAACCTAAATTTAGTTTTGTGTTTGAATCGCTATTTATTTTACATACATCATGATTATAAGGTTCTATTCAGTAGTGTTAGAAATTATACTGAAGATGCCTGAACTCCCAGAAGAAAAGGGAGAAAGAGAAGTTTTGCTGGGTTTTTATGAACTCATTAATTTCTTCTGCACAAATGTGACAAGTTGCTAATTCACCTCTCTCTATCTAGTCATCAGAGAAAGAGCAGTAAGGGATTTCAGAAGCCACTCTCCTGCCAAAGACATTATTACTACTCATGCTTCATTGTTGAGTTTCATGTATCACTGCAATCTTCAGTATTCAAAATGAACAAAAAAGGCCAATCTAAACCCCACAGCCTGGCTCTGGACTGCATGCTTGGTGGCAGCCAGTACACGGGAGGAGAACAGAGACTGTGGAAGGGATTCCATCTCTGGGACTGCCTGGGTGCAGGGACAGCGAGGGAGTCCTCCTCTTTGAGGCAAAGCTCAAATGCAAATTGCATTTTCCAGCAGCAGATTTTTGAATAGAGATCTGCCCACTGAAACTCTGCCATCACGGATGACTGACTTCTAGCTGTAGCAGGTTTCCTCTGGAGCGCATTATGGGGAATAAATTTTACAGTGCAAGCTGTATGATGTTTTGAGGCATTCACTGAGGAGGCAGATGGGATCTGTGATGCATGATTGCCAGGTTGTGATGTTACTGCAAGTCTCATGAGAGACTGGTGCTTTCTGACAGGCCAGGTTCCACAAAGTGATGCGATTATGTGAAAAATGCATTAAAATTTTAGTTCTGATGTGGAGAAAAACATGAAAAGGTGTGTGATAAAGGACACCTTATGACAATCAGTATATAAGATTTTATGGAAGAAATTAAAATTAATCAGATATGATGATCTAAGTGCAAAGTGGAAACATTGGTGGCTGTTTAAATATTTTCTTCAAATACTGGAATGATTGGAAATAAGTGCAAATTTTCTGTTTCATTTAAGCCAATAGACTAGAAATCAGAGACTTGCTCTCAAGTCCAGGGAAAACATCCATTTTCAGTTATGAAAGAAAATTGCCTTAGGGCTATGGATTGGCAGAATTGTTCTGTTAAAGAATGTTGCACCATCTCCCACAAAAAATACAGTTCCCATTGTGTTTTCCATGTGCGTGAGCACCATGCTGTATTCTCTTCCATAGAAGTTATCTTGCTAACTTCATTATGCCTTCAAGTGCCTCTAAAAATTTTATGTGAAAGCATGTTCCTTACCATAACTTTGGTTTAAGTATTGAAGATGTTCATGTTGATAACATTCTGTAGTCCTATTGTGATATTTGGACATGGATCTTAATTTTATTAATAATTTGTCAGATGCTTACAGGAAGATGCAGCCTTACTTCTTATACATGGGTTCATAAAACAGAATCAGGGTAATAGTTGTTTTAAAACATGCACCTATAAAAGCTTAGGTCAGTAGCAGAAGTTGCTAGGAAATGCTATTTTTTCTTTTTATCATTCTCAGCTATACATAGATTTAATAGAAAATTGGGAACAGCTCCTGCTGGAGTTAATTGTAAGTGTCTGTAGACCATAATTTAAAGGTATTCCAGCCTTGTAGCTCCAACGTAACAAAAAATACAGGATTAAATGCTTTTAATTAAATCGGTGTAGATGGGATTCTTGTTTTCATTATATATCTGACCTATATCCCTGGTATCTAAAAGGCTCCTAACGTATTTTTTTGTTTGAAGTTCTCTACTTTTTTTTTCTTACACATTTTGTTCCCTGCACTGAATGAATTAGGATTTCCATAAAATAGTTTGGGTCATACTGGCGTAGTGTTTATATTGGAGGCTTTCTTGTCATTTGCTCTGATGTAATGAAAACCAAAGTCTCTTGCTGCAGGACAGTGGATCAGGAATGAAGCAGTGGTCACTTGGCTGGAAGGAAATGTCGATTACTGTTCAGAAGGGAGGAGTGGAAAAAAGACCTGATGAGGTGTTTTGGTTTGGTTGGAATGTGCTGCTAGAATGCAGTAAGGGATGCATATTTTACTAGTTGTGGAGAGTTCCAAGGACGTTTGATATAAGCTTTGTGTAGACAAAACAGATAAACAGATTATGATTGAGGTCTGTGGGCCCTTGGAAAAGATTGCTAATTGTATGTTTTTTCAAAGGACCGAGATCTTATCACTGTCATGAAAACTGTGCAGGGCCACTGTGAAAAAAAAAAAGTGATTTTAAAAGCAAGTTGAATTAAATCCACTTGAAAGGCCTCTTTCTGATCTGCAGAGCATATTTGCAGTCATCTGCAGCTGAAGGCCACATTGCCCCCACACTGCAGCCTTCTGTCTCATGCTGTGTTGGTGATGGAACCGAAAGCTTTCCCTCTTCCTTCTGATCTCATCCTCGATATCATTGAGATTCTTTAATGCAAGAGCAACTTCTGCAACAGATTGGCAACGAACATATTGAATCTATCACATCAAAGAAATAGTTGTAGGATGGCGTGAAGACTCTGCTTTTTTTTAAAGTGATCGGTATGGGCAGATCTTTTGAATCCCTGTGTAATTTTGCTGACTTTGATCAGAGTCCATACAGCTGTAGTTGTTTTGAAGAATCAGATGTTACTGTTGTGCTGTGAAGGTTAAAGGATGGTGTTTTCCTTACATGTTCGAGACTAACATTGCTACTTTTGTGTGGTATGGCAAATTAAGTAAATGTTAATATTTTGGTACCTATCACCTTTAAGACCACTTGGCTTCTGATACATAGCTACCAAAAATTCTGTGGGAACATAGGTGATTATTTTTAAAACTGGTTTTCATTCTATAGCGTAATTGTATGTTTCTCTAAAATGTTTTTATACAATGCTTCTCTAAACTTAAATACACACATATATTTTCTGGAATTATTTACTACTGTGTGACAGATACACAGCTGTGAGTCATTTACATGAAGAGCAGGCAGATTTGTGAAAATGTAATGAAAAGCTTTAATAGCAATATAGAGATCTGGTGGAAATTTATGTGCAAATGTCCTTTATTTTATGATCACCACCATGTAAATATATAGCATTGAAACAATATTCCAAAGCCTAAGGTTTCACATTCAAATATTAGAAGGAAACAGTGTTACTGCTTGCACAGTTTCAAGGCCATATCCTTTTGTGTGTTTGTGTTGGGATAAAGCCTTTAATTACACAATCAAATTTTTCCCCTTGGGATTCCTAGTTTTTTGACTTGGTTAGCACTTACTGCCTTTTCTCATGGCTGTCTTAGGATGTCTCATCATAACAGTGACCTCTCTAGTGTCTCAGGGAGCTCTCTTGCCATGGCAGTGTGGCACCTTTGGTGTAGAGGTAGAAAGAAGTTTTCTGGACAGCTTTCAGCTGCCGGAGCAAGGAGACTCTCTTTCCTTCCTTCCTTCTTATTTCCCGTTCCATTGGCTTCATACCCTCTCATTTCAGTAACAGTATCAGGGAAACAATATGTTGAATGGTGAAGTAGGAAATACGAGAACTCTGCATGGGTTCCTCACAGTTCATCATCCGGGCTGGAATATTTTCCTTCCAAGAGCGCATCCGTGGGTGCTTGAACTGACGCCATGACATTGGAAGTGCTGGCTTAGTTGGTGCTTTATCCAGAGCAGCCTCTTGTCTGCAGGTTTCACAGTATTTGCTGAAGGGGGAGGAAGATAGAAGAATTGTGCATTCCCTTTCTGGCTCCCAGGAAGGAGTTCCATATGTTTACAGACTCATTTGCCATTGTCTGTTGTTACCTGGCTTTGTCTCAGTTTTTTCTGGTTTCTCACAGCACTGCTTGGTCATAGGATAAATGCTAATTTTGAAGCATGGAAACAGGAAGTCTACAAAAGAGGCTTTAATTTTTTTAAGTTGTATTACAGGGAAATAAAAGTTTTTTCAAGCACAGACACAGATTGGAATACTTTTGCATTAATTAGTAGTACAAGCTTATGTTTATAGAAGAAAAGTTACTTTGAAGAAAAAACTATTCTTCCTGATGCCATTAGCACTGGCAGTATTCTTCATTCTGTGTCATTCCTGGGGAAGTTTAGGAAGGCAGCATTTTGACAACTTCCATGTGCAACAGTATGGAAGCTTAATTAAAAAAAACTTATCAAAGATATTGTGTAAGTGCTTGGAAACTGTTAATGGCAGTAATGCCTGAGAAAAGAGAGAGAAATGCTTAATGTGGTAGAAGTGCCTGCAGGGAGTATCCCAAGTGCAGGGCTGGGTTCAGCCAGATGACTCACTTCTAACCGAATACTAGAAGCATTCCCTTTCACGCTTCTCCCTGAAATGCATTCCCAGTTATTTGTGTGTACCTCCCCCACACACAGGAGCTGTTGTACTCGGGTTTTGGAATCTGAAAACAAGCTCTTTATTGATGATGAGGGCAGGATGCTTCTGGGAATGGTGGCTTGTTGGTTACCAGCTGCTCCCCAGCCAGAAGGAGGTTGTCCTTCTGTTTTAATGAGTTGTGCTTTGTTTCCTTTTCCTACTAAAAGAAAAAAAAGAAAACAGGACTTCGACTATTTGCTGTGATATTGCTTTGTGATGGGATTGGTAGACTTCAGTAAACTGCTGACTACTATCAGAATTACTGGCAAAATGTTTCAGGACAGAAGTGTGTACGTGCTGTGTGTCTTCCACATGGCGTCTTTGCATTACTGCTTGTAGAGTCAGCAGCCCTAAATGGGATAAGAAGTTGGCTCTTAAGCTTGTTTGGGCCTTACAGCCATTTCTGTTAGTTTTAATTTTTTGTTGTGGCACATTTTGCTGTGGATCAGGGAGCCTAAGCTGAAGTTGGAAATGAAAGCCTCACTTGCAAATGGCAGTGAAACAAGCAGGTGCATTAGCCTTGCTTTCAGTTATCGTAACATAAATCTGAGGAAGCTCTGACAAGATCTTCTGTGTACAACTGTAGGTAGAATTTAGCGCAGCAGTCAACTCCTTAATCACTGGATTTTCTAGAGTCTGCAGCTAATTCTGCTCTTTATGCTATTGCTATTTTTATGCTATACATTGGTTTGGGAATAATACTGCGATACCAGCAGTCCTGGTCTGAGATTTGCAAACTGTGTTGGACAATTTGTCTTTAAATCAGTTGGTATTTGTCACTAAGTACCCAAATATTGGTAATGATTCCAAAAATTCCAGTGAGATTGTTGAGTGGTTGTCACGCATGTTTAAAGTCAGTTTGTACAATGACATGATGAAAAAACACTGAAGCACTAGGGCAGGTGTCTGGTCCTCGCAAATAAACTTGAAAAGCACCGTCCACTGATTTGAAGGAGGGGTTGTTAAGAGCTTAAGACAACCAAAAATTTGTTTGTGCACCGTAATACATCTGGAGCTATTGATAGGAAATGTAATATCAAATCATAGCTTTCATAGTGAATGTCCTAATCATGAGGAGTCATGGTTGTTTCATCCCAGACTATAAGTTCATGGAAGAAAGCATGAAAAGAATCTTCTATACATGTGCATTTTACATCCCTATTTTAAAAGTGCCTTGCTTAAAAGTCAGCGATTACTTTTATTGACCTACACTGATGTGTCCTTTGGTGAGTTTGTTAAAATGCATCTCCAAATAATATCAAGAGGAATATGACTCTTGTGCATATGTATATAAAAAAACATGTGTTAATTACTTAGAAGTAGATAAAAGAGGATATGTGAGCCTCTGCATATG
This sequence comes from Acanthiza pusilla, assembly GCA_036630365.1. Taxonomy (NCBI): domain Eukaryota; kingdom Metazoa; phylum Chordata; class Aves; order Passeriformes; family Acanthizidae; genus Acanthiza; species Acanthiza pusilla. The sequence continues at coordinate 9,974,654 of JAXCHO010000019.1, forward strand.
CCTTGAGAGGTCCTGTAGGGTTCTTAGCTAGACATTTAAAAGTATGTATGGTGTAAAAGGCTAAAGATAAAATATATACAAAAAAGAAGGATTAATAAAATCACTGAGTTAATAACAGTTTTTTCACATTTGGGAAGGTTTTAAAACTGGGTTGATAAGTGACATATCCTTTTTGTTCTATTTAAGAAAGATTGATAATCTGACAACATCCAAAGTTATTGTTTTACAAAGCAGATAGAGAGTTGATAGAAATAATACCTTCTGTGGGGGTTTTGAAGCTGTCTGGGCCTTTTGTCATTGTGGGGGTGTTGTGCTTTCCTTTTTTTGTAGATTTACAAGCAAAAGATAGTAAAGTTATCCTTGCTGGGAAATGACTGGCTGTCACATGCAATATTTTACTCACTTGTGTTATTTTGAGCTGCGTGTTATCACTCCATTGAGATGCTCACTTACCCTTACTAAGAAATTTGTATTTTTTCTTAAATTTATAAATATTGCTTATCATCCTGACAGTAGTAACTCGCACTGTAGGACTGATTCGGCTGTTGGATTGCCGACAGTGTTATTTTTAAATATTTATAGGAATTGAAAATTAGTTCAAGATAAGCCAATCTAAGATTCGTAAGAAACAACTCTGCTTTAAAAAAATTAAATGTTCTTTTCTCTTGAAGGCCAGGGAGGTCTATGAGGTTCCCTGGTGGCTGCACAGCTACCCACTAAACAGAAAAACCCCACAGGGGATGGTCCATCAAGGAAGGAAAAAGAAACGATCCTTTTTCTCTGTGTGTTTTTCAGCTGCTGCTGGGAGCAAAACGATATCTTGAGATATTCTAGTATCTCTTCAGCCTGCAGAATGGCACCATTCACAGGCTTCTGAGGGGAGTGTGCCAAGGCAGCCAGAGCTGCTGGGCAATGTGTTGCTCAGGATGTCCTTGGCCTGGGCCGTACAAGGGTTGGAGGAACAGTAAAATCCCATTCCAGCTTAGAGGAGGGCCCTCCTGATGTGAGCATGTTGCTAACCCTTTGATTGTACAGAAAACTGAAGAAGAGCGGTCAGAGTTAGGCATTAGATATCATTTGGCAAGCAGTGGTGGAAATGATTGCTGGACATTTGGTGATGGGGAGGTTGCAAATGGCTGCGCTCTAGCTGTGCAGTCAGGGAGAATACAGCTCAGATTATAACAAAACGGTCAGTCTCTCAAAACCTGCTACTTCTTTGTACATAAAAGGCACCGTCTTGAACTGATGCAAAACCTGCCACATTTTATATATATTTTTAAAGATAACCCAATAAAATGTAAATTTCCTTTCATAAAAATATGAAAGTCAAAACTACCATTTCCCTGCCAGCAGTTATTCATCTTCTTACACTTGTGTAATGTTTCATACAGCTTTGTAAGATGTAACAGTTTCCTTTATGATGTTGTGGGGTTTAATATATATGTATGCCTGTGTTTTGAATTCATAGTTTAGATGACAATTGTAATGTGTATCTTTTAATCTCCACTCAATGGAAGTCACAGCTCTTATTCTGCATTAATGTTCTATGGCAATAACTTACTTTCTTAGTGAAACTTCTTTTAGCAAAACCAATAGTGATGATATTTCTTTTAACAGAACAAGTTTAAATTTGATGGTATTATGATTATCACAAGCTCGCTTTTATTTAAAAGATAAATAAAGGTATCAGATATGAGCTGCATGTAGGTTTTGATAGGTGATTTTTTACATACTTCTGTCACAGCTGAAGCTCTCTGGCATTCTGTCCTACCTGCTTTTCATTTTTTCCCCTTACCATTATGGTTATGTAAAAATGGCAGTTGTTGTTTTCTAAATTTGCTTTCCCTTACCTTGGTTCTCTTGAGTCTGTCCACATTGGGAATTTGAAGTAGTGAATGGTGTTTAATTTCTTTTAAATGCCAATTCAAGAGAAGTAAACTTGTCAGTTTATTCAGCTAGACTGGGATAAGTTGTATTTCAGTCTCACCTAAAAATTTATCCAATGTTTAAGTCTTGTGTGCATTTTATATTTTGTGGTTTTAGCATAGTTAGGTCTCATTACAGTCTTTTAAGGAGTACTTTTTGCAGTATATAAGACATGTTTAAACATAGTTCCCAAACTTGGTTTTGAAGCCAAAGTAAATGAGGTCTTGTAGCGCCACATTCCAGTGATTCTGACATCAGAAAAGTATCTGCACTAAAAATTTTTTATATTAAAGTGGCTGGATTTTTATATGCCTGCAAGAAGCACATCTGACACGGAGAAGTATTTCAAGGCGCTAAGAAATGTTTTTGTGAAATGTTTTTCCCCTCTGGAGAAATAAAGCCCCAACCAAGAAAATCTGAAAAAGCAAGATACTCATATTTTGACAAAAAATCAAATGCTATTTTACAAGAGGCTCAAAAAAAGTAGTTTCATTTAATTTTGTTTAGTGTTTTATTGTTTTTTCAGGTTTCCTGCTGCAGTCTGTAGAGATACTCCTGTCTTTTTGTGTATTAAGAAGTAAGACATGCCAAAAAGTATCTGAGTGCTGACGCAAAACAAATCAAAACCCCAAAGTATTTTGAAATATTTGCATAAGTGGACTTATGTATATTTTAGGTATTTGAATGTGAAACATTGAATATTCATCATATTTTCAGCCCAATTAGCAGAGTCTTTTGAGATTTTTGTCCTGGGAAAAACAGTAAAAGGAACTTGTAAAGGTTGCAAACCTGATTCATACAGGGAAACTGGATTAAAGCACAGATAGCAGGGCAGGACTGCATCGACTTGGCCTTGTATGGCGAGGCTGAACTTCACCAGATGGAAGTTCTGCTGTCAATGCCTCTCTACATGGCAAGGGAAAGCTGGGAAAAGCTGCTGATGAATGTGTGCCCAGCTGGTTTTGGGCTGATCAGCTCTTTTGCCATCCCTTAATTTTGAGAGGAAAAAGTTTAATGTTATGTTTTACAATCCAGAGTACATTTTTCCCCCTCATTGTTGTAATAACAATTCCATGGTTTATGGTGTTGATTCTTTCAAATCTACAATTTAAGAATCCTCATCTTGTTTGCTTTCAGATTCTTCTCATTCTTTTCATCGAGATGAGACCATCGTTATTGCCCTGGCGTCTGTGTCTGTACTGGCTGTCCTGATTGCTGCTCTGTTCTTTGGATACAGGATGCTTGCAGGTAGGGATTGAGGATCTTTTTGGCTCTGGTTTTTTCAGCTGTTCATTTGGCTATTTCTCGAAGTTATACTTAGGTCTTCCGTTCTACCCAGTCCCTATTATATGCTTGTACATAATGCTCCCTTTTCTCCTCTCTGACATTTTATGGTGATATGCCTTTCATAACAGTTTGGAGAGAGTTATGATTTTTCCATCCTGGCATTTTGGGACCCGTTTTTCTTCCACAGATCTTCTGCTCAGCACAGCTTAAGTGAGGTGGTGAACATGCTTTATAGATATTGCCAGTGACTTTGAATTCTCAAAATAGTTGTGTAGCAGGTATCTGTAGTTTGTAGCTTATCAGTACCTTCACTGCTCATTTTGCTGACTTTGAGAAGATTTTACAGGACTCATTTTTACTTGTTACATCCTTGCCTGCAATTTATATTTCTGCCAGGTCCCAGGTAAGTTGCATTTTTTCACTTGGAGCATGTCCAGAAAGGAAACTGTCTAATTTCCTCCTCACCTTCTTCCCCAGGAGACCGTAAACAAGGTTTGCACAGTATGAACATGATGGAGGCAGCAGCATCAGAGCCCTCGTTAGATCTGGATAATCTAAAGCTGTTAGAGGTAAATATTAAACTCAGTTCTTAATCTTCATTTTTATTCAATATAATGCTTGTGGTCATATCCCAGGCATAGTTACAGAAATGAATGTATCAGTGCTTCTGTAATGTTTTCTTCTAAATCAGTTTCAAGAAGAAATTAAAATAAAAAAGGGATTACTGCAGTTACATTTTGTCTAACTTTGTTGGTAGTATTGTTGGTATTAGCTAGAACATGTTTTACCTTGAGAACAAAAAAGAAACACTGGGAGGTAGTGAGGGAAATTAGAATGTGCTGTATTTTCAGCATTGCATCAAAAGATCCATCTTTTTTGCTTGACACCACTTGCATTGAGTACAGTGTCCTGCTGTAGGAATTTGAAATTCTTTAGTAACAATCTTGGAATATAGAATATACTACAGATAGGGAAGTATATTGCAGTAGTGGTGCATTTATGTGTAGTCATTTTTCAGTGTGGGATACTATGGATCTCCATGACAGCTATACACCAACCAGAACTTTCTACTCAGCTGGGTGTTAGATGTATCATCACAAAACTGCAAAACCTTATGCTTCTGGTTGGTATGCTTGATAGATCATAAGGAATTTTAAAAAACTTTTAGCCAGGAAAAGAATGACTAGAATGACTGAGATGCAGAGTGGTACTGTTCTTCTTTCTCCCGGTGGAAAGCACATGTAGAGATGCAGACTGCAGACATGTGGTGTGAGCTGCTGCAGTAACGACAGCAGACTAATCAGCAAAGAACTTTGGATGTCTTCTGCCAACAAAAAAGTACTTGAGGCAGAGTTTACAGGAGTTTAACAATGTGTATTGTTGAAGTCTGCAAAGCCCCAGATGAAGTGACTTGTTCTGATAATGCAGTCTTGGAGAAAGCAGCGGTTTTGTTGGTAGAGAGATCTGCTCTGCTGTCTTCTGTCCCTTGTATCCTAAGGAGCTGACTCCCCACCCTCAGTCACAGGGTGTTGCAGGACAAATGTTTTGACATTTTTATATCTGCCTTTTGACATCTCTGTGGGTAGACTGCATTCCAGGTTTGTATCTTGAACTGGCTTGCTGTTGCTTTGCAGCCCAGGGATATGAAAGGACTGAGAAACAGAAAGTCTCTCCATTAAATGATACTTTATTTTTGAAAACTTTCCTGTAAGACAATTTTATCATCTTTAGAAACACTACTTTTGTTATCCCTTCTGTTTTCCATTCCCCCTCCGTTTGTAAGTATTTAAAAGGTTAAAAAAAAAGGCTCATGAAATCCTTACAGTTTCACGTATGGGTTTTCCTGAAAATTATTTTAAATAGGTGCTTAAATTGTTATGTAGTTAGAATTTTTTGATCTTTAGAAATTAAGGCTCTTCCTGAAGGAGGTCCTACATATTGTTTTAGAGCAGAGATCTCATCTTTCTTCTGCAGTAATTATGGAGATGGGAAAGGCCATTCTTGAAGACATAGTGGGGGCTAAAATAAATATTCACAGGTAGTCAGGAATTAATTACTTCTTTCTGTTCAAATATGTTTACCTCTTTTGGCATTTATTTTGCACTACAAATGCATATTTTGTTTTTACTAACCTGGAAGGTACAGCTTATAAACGGTCCTAAACCTGTTTTCCTTAATGTCTGTGTTCTCTGGAGGGAAATGAAATTGATCACATAAAAGGTATAAATCTTTAGTAGGCAAAAGTTAGTAAGAGAATTAGCAGCACAGAACATGTGTATTTTATTGATCCTGTCTGTATATAAAAGTACTGAATAGATTATTATTATTATTATAGATTTACTGGATATTCAGACTATAGATCAATTTAGTAAGACCTATGTTGGCTTGTGCTGAGATTTCCAGCTCCAAAATAGCCTTCATGACAGCATTCTTATTCTGGTTTTCATTACAAAATGCTCACTATCTTCACTTTTCTTATACTATCAGGATAAAAGTTGGCATGCAATCCTTGCAGAGTGAAAACTTGGGTTTTGTCTTCATCTATTATTTCATGAACTAATTATTTCTATTTTTTGCAGTTGATTGGCCGGGGACGATATGGAGCAGTGTATAAAGGTTCCCTAGATGAACGTCCAGTTGCTGTGAAAGTATTTTCTTTTGCTAATCGTCAGAACTTTGTCAATGAGAGGAACATTTACAGGATTCCACTGATGGAACATGATAACATCGCCCGCTTCATTGTGGGGGATGAGAGATTCACTGCAGACGGCCGTATGGAATATTTATTGGTGATGGAATATTACCCCAATGTAAGTGCTTCAAAGAAATCAATTGGATTAGTTAAGAATCCTAAGAATAGCCGCATAAGAAGGATGTACTTTAGGTTTTGGTGATGCTTCTGGCACGGTAATGTAAAAATAATCCATATAAATCACAATTTTAATGCAACTTGTTGTGGGTTACTGTAATTCCCTTTTAGAATTCCCAGTTAGTTCTAGCAAACATAGTCTTACAAATTTTTAGCTCTGGAGCTTTTGCTCTTGGTTGTGGTGCAGGTTTTTTTGGTCCATTCTGTCCTTATTCAACAACAAAATTTGAAGAGTTGTTTTTACTTAAAAATAATTTAATAAATGTAAAACTTCTTAGTATTAAGACATTATTTCTGTCTTATGACCTCACTCAGTAGCTGTAAATAGTGGGGTTTTTTACAGTGAAGTGTAATAGAACCAAGATTGTTGTCAAACTAGTTTGTGGTACTATAAATCATTGTGCCTTTTTATCCTGTTGTCTTCTTTAAAGCTTTCTGTGGCATATACTGATGTAGGACATGTCTTAAGAAGGCAGCCTTGTTTTCCAAAACCACATCTTCAAATCTCCTCAGCTAACTGACTGCTTGTATTTTTCAAATTTATGGATTAGGGTACTTAATATTCTCTGTGTGTGCACACATATACAGAAACGGAAATATTTTTTTAAGAGTGCAATATGAATGTGAATAAATTCATGAAAAACCATAAAATGTATATGAGGGTTATATGTATATGAAAATGCAAAAAAAAAGTGTTACGATTTATCTTGGAGGTTTTTTTGCCTGCATATGGGAAAGAACTTTAGATATTTAGTTAAATAATATTTTTAATGAGCTCTTTGGTCTCAAGTAAGCAAACTCCTGTTGTATTTCCTGCAGGGTGTAAAGGGAATGGCTGAAGCCTGGTCTTTTATGGAGGCAGTAGGACAAAAGCTTCTTATTTGAATAGCAAAAAAGAGCAGAACAGTGCTAAGAAGCAGTAATGATGGCCTGTCTTAGGTTTTTTTAGGCTCTGTGTATGTACTTGTTTCAAAAGCTGAATGCATGTGTAAATACATACCTTACACAGGTTTGTATTTGCACACATATGCACTATATACAAACTTAAAGCAACATAGCCTTATATGTAAAGGGCCACATATGTGAAGAGTATCTTAACTGAAACTTCTAAGTGAGAACACACTTGATCACATCAGCTTGTAAAAGACAGGCATCTAAGAAGAGATTGCAGAAGCTAGAAGTGACCATGAAAAAGGTCAGTTGTGCCCATACCAGATGGACAATGGCAAAGCATGTGGCTCTGACAAAAGTGGTGTATTTACACATAATTAAGTAAAATCAAGTGAGTATTCTACTTCTGGGAGGGCATCGCATGGCTGTCTTCACAGGTGATCTGGTTTTGCTGTTTTCTTGAATGAAAGGATTTTCAGCTGAAATGTGGTTTGATTGAATATTGTGTCTTGTTGCTTGTGTAAACAGGATCTGTTAATGACCTGATTAAATGTACAGCTGAAGCTTATGACATCATATTATCAGATTCTTTCCCAATGTGGTATTAAGAACAGCAAGATTAGTCTAAAATCAATCCACTGGTTGTTTGGAAGTCATTGGAAAAAGTGCACAGCAGGTGTAATTAATGCACAGTGTGATCTGTAATTCAGTGAGCAGATGTTCTACTGTATGTGGAGTTAACAGCAGTGAAGGAAGCCTGCTGTGGCAGCCCTGCTAGAAGGGAATTGCAGTGTTCAAACTGGAGCCATAAATCTGATTTCAATAAGGACTAACCAATACAAGATGTGCAGGTGAAATATTCCCCATCCAAAACATCATTCTCCCTCAAAATACTTTCCTTCTTGGAAATAAGAACATACAAACCAGGGCATTTTTACACAGAAAATCATTCTTGGTGTTACCTTGGTGAAAGCAAGACAGATAGGTTTGACCTAGGTTGTGTTATTATCCAAACATGCCATCAGACCAAAGGAAATAGGCAGGTGAAAGGAATGAAGTGTGTGTTTATCAATGAACATGCTGTTCTGATGAGAGTCTGAGGTGTAGGAGGTCAGTCAGGGAGTAAGTTGAGAGGGATGACATAGGAAATACGTAATAGCCACAGAATTACCGCCCCCGCAGTCAGACACTCGTGTCCCTTTAGAACAATGGAAAAACTGTTCTAAAACACAAATACAATCCCTGACTGTTAAAAACATCAGTTTTATCAAAAGGTATAATCAGAACAGATATCCCCAATTTAACATGTAACTCGTGACTCTGACAGGATAGTCTTAATTACAAATATATCTCCCTCTAAATCTTGACTTAAACTTCTCCTGGTTATCATTTATATTGAACTTCACTAAAAGCATAAAATCACAGCCTTCAGCTAGTTTAAAAAACATCTGGTGGTGGGCAGGCTCTGCAGCAGAAAGATCTTGAAGCTGGTTTAAGATCTTTATACAGTGAGTATTTCCCAGTCACCTCATGACAGCAGTCCTGTGGCCTCCATTCGAATGGGCTGGAATCTTGACCCACTGAGCAAAGAAAATAATGCAAGTTGATGACATTTGGAGGCTAACAAGAGTGCTTGTATTTCTTAAAGAACTGTGAACAATAAGGAAAAATGTGAAATTTATTCATTTTTAGGTGGATTCACAGCTTTTTTTATGTATTACAGAATCTCTTTGAAGTTCATCTAACAGCATTTTAAACACTGAGAAAAATACTTGTGTAAACTTGCATGAGTGACATTTGGTCTGTGTTTTCAGTGAGGATGTAGTCTATTTAGGGGTTCCTTGTTCTGCACAGACTAAGTCTGAAAAGGTATAAAACTCAGGATTCTGTTAAGGACTGTCAAGAACTTGGTTTTAGTCTTAGCACTCGATTTAAAAGACGTCTGATACTTTGGTCACTTTAAATTCTGGTGTCTGGGTGCCTCCACCTGAATTGTACATGCATGACATTACCTGAGTGTCAACTCCAAAGGGTTTTATACCAAATCTTTAGGAACCAAACATTACAGAACCTAGTTTGCAATGATATGTATTTAGTTGCATCTGATAAGATGTTGTGCATTGGTGCATCTTTAAGATTACAGATTTAAATAGGCAAAACCAATAGGGTACTTTCTAAAAATGTAATAAGCATGCTCAGTTGGCCAGGTGACTTGTTTTTCATGCTTGAGGATTTAGTTTGGTTCAACTAAGTATGTTGTCATTGAGGTGTCACAGTATATTGTGCATTAAAGGTGTCACAGTTTGCAGGGTCTGGCTCTTGTTTTGGATAGAAGTTTCAGTTTCTAGAATATCTCAATATCATAATTGACACACTTTCTTCTGGTTTTTTTAGAGATTTCATGACAAATTACTAGAATATCCCCCATTTTACGCATGTAACTTCTCTTTCAAGAAAAGGGGTACATGACATTCTTTTTTCCATGTTTCTTCAATAGATGTGGACTTGCTCCCATTTGGAATTTTCTTTGGGGTGTTTTTGTTTTCATACATAAATAGATTATAGCAAGGCCAGTGAGAGATGTTAAGTATTCTGTAAATGCTAATGGTCTGAAGCCCACTTTTTAGAAACCCAGGCTGTTAGGTTTGCAGTTACCTTTATTCTGTTCTGCAACAAGACTTTTATAATTAATATCCTTTCTTCTAGAGGCAGTCCCTGTTATTCTGTGATAAAATTTCTATTCCATTTCAGAGAAATGAAATGGCAGCACTGGAATTTAATGAAACATTGTTCCAATCTTGTGTTTAAAACATGTGGGTAAACATATAAGCAGGTTCAGGTTTATGCCTTTTAGAAGCAATATATAAAACTGAGTCCTCAAAAGATTTTGTGTTATTCTACTGGACAGTGATTTTAATCCGTGGGTTTTTTGGGGGGGATTCTTTTTAGGGTTCTTTGTGCAAATATCTGAGTCTCCACACAAGTGACTGGGTGAGCTCTTGTCGTTTGGCACACTCTATAACTCGGGGCTTGGCGTACCTGCACACGGAGCTGCCTCGAGGAGGTAAGGCCAGGAATGGATGCCAAGATCTCCAATATATTCTTCTTTCTTATTTGTCAGGTAGTAGATTCCAGTCTTTCTTTTTTCCTCTGTGACAGTACTGTGAGTAGGAAATTACGAATGCAAATAGAGATTGCTCAGAACTTCTGATAAGTTCCTTCCTTCTGAACAACCCCGTGTCGTGGGCTCTGTCTGTGACCCTTGTGTGAAAACACAGAGTATGAGCTGGGAGAGCCCCGGAGAGAGGCAGGAGGAGGAGGCAGAGTTGTGCAGTGCTGCTGTATCATGGCAACAGCTTACTGAACACCTGAAGCACTGCCTGGCTCTCTAGCAGAGGGCAAACAGGCGAGGTGTTGTGTCTGTTTTTGCAGTTCAGAAACAAATCGCCAAAGCAATTTTTAGTTTGTGTGTGAACTCTGTATTTTATAATTAAGTCTTCTAACTCCACTGTAGTTTTATTTTTCACGTCTCTGGATTTTTGTCTGAGGGTTTGAGCCTCGCTTTTGCTGTGTACAAGCAGTACTTCTGGACTTCTGGTACTTTATATTAGAGTACTGGCTGTGACAACACATTGATTTGTATCTTTGTATCTCTGCGTGCATGCTTCAGCCAGTATTTCAGCAGCTGGAGTATCATAATTATAAAGCAGATATTCTGAGATCTGTGATATATCAGGCTGCAGAATGTGGCCTAGCACTGAAGTGTTAGATTTTCGTCAGTAAATAAAAGGCTGGTTTCATTATATCTACTTTAAGGTGCTAATGTTTGGGTTAAAATTTCAAACTATAAATCTCAAATGCTAAGCATCAGCACTAGCAAAGAATGACAACTAAAGATTTTATTAAAAGTGCTGAAAATACCCAAATCAGTATTCCTATGTGCTCTTGAAACTGCAGCTATCATCTTAACTTCATCATCTTGAAATGTGCAGACAGGTGTGTCCATTAGCAGCCAGAAAATGTGTAAGCCTTCCATCATAAAGGAGAGACAGCCGTAGTCTCTGAATGCTAGGAAGGAGCTAATGGAGTAGAATAAATTTCACAGTAAAATGAGTTCTATACTGCTTTACTAACAAAATAAATAAAAACTAGGAACAACTGAGATTATTCTTTGGAAAAGATCAGATCCCTTGCAAGATGACATGTTCAGAATCTCTGGCATAATATTGTCTGCATATCTATTGAATGGGTGCCAATGGTAGTTCCAATCATAACAGAAATAATTGGTGCTGTATTTGACACAGGAGTGTGGACATGACAGAGAGTATCTGGAATGGCTGTTAGGGCTGTGGCAGCAGGTCTGTGTTTAAGTACGCAATGTCTCCTCTGCCAAAATCGTGCTGAAATATCCCTTGGGAAGAAGACTAATGGCAAACATTAGAACTGTATACAGCAGTAGCCTCATATATTACATAGATACAGTGCAACTCTGAATGCCAGTCAGTTTTCTCTACATAGCTTACCTGGAGCTTATTGTAAAGAAGCAAAAATGTTGGCGTTCTAAAAACTAAGTTGATTCTCTGTTTATGATAGCTGAGCAGACATAATGAGGTTCTCTCATTTTGCCAAACAGTAGAGCTGCTCAAGTACTAACAAGCACTTTCATGTGTCCGAATAGACCATTACAAACCTGCAATATCCCATCGTGACTTGAACAGCCGCAATGTACTGGTAAAGAACGATGGAACGTGTGTAATCAGTGATTTCGGACTCTCCATGAAGTTAACTGGAAACAGACTGGTACGACCAGGCGAGGAAGACAATGCAGCCATTAGTGAGGTGAGTACAAATGGTTGGATGAATGTTCGGGTGGCACAATTTCTGTAATGGGGAATGGCTGCAGTATGGGTGAGAAGGGGATGAAGCCTCCATGGGAAGAAACTGGTTTTATTCTCAAAATACTCAACACAAACCTGCTCTTTTGAAAGGCAATAGATTGACAGACTGAAGTTTCTGTGTGAGATAAGAGAAGACACAAGGTAGGTTTGGTTGCTGTGTTCTTTGTGATAATGTGGTACAGGTCCCTTCAGTCTTGCACTGCAAGTTCTAACTGAAGACCAAATATTTTTTGGTGTTAATATTTCTGAAATGGTGACATACCACATTCTACATCTTCTACTTGATATCTAACACAGGTGACTGAAATACAGTGAGAGTGTTTTAAACAAAGAGTCCCTAACGGTTTAGTGTAGTTGTTGTCTGTACTTTTAAAGAAAAATTTCATATATAATTTAAAGAACATGTTTCACAGTGCTAATCATCCTCCCTTAGAAAGCAAGTGCTAAATTGAATACCTGGTGCAGAAGAGGTCCTTCTAGATCTCCCATACTGAACAAAGAAACAGGGAAATTCCTGGTTAAAATGCAGGGATGTGGAATAGTCCTTTGACAAAATACTGTCCTACAAGTACTGATGAGTAAGTGCTCTAATCTAACACATGTCCTAGTGAAAATGAATAGGTGTCTTCCAAAACTGTTAATAACCTTTGACTAGGGAATATGTAGGGTGGAGCCTTGCTGACAGGCCAGGAACAGAGAACAAGTTTCCTATTCAGCAGGATCCTCTTCCATTATGAGACATACCTTGGTGTTTAACAATCGTTTCAGGAAAAAGAAACATTTCTACTATATCATATTTCATATGAAAACATTAAGTAAGGGACAAAATAACTTTGTTTTGGTACATACAAAAAAGTGAAAGAGTAGGGGAAGGGTTTTGTTTTGACTAGACTGGTAAGAGTCTATAAGCTGAGGACATTGATTAGGAACAAGCTGCGTTTTCCTTAAATGTTGAAAGTATCAAGCAGAATAGGGTATGAAAAAATGAATTGAATATAGAAATTACTTCCTGATGTGAAGCTTTGATTTTATGTTTTCCCAGGTCGGTACGATCCGCTATATGGCCCCAGAAGTGCTTGAAGGAGCAGTGAACTTGAGGGACTGTGAATCTGCTTTAAAACAAGTAGATATGTATGCACTGGGCCTTATCTACTGGGAGATATTCATGAGATGTACAGACCTCTTCCCAGGTAACTACAAGAACTGGGGAAAACCATAATAGTAGGAAGCGGCCCCAGCAACCAAAGCTATTCCCGAGCCTGAGCTTTTGAAAGGGAAGAAGGGAAGTAGTTTTCTCAATTGCTTCTGCCATTAAGTCGCTGCCATCTAGTGTTCGAGATGGTGCTTCTCAGGACATGCATCTGAGGGTGAGGCATGGTTGCTGCTGAAAGGCCTGAAATTGCCTCTTCAGGTGGTTTGCAGGCCTCGTGCTAAGTGCCATTTGATCTTTTTTATTGTTATTATTATTATTGTCCAGAGTTTAAAAACGTTGAGAGTTAGACTGGTGGCAAAGGCAGTGCTTCCAGTTCTTAGAACTGATAAAAGTGCCTGAAGTGTCTTTCAAACTTTCCTCATGAAAAAATGCTGTGACTTAATGTAGCCTTTAGTCAGTTGTACTTTTATTTATGATAGTGGCATTGAAAATTCAGGGGAATTTTCCATACCTGTAAAATAAAACAAAAGGAAGGAGCCTTAAAATTTAAATGTGAGATTGTGCCACCTCCACCATCTTCTTCCCAAGCTACAGCATATAGAATGACTCTAAAATGCAGCATTCTCTCTACAGTCAAACAGCTGTATTTTATGTGCAGAGGCTTGTAATCTTGCTGGGCTTCCTTCTGAATGAAGTACATTAATATAATCAGTCAGAGGCGTTTCACAGAAAATAGGTGTCATCCTCGGGCTCCAAGACATTCCAAATGTGCCACTGAACCAGCAAAGTCTGAGGATGCTATCCTTTGAAAGGTTGCTGAACAGCACTTAATTCATTTGCAGTTAATTCAGCTTTTTTTTGGAAGTTAGACTTTGGGGAAAGTGGGGAACATCTTGGTAGACTGCAACTTTGATAATGCCTTTCATCAACTGAAAGCCTTTGCTCTGCCTTTTAATCTGTGATTGATTTTTTTTCCCTTTTCTTTCTTTTGCTAACAGGGGAATCTGTGCCAGAGTACCAGATGGCTTTCCAGACTGAAGTCGGAAACCATCCCACTTTTGAAGATATGCAAGTCTTGGTGTCTAGAGAGAAGCAAAGACCAAAATTCCCAGAAGCATGGAAGGAGAACAGCCTGGTGAGATAGAATATTTTCAAAGAAACAGTGATTTAACCATCTTTAGGGTGTACTCATTTCTTATAAGCAATTTTTCAGGTTTTGGGGTTTTTTTCCTGTTTGTTAGTACTTAAGGACTGGGAGCTGTTTCTGACTGGACTTCTTAAATATTTAATTCAGTTTTAAAAGTTATTGACATGAAAACTTGATTTCTTTTAAAGAAAAATACTATTATTGTTGTTGTTGTTGTTGGATGCTGCAGTGTGATATACCAAAGACAGCCCATTACATTAATTTTCAGACACTATCTGTAGTATTGTGCATGGAATGCTCATGTGCTCTCTGTGTGTTGAATGAGAAACATGATGGCTTTTTTTTGCCTTTTGACAAGTTATAAACTAATAAAACCCTAAAATAGCTGGCAAAAATGTCAATATACTCTTCCAAAACTAAAACTGATAAACATTGTAATAAACTTTTTTGAACTTGTATAGTCCTCAGAATTTGCAGAGGCTAAAGCTTCTAGCAATCATTTCACTATAACTACATTAAAAATTTTTTATGGCTTCATTTGATCTTCAATTTTTATTTTCAAGACTATAAACATCATAATATTGTTTGTTGTTTTGAATCAGTGTAGCTATGGCTTAGAGCCTTGCCGCTGCAGGCCAACAAGTTAAGGCAAGTCAGCTGAACTTTGGTGAGAGTCTGTGCTTGCTTTCATCTGAAGCAAAGGTCAGGTAATGCGAATCCCCTTGGCTTAGAGGGGCCTGTTTGGCTTTTGTTACAAACCATGTGAAATGCAAACAGTTACTGGGTTCCACCTGATACATGGTAACTTGCTTTTGGTAATATAGCTTAATTGCAAGTATGAAAATGGCATATTTGACTGTTATGTAAAAAGATAATTCCAGTTGAAGAGCATTATTGAAATTATGCCCTTCAATCTTCAGAGACTTTGGTGGTTGATAAGTTTCTAGCTGCTGTGCAGACAAGGAGGAGCCCAAGGCCTCACCTGTGCTGGTACTTGTAAATATGTAGGAACCTGCTTTCCATGCTTTCAGGGGAGCATGGCCTGCAGTGGTACACTGCAGTAAAACATGTTGTGACTGAGCTGAGAGCTTCGAAGAGAGGTTCTTTTATTACACACTCTTGGCCAGTTAGTCTCTGTGGGGCAAGGGGGGAAGGAGGAAAAAAAGGAATCAGTGCCCGAAGTATACAGGAAATCAAACAACAGCTGTTTTAACTATAGCCATGTTGGCAAATGCAGTGTTGGAAGAAGCAAGCTTGACAGCTGTTTCTGAAGACAGTTAAAACTAAAACAGCTCAAGAAGATTTGTTTTGTTTTGCAGACTACCATTTTAAATGTTAATTATGTTCTAACAAGCTGATAGACTCCAGCATTATTAGATGATCCCCATATTTAAACTGCCTAATACAGTCTTTGTGTTGTTACAATTTTTTTTCTGAATAATCAAAATGGTGATAACTCCAGCTCTAAGGATTCATCTACACCATTGCTTTAAGAGAAAAGTGGGTGTCAAACAAATCCCCCCCCCCCCATGCCAGTCTAGGATAACATCTGAATGAGCACTCTAGGGCAGATAGTGTAGAAAACTAAGCCCTAGATAGCCTCACTCTGGACCAAGGTCCTAACCTCCTCTGTCTAATGCATGGGATAAAAGACTTTTTTCCATTATTTAAAGCTCTGCTGACATGGGTTATAACACCTTCATGCAAATTCATCCATTAAAGAAATGTATTTGTCCATTTCATTTGAGGAATACAAATAAAAAAGTGTTTTATTTTTTAGATCACATAGTTAAGATACTCAAAATATGTGGAATCCTGAATTTGTGGTTACCTCTGCAGTTTCAATCTGCTTCTGGAACCATCTATGTTATGTTACAGACCTTGATTAGCAGTATTGTTTTTCACAGTATAAAGTAACAACCTGAGCAGAGGATGTACATAAGATAATGCAAGGTCTATAAACTGTGTTGAGATGTTGCAATTTTCTTATCTCACTTGCCAAAGTGGGGTCCATGCTTGACTTCAGAGGTCAGCGCTGTAGGATATTAACAGAATAATAGAATAATGCAGATTTCTCGTCCCTTCTATCTTTTTGATGAGTTTTAGTACTTGTAAATAGTGCATTTTAATATAGTTGTCTTTAAACCTGAAATTAATAGAAAACACATAGTTGTGATAATTGTGAAGCTCAAGAACTTCACTTTTGCTAACTGTCTCTACAGTCATTACTTTTTCTTTTCATGATGCTTAAAACATCAAAAGGAAAGGATCTGCTAGAGGAGAGACACTGTTAAATGAAACACTGGTTGAATTTGCTGCTGGTGAAACCTGTAGGAGTGAGTCTTGTGAAGAGGCAAGGCAGGAGATTAGGGTGTCTGCTGACATAGATACTTAGTCTAAATTGTGATAAAATCAAGTCCTAAAAGCTGAGTGAAGGCATTTTATTGTGGGGGAGAAAACGAATCCAGTACCCTATCTTGTCCTTGTTCCTGGGGGTGCTTTTAGACTTGTGTCCCTCGGTTAAGGGGAGGGTATTGGCTTATCCCCTCTGTGATCTGCTGTGGGAGGAGACATGAAAGGTTTGCTTGTTGGGGAGCTCATCCCCACCTGTGCGGCCAGAGCTGCATCGCCAAGCAGCAGTGACTGCCAACGGCAAGCGATGCCAGGAGCTCCCTCCATGGGTGAAGAGCTCTTGGCACATACTCAGAGCTAGTCCTGGCTTCCAGTGCCAGAGGGGCACAAGGCGGCTCTGGCACAGAGGCAGTCAGCAGGACCCACTGAATGCCCTAGTGCCCAGCTGGGATTATGCAGTCCTCGGTGCTGGAAAGGTTAAAGCTGGGCTGTAGATGTGAGCTGTTCTGGCAAACCAGATCCTCTCCATGGGACACAGACTGGCAGCAGGGGCCCATAAATGTCTGCCTGGCTTTTGTACTCCAGATGAAGGGGAAGCAGAACTGTTCAGTGCTCGTAATTTCGGTTGTTTCCTCTCCAATTCCCTGAACATACGGCAGCATGTTTTGGAGGTCTTGAGCTCTGATCCTGGCTGTACAGTTCATCCCACAGTGTGATGCCAGGAGCATGTGTGTATTTCTGTTTCTCCACCTGTAAAACAAGTGCAACAAAAATCTGCTCCCATGGTGCAGACAAATTCATTGATACTTACGAGACATTTCACTGTGGTGAGCAGAGGAAGCAAAGGATGATGAAGTGAGCATGGTATTACTTGTGTACAGAGCAGGTCAGTGACCCTTAGCAGAACTGTGAGGATAGCCATGACAGCACTTCCAAAATATCAGCAATCCTTAGTGCATAACTCTCATAAAGCAAGGAGAGTGAGCTGAGCATGCGTCCATCAGAGGGATGGCTGAAGGTTGTATGGGCATTGGTGAATGTAGCTTTTCCTAAGTAATTGTCTTCCCAGGTGATTGTGTGTGTGGGGTATGATAATATTAGACTTGCATATTACTATTATTAGGTTCACTTTGCTTTGAGTGAAATTGTGTATCTTCTGTGTCTCTCTTTGACCAGCTTGTGACTGTTTTCATGTGTGTAAAGTTCTGCCATAAAACAGTAAATTAGAAGCACAATATAAAGATAAAATAACTTAAGGTTTTGTCTCCTGGCAGGCTGTGAGGTCACTTAAAGAAACAATTGAAGACTGTTGGGATCAAGATGCGGAAGCTCGACTAACAGCACAGTGTGCTGAGGAGAGAATGGCAGAACTCATGATGATTTGGGAGAGAAATAAATCAGTTAGTCCAACAGTCAACCCTATGTCAACTGCCATGCAAAATGAGAGGTAAGAGGAGAAACAGATTTGGGTTTAGTCAGCAGGAAATACCCAGTGCAGCACTCAGCTCACTCCAGGACAGAAGCTACAGCTTGCTGCACCCACAAAGTGGTGTGTGTTACATGACCTAGTCTGCATATGGGCATTGTGTGACATGATTCCAATTACTTGTGTTCTTAAGATCTCCTGTGTGTCCCCAGAATTCAGGCACCTTTTATGTAAACAGCTGTATTTCTCAGAGAGAGGCCTTTTAAACTGAGCTTAGGCAAACTGTCTCAGCAGGCTTGCCATGATATGAAGTGACGAAGTGAATTGTTTTTAAGTACACTTGCTAAATGATGTGTAAAACTTCTGTTTATAGTGTTCTGCTAAAAACTGTGAATTTGCAGTCAGTATGAGCTCTGGAAATTACCAAGTCCCAAACCTGTAGTTTTCACTTAACGAACTACAGGGCCATTGTTTAAGTCATTGTTAGTCTGACCTCAGCAAGAGAAGTGCTGCACGTTCTCTGCTTATATATGATCCAGGGGGAGTGAGAACTTGCAGAACTGGCTTTAGTGCTTAATAGTATACTCTGTAAATCTAGATTTGGGAGAAGAGTAATGTTGCTGTATATGACAGTGTTTATTGTCATGAAAAAAAATTATGTTCAAATCGTAGAATACCTAAATTGTTAAGATAGTAGAGCTTTCATGGCTTAGGACCTTGTGACATTTTCCCAGCATCACTTTCTTGATCTAGTCTGTTGGATTTTTGTTGACCTGCTTCAGCATCACTTCTCTGCATCTAGAGTACCTTAGCAGTCAACTGACCAAACAGCATATTGGACAAATAGAAGAAAATTACTGTTCACTTAGGAAAAAACATCCATGATGAAATTTTGCCCTAGTAAAACCGATTTTCATCTCCCCAGGACTTTTCAAGGAAGTTGCTGAAATATCTCAGTTTGTACTGTTTCTATCCTTAGTTTATGCATGAAAAGGAACAAAGACATTCAGCTCTCTTAAATGAGAGACTTTATAGTATGAGGTGATTTTTACATATATGACCTTAATATCACTTATTTTTTCTTACAGGAATCTGTCACATCATAGACGTGTATCAAAGATAAGGCCATATCCAGATTATTCTTCCTCTTCCTACATTGAAGATTCAATCCACCACACTGACAGCATAGTGAAGAACATTTCTTCTGAACATTCAATGTCCACTACACCATTGACTTCAGGGGAAAAGAACAGAAATTCCATTAACTACGAGCGGCAGCAGGCCCAAGCTCGCATCCCTAGTCCTGAGACAAGTGTCACCAGTTTGTCCACCACCAATACAACTGGCCTCACTCCCAGCACTGGCATGACCACCATATCCGAAATGCCTTATTCGGATGAAACAAACTTACATACTACAAATGTCATGCAGCCAGGTGGGCCCACCCCTGTTTGTCTGCAGCTAACAGAGGAGGACTTGGAGACAAATAAATTGGATCCAAAAGAAGTGGATAAGAACCTGAAAGAAAGCTCTGATGAGAATCTGATGGAACACTCACTTAAGCAGTTTAGTGGGCCAGATCCACTCAGCAGCACTAGTTCCAGCTTGCTTTATCCACTGATAAAACTTGCAGTAGAGGTGACAGGACAACAGGACTTCACACAAGCTGGCAATGGTCAAGCATGTTTGATTCCGGATGTCCCATCTGCTCAGGTCTATCCTCTACCCAAGCAACAGAACCTTCCGAAGAGGCCTACTAGCCTCCCTCTAAACACCAAAAATTCAACAAAGGAGCCACGGTTAAAATTTGGTGGCAAGCACAAATCAAACTTGAAGCAAGTGGAAACAGGCGTTGCCAAGATGAACACTATCAATGCTGCAGAACCTCATGTCGTGACTGTGACCATGAATGGAGTGGCTGGGAGGAGCCACGGCATAAACTCTCATGCTGGCACAACCCAATATGCCAATGGCACCGTGCCCTCGGGCCAGCCCAGCAGTTCGGTGGCGCAGAGGGCCCAGGAGATGCTTCAGAACCAGTTCAGTGGGGAGGATAGTCGGCTGAATATCAATTCCAGTCCCGATGAGCACGAGCCCTTGCTGCGGCGGGAGCAGCAGGTTGGCCACGATGAAGGTGTTCTGGACCGCCTGGTAGACAGGAGGGAGCGACCACTGGATAATGGCCGAACAAACGCCAACAACAACAACAGTAATCCGTGTGCAGACACAGCTGCAGCCAGTGTCCAGAATGTAGTGAGAAATCCTGGGCAGACCCAGACTAGAAGAGCACAGAGGCCTAATTCGCTGGATCTGTCAGCCACAAGTAGTTTGGATAGCAGTAGTTTGCAGTGTAAGTGCCTGCAGGACTGAACAGTTTCCCTGACACTTTTCTACCTAATAACTGCGTATATCTGCTTGAATAGAAATTACTTCCGTCTCTCCTGTCTCTCCTCAAAGCATACTTATTAAATCTCATATAAATTTCATTTCTCTCAGCAGGATTTCAATCTTTTTGATAAAGTCC
This sequence comes from Acanthiza pusilla, assembly GCA_036630365.1. Classification (NCBI taxonomy): domain Eukaryota; kingdom Metazoa; phylum Chordata; class Aves; order Passeriformes; family Acanthizidae; genus Acanthiza; species Acanthiza pusilla. The sequence goes on from JAXCHO010000019.1 coordinate 9,995,127, forward strand.
TGTCTCCATCATTTCCAGTATATTAGATCACTATCTTCCTTCCACATACACAGAATAAATCTGTCTCTTTCTAGCCCATCTACTCTGACTCTAGGTTAACGTTCATTATTCCTTGCAAGGCTCCTACCTTTGGTAGCTGCAAAACATATTGAAAAAGGGTCCTGTATTTTTCTGCAGGGGCACATTAGACCTTCTTTTCCTTACTTTTCCTCATTCTCTCAAAAGTAGCTATCTCTAAGATTTCATTGATTAAAATAATTTATAAATAAGTATTTATATGCTGCATGATTGTAAAGCAGCTGATTTTACTGTATTAGCCCAGCCTAAATGGAGGGTCAGGCATTTTCTATTTTGCTGTCCTAGCTCCAACAATTAGAGCAATTCTTCCTCAGTTTACCATTTACATAAAAATTAATTCAAATAACTAGAGAAGGAATTTATTTTAATAGTCTATTTCAGAATAACTTCCTTAAGAGTTTTATGGCCAGAGGTCTAACAGCGTACAATGGGGCTCTCCTTTTTACAGTAAGAATGTAATCATGTAGTTGTATAGTTAAATTAGGTACAGCCTCTGCATTTGAGCCTGTTTGAGCTATTGGAAAGACCTCCTGGTGTGCGTTCTAAAGAAAATACATTTCCAGAAGTCACTGTAGTCTTGAAAGGTGCTTACAAATCTCTTGACTGTGTTTATTTAGAAAGATACTGTGATATTAGTGGAATAAACTGGGGTGCCAGGCATCTCTGGAAATAAAAGGTTTAAAACCAAACCAGAACATATCTTTCAAGAAATGTAGTTGAATATTCAGCAATGGAATGTTTAAGCCTTCCTTATAAGTAGGATACCTTAATTTTTGTCTTAATGTGTTGATATGAGTTGAAATCTTACCGAGATAAAGAAAAAAGATTATTGCAGTGACTTTCTTTTATTGAAGGTTAAGGTAAAAGAAGGGCTTGTGTAAAGTTTTTATAACAATCAGATTTTTACTGCTGAAATTTTATCACTATTAAAGTTGGTTTTGCAACCCAGCATTCCAAATCCTAACTTAAGATCTTAACAGAGAATGGTCCATTTTGTATTCAGGTGAAATGCTTTGCCAGGTGGAGTAGGATTAGGGGCCTAACCTTTAATTGCACTATTTAAATTTTAGCCTTTGCTGTCCTGTAGTAGCAACATTTTTTTGTACCTCCCATTACAGGTAATGTAAGATACTATGATTGCAAAAGCCCCTCAAATGTCAAATGCTGATTCTCCTGTTTGATGCCAATGTGCATTCCAGGTAACACAAATTACTTCACTGAAGTAATTTCTGACAGAGAACAGAATCTAACCCTTTGTTTTAGTGGCATCTGTTGTAGTTGATACACTTGTCATGCCTCTGCCACACAGTTGCGTCTGTGTTTAAAGATTTTGTTCTTTTGTTCTGTTTCACATAAGTAATAACCCTGGATTCCAGCCTAATCTTACCCTCCTCATAATACTATTTTCTATTCTGATTTTTGTTTTGTTTTGATTTTGTTTTACCTTCAGTAGGTGACTCCTCACAGGATGGCAAATCAGGCTCAGGAGAGAAGATCAAGAAACGTGTGAAAACTCCCTACTCTCTCAAGCGGTGGCGTCCGTCAACGTGGGTCATCTCCACGGAGCCGCTGCACTGCGAGGTCAACAACAACGGCAGTGACCAGGCAGTGCCCCCCAAATCCAGCACTGCTGTGTACCTTGCAGAGGGGGGCACTGCCACCACCATGGTCTCTAAGGACGCAGGGGTGAACTGCCTGTGAAATACTTCAAAAGCCGACAAATGACCTTTTTTTTGCATTATTTGAAACAAACATGCAGAAGACATTTTTAAAAACTGCTTTCTCCTCCTGTCAGCAACCCCTACCAAGGACTCGCTTTAAATAGATTTCAGCTATGCAGAAAATTTTTAGCTTATGCTTCCATATTTTTTTATTTTGTTTTATTTTTGAACGTTTTTGCACTTTTATTTAGTATCGCTAAAGTTAAGTCTGTCTGTTTTGACCACGGAATATATATATGTGTATCAAAGATGTGGTCTCAAAATATTTTTTTAAAAAAAGTAACAAAAAAAGTATTGCTGATAATCAGTTTGGACCAGTTTCTTAAGGTCACTAAGATCATAAGCAGACTATAAGACAGGTTTGACTGCAGTGGTGTCTTGTAACCATGTTTTGATTTCTGTGCACAAGCTAGTCTGTATATTTCTATGTTACAAAGTGTATTCTCTTTTGAACCCCTTATTTTCCTTGTGTCATGTTGAAATGTGCAATAGTCTATAGTTCACAGTAGGCTTTATTGAAAAGTGTGTTTCTAAAACTGCCACATGTTCCCATTTTTGTATTTGTTAATTTTTCCTTGACAGTTGAGCAGTCAGCCGGTCATGACAGTGAACTTTGCACATCGTAGCCAGCTTGGAGCAGCTGCCAATATCACATTGTGCTCAGAGGTGACAATGCATGAATTTTCCCCAACTTGAAAGGGCTTTGAAAGAGGAACAAAAAAAAAAAAATCTGAGCTCCGTACCTTTCTTTTGATCCTTCCAAATCAAAATGTGTTTCCTCTATAGTAGTAGATGCCAGCCGGTGAAGTTCTGAGTAACAAAACGTTGAACAAATGTAAGGAAACAACGTCAGTCATTTTGTCCATTTTATTTTGTGTGCAGTTTCACCCCCTGTATTTATGTAAAACCTTATTTAGATCACTAACGATGTACATTGAAAGTTACATCTTACTCAGAAATATTAATAACTGTCATACTTAAAAGCTTGAGTGAAGATAGGTTGTGAACGTATTTTGTTTACACAGAGAAAAAGTCATGAATCTTACTTGGCACAAAACAGTTTTGTGATGAGTCACAGTTCTTTCCTGATTTACCTCCTTACAGACAGTATGGGGTAAAAATCAGCCTGATTACTTATGCAGGTAGGTGTATCCTAATTGATTGTTGTTGCCAAGTTGAGTTGAAACTCGTCCTCCCTTCAGAGTTCTTAGAGGCCCTCATTCATCTTGTTAAAATTTATTGCATGCTTTTACAATTCATGGGTGTTTGTGGGGGAGGGTTGGGGATTTTTTTCCCTCTGCTTAGTCCCTTCTTTCAGTTTGTATGCACATTGATTTTAGCTGTCAGTGAATGTGAATGTAATATGTATTGAGATAAATTGCTTTTTCACTATCTCAAGTAAACCTTTCCTTTTTTTGGAATGATTGGTTTTACTGTCTACTGAAAGAAAATTGATTTCATTATTAGTTAGGACCTCCTTCCACCTAAGAAATAGCCTTCCACCTGAGAAACATTCTTCCCGACTGAAAACACTTAAGTAAAAACTATTTAGATATAAAAAGATGTAAGACACCAGTCTTTGGTAACAAGCAAAGATTTATCACTTCATCTGAAAACTGGTGATGTTCAAAGAAAGAAAATCAATTCAGTCAGCCTGCCAGACTCCTGTGGCAGGATACTGGCAGCAAACAATTGCCTCCCCCAGCCTGTCTCCTTTCAGCTGACTGAAGCAGATGCTCTCTGCTTTTAAGCTCATTTGTTTCCTTGCCGTTTTACTATTTTTTTCCCTGAGGTAAACTTTGCCAACCCTGTTCTTCTCTATCTGTTGATACAACTAGCCTAATACATGCCTTGCTTACATCTGATTCGTGCTGTTCTCCAAAATCCCTTGCTTGTGCTTGATTGCTATGATTTTCTCTTGTAATGCTTCTTAAGGTTTCTTAGATTCTCCTAGATATCTCCAAGAGATAGCACTATAAATCCAGGCTTTGATTAAGTGTAGTTGTAGAAATACAAGCCACGAGGCACATTTTGAGCTCCCTATGCTCTTTAAGCACCAATTCAAATAGTACCTTTCGTCTCTGAGGCATAATTATGTTTTGCCCCTCTATAACACAGTTATATCTCCCCTTTTCAGAAATACAGCCTTCTTCTGGTTTGACTTTTATTCACTCTCTGGCTTCCCATCTGCTGCAATCTCATGTCCCAGATGTTGAAAACCTGCCAGTTGCTCAGCTGGGTTTCAAGACCTGAATCAGAATTTCTGGCATTCTGTTCATATTGCTCACTGTGGTTCTCTTCTGGCCTCCTGTGAGTCTCCGTTTGGAGTGCACGGTGTTGTTTTGTAGTGAGAACTGTATTGTGATATTGAAGATTCTTCACTCCTTTCCCAATACTTTTGCTTTGCCTTGCATGCATCATCCATCAGCATTTCAGAATGTGGGCTGTAAAGAGTATTTAGGACTCTTACCTAACTCAAACTACTCTGGGGAGAGAAAAGTTACTTCTCTGACTTCTGCTTCTTTCTGCTGAGACAGATTTGCACCAGTCTTTTAGCCTTTCTTTGCAAGCCAGGCCTTTGTAAGAAATCCAACTTTTTTGTGATCAATGCAATCAAAAAAATTTTAATACCAGATGAAAATGTTGTTCTGCAGTTTTCCTTCGACATCCTTAAACAATACTTTTTTTTTCCCTTTGTCTATTTCTATCACTTGCTGGAGGGCCTTTGGAATGAGTTATAATTAGTAGCAAGATTGGCTGTGCAATCTACCATGGATAACTATAATTTGTAACATGATAGAAAAATGTACTTTATCACAGAATATCCCATAGATTAAATAGAGAAAAATTATTCATTTTTAAAGTTCAGTCAAAGCAAACTCTTCAGTAGGTACCAAAATACTGTAATTCTGCACAGCTAGGTGAAATCAGATTAGCAGTTTGGTTTTAATGTTTAATTTAGTAATGCCTTTTTTTTCCTCACAGCACATAATCCAATCTCCATAGAACACTTTCTCTGTAAGTTAAATGATACCGAGTTTTATCTCATGCCACAGGGAATCATCCTTAACCAAACAAAATACATGTTAGAGAAAGAACTCTACAAATCCAACACGGGGATAGTTGATAAATGTACTATAAACAAGACAAATGTGATTTATTTCCTTGTGAGTTATGATTTTGCTTTGTTTCTTTGCCTTTTAAAGAAAAAAAAAGGATAACGATGAAAGTTGATAATTTTCTATCAATTTCTCATGTATATTGCAGACAAGATAAATATAGCAAAATGAAAATAGAATGGTAGTGTAAATACCTATTAATTCTGCCACTGTCATATAGGCAATAGTAGAATCTTTGTTATAGTAATTTATAATGGATAATTCAAGTGAAATGGTAGAGCAAACATTTTTGATGTTTGTCTATATAAGACAAAATCTAAAATCTTGCTGGTTATAGAAAATGGCTTATTAGTAAAAGCCAGGAGAGTTGCTTAGGTTAATGCATTGTCTCTTGTTCTGTTTCCTGTAATAGAGATACCAACTAACGTGGTTTTTAGAATGTGAATTCTAACCATTTGAACAGACATGCCTCATAGTCAGGTCTATTTCCTTCTAAAATTTGTATTTGCAAGTCAGATTATCTGCAACACTTTCCCTGAATTTGTTTGTAATGCTGTATAGCTTCATGTGCTAAACAATCAGTATTACCAAGGCCTTTCTTCAAACTCCAAGATGTACCTAAACTGCACAGCTAAAGTAAAGGGATTCCTAATTTAAAAGAAAACCATCTGACAGTATCCTAATTAGAATATTTTCAGAAACAACATTTCCATCTTGCTTTCTTAGTGCCACTCATTTATCTCTTGTTTTCATATAGAAAATTACGTAATTTTCAAAGGCAACACATTTTGATTTTTTTCAGTGCACTGGGCACAAAACAATGCAAGATAGATGCTGGCAAGTTTCAGGAAACAAGGAACAAAAAAACCCCACCTCATAAGTATGTTTAGAAAGTACATATCCTCCCACCTGTCAGCTTTCTCTAAAAGAAATCTAGAATCCTGCCTGCCTCAGAGAGGAGAACAAGAAAGTTCTTTAATTGTATGGAATAAGCTATTGGCCCAAACTTAATAGTAATGAATTTTTACTTTAAAATATGTATGTATACATTGTATATGCCATAGTTCCAGTGTTCAGTGCATTTTGCTCTAATGGTATTCCTTTTTAAAATGTTTAAAAATATCCACTAATATAACATTACCATGTCTATGTTCAGATTATAATTTTCTTTAATGAAAAATAACTCAAAAGTTCATAGCTGTTCTGCCATTAAAATGTTACTGTGGACATTTCTAGCCTAATTAGGGAGAATTTTAAAAATCACAAATTTATTCTATACAGTGGAAATGAATTATGCTGTTAATTTGTGTAAAAACCATGGCTGGTCCCATTGCTGAAACGGGCTGGGATTAAGCCATAAAAACAGTAATTGCCAAGCACAGTAGCATATAAATGACCTGATATCTAACTGGAAAATTTGTAGCAGCTCATCAAAGTAAATTGAAATTGATCAGTCTTCAAAAGTTGGATCATAGACCGGGCAACTTAGTACTTTGCATAAATTTGGATTATTTGAACTGTACTGTCTGGTCTCCCAGTACCCATTTAAACAGGTAAATATAGTAACCTTCTTTTTAAAACATGCTTACTATTTTTTGTTCAACCTCAAGCCTTTCTTCAGTGAAAAAACTATAGATATTGCAGTGAAGCCAGATATATATATTTTTTTGTAAACTGTGTGTGTATTTAGATGCATATGTATGTTGTGTGTAAATTCCAGGATTAAATTCTGTGAGTTACAGCATCAGATGGTAGCACTGGTAGAAATTATAATGTGGGGGTTTTTTTTCATATGCCATTTAAAAATTGTCTTTCGTGCATCACAGTAAAGCTGGGATCAGACTGTGACATACAGTTCTGTAGTTCAGGATCTCCTGTGACAGACCTGTCACTGATTGTTTGGGTGGAATGGATTTAGGTGAGAGAGAGAGAGAGAGAAACTAGGGAATGCACATGACAAGCTTTATCTGAAGCTGAGGAATTTAAGATACCTCTCTCAAAGATCAAAAAATAACCCAAAACACTTAACACATGATAATTTTTACAAGGCTTTTTTATGTAGTAGCTGTAGTTACGTGTGTGGTTGCCATTTAAACATAGTATTTTAGTCCATTAAATCCAATTACATTTTAGGCTTCTATATTGTCATATGAAACTGTAGCTATAGAAATACATCCCTTTTTGATCTCACCCACCCTCCAAGTAGGTTCAGTTTTGATCTGAAAGAGTAACAAGTCAGATTTCTCATTTTGAGGTTTCTTCTGTACTGAGCAGAATTGAAGGCAGAACTTCCATTTTTGCCATAACAGATGTGGGTGCTCCTGCAAATCCAAATGGATATTGTGTTCAGCACCAGTGTTTCTGTGGGAAGGGCACCTCATCAGCTCACAGCTGAGCCCAGTGCTCTCGGAGTCAAAGAGGTGTCTGCCTTTGGTGGCAGAGGAGGGGTGGGTTCTGCTGGCTGTGGTGTTTCACATTACTGGGGAGGATTAGCCCTAGGAAAGCTGCTGGGGAATGTTGGACTGCAGGGGCAGCCCTGGCTCCTGGGCCTTGCTGGCTGTTGCTGATGGGGCTTTCAGGCTGGGTTGGCACAGGGCAGCTGTGGTGGTTGTCAGGAAGTGGAACTGCATTGGGGGAGTGGGAGTGGAAGGGTTTGAGATAAATCCTCATTTACACCAAGGTTCTTTAATGTCGAGCTGGATTCCATGCAGGTCTGTGTTAGCAGTGCATTCCTAATACAAATTACTTCTTATGGCCATTTCTGTTTATTTCACTGTGGTTTAATATACACGTGTGCGTAATAAGCAGGAACTAGTTGGAGTTATGCTAATTCATAGTGTAATCATCAGATACTTTTCAAAGCCTTTTGATCATCAGCAATTGTTTGAATTCTCAAGCTGCTCAGTTGGTTAACTTCAATGCATACACCATGCTTCCACAGCACAGTGACTGGCACAGGAAGGAAGGATTTCTTCCCAGTCCTTGCAAGCTTCTGCAGATGTATCACTGGAGGGTATCCACCAGGGACACAGCATCTCGCCTGGTAACTATTTTAAAGCAGAAATAATTAGCCTTTATAACTTCCTAGTTCCGAGGTCTCCCAAATGTCCACTTTTGTAGCCCATTCACTTGTTTTTAAGACAGCAAACATATGTGAGGTTTATTTCTAGAGCACTTGATTCACTTTCTTTTTTGTGCTTCAGAACTGTATCACGAAGTATCACACTTCAGTCTTGTTTATTCAGAAAATAGTTAATGTTTCTGGTCTTTGTCGTTTGTAAGAAGTCACGAGAACAAACAGGCAAGTCCAAGTTATAGCTGACTCATTTGTCACTTCTGAATTTCCTGATTGGTGACTCTTCTCTCTCTTTCACACTGTTGAAATGTATTTAAAACAGTTCGTATGTATATGTTTTTTGTCTGCTTTTTGTCTCTAGAGGAAAGCGTGCTCTATTCACATTTATATAAGCTGGAATCATATTTTACAATTGCTGTTGATTATTTTCCCCCCAAATGCAGTATAAGAGGAAAATAAACATGGCAAGAATGAATTTCTAGGGTTGGTCTTCTGTAAAAGCTGAAATAAGAAGATGTGAAACTGCCATTTTCCTTATGAAAGACTGTAAAGAGAGCATTACTTTCTGAGCGAGCTTTTCTGGGGGAAGAGGGGGAGAAATCCTAGAATATGGAGTCTCATCAGAACCCTTTTGTTAACGGGTATTTTTGGTTTTCCTCTCAAACGACTGAGGAAATATCATGTATGAATTTATAAATAATTGCTTTCAGTTATTTCTTTTGTATAAGCTGCCCAATACCCTTGCTATGCTGTATAAGTTGTGTTTCATGGAACAGTGTGAGTATGAAATAAAAAGCTAATTTTTGGTTTTAATCATCTGTGGATGCCACTATGAAAGCTGACATTGTTAAAGCCACTACAGAGTTTTCTATGAATACTTGTAAGAATTGCTTTGTTATATATAAACCTAAATAAAGAGATTGTATTGATACAGAGACATTGGATAAGAACATTTAAAAGGCTATTCTTTAGGCCTGAGAGAAAAGGCTTGCTGTAAAAATGGTGCATTATTCCATTTATTAAAGATCATATTAATGACAAAAAAGCATGGTCTTTTGTTGGTTTTTCAGTCATTATTGGCCATGAGTAGTAACATGCTTCAGGAATGAGAGATGAAACGCCCATTGCAGCTGTGTTGATTGGTTGGAGGATAAGGAATTACTTGATAAGTAAGGGCTGAACAGGACTTCCAGACACCTTTGGCATGAGCAGGTCCCACACTGCCCTGTTCCCAGGTGGTCCTGTGCCTTAGGAATCTCTGGGGTTGTCCTTGCTGGAGTAATGCAGTGCCTACTTCCCTTCTTCCCCCTTTCTCACTGGCCAGCCAGGTCAGGTGCTTGTGTTGGAACTGAACACAGTTCTGCAGACATTTCACAGCAGCAGGCCTTGCATGACCTCTTGTCATGCTTTGTCTGCTCGCTAAGAGTAAATGCAGAAAAGCAGAAAAAAAAATCAGGAGAAAGGAGGTATTAATCTAAATACTTTTCTCCTTCAGTTTTGGTTGGCGCTTGGGGAGAGGACAGATTGGTGGCAAGCAGGCATGTGGAGGAACACAGCAAGCAACAATCTCTGCAGCTGGGACAGGAATTCAATTTCCAAATTACCCTTCCCACACAAACTATTGCACTTGCCCCTCCCCACAAAGACAATATCCTGGCATTCTTACAAGCAGAAGCTTTCCCATCCCAGAGCTGCTGTCCTGTCCAGCAGAACTGAAAAAGATGGATTAAGTTACAGTAGAAGGATGCTGAAAATTTCCACTGACTGGTGCTTTCCACTATACACAGATTGGTGGGGTCCATCCTGCAGCTCAGTTGCTTTGTTGTTTTTGCTTCTCCTTCTTAATTATTGCTAATTTGTTTTTCTCTATCCACAGTGATGATTTTTGCAAGCAAGTAAGTGGTGCAAGTCTCTGGCCAAAGAAGTAACTCCAAAATGCAAAGAAAGAAGGGAGAATGAGGAGCTTCATTTCTTACTGTCATAAATAAGGAGGAAGCAATAAATTGAGGCAAGTAGTGTATGGTTGAGTATCTGCCTGTATGGCAAATCATCTTGGTCCCACAAGTGAACCTAGAGACCTTTGGCTACAGGAAGGGACCATGGCAGGCCTTGCTTTCCCTGCAAGGAGGGAGCACACTGGGAATTGGGGCCAGCAGGACAAAAGTAGATGTGTCCCCAAAAGCAATTCTCACTCTTGGCTTGGCTGACAGTAAAAGCAGCCAAGTCCTGCCCTACCCAGCAGGTGTGGCTGAGCCTTATCCTCAGGGCATCTGAGAGGCCTGACTCAGCCCTGCAGGGACAATGTTAGTGGTGAATTTTACTGATAGATTTCTCACTGGGTGCGTGAGCTACTCGGGCTTAAGAAAGTCTCCTCACAATTTCCCTTTGTGACCTCATACACACCTCCACCAGCTCTCCCCTGCAGAAATAACAACCACTTTTATTTGCTTTTGCTTTGCTAATGGGAAATGAAAGTAAAACAACAATAATTATATTCCCCTTTGTTCCAGAGCAGTGATGCAGCTGCAGAACGTACTTTGTGGAACACAGCCACATCAGTTTTCCATTCAGGGTTTTTTCTCTATTTACTTCTTGCTAATTCTGATGTTATGGAAATTCTCCACGTGCAGGAGATTATAGACATCTGCTCACTGCCATGACCCAAAACACATTCTATTGGATGAGAAGGTTAATTTTCCACAGGCAGGAAAACTCAACTATACTAAAATATTCGTATAAATTCAGCTTTTCATGTTAACCTGAAACGTCATTCTCCATCCAGTGAAGAGTTGAAATGTTTTGATTGCTGGAATTTAGATGGCACGCTTAGGTATTCTGCTTTTATGTCAGGGGATCTTGTTTCAACTCTCAGTACCACAGGGAAAGTCTGTGAGAAATCCACAAATGGTGATCTGAGCTGTAGTCATGCTTTGGGGATCACTGATGCCTCTTTTACAAAGACAACAAATAAGGCTGCCTGAGGACAGCTGGTCTGTGGGAGGTGATTAAGGAAAGCAAGTCTGTATTTACTATGCAGTGTCTGAGCAAATGGCATTTCTAGACGGGGCTCACATGAGCACTGGAACAATGTTAACGATGCAAATATTGAGAAATGTTGGAAACAAGTGATCCAGGTGCATTTCAATTCACAGGACAGCAGCTTTCCAGCACCCTCTGTCTTGGCCCATCATGTCCTTTTGAGAACAAGGACAGTCAGGAGAGAGCAGGCAGGTGGTTCGGGCAGATAATGGACAAAAGCCAGTGGGCAGCACCTCAAGTACATGAGGTAGATTTGAGGAGGAGAAAGCATGAAGGGAGGCTAGAGAGGTTTGTTTAAGGCATCAGCAACATTGTAGAACTCAGCATTTGTCTTTGGCCCAATTTCTTTGTTGTTGCTGCCAAGTGCTAACAGGAAAGGATAGCGTAGGGCGTTGTGATAAAGAGGGTACAGAGGTTGTACAGCTCGTTTTACCAGTGCCACTGCTTGAAACAGGCCTGCAAGCAGCTCCTAGGAATGGTACAGGCCTGTTTGCTTTCCCCTGTCACTTATTGCAGCCTTTGTTTGGGAGAAGTTCATGCCACAAGCTATCAGATTTCCTCATCAGCATGACTAGAAATAGTTTTCATAAGGTACTTTTGTGCACATGGGCTGTGTGCATGGGAAGCAAGGTTGGCTTGTGCTCTGTTCCTGGTTTTGTTACTGACTGTGTGTTTTGCAGGGACTGGTATTTTGCCAGTCTGCTGTAATATTGAATTTATACCTGCTTTCTCCATCTCCTTCCTTTTCTTTCCCTTTGTCCTGCTCCCCCCTTCCTTTCATAGGAAAGGTAATAATTGATCCCTGTAGGTGTGTTGTAAAGAGTAACTTCCAGCACCTCCAGGCCTCTGGATTAGTGAAAAGATCAGATCTGACCCAAATCACTGTAGCAGGCTATAGGTCTGACTAGCCCAGGAGGTAGGCATTGCTGATGCACACATCAGTTGTACTGGTGCAGCCAATGTGTGTATGGGTGACCAGAGGATTTTCCTGCAGGTTGGATCTCTGCTGAGGTGGAAATACTTTATTGGGAACCTGTATTTTTGTTGCCATGCCAAGAATTTTCTTGAAGGTCCCCTAACAATTCTGAATCGGGCCTCAGATATGGCTGGCTTAAAATCACTATTAAGCAGGCTAACTTTATTTATTGTTTGCTTCTGGAAAACCAGAATGCAGCTAAATAATGTGAGTTTCACCCTGTGATCATGAGGGATGGAAATGTGCTTTTAAGGTACAGACAAGCAGAAGTTCCCTTCTATTTACATAAGCTGTGAACTGAGACTGTAAGTGACACGAGAGGTATTTGCAGCCAGGCAGAAGCAAGCAGCAGTGTCAAGAGGACTTGATTTGGGCACTGTGTTAACCCCAGCTCAGCAGTCAGCCACAGGAAGGGCTCACAGGGTCTCCAGCCTCGGGAGTCCTTCCCCTGTCCTGGGTTGGGGTGCAGGAGGCAGCCAGAGGAACTGAACTCTGCTGGGGAAGGGGGGAGGGAAGCAGGAGGAAGGGCAGGGTTGTTTCAGGATGAGCCCCTGGTGGGAGGCCAGCTGGAAGAGCCCTGGCTCCGTGCTGGTGTGTGGCAGAGCTGGGAGCAGCTCTTGCAGGCTGAGCTCTTGCTCAGCACGCAGCCATGAGGCAGGTGCCCCTCCCTGGGGGAGATGGGACAACCCAGCACACGGCTCAGGGTGGGCCTCGAGAAGAGACACCCTCCCAGCTCGCCATGGTGAAGCAGCAGCTTAGCCATGCCAGCCACAGCTGCTGGAGGTGTCTGCCTGCTCCTGCTGAGCAGCATGGGCCCGACACCTTGTCTGGCTGTGAACAGCGCCGGGGCTTGGGCCTTTGCCCACCTTTGCTTTCTGCCTTTCCAAGATGACATCCTGTGTCTCAGTGATGGCTCTCTGGCTCTCCTGGAGGCAGTCAGGCTGAATGGGAGGTGCAGTGCATGAGGACACCGTGGTACCACGGAGACAAATTGATGTCTGGTTCAGATGTGACCAAACAAGTTAAAAGCTCCCCTGCCACCCATGGCTGAGTGCAAGGGGGGACTCAGAACTCTGCTTGATCCATTCTTTCCCGGTGTTTTCCCAAACTGGAGAATCACATGCTCACACTTCATCACATACTCTGCTCAAGTTAATTAGTTTAAAATCATTTTGTCAGTGCCTCTCAGTGCATGAATAAGCCATGCAAACATGCTTTCCACCAACTCTTTAGCTTTTCTAAATGTTATATGAACAAGTAGAAGCAAAACAAGACTGTAGGCCTGAATCTGGAAGAGTGAACTCTCTTCTCTGCTCTCCTAAGTGTCTGTAGTTTAATGCCTCTTCATTGTTTATACAGCATGTTTATCATCCTACAACATGGCCATAAAACCTACATTATTGAAATATTGTCATGTACCAAGTTAATTTATAATATCAACAATTGAAATAAACATAGTATTTAATTCCATTTTTCTCACAGTACAGAAACTGTGCTGGTGACTTGCAGGAGAAATCAGTGTTTAATATTTGTAAATCAAGAATTTCCTTCTATAGTTTGCGCATGTTTTTCTAACGTGTGACTAGGAATACAGAAACACATTACATTCCTATACACAATAAAAATACAGACAAATCTATTATATTTGCAAGCTCTGTAAATATGAGCTAAAAATATGAAGTTTTTGAAATACTAATTACTTCCTTCCTAAAAGGAAGGCAAGTTTTATTATTGAAGGCGAGGAATCGTGTGTGAGTTATCATTCACCATCTTGCAGGATACCTGAGGGAGATTATACTGTCTCTTATTTAAATAAACTAGGCCCCTTCTCTCAATGTTAGTGAAAAAAAGATTCCAGAATGTGGTGGACAACTTGCCTTTCCTGCTGCCCATTCTCTTCGCTCATCCCAATGTGAGAACAGTTTCAGCTCCCATAGCTGAAGCTAGCAGGTCTCCAGCTGCCCCTCTCCTCCAGCAGCTGGACACTCACCACAAGGTTGGTGCTTAGTGTTGCTGCTGGCATTGAACACATGCTCAGAAAACTGATCTGTGTGTGTGGAAGAACACGTCACATGTAGGTGAACTTAGCACTGCCTTCTAATGAACTTAACCTTGTACTTCTCCCAGATAATTATGTGTGTCAGGAATGTGCGGTGGGAGTATCTCCCAAGCCTGCAGGTAAGTTGCATTGAGAGCTGAGTTTCTTTGTCAAAAATGTGTTATCTTAATGCCAGTGAGGCACTGAAGCCTCTGGATGTTATTTCTATGACAACTCTTCTTAAAGACTGTACCTTATAAAATGTGACAGAAGTGCATTTTGCATTTTTCTTACTGCGTGGAGTTTGATTTATGTCCAAGGTCCCATCTGTTGTTTTTTATTGTTTTAATCTTAATACCTTATTTCAATCTGTTTGCCTTCTCAAATCCCCACAGATATTCTGGAATATTAACTAGGCTCTTACAGGTTTTGTGTGAAGCAAATTCTATTATATTTGTCCTATTTTTTTAAACGTCTTTTCTCTCCAATTGATGTTGAACACCCACATAAACAAGCAAAACAAACTCACTCTGCAGGGGAGAGATGAGAAATGCAATGAAATATCCTGAGGCATAATCTAATGTTTAGATTAGACTCACAGAATCTTTAGTCTTTCAACCTTCAATATTGCTTACAATAACTGTAGGTAAAAAAACAATTTCAGGCAATAGATTTCCCCTCTACATGTGCTGCTTTGCATTTATTTAATGTTAGAATAAGACAATAACATATTTGAAGCTGCTTGAAGTACAGTAATTTTCTGTAATGTTTACTATTATTACTATTATTTTAACAGAACATTTTTCATATATATAATTATGAGCAGTGAGCAGTGCTCCTCACACATTTTCACTCCTTAGTACTAGTAAACTCCCTAATATTATTTATTTTACTAGCTGTACAGAGCAATTTGGGCCTCCCAACTTAGTCAAACCCCTTTGACCCTTGTTTCTCTGCTTTTCATTTGGTGTTAGCAGTTGACCAGTTCCCTGACTTGTTTACATCCCTGCTTTCAGCAGGTTGCAGATTTGTTCATGCAGCTCTGTGTGTTTGATCAGTCTACCCTTGAGGGCATTCAATATGCTTCCAGCCTTTGGATTGATTTGTTTGTATCTGCAGCATTTACCACACACCATATTTTAAGGAAGAGCCAACATCTTGCACGTAAGGGGGTGGCTGCCATACCTGGGTTTAATCTCCCAGCGCTGAGAACAAAGCAGCACATTTTGGCAGGACGCTGGATGGGTGCCAAGAGCCTCCGATTCAGGGGGATGTGGGAGTGCTTACCACCCCCTGGGGTGGCACTTCAGCCTGGTATGTGAGCACAGCAGTATCTGCTGCGCTCCCAGTGCCAATGGGTTGATAAAAATTCCAGGCAGAGAGGAGCTGGAGACACACAGATGGGTGCTGTGTACGGAGATGGGTCCTGTGTACATGGGATCACGCGTGACTCCAGGGCATTTGGAGTCACGAAGGTGGTCACTAAAAGGCAGACTCACATGCTGCTGGTAGAAGGCCCACAGCCTCTGTGGTGATGAGGAGTTTTGTTCCTATTTTTTGCATCACGCTTGGCACCATTACATTAGGTGTTACGGCCAGAGTAAAGGTGTCACAGATTTGAAGAAACTCCAGCCTAGAGGTTCCACAAGAAATCAAATTAAATGTGTTGCTCAGAGGTGGCCTGGACAGCATTTGGCAATGTGCAGGCAGAAAGGAAGGTGATAGCTGAAAAAAACCCAAAGCCTGAGAGGTGTGAATTACAAGGAGAGTCTGGGGCATCTGAATCCGAGTTATTTGGGGCTGGGGTTTTGTTTACAGGGTTTGGGTTATTTTGTAATTGAAAAATAGTTTCAAAACTATTTTCAAGTTCATAATCCTGCTTTAGCTCCTTCCATTATTTCCATAAGGTGTAGGAGTAAGATCCTGTTGTAACACATTTGCTACAGTTTAAACAAATGAACGTAAGAAGTACACGGTGTTTGAGTAGGTCTGAGTACATGACTTTACATGTTGAGCTCTCACGTCTGCTGCGTGCAAAGCAATACAACTGATGATGAGCAGAACACATAAATGCTTTGCTTTATAGTCTCACAGCAACTGTGTGGAGCAGTGCCATCTCTGCAGTGTGACAATAATGTGGGAAGTACTATAATTGTCACAGGTATCTTCTGCAATCAAAGTCGTGACTTGGCTCCATAGCATGCAGCATGAAAATAAGTATGAATCAGTACCTGTCATTTTTGGCCTCCTCAAAACAGTAACAAGAATAAGAATGCATTCAGAATATTTTGTGCCTTAGAAGTATATTTATGGCACACTCTTTGCAATATTGGGAAATACTGCTTCCCATTATTTCTGGCGAGCATAAACTGGGGTAAAAATCAGCTCTACAACTGTACAGGCACTGGGAGCGGGTGCTGTCACAGCAGGAAGGACTGCATCTTCTGCTCTTGACTGAAAACTGCAGCAAAGAAGTGAAACAAATGCTGCATAAATTAACCTTCTTTAGAATCACTGTGCACTGTTCTGGGCTGCTGTTGTGGTTTAACCTGTCAGGCAGCTGACAGGGTAACCCCACACAGCTGCTCTCTCACGTGCTCTTTCCCAGTGGGTGGGGGAAGAGGACTGGGGGGGAAGAAAAGTAGAATTTGTGGGTTGAGATACAGACAGTTTAATAGGCCATATGATGATTATAATAGATATTTACATATTAGATATTATAGAGATATAATATAGAGAGATATATATTATATATAGCTAACAAGAATAGAAGAATACAGAAAGCAAATGATGCACAGTGCAATTGCTCACCTCCTGCCAAGCAAAGCCCAGCCAGTCCCTGAGCAGCAGCCACCAGCCACCTTTCCCCTCATTCATATGCTGAGCTTGATGCTGTGTGGTACAGAACATCCCTGTGGCCAGCTGGGGTCAGCTGTCCTGCCTGTGTCCCCCAGCTTCTTGTGCCCCCCAGCCTCCTTGCTGGTGGGACAGGGTGAGAAGCTGAAAGGTCTGCATCTCCCCTGGTGCTTTCTGCCAGTGGCTCCAGGTAGGGCTGTTCTTCCAGCTGTGGTGTTTTGTTGGTTGGTGAAAATATAGCTGTTATTTTTTTTATCACATCCGTTGGGATCTGACTATGTCCATCTTGCCATTTAGTTCCTAAAAACTTGTTCTTGTCCCTTGACCTTACTTTGTGTTATGGCAAAACTGTCTTTCAGAAGGATTCAGACTATTTTCTTCCCCTTCTCAAAAACTTATTTTGCTGTGTTGCCCCACAGATGAGTCACAGAAACTGCTGAAGGACAAAGCAGCAGACAGGTTCCTTTTATTTCTGCAGACATGCTGGGTGCTGGTTTTCTACCTCCTGAATGTTTACCCATGAAGAGCTTTAAAGCTGAGGTTCTCTTTTTCAATAGATATATGGAGTCACTGAGGGAATTATGAGATCCCTTAACCTGCAAAGACAGCAGTACACAGCTTATACTCTTCTGTGCCTCTCAGCCATTCCCGGTGAGGAGAACACTCTCTCCCAGATATTTCATTTACTATGGGTTATCTGGGATTTTGATGCCTTGCCACATTGTACCAGCAGTGCTTGTGATGGCTACAAGGAAAGGACTGGGAAGTGGTCCTACGTGTAATTTATAAGGCAACTTAAGTAAATTGCACAGTTGAAGAAAGGGATCCAATAGGACTGATGGTGACCTGCCAGGGACCTGCCCTTGGCAGCCACTTTCAGGGGTCACACAGGGGAATTCTTGAGACTGGGCACAGCCTCTTGTAGCCAGTTTTGGCTGACCCATGCAGCTCTCCTTGAGGCCATATTACCAGCATTTACAGCATCTGTGAGCAAGCATAATGCCTTTCAAAATAAATTTAATTAATCCTGAATGCAAGAGTTTACTTCACAACAACCTCATCACTACATCTGCCCTGTTCTCTTTTGCCCATCTGATTCCTCATAAAAAGCTCTCAACTCTGACAAGAGCTTTACCTTTCAAGGCTTTAGGTAGGCTGGTATCCAGGCATCCTTAAGAAGGGCCTGTGCACATAGTCTTGCTTTTCAAGTTTAACTTGACAGCCACAAGGATAGAGCTCTTCAAAGGGGAAGTAGGGATTTTTCAGTGAAGTTGGCTTCAATCATAAATAGCACAGGAAAGAGGAAAAAAACCCCAAGCCCAAGCACAACCAGCCTGAACAGAGAGCAGTATGTAATTTGTTGTCACACCATTTGTATCATAGCAATGCTTTTCAATTGAAACGTGCAATTTGTAGAGCAGTATTGAAATGAATTTGTGTAAGTTCAGGTAGCTCAGAAGGCATTTGCGATAAAGACAAAAAGGTTTATTGATTCTTTCTTGTGTTGAGGTCGCTAACATGTGTTTAGCTTGCATCAAAATAACCAAACACATGAACTAAGGCCTGTTCCCTGCGTGCATTCACTGCTGATGTATAAATTTGGTTAAGAGGATGCCAGCAGTTAACAAGTATTATTAAAAGATTACAATGAAGATGCAACTAATCTGACCTAACGGTGGAGAGTAAACAGAGCAATTAAGGGAAAAGGGGGTCAAGTCTGCCTGGATATTGCCCACGTCTCTGGTGCCATCATCGGTAACACCGAGCTGGTGGCAAAGCGATTGGATAAGCCGCTGTGGAGCCCCGTCCTCTCCTGGAGTGCACCTCGGGGTGGGAATAGTGGAGCAGAACAGGGCTAATGGTCCCTTCGAACGGGACCGAGCCGCGGGTGAGCCGCCGCCCGCTGCCAGCAGCGCCGGTGGCGGGGGGCACGGCGGGGTCGCGCCCGGGCCATCGGGAGCGCGCTCCGTTCCCGCCCGCGGGGCCGGGGCTGCCCGAGCCCCCCCGCGGCACGTGCCGGGGGCAGCGCGCGGCCCCTCCGCCGCCCGCGTGCGGCGCTTTAAGCGCTGCCTCCGCCCCGCGCCCCCCCCGCGCCCCCCGCGCGGGCTCGGCCACTCAGGCGCGCGCCCCGCAGCCAATGGGCGCGCCGTAGCTGCGCGAGCCGAGCGCCGCCGCGCCCAATGGGAGGGCGCGGTGGGCGGGGCGCGCGGCCGGGGCACTATTGTTGATGAGGCGCACGGAGGCTGCGGGCGCAGCGGCGCGGAGGGGACGGGACTGGGACGGGGCTGCGGCGGCGGCCGCCACCTGAGGCGTCGTACCCCGCGAGGAGCGGTCCGCGCCTCGTACCCTTCTCTCCCTTCCCCATCTCCAGGCCGCCTTCGGCGAGCCCCGGCTCCCGACGGACAATGTCCCACCAGCGCGTGAGGCGCGGCGGCTCCCCGACCCCCGCCACCTCCCTGGCGGGGGGAGGCGGCGCGGCGGCGGCGGTGGCGGGCGGCGGAGCAGCGGGAGCGAGCAGCCGCCTCCAGCCCATGCGGGCCACGGTGCCCTTCCAGCTCAAGCAGCAGCAGCAGCAACAACATGGCAGCCCCACGAGGAGCGGTGGCGGCGCGGGGCTCCCACGCGCGGCGCCCCCCGGCAGCGGCGGGCGCGGCGGCCCCGCCACGGCCCCGCCGGGGGGAGCGGGGAGCGGCGGCGGCGGCGCCTCCTCGCGGGGCAGCCCCACGCGTGGCCATGGCGGGGCGCGGGGCAGCCCCCCGCGGCACCACCACCTGCCGCCGCCTCCCCCACCGCCGCCGCCGGGCTGCGGGCCCTCGCCCTGCCCCTCGCCGGTGTCTCCGCTGCCGGAGGGCAGGGTCCGGCACCACCACCGGCGGCAGTCGCCGGAGCCGGGCAGGAGCTCCCCAGAGAGGAAGAGTCCCAGCTCCCCCGTCTGCAAAGGTGAGCGCCGGGGGGTCCGAGACGGCGGCAAAGGGCACGTCCCGGGCGGCCGGGCCGGGCGCGGGGTGCAGGGCTGGGGCCGGCGGTGCCTCCGAGCGCGCCGTGCCCCGGGGCAGAGGTAGGGACTGGGCTGTGCCCGGGCTGGTGCCCGCCCTGCCCCTTCTCTGGCCGGCAGCAGGGCTTGCCGGCTGTGTGTGTGCGTGGAAGGGCTCGTTGCTTTTGTTGCTGCTCTGTTGCGCCCTGGCTTTCAGAGGAGGGATAGGGAGCCAAGCGTGCCATGTGGGAGTTGTGACCGCTCCTGTAGTACCGCGAGTACTGCCTCGGGTTGGCAGATGAGAGGGGTTCAGTGGTGTGGATGTACTTAAGGTACTTGGGCACAAATTTAAGGTGAATTTGGTGTTCGGGGGCTGTTGTGAAGCCTTCAGATCTCCCCTTACTGCACGCCTCGTGCCAGATGGTGTTTGTGGTTGTGATCCAAACAGCGTCCCTAAGCTTGCAATTAAAGAACTAACTGGTACTGCAGGCATGGCACATAGATGTAGAACAAAAGTATTTAGGATCTCACTTAGTAGTTGCTTTTTAACATGAGCCCTGCAGAAGGATGTGTGTGCTTGAGAGTGATGACAAGCTTGTGCTACAGTGAAGATAGAAAATAGCATGGAGATAGCATACATTTTGTAATAAACTGCTTTTTAATGTTTTTGAATAAGTAATTCTTACTGGGAATGCTGGTATTTAAGTAATACACGACACCAGGTTGAGGATAATAGAGACTGATATATGTAAGTAATTTTTCTTCTTGGGATAAAAGTTTACTTAAAAGTGCATGAGCGAGGCTTTGTGTTCATGTACTCGAATTTGGGGGAAAAATGTTACTTTTAAGAAACCAAAGCTTGCAGCTACTCTCTTTCATTCAATTGCCTGTGGTAATCTAAACAGTAAAATTGACTAATATGCAGAAGTGTGTATGTGGAAATCTAGGACTAGCCCTCCCTTTACCACTTCTGCTTCTCCTCATGTTCCTCTCCCTTTCTAAAACAATGATTATAACCAGACTACCACGTTGGGTTTTCACTTTTTTCCTATCCTGGCTCTTGAGGAATGATGCTGCCAAATGAGACAGTCATAATCAGTTGGTACAAGATGACTTTGTGCCTGCTAGTCTGCTAGTGTAAGAGAGTATTGATAAGGTTCTGAGTTGGATTTTGCATTTTCCAGATAAGAGTAATGAGGTTTTATTAAGGTTATATTCTAAGTCTTCGGATCGAGGAATGTGTGTATTCTTCGTTTGAGATTCTTGTTAATCAGTAATCTGAAAGACATCATACACATCACAAAATCCTGTCTTCTTCCTGAGAACTTAGAGAAGTCTTGCCTAAGGTGCAATCTCCTGGCCTGCTGAATGGGGAACAGCATGGTTAGCCTTGAGGTCCAGGTCCTAAAGCTGTTTATAAAGGCATGTGTCTGACTGCTTAGAGTGGAAAAATTGCACTGTCTTTTAGTCACTGTGGAGGAGCCTGCTGTAAGCATGCTGGCCTCTTTACTACTTCGAAGAATTAACATATAGAAAGAAACAAGTCATTTGATCACTCTACTTTGTGAAGATAACTCCACTAGCTTTTTACAAGATGTGTGAAAACAGGAGAGTGGTGTCCATTTAATTGCTTCCACATGTTCAGATTTCTGAGCAGTACTTGTATTGGCCCCAAATGCAAACTAAACCTCTTTAATATTGCTTAACATCTGTATTGTACAGTCCAGTACTTGACAGAGGCTGAGATAACTTCAGGTTTTTTCTTCATCTTAATGAGAAAACAGTGTTAGTTGAGAACATGGAGGTGGAACTTCTTTTGCTAATGAGGCTATGGTTGTGCAGACACATAGGACACTTGAGGGTATTGGTCAGAATCTACTGCAGAATAACTTGTGTTTTTTCTGTTTCTTGCTTTTGGGTAATGATGGCTTTTGTTCATTCCTACAGCTGCAGACATGTTTTTTTTAGATTAAAATGAACTTTGAGGTTAGGCAAATGATAGCTTTTTCTGAGTTTAGATACTGGTTGTATCTAAGTTTAAGTTGTATCTAAATATAAGTTGTATACTTCAGACTCAGTTTCATGTTTTTCAGATTTTCTTTTCAGGAAAGCAGTTGAATACTTTGGAACTTAGTTTTCATGAACCTGCTTTACACTTGAGAACCATAACTTGTGATTTTACAAATGTTACTTTTGTGGGGTTTGGGTGTGGTTTTTGGAGGGTTTTTTTAGCCCTTGTTTTTTATCTGAATTGCAATTAAGTATTGGAAATACTCAACTGAATTTTCTATTGACTATGGGATAATTACAAATAGAAGATTCTGTCATATAACTTCTAATTTTCCATGCTTTTCTTGCCACTTCTCTCCCTTCCTCCTTATTATGACCAGGAACCTAGATCTTGCTACTACCCGTTTTTCATCTTTTACTTTCCCTTTCTGCAATCTCTAGCACTTATTTCCCAGAATTCAGCTTCTAATTGCCTGTTAATGTGTTC